>CM075977.1:260358461-260461565 GCA_038087875.1 Malacoraja senta | reverse complement strand
AAACAAACAGACTGAATCTACCTGTCTGAGCGCTCTCCAAGACGTCCTAATCCTCTGTACATCATATTGTCCAGATAGTGACTGCTGGGAAGAGAGTCATCTCCAAGCTCTTTTAGGTCCTCTGGTCTGAGGTACTCTCCTCCATCACCTGTCATTGTGTCATCTCCTTTGGGGTCAAAATACAGTTGATCAATCAGCGGAATGGTTGAAGTTGTCACCGGATGCCAAAATAATAAAAAAAACACAGCTGTAATCTGATCATTCACAGTAAAGCAGCATTGGAACAACAACTGCTTATTACTAAGACTTGAGGAAAATGTAGTAAGGACCTACTAGAGGCAACACATTACAACAGAACTTCCACAGCAGTAAGCTAGACCTTGGGAGACCATTTATTATTATCAAATGGTTGCCTAAAGTAAACATGTTAATGGCCAACTTTCCAAAATACATTTCTTTGATTCTGCCATTCAAAATTATTTACAGAATTTAATGTACGGATAAATGGAACTGACAAATCAATTATGTAGTGTTGTAAACCAAAAGATAAATTGACAAAATCCAGGATGCACAAATGGAGAATTGTGCTCTTCATGTTTAATTGCCAAAATGTCAATATACCCCAAGGCTTTTATGGTGTGCTTTGTTTAACAGAAGTGTCCGGTTATACTCTGCAATAACGTTCCAGGGGGAATATTGTTGGCACCTATTTCCCCCTCTACAGTCCAACAATAATCTGCAAACAGAAGTACTCAATCTGCAATTCGTTATGTCAGAAATGTAGACACAAGGGACTGCAGATGTTGCAATCTTGTGTAAAAAACAAAGTATGCGGGAACTCAACAGGTCAGGCAGCATCGGTGGAGGGGAATGGATAGATGAAAATTTGAATACCATAACATTGTCTGTTCATTTAGAACCATAGAAAGATAGGTGCAGGAGTAGGCCATTGGTCCCTTCGAGCCAGCACCCCCATTCAATATGATCATGGCTGATCATCTAAAATCAGTACCCTGTTCCTGCTTTTTCCCCATATCCCTTAATTCCTTCAGCCCTAAGAACTAAATCTAACTCTCTCTTGAAAATATCCGGTGAATTGGCCTCCATTGCGTTCTGTGGCAGAGAATTCCACAGATTCACAACTCTCTGGGTGAAGACGTTTTTCCTCATCTCAGTCCTAAATGGTCTCCCCTTATTCTTAAACTGTGACCCCTGGTTCTGGACTCCCCCAACATCGAGAACATTTTTTCCTGCATCAAGCCTGTCCAATCCTTTAAGAATTTTATATGTTTCTATACGATTCCCTCTCATCCTTCTAAATTCCAGTGAATACAAGCCCGGTCGACCCATTCTTTCATCATATGTCAGTCCCGCCATCCCGGGAATTAACCAGGCGAAGCTACGCGGCACTCCCTCAATATCAATAATGTCCTTCCTCAAATTAGGAGACCAGAATTGCGCACAATACTCTAGGTGCGGTCTCACCAGGGCCCTGTACAACTGCAGTAGGACCTAAACTCCTAAACTTGCTCCTAGGACTTGCTCCTAAAATCAAATCTTCTCGCAGTGAAGGCCAACATGCCATTGGCTTTCTTCACTGCCTGCTGTACCTGCATGCTTACTTTCAGTGATTGATGTACAAGCACACCCAGGTCTCGTTGCATCTCCCCTTTTCCTAATCTGACACATTATACTGCATCTGCCACGCATCTGCCCAATCACCCAACCCATCCACGTCACCCTGCCGCCTCATAGCATCCTCATCGCAACTCACACTGCCACTCAGCTTTGTATCATCCGCAAACTTGGAGATGTCACATTTAATTCCCTTGTTTAAATCGTTAATATATATTGTAAATAACTGGGGTCCCAGCACCGAGCCTTGCGGCACCCCACTGGTCACTGCCTGCCATTCTGAAAAGGACCCGTTAATTCTTACTCTTTGCTTCCTGTCTGCCAACCAGTTCTCTATCCATGTCAATACCCTACCCCCAATACCATGTGCACTAATCTCTTGTGTGGGACCTTGTCAAAGGCTTTTTGAAAGTCCAGATACACCACATCCTCTGGCTCTCCCTTATCCATTCTACTTGTTACATCCTCAAAAAATTCCAGAAGATTAGTCAAGCATGATTTCCCCTTCATAAATCCATGTTGACTTTGTCCGATCCTGTCACTGCTTTCCAAATGTGCTGTTATTACATCTTTAATAATCGACTCCAGCATCTTCCCCACTACCGATTTAGGGCAAACTGGTCTATAATTCCCCGTTTTCTCTCTCCCTCCTTTCTTAACAAGTGGAGGATTGGCTACCCTCCAGTCAACAGGAACTGATCCAGAGTTGAGAGAACATTGGAAAATGATCACCAATGCATCCACGGTTTCTAGGGCCATCTCCTTGAGTACTCTGGGATGCAGACCATCAGGCCCTGGGGATTTATGAGCCTTCAGTCCCAACAGTTTACCTAACACCATTTCCTGACTAATGTGGATTCCCTTCAGTTCCTCCCTCCCACTAGACCCTCGGTCCCCTAGTATTTCTGGGAGATTGTTTGTGTCTTCCTTAGTGAAGACAGAACCAAAGTACTTGTTTAACTGTTCTGCCATTTCCTTGTTTCCCATTATAAATTCACCCGTCTCCGATTGTAAGGGTGCTGCCTGACCTGTTAAGTTCCTCTTGCAATCTGCATTTATGTCAAAAAAGTATCTTGAATTTTCAAGCTCTCTGCTCTAGCCTAGATGGACAACATCGTACCTTTGTGCCCTACTGGAGAATTGGTCAAAGAATGCTCTGACAGCCTTTGACAGAAGGCAAATTTGGGGTCAGAATTGTTATTCTTCTGTCAATGTTGTCACTGACTTGGAAAGCCTTGGAATGTCTCTGGTAGTGTAAAAGAAATGAAACTATTACAATTGAAATAATTAATATAAAAATAAGAGTAAAATAAAGTTAAAAGCCCAATAATAGTTGAAAACAGCAAGCTTTAGTTGCCTTCCTCTTTGCCTCCTGAGCTGAAAGCAATCCAGCACTAAACGTGACCCAGCATTGGATTGGTGTGGAGATCCCCAGTGTGAAGCTGGGGATTCGTAGCTTGACAGGGCTCTGTCACTGATCTCCATGGCGAATCCAGCGGCAAAACAAACAGATTAATCTCTCACCAATCTGTCAGTAAGGCTTGTTTACAGGGGATTATTTGAATGGCTGAATGGAACAGCTAACACAATCGATGGGTCGATTGAAAAATCTGCCAGTATGAAGAGCAATAATGTCAATTCTGATCATTGAAAGATATCGACTGTGGCTATAATTTTATGAACATTTACAATTAATAATGTTAATCAAAAAAAAGTAATCTATCACTGTAATCACACCCGAGGCCTTTGCTCAACGAGATTGTTAATTCCTTGTACAATGTGAACAGTAATTAGAAAGAACATAGCAGTTAATCAGACGGAGTTTTATTTTTCCTTGTGGAAATTGTTCAAACATTACTCAATACTCCCCATCTCCATTAGACTGAGCAAATCTAATGTCATATGAGGAAAGATTGAAAAGACTAGGCTTGTATTCACTGGAGTTTAGAAGGATGAGGGGAGATCTTATAGAAACATATAAAATTATAAAAGGACTGGACAAGCTAGATGCAGGAAAAATGTTCCCAATGTTGGGCGAGTCCAGAACCAGGGGCCACAGTCTTAGAATAAAGGGGAGATCATTTAAGACTGAGGTGAGAAAAAACTTTTTCATCCAGAGAGTTGTGAATTTATGGAATTCCCTGCCACAGAGGCCAGTGGAGGCCAACTCACTGGATGGATTTAAGAGAGAGTTAGATAGAGCTCTAGGGGCTAGTGGAATCAAGGGATATGGGGAGAAGGCAGGCATGGGTTATTGATAGGGGACAATCAGCCATGATCACAATGAATGGCGGTGCTGGCTCGAAGGGCCGAATGGCCTCCTCCTGCACCTATTTTCTATGTTTCTATGTTTCTAAATGTGGATGAAATAAACATGTTCAGATCTGCATTGGATTCAACTTGCAGTGCCTGTGTCTAAATCAGCCTAGCTCCTTCATCATGAGGGTTTTTTGTTACTTCCAGCTTTGAACAAGTTCAGATACTTCTTGTTCAAAAGGTAACAAAGAATGTTCTTTCAATTAATTTATTTTGCCGATCTCTGTGCTCACCAGTTTGTGCTTTGATTCCAAATACAAACATCTTATTTTCTCAAAAGTTTGTAAGACTTCAATTCAAAAAGGTTGAAGGTTAAGTCAGAGGCATTAGAGGGGCTCTCAACAGCCAACAGAGGATGACGTTTCCAGGTTTCTACTGACTAAGGGTACATATTTTAAGTAGGACAATCTCATTATAGAATAAGAGTAATACCGGCTCTAAAGCTCTGGTTGAGCCGCTGCCTCACAGTGCCAGAGACATAGGTTCAATCGTCATCTTGGGTGCTCTCTGTATGGAGTTTGCATGTCCTCCCTATGACCGCATGGGTTTCCTCCCAGACCTCCCGTTTCCTCTCACATCCCAAAGATGCGTGGGTTTGTAGGTTAATTGACCTCTGTAAATTGCCTTAGTATCTAGGAAGTGGATTCAACAGTGGGATAACATAGAACTAGTGTGAACGCGTGATTTATGGTTGGAGACACAAAATCCTGAGTAACTCAGCGGGACAGGCAGCATCTCTGGATAGAAGGAATGGGTGACTATTCGGGTGAAGACCCTTCTTCAGACTGAGAGTCGGGGAGAGGGACACGCAGAGAAAAAGGAGGGTAAGGTGTAAAAAGGAGACATCAAAAGAGATGCAGATCAAGGAAAATGTAGAATAGCTCATTGTTAGCTGGGAGAAGGTGACAACAAAGCAAACAGAGATAATATGTAATCGGGGACAGTCAGACTGGTGGAGAACTAGGAAGGGGAGGGATGGAGAGAGAGGGAAAGCAAGGGTTACTTGAAGTTGGAGAAGTCAGTATTTATACTGCTGGCGTGCAAGCTGCCCAAACAAAGTATGAGGTGCTGTTCCTCGCTGGGCCTCACTGACAGTGGAGGAGGCCCAGGACAGAAAGGTCAGTGTGGGATTGGGAGGGAGAGTTAAAGTGTTTAGAAGCTGGGAGATCGGGTAGATTTAGTCGGACTGAGCGGAGGTGTTCAGCGAAACGATCGGCGAGCCTGCGCTTGGTCTCGCCAATAAATAGAAGTCCACACCTGGAACAGCGGATACAATAGATGAGGTTGGAGGAGGTGCAAGTGAACCTCTGCCTCACTTGAAAAGACTGTGGGGGTCCTTGGATGGAGTCGAGGTATAGGGACAGGTGTTGCATCCCCTGCGGTTACATGGGAAATTACCTGGGGAAGAGCTGGTTTGGGTGGGAAGGGACAAATTAACGAGGGAGTTACGGAGGGAACGGTCTCTACAGAAAGCGGAAAGGGGTGGAGATGGGAAGATGTGGGATCCTGTTGGACGTGGTGAAAATGTCGGTGGATTATGTGCTGTACATGGCGGCTGGTGGGGTGGAAGGTGAGGACAAGGGGACTCTGTCCCTGTTGCGGCTACGGGGAGGGGGAGCAAGAGCAGAGTGCGGGATATCGAGGAGACCCTCGATATCAATATCAATAGTGAGGGCCTCATCTATGATGGGCGAGGAGAACCTCCGTTCCCTAAAGAATGTGGACATCTCAGATGTCCTGGTATAGAACATCTCATCTTGGGCGCAGATGTGGCATAGATGGAGGAATTGGGAGTAGGGGATAGAGTCTTTGCAGGAGGCAGGGTGAGAAGAAGTGTAGTCTATATAGTTGTGGGAGTCAGTGGGTTTATAATAGATGTCAGTCGATAGTCCATCTCCTGTGATGGAGACGGTGAGATCAAGAAACGGTAGGGAGATGTCAGAGATGGTCCAAGTGAATTTGGTGCAGGATCATGGACTCGGTGAGTCAAAGGGCTTGTTTCCATACTGCATCTCTAAACTAAACTAAACTTGTCCATGCCGATAAAGATTATTTCCTAAGTTGGCCTTATTTACCCACCAGCCCATAACTCTCTTACTTTTCCTCAACATCAACATGTCTAAATTCCTTTTAAACATTCTAATTCTCCTTTTTTTACCGGCAGCTTGTTCCATACATCCGCCATTCTCTGTTAAAAAATATACCCATGAGGTCCCTTTTAAATCTTTCCCCTCCCACCTGAAACCTATAGCCTCAATTTTTAGTCTCCCCTACATTGGAAAGTATACATTGACCATCCACTTTATCTTCTCGGTAGTTTTATAAACCTCTATTCTCCAGTTGCTGGAGATAGAAAGACGACTCTTTCCGCTCAGAGAAAGCTTATTCAGACTTCCTTGGAGATTGGGCAATTCTGATTGTACCTACAAGAACTAAGATATCTGCGATTGATGTGTGGAGATAGACAATGCCGTGATGTAGGCTAAAAATGCACTTGTTGCCAGTTGGGCAATGCATAGCCAATTCCGATGAACATTATTTAAGTTACATTCTACAGAGGGAGAGCAAATTTCATGTGACCGTGTTATCAGATGTAAATATTCAACGTTGGCATGCAAACAATAAGAAGGGACTGGTCATCTTTCAATTATCCTGTCCATTGGAAGATGTGTACTATAGTTGGATAATCCACTATTCCCCACGTCCAACACTGGTGAAACTTAATGTTAACACATACTGTGAATGCAGCATTAAAATGTAACTTGGATTTATAAGTGCATTTGCGCTGCATATTAAAGAATACTATTACAATTCACTCACTGCTAATAAGAAGCTTTAAATTCTTACTGCAGTGCTAAGCTGAACACTAGGTACTGCATTATCAAGAGCATTGTCACTTTTAGGCCATCTATAAGACATAATCAAATGTCATTGAACATTGTTCTGTCAGCAATGATGAAGCACAAAATAGCTGAGGCAACTATCAATAGACACTGATGAAAGCAAATGAAGCAACAAAAAAATGCAACCTACTGTACAGATGGAATAATTTCTGGGAAGATTGTGAATAAAAGTGTTCTGTTAATTAACAGATAAAAGAGGAAAATAGAATTAGATTTAATCATTCAGAACTTTATGTATTAGTCTGGATATTCACAACATATGAGCACACTTACGACCAAGTGGCATATTTAACATATAAATATCGCAAGGAGCTCAACTGCCAACTATTTTGTTCAGGCACACATTCGGACAAACTATTTCCTAAAAGCAATTCGTTAATAGAAATGACTTAACAGAAAGAAGTTGTAGAAATTCTGGAAGTGGAATTAACGATTGCCACAAATGATACACAAATATGTCATTATTATCATGGTGCAACATTAAGCAGCCTCTGACTACGTGCTTCTCAATACCCGATGCTACTGCTTTCAAAAAATAAATCAGAATTTATGAATTCAAAATGTAATTCTCCACTGGGATAGGTTTACTGTCCCATCTGTTCCTTGTTGACTTTTATTCAGGATGATATGTTTAAATGATGGGCTTAAGGTTGGTTTTGAAAATCGCCTCACGTTATTTAATCCAAATGATTTACTGTTTATTACAGAGATACAGGAGAGTGCAGATGTTGGAATCTTGAGCAAAATAAAGAGTGCTGAAGGAACTCAGCAGGCCAAGCAGCATCAATGGAGAGAGTAGACAGGCAATGCTCTGGGTTGGAACCCTTCTGCAAACTAAAGAAACTGAGCAGTTAGTTGTAAGGTCATCATTAAATGTAACATAGAAATTCATTTTTATACAGGATGGAGATTCTCCACTTGAAAATATTAAGCTGATTATCACTGGGATAACAATGATTCCTTCTTAGGATAAGACAACCATCAACTCATAGTAGACTTGAGAGAATCTACACGGAAACAGGACCTTAGGTCCACCGAGTCCGCGTCGACCAGGGATCACCCCTTACACTAACAGTATCCTACACACTAGGGACAATTCACAATTTTACCAAAGCCAATTAACCTACATAGCTGTACCTTTTTAGAGTGTGGGAGGAAACCACAGCACCCGGAGAAAACCATGGTAGGCTGATCAAAAAGATTAAGTTTGTTGAGATACATAATGACTTTGTCGTATGGTTTTATAGCTGGCTTACTGATCAAAGACCTAAGGTTGTGATGGGATCATGTTAGAGGTGATGGAAATGTCAGTGGCTAATGTGTTGGACGCTGTGTGAAAAGTTGCCCCTCAGGTTCCTATTAGATTTTCCCCCTCTCACCTTAAACCTATGTCCTCTGGTTCTCGATTCGCCTATTCTGGGTAAAAAAACTGTGCATTCACCATCTTAATTCCCCTCATGATTTGATGCACTTCTATAAGTTCACCCCTCATTCTCCTGCACTCCATGGAATATAGTCTTGTTCAATATAACGTTTTACTTCAATTCTAAGTTAAAACTGATTTAATGGTGTAGTACTTTTTAAAAGAATATCAATCACATAAAAAAAGCAGGAAGACAATTTTAGCATGGTAACAATTCACATCATTGATAGATAGTATTGCAAACAAGAATGCATTTCTCACCTTCCTCATCTGAGACATCCAGGATCTCAGTCATCGTCTCAGGTACATTCAGTTTATGTTTTTCAGTTACAGTCTGTGGCAAGCAAACACAGGAATATGTTAAAAGATGTTAAAGAAGGAACTGCAGATGCTGGAAAATCGAAGGTACACAAAAATGCTGGAGAAACTCAGCGGGTGCAGCAGCATCTATGGAGCGAAGGAAATAGGTAACGTTTCGGGCCGAAACCCTGTGGGTTTCGGCCCGAAACGTTACCTATTTCCTTCGCTCCATAGATGCTGCTGCACCCGCTGAGTTTCCACAGGAATATGTTAACAGCTCGTATTGAACCACTGGATGCAGCATAATTAGTGAGCCACTGCTGTGTCACTACTGTTCTTTGGATTTCCATTGACACTTCCACCCTTTGCAAAGTGTAGCCGGATACATTTATATCAATGAGACGCCATGACAGAAATCAGGGAATACACATTTTCATTCATATATTTGGGGAAAAATTGTTTATTGACTTTCTTCATATTTTAAATTTGGCTCACAAATTTCTGTAGTATACAGAACAGTGAAGATATGATTTTCATGGCATTAAGGATAATGGGAGATTACTTTTCCTTGAGCCCGCTCCTCTGAATACAAAAAACCTGTTTGGGGTAGATGGAAGTTGGCCCCAAATAGGATTCATATAAACCCCAAATCTACCTGAGACTCAGGCAGCCCATGCTATGCCCAGATATAGTCTCACACATTTTCAGGGTCCGTATGGTCACCACAAAATTCTTTGGCGCTTCACAAGCGGGATGTTAAAGGAAAATATAAATGAATTAGCTGGTGATCAATAGCAGCATTCAGTGTTAATCTGACACCATCACAACATGGTGTCATTAACTGGTCCTGAAAATGGGAGAATATAAATAGGCCACGAAAAAGACAAAGCTATTCATTTCACATTATGAAGGTCCTTATGGTAACCTTAATTTCTGATAAAGATATTGCAAAGGGTTATTTAACTGACAGTTGAGGTTTCATATTGATTATTTACACTATTGATTTATAATTGGTGAGTCACTTATATTTATGTTTTATTTTAAAGTGCATACAAATCTATTGTTCCTACCATCAGGCAGACTTACATCAGTGGCAGGAAAATTATTGGAACAAACTTAAAGGGAAAGGATTTATGTACATTTAGAAATGCAGGGATTGATTAGGAATAGTCAGCTTAGCTTTGTACAGGGGAAATTCTGCCTCACTAATTGAATAGAATCATTGAGGAGGTAACCAAGGAGACTGATGAAGGCAGCAGGGCAATTGATATTGTTGATATGGACTTTAGTAAGACACTTGACAAGGTCCCACATGATAGGCTGGAGCAGAAGGTTAAGGCACACTAAGGCGAGCTGGCTAATTGAACTGAAAGTGTGCTTGGTGACAAGAGGCAGAGGGGAGTAGTGGAAGGATGTTTTTCTAATTGGCAGTCTGTGGCCAATAGTGTACCACAGGGATCTTTGCTGTTGGTTATAGATATTAACAACTTGGATGTACGAGCTATGATTAAGTTTGTTGATGGCACAAAAATTGGTGGTGTCATGATTGCGAAGAAGTTTGTCCGGGGCTACACCAAAATATTAACCGGATGGAAATTTGATCAGAGGAATTTTAATGCAGGCAATTTGGGAAGTCAAATAGGGGAAGGCACATACTATACTCTGTATGCTACTAAAGAATGCTGATGAATTGGAGACCAAGATGTCCAAGACTACTTTTCCGACAGTGGTAAGACAGGTGGACAGGTTGGTGAAGGCAGCATATAGCATACTTGCGTTCATGGGTTAGGGAAGAGACTCCAGTGTAAAGAAGGGTCTTGACCCGAAACATCACCCATTCCTTCAATCCAGAGATGCTGCCTGTCCCGCTGAGTTACTCCAGCATTTTGTGCCTATCTCCCAACTTCTATATTCAATACCCAGACTAATGAAAGCCAATGTGCCAACAGCCTTCTTGACCACCCTATCTACCTGTGACACCACTTTCAAGGAACTATGTACCTGCGCTCCTAGATCCCTCAGCTCTACAATACTCCTCCAAAACCCTGCCATGCACTGTGTAGGTCCTGACTAGATTAGACTCCCCAAACTGCAACACCTCGCATTTCTCTGTAAAAAATGCCATCAGCCATTCCTCTGCCCGTCGTTCCAACCAATTAAGACCCTGCTGCAGATTTTGATAGCCACCTTTCTTATCTACAAAGCCAACTCTTTCAAGTCATCTGCAAACTTGCTAATCATGTCTTGTACATTCTCATCCAAATTGTTGAGATAGATGACAAACAGCAATGGGCCCAGCAGCAAACCCTGACGCACACCACTAGTCACAGGTTTCAGTCTGTAAAAGCTACTTTCTATCCAGTCAGGTTGCTTTCCCTGGATCCCATGTGTTCTGACCTTCCAGAGCAGCCTACCATTCAGAACCTTGTCAAATGCCTTGCTGAAATCCGCATACAATGGTAACAGCTTTGCCCTCATCAACCTTTTTAGTCAAATCTTCATAAAATTCAATCAGACTTGTGAGACATGATCTCCCACATACAAAACCATGCTGACTATCCCTGATTAGCCCTGTCCATCGAAATGCATGTGTATCGTATCCCTCAGCCTACTTTCTGGTAACTTTTCGACCACAGGATGTTAGACTCATTGGCCTATAGTTCTAAGGTTTTGCCTTGCAACCCTCCTTAAATAGAGGCACAACATTTGCCATCCTCCAGTCTTCTGCCACCCCACCCCACCTGTATTTAATGATGACTCATAAATCACAGCCAGAGCGCCTGCAATTTCCCCTCTAGCGTCCCATAGTGTTCTCAGATATATCTAATTAGGCCCTGGAGATTTGTCTACCTTCATACATAGAAACATAGAATAGAAAAATAGGTGCAAGAGTAGGCCATTCGGCCTTTCATGCCAGCACCACCATTCAATATGATCATGGCTGATCATCTAAAAACAGTACCCCCCTTCCTGCTTTTTCTCCATATCCCTTGATCCACTTTAGGACCCTCAGCATCTCCACAACCGTAATACTGACTGCCCTCAAGACACTTCCATTGATTGTCCCAAGTTTCCCGGTCCTCGTGCCTTTCTCCACTGTAAAAACAGAGGAGAAATACTCATTGAGGACGTTGCTTAACTCCTGTGGCTCCACACAGAGTTGATCACTTTGATTCCTGAGGGGCCCTATTCTCTCTCTGGTTACCTTTTTCCCCTTGATGTATGTAAAATCTCTTGGGATTATCCTTAATATTAACTGCCAGAGCTATCTCCTGTCCGCCTTTTTGCCCTGCTGATTTCCTTTTTTAGCATGCTTGTAGCGAACCTGCTTGCCAGGATATTTATTCCTCTTTAGTTAAGATGTAACCTATCCCTCTTGTACAGGCTACCTCTGCCCCACAAAAGCTCCCAATGGTCCAGAAATCTGGATCCCTGCCCCCTGCACCGACTCGTCAGCCACACGTTCATCTTCCTGTTCCCACCCTCACTTGCATGTGGCACTGCGTAATCCATATATCACTACCCTGGAGGTCCTGCTTTTTAACCTTTTACCTCTCTCCCTATGCTCATTTAGCAGTACCTCATTCCTTTTCACCCATGTTATTTGTGCCAACTTGCACAATGACCTTGCTGCTCGCCCACCCTCTTGAGAATGTCATGCAGCTGCTCTGAGACATCCTGTACCTTGGCACCAGGAGGAGACACATCATCAATTACAGGAATGTTTGCAAAAATTGTACAAATTTTTGTTTCAAATCAGATTGGAATAGCATTGGGCCTTCAATTCATTGCTCTTGCCCCATTAAACATGAATAAAAGTATCTTTGTATTCTTCATCTCTCTTTGCTCAATATATTTTTAAACCAGACTTCTGTTGCAGTCAGGATAATGTTTTGATTTATTAATGGCAGATACATCACGCAATATATAATCCTCCATCAAATCCCTCCAATAGAACTCTAATTCCCCCACTTATACTGCTGGTTGAATCTCACCAGAAATATCATATCTCTTAAGTATGTATTTAAATTAATGTCTTGATAAATGGTTTAATATCTAAACTTCATATGATGGGACACAGGCTTATAACATTAGTTTACAATCAATTATGTCGAGAATTCTGCAAAATATGCTTCAAATTTATTCACAAAAATGCAACGAGAGACTGATGCACTCATGAGATATTGTTACTGTGGATGTACTCACAGTTGTAGTGGTAGTGACCTCTTCAGTGACAACCTTCAGGGTATCGACCACAGAGATGTATCCAAGGCGTCTTGCAATTGCCAAGGCAGTGTTGCCGTTCTGCAAGGATAGACAGTTATGTACAATTTTCTCCAAATTTCTACGTGAGCTGACGATGTGATGATTTTAAACATCTAAACTTTAATTTTATTTCATCCATTTGACTGGTTCAGGTTCGATCACTGCTTTCAGTAACACTTCCGATTGTTCAGTTAACTTGAGGGGTGATTATGAGTAACAGCTGAGTGATACAGAAACCATTTGTGTCATCCTTTTATTATAAAAGCTAACCCAATACTGTAATGAAAAATAGATGATGCAAGATTTTTTTATTTTTTTTTAATACAGCTTACTCTGAAATCTAAAAACGATGCTAAAATCAATAGATTGTGACCTCTTGGGAAGACAACAACAATCGCTATTAGCATCATTGATGCTTACTGAGGCAAGTGCCTTTTGTGCAGACAGAATGTCCAGTATCACTTCCAAACAAATAGATACTTACTGCAGTATGGCATTGGCTTTGGCTCCATGTTGAAGGAGGACATTGATGATGTGAGTGTGGCCCTGCTGTGCTGCCTGGTGCAAAGGTGTGTATCCATTCTGAAAATGCAGTCAGATTCATTCAGGAACAGTCGGAATAAAGGAAAACCAAATGGCATTAATGAGAAATATTAGCAAAACATTAGCGTCACGTTGCTAGAATAAAAATGAGAAACTCCTCTCCATATTGATACTGAAACCAGTTTGATCCATGAAACAAATTTAGATACAATAGTACATTACAATTATTCTCAGGGCCTGGATCTTGCACATAAGCCATCTTACATTGCACATTAATATTTGCCCTTAAGGTGGTGAAGAGCCAGCATTTTGTACTGCATTACCAGCAGTTACTGGTTGAATGGTTATAACTGAGGAGTTACAACCGGTCTTTCTGTAACCGTATGTGTTCCTCCAGGTACTCAGGTTTCACCTCATATCCCCAAATGTGTGGGTTGGTAAGCTAATTAGCCCCTAGTGTATAGGTAAATGGAAGGATCCTGGGGTGGCTGATAGGAATGTGAGGAAAATAAAATAATATTTCGATAAGATTAATACAAATGCTGTTTCTGACTTGGTGGGCTGTAAGGATCTGTTTCCAAGTTGATTCTTTCTGTAACTCTAACCAATGCTAAATAAGCTGCATAGATTTACTCATAGAAACAGACCATTAAGTCTGATGAGAAACAGACTTATTCATAGGGGCAGAGAAACAGACCATTGTCCAAATAATGTGCACTGCAGTTATATGTGTACACCACATGCAAGTTCTCCCATTCCATATGCTCATCACAGCCTTTCAGTTTTTTCTCTTTTCACTTTTCTCTCAGTTCCTCATCTAGTTTTGGTTTGAAAACATACGTTGTTTACCTAAAAAAGGAATTTTCCTATGTTTATTTGAGAGCAGGAATTTTCCATTTTTATAGTGGATTTATCAGTATATTAATGGGTATATATCAGTATATAATTTATCTTATATTAATGGGCCATAGTCCTATTGTTTAATCCACAGTCTGGCCATTTTATATCTTCACCATGCTAGATGGAAAATACTCTAACTTGTTTCCCCCCCCCCCCCCCCCCCCCACACCCAATAGTTTTTCTGGTGCCAACCTTGGGACTTTCTCTGGTCCAATAAAGTGCCACTGTTTTGAATTTTCTCAGGGGTTGGACAGGCTAGATGCAGGAAGATTGCTCCCGATGTTGGGGAAGTCCAGGACAAGGGGTCACAGCTTAAGGATAAGAGGGAAATTCTTTAAAACCGAGATGAGAAGAACTTTTTTCACACAGAGAGTGGTGAATCTCTGGAACTCTCTGCCACAGAGGGTAGTCGAGGCCAGTTCATTGGCTATATTTAAGAGGGAGCTAGATGTGGCCCTTGTGGCTAAAGGGATCAGAGGGTATGGAGAGAAGGCAGGTACGGGATACTGAGTTGGATGATCAGCCATGATCATATTGAATGGCGGTGCAGGCTCGAAGGGCCGAATGGCCTACTCCTGCACCTAATTTCTATGTTTCTATGTTTCTAAATCTTTTTGTCCTTTTTCTAATATGGAAACCATTCAAAACATGATGCTGTTGAGTTGATTCTAAAAATACTCGTGCTTCTCCTGTTCTCCGCAGCAATTAGCTGAGCCATATCTAGCAATGTCAAATTAATGTGCTGATTTATGATCAGTTTCACTGAGAAGACAACTATCACCTTCTTAGAAATGAAGAAACACATCAGCCTAAGTTTGTGATCCTGATTGTTTAATAACAGATTTGCCAGAAGTGTACAGGTGAGGAGAGGGCCAATCCCAGCTGCAATATTCTCAAGGGTTGCAGAATAACCAACATCCCTAGAGAATTATTTTTAAGCAAAGTGTCATAAATCTTTTGGAAAAATTGAGGAAAAGTAAGCAAACAGAAAATCGCAGGGATAGACACATGTTCAAGACCAAGCTCAGATGGGGATAGGCAAGAGATAATGTGACAGGTTGGTGATAAAATGTGTACACATTCATGATTGACCTCTTCAATCCAGCACAGACAAGTCTATAGAGACCAGCTGAGTTTGCATCGCCCATGCTAATAAAGCTGTCTGCGCCAGACTTTAAAGTGATCTTGCTACAATATCAAGCAATTGTGCCTGCAGTATATTCAGCATAGTGGGGGGTGGGAGATTGCAACCTTCACGTGGTCCGCCCTGTTTCGACTAATGCAATCAACTCGACGTGCACAAACGGAAGATCAAATAGAACAAGTTGTCCAACAACTTTAGGCTGTGCACGCCACACGAAAGAAGAAGAAGAAGCATAGTGTGCATTAGAGCACTTTAACAGGTCTTCCTAGTCCTTTAAATCGACCATGCACTCTAACTTGTGCACCATCCTGACTTGCACATACTGCATTTCTTCACTGCTTCTGCTTCAAATCCTTGAAATGAGAGGGGCATCATCACAATTATCATCAAGGAAAAGAATGTCTGGGTGAACTAAGGATGAACAATGTAATAACAAAATTATAAAAATGCCCTGCCTCGTTCCCATATACTGAAAACAAATTGTAAAATATCCTATACTTTTTTGTTTACCTTGGTTTTGGAATTGACATTGGAACCACGTTGCAGGAGAAAATTAACCATCTTGATGTTTCCGTAGTGACATGCCACAATCAGTGGAGTATAACCCACCTGAAGGAAAGAACATTATTGGAGAGCATAGACCATATATAACCATATAACCATATAACCATAACAGCACGGAAACAGGCCATCTCGGCCCTTCAAGTCTGTGCCGAACATTAAAAAAAAAAAAAAAAAATTTAATTAAAAATAAATACTTCCCCCTAGTCCCATCTACCTGCACTCAGACCATAACCCTCCATTCCTTTCCCGTCCATATACCCATCCAATCTATTTTTAAAGGATAACATCGAACCTGCCTCCACCACTTCCACTGGAAGCTCATTCCACACAGCTACCACTCTCTGAGTAAAGAAGTTCCCCCTAATGTTCCCCCTAAACTTCTGTCCCTTAATTCTCAAGTCATGTCCCCTTGTTTGAATCTTCCCTACTCTCAATGGGAAAAGCTTATCCACGTCCACTCTGTCTAACCCGCTCATAATTTTAAAGACCTCTATCAAGTCCCCTCTTAACCTTCTGCGCTCCAAAGAATAAAGACCCTAACTTGTTCAACCTTTCTCTGTAACTTAGTTGCTGAAACCCAGGCAACATTCTAGTAAATCTCTCTCTGTACTCTCTCTATTTTGTTGACATCCTTCCTATAATTAGGCGACCAAAATTGTACTCCATACTCCAGAATTGGCCTCACCAATGCCTTGTACAATTTTAACATTACATCCCAACTTCTATATTGAATGCTCTGATTTATAAAGGCCAGCACACCAAAAGCTTTCTTTACCACCCTATCTACATGAGATTCCACCTTCAGGGAACTATGCACAGTTATTCCTAGATCCCTCTGTCAACTGCATTCCTCAATTCGCTACCATTTACCGTGTACGTCCTATTTTGATTTGTCCTGCCGAGATGTAGCACCTCACATTTGTCAGCATTAAACTCCATCTGCCATCTTTCAGCCCACTCTTCCAAATGGCCTAAATCTCTCTGTAGACTTTGAAAATCGACTTCATTATCCACAACACCACCTATCTTAGTATCATCTGCATACTTACTAATCCAATTTCCACACCTTCATCCAGATCATTGATGTACATGACAAACAACAGTGGACCCAACACAGATCCCTGTGGCACCCCACTAGTCACCGGCCTCCAACCTCACAAACAGCCATCCACCATTACTCTCTGGCATCTCCCATTCAGCCACTGTTGAATCCATCTTGCTACTCCACCATTAATACCCAACAATTGAATCTTCTTAACCAACCTTCCATGAGGAACCTTGTCAAAGGCCTTACTGAAGTCCATATAGACAACATCCACTGCTTTACCCTCATCAATTTCCCGAGTAACCTCTTCGAAAAATTCAAGAAGATTAGTCAAGCATGACCTTCCAGGCACAAATCCATGTTGACTGTTCCTAACCAGACCCTGCTTATCCAGATGCTTATATATATTATCTTTAAGTAACCTTTCCATTAATTTGCCCACCACTGACGTCAAACTAACAGGTCAATAATTGCTAGGTTTACTCTTCGAACCCTTTCTAAACAACGGAACAACATGCGCAGTACGCCAATCCTCCGGCACTATATTTCTGTCCATGCCCCTGCTATTTCTACACTAACTTCCCTCAATGTCCTAGGGAATATCCTGTCAGGACCTGGAGACTTATCCGTTTTCATATTTTTCAAAAGTGTCCGCACCTCCTCTTCTTTGAATCTCACAGTTTCCATTGCTACTCTGCTCGTTTCCCTTACCTCACATAATTCCATATCCTTCTCCTTCGTGAATACCAAAGAAAAGAAATTGTTCAATATCTCCCCCATCTCTTTTGGCTCTGCAGATAGCTGTCCACTCTGACTCTCTAATGGACCGATTTTATTCCTTGTTATCCTTTTGTTATTAATATAGCTGTAGAAACCCTTTGATTTACTTTTTTTACTTGCCAAAGCAACCTCATATCTTCTTTTAGCTTTTCTAATTTCTTTCTTAATATTCTTTTTACATTCTTTATACTCCTCAAGCACCTCATTTACTCCATGCTGCATATAATTATTGTAGATCTCTCTCTTTTGATTGCAGGAAACCTGAACAACAAGTAGTACTAATGTTAGTGTCTCCAGGGCACTTACTGTCAAAGTGCACGAGGGAAGAATAACTAATCAAAAGATGTTCTATAAACTCCAAATTACTCATTTTATCTTGGTTTTGAAGCAACATTGGAATCATCCAATTGACATTGGACTATGATAAAACTTGACCAAATTTTGCTTGCATTTTACCCTCTGATAAATACTTGATATAAAGTTTCATAAGTTTACCTTGCACAATTAGCTTATGAATAACTGTGAAATGTAAAATATTATAATAATAAAACAAAATTATATGTAACAAAAATATACCTTGGTCTGTGCGTCAAGATTGCACCTTGTTTGACAAGGATTTCTGCAACATTAACCCTGTCTTCCTGAGCTGCCATGTGCAATGCCGACAGTCCGCTCTAAATACAGCCACAGGAGAGAAATGATTTAGAAACTGGTTATTTGTAAAACACAAAAACATCCATCTTAATTAACTGAGTTTTATTACTTTCTTTTGGGTGGCTTTTGTTACTCACTTTCAGATCTATTAGTAGATCCAATATTGTTAGCATGATGCTCCAAATCTTATATCATTGGAGCAATCAACAAAACCAATGTTACTTCCTCTTCCAGAACTATTGAATACATTCTCTTCTGCTTCTGCTTCCAATAGGAAGCCCAATCCTACAGTCTAACACACTGTAGGCATTGTAGAAACAAAGAACTGCAGATGCTGGTTTATATAAAAAAAGACACAAAGTGCCAAAGTAACTCAGCTGGTCAGGCAGCATCTCTGGAGAACATATGTGACATTTCAGGTCAGGAACCCTACTTAGAAACATGGAAACATAGAAAATAGGTGCAGGAGTAGGCCATTCGGCCCTTCGAGCCTGCACCGCCATTCAATATGATCATGGCTGATCATCCAACTCAGTATCCTGTACCTGCCTTCTCTCCATACCCCCTGATCCCTTTAGCCACAAGGGTCACATCTAACTCCCTCTTAAATATGCCAATGAACTGGCCTCAACTACCTTCTGTGGCCGAGAATTCCATAGATTCACCACTCTCTGTGTGAAAAATGATTTTCTCATCTCAGTCCTAAAGACTTCCCCCTTATTCCTTAAACTGTGACCCCTTGTTCTGGACTTCCCCAACATCGGGAACAATCTTCCTGCATCTAGCCTGTCCAACCCCTTAAGAATTTTGTAAGTTTCTATAAGATCCCACCTCAATCTTCTAAATTCTAGCGAGTACAAGCCGAGTCTATCCAGTCTTTCTTCATATGAAAGTCCTGCCATCCCAGGAATCAGTCTGGTGAACCTTCTCTGTACTCCATCTATGGCAAGAATGTCTTTCCTCAGATTAGGAGACCAAAACTGTACGCAATACTCCAGGTGTGGCCTCACCAAGACCCTGTACAACTGCAGTAGAACCTCCCTGCTCTTATACACAAATCCTTTTGCTATGAATGCTAACATACCATTTGATTTCTTCAATGCCTGCTGCACCTGCATGCCTACTTTCAATGACTGGTGTACCATGACACCCAGGTCTCGTTGCATCTCCCCTTTTCCTAATCGACCACCATTCAGATAATAGTCTACTTTCCTGTTTTTTCCACCAAAGTGGATAAACTCACTCCCTCTCTCTCTCTCCCTCCCTTTTTAAAAAGTGGGGTTACATTAGCCACCCTCCAATCCTCAGGAACTACTCCAGAAACTAAAGAGTTTTGAAAAATTATCACTAATGCATCCACTATTTCTGGGGCTACTTCCTTAAGTACTCTGGGATGCAGCCTATCTGGCCCTGGGGATTTATCGGCCTTTAATCCATTCAATTTACCTAACGCCACTTCCCGGCTAACCTGGATTTCACTCAGTTCCTCCATCTCATTTGACCCCCGGACCCCTGCTATTTCCGGCAGATTATTTATGTCTTCCTTAGTGAAGACAGAACCAAAGTAGTTATTCAATTCAGTAGTTGATCTACATCGGTGAGACCAAGCGGAGGCTTGGCGATCGCTTCGCCGAACACCTCCGGTCGGTCCGCATTAACCAACTTGACCTCCCGTGGCTCAGCACTTCAACTCTCCCTCCCATTCCGTATCTGACCTCTCTGTCCTGGCCTCCTCCATGGCCACAGCGAGCAACACCGTAAATTGGAGGAAATGCACCTCATATTCCGCTTGGGCAGTCTACATCCTGGGGGCTTGAACATTGAATTCTCCCAATTCTGCTAGCCCTTGCTGTCCCCTCCCCTTCATCAGCCCTCTGGTTGTCTCCTCCCCTCCCCCAGCTCTCAGGCTCCTCCTCCGCCTTTTTTCCTTTTTCCCTTTCTTCTCCCCACCCCTATCAGTCTTGAAGAAGGGTTTCGGCCCGAAACGTTGCCTATTTCCTTCGCTCCATAGATGCTGCTGCACCCGCTGAGTTTCTCCAGCATTTTTGTGTACCTTAGTTATTCAATTCGTTTGCCATGTCCTTGTTCCCCATGATCAATTCACCAGTTTCTGACTGCAAGGGACCTACATTTGTTTTAACTAATCTTTTTCTCTTCACATATCTATAAAAACTTTTGCAGTCAGTTTTTTATATTCCCTGCCAGTTTTCTTTCATAATCTATTTTCCCTTTCCTAATTAAGCCCTTTGTCCTCCTCTGTTGGACTCTGCTGAATTGATAGTCGGGGAGGGAAGGAAAGCTGGAAGAAAGGAAGGGCAAGACAATGTCTGGGAAGTAATAGGTGGATACAGGTGAGGAGGGATACAGGTGAGGAGGGGGTGATAGGCAGATGGTTGGATTTTATTTTTACATTCTACTTTTTGTGCCACGGCCTGTATTAAAATTCCAATTCAACAGCATAAATTGAGTAGAAAATTGAGCATCATCAAGGACCCACACCATCCTGGCCACACACTCATCTCCCTACTACCTTCAGGTAGAAGGTACAGGAGCCTGAAGACTGCAACGACCAGGTTCAGGAACAGCTACTTCCCCACAGCCATCAGGCTATTAAACCTGGCTCGGACATAACACTGAACTTTACTAGCCAATACTGTTATTTGCACTTTATCAGTATATTGACCATTGTGTATATATTTATAGAATGCCTTGTAGTAAATGCCTACTATGTTCTGTTGTGCTCAAGCAAAGCAAGAATTTCATTGTCCTACCAGGGACACATGACAATAAACTCACTTGACTTGAAATTCAAGCTGGGCTTCATAAGTAAATGAGTGTTATTGAATCTGCTGTCCATTATCTGGTCATCACATTTTCAGTTCTACTGAGCCCAATGGAACTGACTATCAGGTGGGACATTCAGTAAATATCCAAGGACAACATGTGGGTGGTACTCCTATCTGGAATTAAATTCCACTCAATCCCTTTGTCACCTCATTGATATCCTTTAATATTTACTGGACCAAATAACATGCCTATATCAGTGTCTCATAGCACAACTGGTCGACAGTGACATAATTTAAAAGACATTTGGGCAGGATTATGGACATAAAAGGTTTAGAGGGATATGGGCCAAAGACAGGCAAATAGGTCGAGCTCGTATAGACATCTTTGTCAGCATGCACAAGTTGTGCAAAAGGGCCTAATTTCATGCTGCATAATTCTATGACTGTATTATCTAAAATTCCTTATTCCCAGGGAAGTGAAGGAGTCAGGCCTCCCTGATGCTGTTTTGAACATGTGTTGTGGGCCATGAGATGACTGGTGCCTCAATGATGCTTGGTTCCCTCATGCAATCATAAACTCGCTCTCCTTCATGCTATGAATGGCAACCTCTTCTAAAAGCCAAGACCTGCAACCCTACTTCTGGTTTGTCTCATAAGAGTCCGTGGATAAGAATTCTTACTCGGTTGCCTAGTAGAAAATCAATATGACCGACTGCTGGGTGGGGAATGGAATAGAATGGATTATAACCAGGTTAAATTTATAAATTTAGTTCTCAAAGTTCCCTCCTCCATTCCTGTAAATAGAAAGTCTGACAATCAGAAATGTGGAATTTCATGAACCCACTGCACAAGCCAGGGTACAGACACATGCAGATGAGACACTTTTTCATGGCAGACAGAGAGACCAGGCATCTAATGTGAACCTGTTATTTCATTATTACCCCGGTGAATATCCAGCACCAATTTAGTACTGCAGACTAACCCAATGTTTTGTCAAGGTCTGAAGGGGGTAGAAAGAAGAATGCAGTCTTGCATTCTTGCAGAATGCAGAATAAATCTTGCAGTCAACAAATACAAGAAAAAAATCCACAAACACACTTGCCCATTGATTAATGTTGAAGACCCTAATTAAATCTAAAATTCAAGTTTTGATAAAAATAAAAAAACATACAAGGTAGAGCCAGGATAAGAGATGATTAAATATCCTAAAATTAGGATATTAATTAGGAATTTTAGGAATTAGAAAATTAGAACCTCTGACCTTTAGGAAGTACTTTTAGGAAATACCTAAAATGCAGGCATTGCTTTATGTTTAATAATAAGTAACTACAAAGATAAATGTCTTTGGCACCATTATTTCTTTGATTACCTTTGTGGCCACACTGACATTGGCGTTTTTATCCATCAGACATGAAACCATTTCCACGTGTCCCTCCTGTGATGCCAGGTGAAGGGGAGTAACCCCTTGCTTTGTTAATGCATTAGTCTCCGCTCCATATTCCAGTAAGGCTGTAGCAATTTCCATCTGATTCTTCTTGGCAGCAATGTGCAGAGGTGTGTAGCCATTCTAGAACAGCATTAACAGTTAGACCAGAGGCAGCTTTAATTCATTGGTTTATGCTACATTTTCAAATTAACTTTGCAGAATGTCAGCTGTAATTCAACACACAAATTATTTAATTTGCTGATAAAGAATTATCTAGCAAAGTCTTTAATCAGGATATTATTTACCATGTATATAAATCTGATTTTCAAAGTTAAAACTAATTGACAAACTCTAACTGCAAAGTCATTTCAGTAACTTTCAAAATGAACAATTAATCAATATCTAATTGCATAAGTTATATGTAACATGGATAGACTACAGAGAAAAGGTCTGGAATAGCATCAAACAAACCATTAATAAATCCTTTGGCTGCAGTGAATTCTGGATCACTTTGTAACCGTTTTGTAAAAACCCATCCTCATTTTGTTTGTTTTACCCCATTATTTATAATTAACAATAATTTTGTTGATTTGAAAACAAATATATTCATTATAATTATACCTGATAACCATCCAGGAAAATTAGGCTACTATAATGACTGGAAATACCCACGGCAACCAAAAGAAGAAACTTTTAACTTGAGAATATTACCATAGTCTCATGGCTCAACCGACCACGAGAAAAATAATGTGTTGGAAAGAACTGCAGATGCTGCTTTAAATTGAAGGTAGACAAAAAATGCTGGAGTAATTTAGCGGGTCAGGCAGCATCGCTGGAGAGAAGGAATGGGTGACATTTCGGGTCGAGACCCTTCTTCAGACTGATGTCAGGGGAGGGGGCAGGACAGGGCTAGAACGTAGTCGGAGACAGTAAGACTAGTGGGAGAACTGGGAAGGGGGAGGGGATGGAGAGAGAGGGAAAGCAAGGATTATCTGAAGTTAGGGAAGTCAATGTTCATACCGCTGGGGTGTAAACTACCCATGCAAAATATGAGGTGCTGTTCCTCCAATTTGTGCTGGGCCTCACTCTGATAATGGAGGAGGCCCAGGCCAGAAAGGTCAGAGCGGAGGTGTTCAGCGAAATGATCGCCGAGCCTGCACTTGGTCTCACCGATGTAGAGAAGTTGACACCTGGAACAGCGGATACAGTAGATGAGGTTGGAGGAGGTGCAAGTGAACCTCTGCCTCACCTGGAAAGACTGTTTAGGTCCTTGGATGGAGTTGAGGGGGGAAGTAAAGGAACAGGTGTTGCATCTCCTGCGGTTGTAGGGGAAAGTACCTGGGGAGAGGGTGGTTTGGGTGAGAAGAGATGAGTTGACGCAGCGGGACAGGCAGCATCTCTGGAGAGAAGGAATGGGTGACGTTTCAGACGCTTCTTCAGACTTATATCTCGACCCGAAACGTCACCCATTCGGTCTCTCCAGAGATGCTCCAGTCCCGCTGAGTTACTCCATTTTGTGTCTACCTTCGATTTAAACCAGCAGTTCTTTCCTATCCATTCCCTGCATATCCATATGCCTAACAAAAGTATTTTAAATGCCACTAACATGTCTGTTTCCACCACCATCCCCTGGAACATGTTTCAGGCAATCACTATGCTTTGTTTAAAAATCTTGCCCTGCACATTTCCTTTGAACTTTGCCCCTCCAGAGAAAAGTTCCAGAGAAAACAAGTCAAGTTTTTGTTCAACCTCTCCCTGGAGCTAAAGCGCCCAAATCCAGGGATCATTCTGGTGAACCTCGTCTGCAACCATTTCAAAGACACCACATCCTTCCTGTAATGGGGTGACCAGAACTGCATACAATTCCCAAATGCAGCCTAACCAAAGTCCTACAAAGCTGCATCATGACTTTCCGACTCTTATAATCAATGCCCCAACTCATGGAAACAAACATACCATAAGCATTCTTTACCACTCTACCTATTTGTGTTGCCATTTTCAGGCAGTTATTGACTTGGACCCCAAGATCCCTTTCTACATCAAAGCTATTAAGGATCAACGCATTAATCGTATAGTTTCCCCTTACAGTTGACCTCCCAAAGTGCAACACCTCACACTTATGTCATAAGGTCATAAGTGATAGGAGCAGATTTAGGCCATTCGGCCCATCATCTACTCTGCCACTCAATCATGGCTGATCTATCTTTCCTCCGAACCCCATTCTCCTGCCTTCACCCCATAACCTCTGACAGGTGTACTAATCAAGAATGTGCAACTCCTTATGCTATTTCCATGCCCATTTCCACAGCTGATCAATTTCCCATTGTATGCTTTGACAGCCTTCCCCACAGTCCGCGACACCAACAATCTTGGTGTAATTTGCGGTGGTCAGAGATGACCAAGTTTAAGGATACAGGGGAAATCTTTTAGGACTGAGATGAGAAAAACATTTTTTACACAGAGAGTGGTGAATCTCTGGAATTCTCTGCCACAGAAGGTAGTTGAGGCCAGTTCATTGGCTATATTTAAGAGGGAGTTAGATGTGGCCCTTGTGGCTAAAGGGATCAGGGGGTATGGAGAGAAAGCAGTTACAGGATACTGAGTTGGATGATCAGCCATGATCATATTGAATGGCGGTGCCGGCTCGAAGGGCCGAATGGCCTACTCCTGCACCTATTTTCTATGTTTCTATGTTTCTATGACAATACTCCAGTGAGGCTATAAGGGTTGAGAAATAAAAAGAAAATGATCACCTTGTTGGGAGTATACTACAGGCCACCAAATAGTCACTGGGAATTAGAAGAACAAATATGGTAGAAGATTGCTGGCAGCTGCAGGACTTATAAGGTTGTCATTGTAGGGGATTTAACTTTCCCCAAATTGACTGGGAATGTAATCGTGCAAAAGGTTTAGATGGGGCAGAATTTGTCAAATGCGATCAGGAAAGTTTCCTCAGGCAATTTGTAGAGGGACCTACATGGGAGAGGGCAATGCTAGATCTAGTCTCAGGAAATTGGGAGAGGCTGGTGGATGAAGCCTTTTGGGACCAGTGACCACCGTTCTATTAGATTTAAGATATGGATAGAAACAGGGCAGGCCCACGGGTTAAAATTCTCAATTGGGGTAAGGTCATCTTTGAAGGAATTAGACAGGAACTTGCTCAAGTTGATTGGAGCAGGTCGTTTGAAGGAAAAGGCGCGTCCAGAAAGTGGGACGATTTTAAAAGCGTGCTAACAAAAGTCCAAGGCCTGCATGTTCCTGTTCGAGTGAAGAGCAAAGCAGGTGGGTGTAAGGAAGCTTGGAGGACAAGTGAAGTCGAGGCTCTGGTCAAGAATAAGAAGGAGGCATGCGGCAGGTATAGGCAGCTGGGCTCGTGTATCCATGGAAGAGTTTCAGGGACTGAGGAGTAAGCTAAAAAAGGAAATCAGGAGGGCAAAAAGGTGACAGAATATTAAGGATAATCCCAAGAGATATTACAAATATAATAAGGGAAAATGATATCCAGAGAGAATAGGGCCCCTCAGGAATCAAAGCAGTCAAACTCGTATGGAGCCACAGAGAGACGTTTTTACCCTGGAAAAAGTCAGGACTGGGGAACTTGGGGAGTCAATGGAAGTATCTTGAAGGCAATCAGTATTATGGTCGAGGAGGTGCTGAAGATCCTAACACGTATGAAGGTAGATAAATTTCCGGGCCTGACCAGACATATCCGAGGACACGAGGGAAGCTAGAGAGAAAAATGCAGGTGCCCTAGCTGAGATTTATGAATCATCATTAAATATAGGGGAAGTGCCGGAAGACTGGAAGTTGTGCCTCTATTGAAGAAGAGCTGCAGGAAAAGCTTGGGAACCACAGGCCATTGAGTCCAACATCTGTGGTTACTGGAGAATATTCTGAGGGATAAGATACACATGCATTTAGATAGACAGCAGGGTGATTGGGGGATAGTCAGCATGGTTTGTACATGGGAGATCGTGTCTCACAAATCTAATTGAGCTTTTTGAAGATGTGACCAACAAGGTTAATGAAGGCAGAGCTCTAGACATTGTATATATGGATTTCAGCAAGGCATTTGACAAGGTTCCTGAAGTGGACGAACAAGTCATGGGGTAGGACTTACACAGTCAATGCTAGGGCTCTGGGTGTGTTGTAGAGCAGAGGGATTCAAGAGTGGAGGTACGTAGTTCCTTGAAGGTGGCGTTGCAAGTCGATAAGGTGATCAAAAACGCTTTCAGCAATTTGGCCTTCATCATTCAGAGTATTGAGTACAGAGGTTGGAGGGTCATATTGCAGTTACATAAGATGTTGGTGAGGCCACATTTGGAGTATTGTGTTCAGTTTTGGGCACCAGGTGGAAAGACATTGTCAAGCTAGAAAGGGTGCAGGGAGAATTTACAAGGATGTTGCCAGGACTCAAGGGCCTGAGTTACAGGGAGTAGTTGAGCAGGCTAGGACTCATTAGAGCGCAGGAGGATGAGGGCTGGTCTTCTAGAGGTGTAACAAAATCATGAGAGGTATAGATCGGGTAAGCGCGCAGAATCTCTTGCCCAGAGTAGGGTAATAAAGAACCAGGTTTAAGGTGAGGGGAACAAGATTTAATAGGAAACTGAGGGGTAACTTTTTTACACAAAGGGTAGTGCGTGTATGGAACGATCAGTCAAAGGAGGTAGTTGAGGCAGGTACTATCGTAGTGTTTGAGAAACATTTAGACAGGTACATGGATAGGATAGATTTAGAGGAATATGGGCCAAACCGCAGGTAGGTGGCACTAGTGTAGATGGGACATGTTGGACTGCGTGGGCAAGTTGGGCAGATTTCCACGCTGTATGACTCTATGATTCTAAGGTTCCACATGGTAATCTAATCTGGAAGGTTAGATTGCATGGGATCGAAGGAGAGCTAGTTGAATGGATAGAAAATTGGCTTCATGGAAGGAAGCAGAGGGTGATGGTGGAAGGTTGTTTTTCGGACTGGTGGCCTGTGACTAGTGGTGTGCCGCGGGGTTCAGTGCTGGGTCCATTGCTGTTAGTCATCTATATCAATGATTTGGATGAGAACATACAAGGCATGACTAGTAGTTTTGCAGATGACTCAAGTGGGCAGTTTTGTAGATAGCGAGGATGGTTATTAAAAATTGCAGCTGCGTCTTGATCGGTTAGGCAAATTAATCTGCAGTTTAATTCCAGAATTTTCAGATTATAGTTAGAGGTATGGCATCGTAAGTTCCTCTTTGAACCAGAGCATTCAAGATGTGCTCTGTCCTACATTTAATATTCAGAGACCTGAACTAAATTTTGATTCAGGATTCAAACACATTGCTTAATTCTGATTCCAAATCCATAATTCAGAACAAAATACAACAGTGTTGTATCATTTTCATGTGGAAGAATATTATGTATGCAACAGATATTCATCTGCTGTTTAGGTCTATAATAAAGCACCAGTGATGTATTAACTGGTGCTGCAACTGTTGCATGAACAGTAGTTTCCAATTTTGTTTTTTTAATGAAAGGCAGTGTCCCTTAAATCTGCATACCACCAGTTTTCCCTTTTATTTGTTAGCAAGGGACATGACATTAAAATGCAGTTGTCAGTTAAAATATTACAAGACACAGAAACATTAAAACATTGACAGCATTTAGTTTTGAGGTTGTTGACAGAGTTATTAACCTGCAGCTATTTATACCTTTGCGGAGGCATGAGGAGAGGCACCTTTCTCCAGCAGCATTAATGCCACTTTCTGGTTGTCATAATGAGCAGCAACGTGGAGAGGGGTTAGGCCGTTCTGTAAGAATTCATTGTTGTTAATACGTGGTGTTAATAGCTACTAGAATATTAGTAAACCACAAATACAGAACAAAAAACAGTTTAGTAGTGTTTAATGGAATAAAAACATTAGAAATGGAAGACGTGCAATAATGAAGGTATTAAAGCAGATTTTTCAGCATGCTGGGGTTAGTAAGTACCAGACCTTTTCTGTTGACCTGCTGAGCTTCCACTGCATTCCACGTGAAGAAGCTTTTGGTAATTTGAAGCATGTGCAATAAATTGGAAAGGCAATTTTTTTCTTGAGATAAAGCACGACCAAAATGCTGTCATTATATTTTGGATGCACATTGAGGTTGGGATAGAAACAAAAAAAAGGCAATTTCATTCAATGCCAGAAAGTTAAACGAGGAGCTACATGCTGACTTCTTTGACTGTAATATTAATACATAGTTGGTGTGGCTGGACAAAGCACCAACCATCCATGAGGAGTGAGTCAGCTGCAATGCATAGGAATCATCATTAAAAGGCATGATTGTAGCGACACCTGGTGGTGGCTCTAGGTAATCGGACCCTTGTGATTGGCTGGAGAAGCCACATGAGCGCGGGTGTTTTGATTCACGTGTTTTTTACTGTATTGATTCATTCTAGCGCCACACATGTGGAATCAACATCGTGTATTTGGCCGTCTCTAGCGATTTGAGTAATTTCGTTGTTTTTCGTCTTCAAAATAAAACAATTTTACTTACTCACTGTCTCGACTCGCCAAATGATTGCGGATTGCAATGCTAACTTTTAAGGAATGTTATACACTATATCAGTTAAACATTCCTGTGTGGAACAAAAACACAAAAGGAAATGCAATTCAAGCATGGCTAACAAAAGTTAGGGATTTTATTAGGTCCGAAGAGGAGCCATATATAGTTGGCCGAAAAAGTAGCAAATTGGGAGCAGTTTAGAATTCAGCAAAAGTGGGCCAAGATATCTGTTAAGATGGGTAACATATAGTATGAGAGTAAGCTTGTATGGAACAAGGAAGTGGCGTGTAGAAGCTTCGACTAGTATGTAAAAAGAGAAAAGATTACTGATGATATATTTTCATTCCAGACACTCAGAAAAGGGAAAAAAATAATTTCAGTTCTGTCTTCACACAGGAGTCCACAAATGACTTCTCAGGAATGCTGGTAAACCAAGAGTCTACTGAAAAGATAGAATTAAAGGAAATTAGTATTTGTAAATAAAATAAATCTCTGCCTCAGAGTGGAATTCTCTGCCTCAGAGGGCGGTGGAGGCTGTTTCTCTGGACGCTTTCAAGAGAGAGTTAGACAGATCTCTTAGGGATAGCGGTGTTAAGGGATATGGGGAGAAGGCAGGAACAGGGTACTGATTGTGGATGATCAGCCATGATCACATTGAATGGCGGTGCTGGCTCGAGGGACCGAATGGCCTACTCCTGCACCTATTGCCTATTGAAACTATGGAGAATATTTTGGGACTTGAATGCAATAAATCCCCAGGACTTCTGCATTCCAGAGAACAAAAAGGAATATAAATTTAAATAATGGATCCACTGGTTTTAATCTTCCAAATTTCAATAGATTATTCAAATGTTCCTGCAAGTTGGAAGGTGGCAAATATAACCCTTATTTTTAATAAAGGGTGCGGTTCTGGTGACTATACTCTAGGAAGGATATGATGCGTTAGAGAGACTGCAAAGGATATTCACCAAGAGTTTGCCTGGATTGGTTCACTTTAGTTTTCAGAAGAGAATAGATAAAACTGGGCAGGTTTTCTCTGGAGCAAATGAAGCTGATGGGTGCCCTGATGGATTACGGAGGCATAGATAAGGTAGATATTCAAACACTTTTTTCCCCATAGAGAGGGTATCAAAAACAAGAGGGCATAGGTTTCAGGTGAGAGGGAGGAATTTTAATCGGGATTTGAGGGGTATGTTTTTTTTTATACATGGAGTGGTAATGTCTTGAATACATTGCTGGAGTTAGTGGTGGAATTAGATAAAATCACTATCTGTAAGAGGCACTTAAAAAAGCAAGGCATTGAAAGATTCAGAAACAAATGGTATTAATGTGGATGGGCAAAAAGTTTAACATGGACATAGGGCTCATTTCAGAGCTGTACAAGACTATGTCTTCAAAGATTAAAATAAGTGAACTGATGTAAATGTTTTAAGTTTGCAGACACCATTAAATTGGGTGGGGTTGTGAATGGCAAGGAGGGTGCCAAGAGGCACTCAAAGAAATTTAGACAAAACATTTTCCCAGGGTAGTGGAATCAAGAACTAGAAGGCATAAGTTTAAGGCGAGAGTGAAAAGATTTAATAGGAACCTGAGAGACAACTTTTTCACACAGAGGATGGTGGGTTTATGGAACCACTTGCCAGAGGAAGGTACAATAACACCATTTAAAAGACACTTGGACAGGCACATGTATGGTAAAGGTTCAGAGGGATATGGGCCAAACTGGGTAAATGGGAATAGTGTAGGTGGGATATCTTGGCCGGCAAGGATGAGTTTGGCCAAAGGGCCAGTTCCTGTGCTCAATAACTGTGATCCTTGACAGAGAATAAGGACACATTTATTCATTCAGAAGGTGAATGGACTTCTCTGATACTGAAGGCCGTGGAGATCTTTGCTAAGTATATTTGAGAAGGCGATAGACACAGACATATCAAGGATTTTGAAGAGAGAATGGGAACATGGTATTGAGGTGGTGGATCAGCCAGGATTGTAGCAGAAACCATGGGAAAAATGTGAGAACATTGTTATGGCTCTGCAATGCACATGCTGAGGAGGAAATGCTACTTAGAAATATTAAGAGAATATAATGCAGGCCTGGGTATTCCATTACTACACTAGCCCCATCCTGTTTATTCAAGGCTAAAATGGTAAACATTGGTTAGTCATTGAGTATTTTGGTCCTAAGGAAATAAAACAACAGAAAAGCAGATTTTCAATCAGGAAACACCTGGTCTTGTTGGGCCCTTGTGGCATCATCACCTCTTCTGGTACACTGGAGGCAAGAAACATGTTCCATAAATGTAGCACCATAAGGGTGGTCAATAGTAAGCCCAGATAGTGTTACATATCTTTTGAGAATCACTTGCTTGATGGAAGGAAGATGAAGGTTATAATTAAAATTAAACAGATGATATGACAGCGTTAAAACCTTCTGTCAAAACAGTTGGCAGATGATTCTTGGGTGGTCAGAAATCCTAAACAACTTTTCAATCTTAAATGTTTGGAAACCACAGGAACAGAATAGGCAGGCAGAATATAAAAGGAGTGCATTACAAATTAAGCACATCTACTGTCCCTTGTGATCATGCACAACCCCAGAAAGGTACTGAGAAATGAGAATTGCTTGAGGTTTGGAAAAGAGCAACCTAAAAGTGAGCAGAGGAGCGAGGGATAATGACCATGCAAGGTAGTACTTTAACATGCAAGACAATCTGGACAAGCCACTGGAAAATGAGACTCAATTGCAATGACATTCAGTACTTCATATACACTGGTATATTGGGAATAAAAATATATTCAGTGGCAGAAAAGGCCATGGATATTGTCATCTTTTATGCATGAACCAATGAGATCGTGATTCTTTTAAACATCAATGCAAATGTATTTTTATGGTCCAAAACATTACAGGCCAGAATTTGACTAGTTTTGTCTTCTCGTTGCAGATAAAACTTGTACACATGCACATTCCCACTGAACTTTTAAAGTTCTCTCTTAACTTGCCTTGCCAGCAGAGTCTGGAGAAGCTGAGCGCTGCAGAAGGAGTTTTGCCACATCTAGGCTCCCGTACTTAGCTGCGACATGTAGTGGGGTAAATCCCTTCTGCGATAGGGGACAGAGGATATAGAACTGCTACTTAGTTAAAGAAGCATGCTTGGAATACAGTATAACTAAAGATGAGGATATAAGTATACTGTATTACACAAAAGGGAAAAATGGGCGAGGGTACACAATGGTAAAATACTCATAGTTTTACCATTTACCATAAAGGAGACATTAGTCAGCAAAATTTAGGGATAACATGCATGGTGGAAACTTGTAATATGGTTCCTCGACTGACCAGGTTTATCAATTATCCAAAACAGAAGAAGCAGTGAGAGTGGGTACCACATCGGCATCTGTGGGATATGCCAACTGAGTGGATAGCTTTCACTTCCCCGACATAGGTCACCTTGAAATCGTATCAAATTTCACATTAAAATGAACATGTGTTGCTAGAAATGGAAAAGGCCACAGCCAACAGCAAAACATGATAAATTCTTTCACTTAGGAGGCTGAGCATAACTCACTTTTGATAGTGTCCCTTATGTGCTAGCTGATCAGACTTGGTTCTGGTGAGATTGATCATTTCTCAGTGTTTCTCCATGCGATACACATATTAATATACACCGTGTCTCTTAGGAGCCAATATTGGGAAAATTGAGTAAGAGTGAATTAGCTGAAGCTGTAAAATAAATTGCTTAACAATGTCTTGTTCAATTGCATTTGTCTTATTAGACGAATGATCACCTGCATATTTAGAATATGTAATTGTAAATATTGTGTTTAGCAAGTATTCAATGACTAGAAGTGAAAACTGCTCTTTGCCTTTTCTCTTTCATTTTCTTTTATTGCTCTTTATTCCCCACCTTCACCCCAGGAGTAATTTCGTAAGGCTCTTTGGGGTTGCACAGTGGCTAGAACTCATGGCTCACAGCATCAGAGACCTGGGTTCAGTCCTGACCTAGGGTGCTGTCAGTGTGGAGTTTGCACATTCTCTCTGTGACCATGTGAATTTCCTCGAAGAGCTCTGGTTACCATCCCATATTCCACGGAAATATGGGATGGTAAATTAATTAAGTACTGTAAAATCCCTGTTAGGCAGCAGCTCTACCGCTGTGCCGCTATGCCTCATCAGCATGTTGGCTCCATAGGCTGATCCCAAAACAACAGTGTTACTAAAAAGAAATACGAGGGACACATTGATGATCCCCAGCGACAGAGACCACAGTGTGTTCAGTGATCAGGACTGCCCTGGAATCCATTATTAATCACACTTGCAAAGAGGATTTGACTGGTTCAACAACAATGGCCAGGAGATCCAGGAGCTAATCACCAACACCTATGTGGGGTGTTCTTAGATTAGAAACTCATCCATACTTTGAAGAAAAACAATAACGCAACAGACACCTGAAGGCAATGCTCCAACAAACGTGTGTGACCTGAAGTTCCGAAGGTGGGTAGAATAGAAGGGGTGCGGGAAGCCAAACAACTCATTGATAACCACGGCATGCACAAACGCTGTAATCCAAACTCCCAAAGCCCCACCCTGCTGTAAAATAAGAATGAACGAGAGTTTATCAAGGATAGAATGGCATTTAGAACTTGCTGGGCTGAACACATTGAAGAACTCCACAGTCTTCATTCTGTCCTTGATTGCATCCCTGTAACTATTTGGGTCATCTATATCACAGCTCTCAACAGATAAAGGCTTTATGCCAAGTGAGAAACAACAGGTCCGTTGCAGCTGATAGCATTCCTTCTGAAGTTACAAAAATTAGTGGAGAGGAACTTCAGCCACAAATTTACAACCTCAAGTCCCACATCTGCGTGGAGGTTTGTAAGCCAGAGAGCCTCAATGGCGGTCTTCAAGAAAGATAAACCCCAACTGCAGTAACTACGGAGGGGGTTTTCAACTGTCTACCACAGGTGAAGTGATTGGCAGGGTTGATCCACTGGAAAGCTACTTCCTAAGTCAAATGTGGATTCCATCCCTCTAGATGCACAATGAAATGGTCTTCACTGGAAGTAAGTAAGTAAGTAAGTAAGTAAGTTTATTGGCCAAGTATTCACATACAAGGAATTTGCCTTGGTGCTCCACCCACAAGTAACAACATGACATACAGTGACAGTCACGAATGACTCAGAAATACTGTGAGACAGCTCCAAGAGAAATGATGGCAGCAGCATCAGTATTTTACATATTTTTTCCCTCACATCACAAAGTATTTGACCATTTTAATTGAAGGCGACTGGAACATCCTTCTTAAATTTGACTACCCTCAGAAATGGCTTTCTATCTTTTCTCTGCTGCATGATGGAATGCAAGGTTGACATTCTCAGGTCAAGCAACATGTGTCATCACTCTAATATTTTCCTCAATCTTTATGTTGAACTAAGACTCCTGCTGTAGTTGAACAAATATATAGGATGAATATGTAGAACTAAGGAACTGCAGATGCTGATATACCAAGGAAAGCCATAAAATGCTGGAGTGACTCAGCGGGTCAGGCAGCATCCCTGAAGAACAAGGTCAAGTGACGTTTCAGGGCACGTCTGAAGATGGGTTCCTACCCAAAATGCCACCTATCCGTGTTCTCCAAGGATACTGTCTGACCCGCGGAGTTACTCCAACATTTTGTGTCTTTACTATAGGATGAACACATGGACAGGTATATGGATAAGAAAGGTTCAGAGGGATACGGCCCAAACACAGGCAAATGGGACCAGCTTAGATGAGGCGTCTTAGTCGGCATGGACGAGCTGGGTGAAGGTTCCGTTTCTGTGTTGTATGACTCTATGAATGATCAACAGTTTAATGATCATCAGTCTGAAGAAGGGTCTCGACCCGAAACGTCGCCTATCCCTTCTCTCAATAGACAATAGACAATAGACAATAAGTGCAGGAGTAGGCCATTCAGCCCTTCGAGCCAGCACCGCCATTCAATGTGATCATGGCTGATTATCCCCAATCAGTACCCCGTTCCTGCCTTCTCCCCATATCCCCTGACTCCGCTATTTTTAAGAGCCCTATCTAGCTCTCTCTTGAAAGCATCCAGAGAACCTGCCTCCACCACCCTCTGAGGCAGAGAATTCCACAGACTCACCACTCTCTGTGAGAAAAAGTGTTTCCTCATCTCCGTTCTAAATGGCTTCCTCCTTATTCTTAAACTGTGGCCCCTGGTTCTGGTCTCCCCCAACATCGGGAACATGTTTCCTGCCTCTAGCGTGTCCAAGCCCCTAACAATCTTATATGTTTCAATGAGATACCCTCTCATCCTTCTAGACTCCAGAATGTACAAGCCCAGCTGCTCCATTCTCTCAGCATATGACAGTCCCGCCATCCCGGGAATTAACCGTGTAAACCTACGCTGCACTCCCTCAATAGCAAGAATGTCCTTCCTCAAATTAGGGGACCAAAACTGCACACATTACTCCAGGTGTGGTCTCACTAGGGCTCTGTACAACTGCAGAAGGACCTCTTTGCTCCTATATCCGATTCCTCTTGTTATAAAGGCCAACATGCCATTCGCTTTCTTCACTGCCTGCTGTACCTGCATGCTTACTTTCATAGACTGATGTACAAGGACCCCCAGATCCCGTTGTGCTTCTCCTTTTCCCAACATGACGCCATTTAGAAAGTAATCTGCCTTCCTGTTTTTGCTACCAAAGTGGATAACCTCACATTTATCAGCACTAAACTTCATCTGCCATGCATCTGCTCACTCCCCCAACCTGTCCAAGTCACCCTGCATTCTCATAGCATCCTCCTCACAGTTCACACTGCTACCCAGCTTTGTGTCATCTGCAAATTTGCTAATGTTACTTTGAATCCCTTCATCCAAATCATTGATGTATATTGTAAATAGCTGCGGTCCCAGCACCAAGCCTTGCAGTACCCCACTAGTCACTACCTGCCATTCTGAAAGGGACCCATTAATCCCTACTCTTTGATTCCTGTCTGCCAACCACTTCTATATCCATGTCAGCACTCTACCCCCAATACCATGTGGCCTAATTTTGCCCACTAATCTCCTATGTGGGACCTTATCAAATGCTTTCAGAAAGTCCAGGTACACTATATCCACTGGGTCTCCCTTGTCCATTTTCCTAGTTACATCTTCAAAAAATTCCAGAAGATTAGTCAAGCATGATTTCCCCTTCGTAAATCCATGCTGACTCGGACCGATCCTGTTACTGCTATCCAAATGTTCGGCTATCTCATCTTTTATAATTGACTCCAGCATCTTCCCCACCACCGATGTCAGGCTAACTGGTCTATAATTCCCTGATTTATCTCTCCTGCCTTTCTTAAAAAGTGGGATAACATTAGCTACCCTCCAATCCACAGGAACTGATCCTAAGTATATAGAACATTGGAAAATTATCACCAATGCATCCACGATTTCTAGAGCCACTTCCTTAAGTACCCTGGGATGCAGACCATCAGGCCCTGGGGATTTATCAGCCTTCAGTCCCATCAGTCTATCCAACACAATTTCCTGCCTAATGTGGATATCCTTCAGTTCCTCTGTTACCCCAGATCCTCTGGCCACTACTATATCAGGAAGATTGTTTGTGTCCTCTTTAGTGAAGACAGATCCAAAGTACCTGTTCAACTCATCTGCCATTTCCTTGTTCCCCATAATAAATTCACCTTTTTCGGTCTTCAAGGGTCCAACTTTGGTCTTAACTATTTTTTTCCTCTTCACATACCTAAAGAAGCTTTTACTATCCTGCTTTATATTCTTGGCTAGCTTACCTTCGTACCTCATCTTTTCTCCCCGTATTGTCTATTTGGTTATCTTCTGTTGTTCTTTAAACATTACCCAATCCTCTTGCTTCCCGCTTATCTTTGCTACGTTGTACTTCTTTGCTTTAATTTTTATACTGTCCCTGACGTCCCTTGTCAGCCATGGTCGTCCCTTTCTCCCCTTGCAATCTTTCTTCCTCCTAGGAATGAACTGATCCTGCACCTTCTGTATTATTCCTAGAAACACCTGCCATTTTTGTTCCACTGTCATTCCTGCTAGTGTATCTTTCCAGTCAACTTTGGCCAGCTCCTCCCTCAAGGCCCCATAATCCCCTTTATTCAACTGCAACACTGACACCTCCGATCTACTCTTCTCCCTCTCCAATTGTAGATTAAACCTGACCATGTTATGGTCACTGCCTCCTAATGGCTCATTAACCTTGAGGTCCTTTATCAAATCCGGTTCATTACATAACACTAAATCCAGAATTGCCTTCTCCCTGGTAGGCTCCAATCTTCAAGCTGTTCTCAGAATCCATCACAAAGGCACTTTACAAAGTCCCTTTCTTGGGGTCCAGTACCAACCTGATTTTCCCAGTCTACCTGCATGTTGAAATCTCCCATAACAACCACAGCATTACTTTTGCTACATGCCAATTTTAACTCCTGATTCAACTTGCGCCCTATGTCCAGGGTACTGTTTGGGGGCCTGTAGATTAGTCCCATTAGGGTATTTATACCCTTACAATTCCAATAAGGTTCTCCATAGATGATGCCTCACCCATTGGGTTCCTCCAGCATTTTTGTCTACCTAAGAGTTTAATCTACATCATCTCCACTCCAGAACCAAGATCATTCCAACCTCAATTCACAAGCTGCTGTGTATACTCTGCAGATACTTTGCACACTGCTAAAGTCCTATCTCCAAGCTACTAAAAGGGCTTTGGAGATTATCATTATCGTATCTGCCTTCACCACCACCACCCCTTGCAATGCAAACCAGGCCACCACCACGGTCTATGGAAAAACATGCCTGCATTAAACTTCTTTCCTCTCACCTTATAGCTATGCCCTCTAGTGTTGGACATTTCCACCCTTGGACAAAGATTCTAACTGTCTACCCCATCTTTGACATTCATAATTTTATATATTTTTTTTATCAAATCTCCCCACAACCGCTGACCCATTTGATAAGGTACATGGTAGGCTGCTCTAGAAGGATAGGTCGCATGAGATCCAGGGAGACCTAACCGACTGGATAGAGAATTGGCTTCATGGAAGGAAGCAAAGGGTGATGATGGAAGAATGTTTTTCACACAGGAGGCCTGTGACTAGTGGTGTGCCTCAGCGATCAGTGTGCCTGTGGTTTATCTCAACGATTTGGATGAGAATGTGCATGATTGACACATTTGCAGATGATCAAAGTCAGTGGCATTGTAGATTAAGAAGATGGTTGTCAAAAATTGCCGCAGGATCTTGATCAGTTGGGCAGGTGGGCTGAGGAATCGTTAATGGAGTTTAATACAGATAAGTGCGAGGTGTTGCATTTGGGATGTCTCACCAGGGCAAAACCTTCACAGTGGATGGCAGTGCTCGGGGGAGTGTTGTAGTGCAGAGGAATGTAGGAGTGCAGGTACATAGTTCCTGGTGGATGGGGTGGTCAAGAAGGCTGTCAGTACATTGGCCTTCATCAGTCATGGTATTAAGTATTGACGTTGGGAGGTTATCGTACAGTTGTACTAGACATTGGTGAGGCCACATTTGGAGTATTGTGTTTAGTTTTGTTCACCCTGTTATAAGAAAGATGTTGTTAAGCTGGAAAGGGTGCAGAGAAGCTTTACGAGGATGTTGCCAGGACATGAGGACCTGAGCTACATGGAGAGGCTGGACGGGCTAGGATTTTATCTGATGGAGGGTTGGAGGATGAGGAATGATAGAAGATTCTAGAAGTGTATGATCATGATACATAGATACATAGAAAATAGGTGCAGGAGTAGGCCATTCGGCCCTTCGAGCCTGCACCGCCATTCATTATGATCATGGCTGATCATCCAACTCAGTATCCCGTACCTGCCTTCTCTCCATACCACCTGATCCCCTTAGCCACAAGGGCCACATCTAACTCCCTCTTAAATATAGTCAATGAACTGGCCTCAACTACCCTCTGTGGCAGCGAGTTCCAGAGATTCACCACTCTCTGTGTGGAAAAGTTTTTCCTCATCTCGGTCTTAAAGGATTTCCCCCTTATCCTTATGCTGTGACCCCTTGTCTTGGACTTCCCCAACATCGGGAACAATCTTCCTGCATCTAGCCTGTCCAACCCCATAAGAATTTTGTACGTTTCTATAAGATCCCCTCTCAGTCTCCTAAATTCTAGCGAGTATAAGCCAAGTCTATCCAGTCTTTCTTCATATGAAAGTGCTGACATCCCAGGAATCAGTCTGGTGAACCTTCTCTGCACTCCCTCTATGGCTATAATGTCCTTCCTCAGATTTGGAGACCAAAACTGTACGCAATACTCCAGGTGTGGTCTCACCAAGACCCTGTACAACTGCAGTAGAACCTCCCTGCTCCTATACTCAAATCCTTTTGCTATGAAAGCTAACATACCATTCGCTTTCTTCACTGCCTGCTGCACCTGCATGCCTACTTTCAATGACTGGTGTACCATGACACCCAGGTCTCGCTGCATCTCCCCATTTCCTAATCGGCCACCATTTAGATAATAGTCTGCTTTCCTGTTTTTGCCACCAAAGTGGATAACCTCACATTTATCCACATTATACTGCATCTGCCAAACATTTGCCCACTCACCCAGCCTATCCAAGTCACCTTGCAGTCTCCTAGCATCCTCCTCACAGCTAACACTGCCCCCCAGCTTAGTGTCATCCGCAAACTTGGAGATGTTGCCTTCAATTCCCTCATCCAGTTCATTAATATAAATTGTAAATAGCTGGGGTCCCAGCACTGAGCCTTGCGGTACCCCACTAGTCACTGCCTGCCATTGTGAAAAGGACCCGTTTACTCCTACTCTTTGCTTCCTGTTTGCCAGCCAGTTCTCTATCCACATCAATACTGAACCCCCAATACCGTGTGCTTTAAGTTTGAAGGGAATAGATAGAGTAAATGCATGGTATTTTACCCAGAGTAGGGGAAACAACAATCATAGAGGCAGGAAACATGTTCCCGATGTTGAGGGAGTCCAGAACCAGGGGCCACAGTTTAAGAATAAGGAGTAAGCCATTTAGAACGGAGACGAGGAAACACTTTTTCTCACAGAGAGTGGTGAGTCTGTGGAATTCTCTGCCTCAGAGGGCGGTGGAGGCAGGTTCTCTGGATGCTTTCAAGAGAGAGCTAGATAGGGCTCTTAAAAATAGCGGAGTCAGGGGATATGGGGAGAAGGCAGGAACGGGGTACTGATTGGGGATGATCAGCCATGATCACATTGAATGGCGGTGCTGGCTCGAAGGGCCGAATGGCCTACTCCTGCACCTATTGTCTATTAGTTGACGGTGACGGGGGGCAAAGATTTAATAGAAACCCGAGGGGCAACGTTTTTACACGGAGGGTGGTGGGTGTATGTAACGAGCTGCCAGAGGAAGTAGTTGAGGCACGCACTATCACAACATTTAAAAGACATTGGGGCAGGTCCATGGATAGAAAAGATTAAAAGGATACGGGCCAAATGCAGGTAGGTGGGACTGGTGGAAAGGGGGCATCTTGGTTGGCAAGGGCAAATTAGGCCGAAGGATCTGTTCCCATGCAGACCACCACTGTTTTCTCCATAAAATCATCTGAATCAGTTGGCAAATCAAGCTAAACAAATATCTGTGTGTTCCTCTGAGCCAAAATTCCCTGCATTGATGTCTTGGTTACACTCAGTCAGTCTGATGGGTATGTCCGCATGTCCAACTGCTTGCTATAGCTTTTGACCCATCAACCTCAAGAAAATATATATGCCCTGTTCAATGAGATTATCTCCCATTCATTTTTGCCTGGCCTGCTAATGTTTCACAATTTTGTTCCCTTTTATCTCTGAAAATTCATGTCTGACTGAATCAGACCGTGGTAAAAAATATCCATTTCCCACTATGTTCAAACCCAGATTAACTTTGACAGTCTCCATTTCACTTGAAATTGTCAATAATACTCGCTGTTTAACACGAAGAGAATAAAAATTCACTCTGTGATGAAGGTGTTCTTCTGATTGACGAAAACATTGATATTTTATTTGTTGAACCACCTAAATTAACTTCCAGTGCATTACAAAGTGTTTTTTAAAGATTAAAGTGGAGGCATTAGTCCTAAAATTAATGAAAAAGGATACAACATTAGTTTCAAAGTGGGAAAAAAGCTGCAGCAGGTAACAAACAATTCAAGGGAACCGTAATTAGTAAAATAAGCAATGAAGCAAGCATCAGGGATGGGGAGGTAAACACAATACTCTCACTTACAATCTGATGCAGTGCTCTGGTCTACAACTAGTAATTGTCAAACTGCCAAGGAGGAAGAGAAAATGGAAAACTAAAATGGTATAAAGTCCCACTCCCTGGTGGAATGAGGCCCCCCTGGTGGAATCACAATATCCAGAAAACGCCTGTAAAAAGACCCATTTATTATCTCTATCAGTCCCTCCAGGATTTTCAGTCCACACAATCATAGACGTTTACCATATAGAGTTGTTCAAAGCAATGGGTCAGCACTATGTTAAATGGCTGTGTCGTCTTATAATGTTGCAGTTCAATATTAACTCATCATTTTCCCATTCCATCAAACAATGTCTTACCTTTGTGCCCAGTGAGTGTGAAGCACCTGCCTCAAGCAAAATGGAAGCCACATCCTCCTGACCCTCCCTTGCAGAAATGTGCAGTGGGGTGTAGCCATTGGTGGTGCACGCATCTGGAAACGCCATGTGCTGCAGCAGCAGCTGCACTATTTCAGTTTTACCCAGCCTTGAGGCAATGTGTAAAGGAGTTTGATCCTCCTGGGGAAATAAACAGCATGAATATCACCGTCGCTAAAATACAAGATTACAAAAAAGATGTCTGCATATTTTTGTATCAAATAAATATTAAAACCCGACTTAAACAATTCTTAGGGACAATAAATAGATATTGCGAAATGATTTTCTTTGGAATAGTTAGCTTGAATACCACTCTATCCATGCTCCATGTAGTTTGAATAAAAAATCACAAGCAAATTATTCATTTTATTCAACTCTTAAATGCGGATCATCACATTAATATTCAGAACAATTTAACTGCAGCAAGACATCAGTAGAAAGGTGCCATGCCCAGTTTTTACAGTTGTCTATTAGCTTTTGTGAGGTAAAGAAAGTTAGAAGTCTGAACTTCATTTATCATTGCTGTCTACTGACCAACTTGGGATAGATATGTCCTGTTCTCTATAATGGGGGATTGTAAATCCAGTTTCTAGCCCAGAAATTACCGATCAACAACAACAACGGCTTGGCAATTTCACTGCCGACACTCTCCCACTGAACCAGGGTGAGAAGATACTCAATAACAAACACAACTGAAGAAATATAGATTTCTGAAAACTGCTGGGACGGCATGATGGCGCAGTGGTCGAGTTGCTGTCTTGCAGCACCAGAGACCCGGGTTCAATCCTGTCTACAGTTGCTGTCTGCACAGAGTTTGTACGTTCTCCCCGTGACCGTGTGGGTTTTCCCTGGGTGTTCCGGTTTCCTCCCACACTCCAGAGGCATAGAGGTTTGTAGGTTAATTGGCTTTGGTAAAAATTGTAAATTGTTCCTGGTGTGTAGGATGTGCTAGACTAGCGGGGATCGCTAGTCGACCTGGACTCCGTGGGCCGAAGGGCCTGTTTCCACGCTGTATCTCTAAATCAAACTAAACTGATATTGACAGAATGATTTTTTGAGTGACTAATTGCCCTTATTTTAAAGAAACTGTTGGAATTTTTTTTTAAAAGAGCAAAATATTTTTTTCTCCACATTTCTCACTACATCAGTCGGTTTCATACTGTGCTATCTCTTGAAATTGCAGAAGCGAGATATAGGCATTGGAAACTGAGATCAAGTGTAATCCTGGAGGAGCTTTGGGAATTGAGGAACGTATTTAAGAAGGAAATCAGGAGGGCAAAAAGGTGACAGGAGATAATTCTGGCCGATAATATTAAGGGAAATCTGAAGGGAATTTATGTACATTAAGGGAAACAGAATAAGGATAGGGTCCCTTAGAAATCAAAGCGGTTATCTCTCTGTAGAGCCGAAGGAGGTGGACAAGGTCCTTAATGAGTATTTCTCCTCTATGTTTACTCTAGAGACTGGGGAACTTGGAACGGTTAATGGAAGTGTCTCTATGACTGTCAAGGAGGTGCAGAATATGTATGACTATGACTCAATGATCTTATAGAGGTGTATAAGATCATGAGAGGAATAGATGGGGAAAATGCACAGAGTCTTTTACCCAGAGTAGGGGAATCAAGAACCAGAGGGCATAGGTTTACGGTGAGGGGGGGAAGGATTTCATCGGAACCTGAAAGGCAATTTTATTTACACAAAGGGTGGTGGGTATGAGCTGCCAGAGGAGGTAGTTGAGGCAGGTATTATCACAACAGGTAAAGAACATGTGAACACGTACATGGATGGGATAGGTTTAGAGGCATATGGGTCAGATGCAAGCAGGTGGAACTAGTGCAGATGGGGCATGTGTGGTCAACATGGGCAAGTTGGGCCGAAGGGCCTGTTTCCACGCTGTATGACTCTATGACTCTAACTCAATAACAAAAAAGTCCTTTCAAATGTTTTTTGTATATCTTGTCACATATTGCAATGTCTGGTTACAACAAGAATATTGTTACTGCAATCTCACCTTTTCAGGGGATTGTTTGATTAAATGCATTATTTTCCAAATGAACCAAAATCAATCATAATATTTGGTGCTGTGTATCAATACTATTTTGCAATATTTAATATTGAAAGGTACTGTAACAGGAAAAGTGTGTTACTTTGATATTATCATAATTATCAACTTCTTGTTGATGGTTCTGCTTTTCATGGTTAACAGCTAGCCCGAGCTGAATCACGGATATGATGTGAACTCTGGTGTAATGAAATAAGGAATGGAATAATACATTTCAGTGATTTACATCTTCTCTATCCAGATTTGTGCCATATTTCTGTCTTCCCTCCACATTCTGGGAGCACAATGGCAGCAAGTAGGACAAACAGTCACCTGTCATTTGAGTAAACTGTTTTCTTGCTTATCTTTTAAAACTAGGTCACCCAACAACTTAGCAGGGGTGCATATAAATATGCATTATTAAACTTTAGTTGGACATCCTTGGCAAGAGGTGTGCAAGGCCTTTACATCTATGATCAGTATCAATATTGGGAAATGCATCACCAGTAAACACGGCGTTGTGTTGTCCTAATTTGGACGCCTACCCTGGCTTTAGCATCCACCTGGGCTCCGTTGCGCAGTAGGCAGCGCACAACTTCCACCTGTCCAGCTCGTGCCGCCATGTGCAGGGCCGTTTCCCCACGCTGCAGAAAGGAAAACAATTCACAAGTCGCTGGAGCAAAACTCTCGTAGAAAATTCAAGCTCTATAATACTCTAAAATTTACAATCAAATACAGAAACTATTGTGTTGTTTAAAAAAAAATCTCATAAAATAGAAAAAGTATGCTTTTCATAGATGGGTAAACATAGAAGTTGTTGAATTCAGGGAATTTCTGTTCAAATGAAATGTTTTTGGTACAGATTAAGGATCAGATATTTATTAGGCCAGGTTATATGACCAGGGATGGAATGGAATGGGGTGGCATGGGAGAAGGGTGGGATAACCTAACACCAAATAGGTCCACTCCCCTATCTTTGGAGATTGTGACATGGGCGAGGAGATGCAGCAGTCCTTCAATTTGAAGAACATGGTAGACCAATTAAGATTAGGCTCTGACCTGGGATTAGAGCGCTCAGTGCAACAATCTGACATCATGGAGGAGGAAGTGTAGAAGTTGAATGGGGCTGGAAAGGGCTGTGGAGAATCACTCGTGCTATTTCTGGCTGTTAAGCAGTGTTGTGACAGTGTTTATCTTCCCCCAACTCCACTTCACCCCATTCCCCTCCCTCATCCGTCAGGCTGAAACTGCGTCACTGCATTCTCAACATCTGAAACCCACACATTCTCAACATCTGAAAACCCACCAACCACAGTAGAAATCCAAATTTCAGGTTAAATCAAAACCTTTACAATACCTCACCATCTCGTGGGGGCTGTCTGACTCAACTCCACACTTGTATACTCACAATGTTAGAAACATCTGGAGACGCTCCATTCTGCAGCAAAAGGAGGACAATATTCAAGTGGCCCATGAAGGCAGCCACGTGTATTGGTGTAAGGCCAGACTGTGAAACAAAGCAATGGCATTTTAGTTCTCCGAAAAGGATGAAATGTGTTTGAATTGGTGTGACAGAGGCAGTGATTAAATATTAAAACTTCCTCTACCTCTGTTATGGCTTGAATTGAGGCCCCGTACTTCACAAGAAGTTCCATGACTTTAACACGGTTTTTCTTACATGCAATGTGCAGTGGGGTAAAGCCATTCTGTTTAAAAAAAGCAACCGGTTAGCACTCATATCAAACGTGCAGAAAGTAGTCACCCAGGATCATGCATTTAAATCTCAAGTCGATTTATGTGCCACAAACATCACGTGAGACATTATTTTAACTGCAGCTCAGTATGGAAAATGATTAGAAATGATTCCAACAATGAACCACTGTAAGTTCATTGTTAATGCTATATTACCCACACAATGTAATATTAAGAACAGGGGTAGGTTCTACATACACCTGTTTGTATACATGCAGTCATATTCTGATACTTACCAGTAATGCAATATGCAAAAGAAACCATACTCTCAAAACATGTCAAACTTTTATAATACCGATTAATTCAGTATAGCAACATAGAAACATAGAGAATAGGTGCAGGAGTAGGCCATTCGGCCCTTCGAGCCTGCACCGCCATTCAATATGATCATGGCTGATCATCCAACTCAGTATCCCGTACCTGCCTTCTCTCCATACCCCCTGATCCCCTTAGCCACAAGCGCCACATCTAACTCCCTCTTAAATATAACCAATGAACTGGCCTCAACTACCTTCTGTGGCAGAAAATTCCACAGATTCACCACTCTCTGTGTGAATTTTTTTTTCTCATCTCGGTCCTAAAAGACTTCCCCCTTATCCTTAAACTGTGACTGTAAAGTATGAGCATCTTCAAGTCAGGCAGCATCAATGGAGGGAAATGGAAAGACAATGTTTCTTGTCAAGACATTGTTCAATGGTCCTGATCCAAAATATTATCTGTCCATTTCCTTCCATTGCTGCTACTTGACACACTGAGTTCCTCCAGCAGTTTGTTTTTTGCTCAAAATTATAGCATTTGTTTCCCTTTTAAAATCAATCTCAGACACAACACAAGACTTGCGGTCACTTTTCTGACACTGCAAAAGGGACCCGTCTCTAACTTTTTAACAGTTTGGGAGCATGCACTGACTGATATCAATGCTCGTATTATGGTCGTAATGCACTGCTGGTAATATTCCAGTGTAAGGTTTTTCAATAGGTTTCTCATAGTATGTGGCACACATTTTATACTGTAGTTCTGTTTTAGATGCAAAATTGTTCACTATTTTAAAGGGTATTTCTTACAAAAAAAAAGTTAAATTACTTAGTCCATACAACAATTAAAATTGTTGCAGTCTGATCATGATTTATTGAATTAGGATCCAGTTGTATATTCCTAAGGAATACAATCCATACACAAGGACAATAAGAAAAAGAAATACATATAAAAATAAACGAAAGATTATTACATTGGACAAAGTTTGCCACATTTAACAACAGTGTTCAATAATAGGGCAAATATAAATATATTAAATTACAGAGTACATTTTTTTTATTTTTATCACACACCAGAACATTTTGTGCATTTCCACAACCCTTGGTTACATGTATTTTAACTGATGACTCTTGAGGAATGATACTGTATGGAAGGAGGCATACTTTGAAGAAGTTCTCCTCCTGTCTCGCAGTTGCTAACAATTTTACCTCCCCTCCCTATTCCCATACTGACCTTTCTGCCCTGGGCCTCCTCCATTGCCAGAATGAGGCCATACACAAACAGGAGGAACCACACTTCGGTAGCTTACAACCCAATGGTATATACATTGAATTCTCCATTTTTAGGTAACTATCTCTCAAACAACCCTGTCTTTCCCCTCCCTCTCTTCCCTGTGCCCCACCAGGACCCAAAACCATTTCTCCCGTCCCCCCTCCCCTTCCACCTACATTCATTCCTCTGACTTCACAATTTGCTTCTCTTGGTCATTGAATCAGAGTCATAGAGCACGGAAACTGGCCCTTCAGCCCAACTTATCCATGCCGACCAAGATGCCCCATCTACACTAGTTCCACCTGTCTGTGTTTGGCCCAAATCCCTCTACACATTTCCTATCTATGTACCTGTCCAAATGTCTTTTAAATTATGTCGTTCCATCTTCTATCCATATCTCACATCTTTTGTCTTTTCATCTCTCGTCTGTGCCCAACCATCTAACTATCAAAAAGCCCCCTCACGCGTATCCACCTATCACTTGCTAGACTTTGTCCTGCCCTTCCTCTATTGCTTTCTCCCCCACCACCCACACGCACACCACAATTAGTCCAAAGAAAGGTCTCGAGCCAAAACATCACTTATCTCCAGAGATGCTGCCTGACCCACTGGGTTACTCCAGTACTTTGTGTCTTTTACTGCTCTTACATGTGTAAACCAAGTCGTTAACATTGTGACAGAGCCATTTTGTGTAACAAGAACATTTCACAGAATTTCTGAACAAAACATTTAAGAAGCTAAAATTGGGCAGGCCCTTTGAAAAATATAACGATGAAGGAAACAGCTTTAGCTTTTACAATAATTGATGGATAGTGCAAAAGGTTGTCAAATAATTCAGCGGGATATAGATTAGTGGGAGGTACGGCAAGAGGAGACAGATGGATTTTAAGCTGGACAAGTGTGACATGTTGCACTTTGGGAGGTCTCATCAAGGAGAAAAATATACAGTGAATGGCAGAACCTGAGCAGCATCAATATTCAGAGGGATCTTGGAGTGTAGGTCCATAGTTCCCTGAAAATGGCAACATAAGTAGGTAGGATGGTAAGGAGGTGTTCTCATACTTGCCTTCAGCAATCGGGTTTTTGAGTATGAAAGTCAAGAAGTAATGCTGCTGTTGTATAAAACTTTGGTTAGGCCACATTTAGAGTATTAATGTGCAGTAATGGTTGCTGCACTACAAGAAGGTTTTGGAGAGGGTGCAGAAGAGTTTCACCAGCATGTTGCCTGGATTAGAGAGTGTAAGCTGCAAGGAGAGGTTAGACACATTTGGATGTTTTCTCTGGCGTGTTGGAGGCTGAGGGATGTATATCAAATGATAAGAGGCATAAAGAGGGTAGAAAATCAGTTATTTGCCCAGGGTGGAAATATCATATGTCAAATACCAGAGGGTATCGTTTTAAGATGAGAGGGTAAAATTTCAAAGGAGATTTACGAGCAGGTTTTTTTTTACACGGAAAGTAGTTGGAGTCTAGAATATGATGCCAGGAGAAGTGGTGGAAACAGATATAATAGCTGATCCCCTCAAATCAAATCATCCTTCACCTCTGGTTTTAGACATCTCTATAATAGAGAAATGTTTCTCATTATCAACCCTATCCATGCCCCTCATTATTTTATACACCTCCATCAGATAACCTCTCAGCCTCTTTATCTCCAATGAAACCAAACCCAACTTATCCAATGCTTCCTCATATCTGAAACATTCCATCTCAGGCAACATCCTGGTAAATTCCATCTACATCCTCTCTATTGTCCTTCAATGTGTTAGTCCTTCCTGCAGTGTTGTGACTTGAACTGCACATGATACTCTATCTGCGGTCTAATTAAAGTTATACATTATACCGAGCTATTTAAGGGCAATATCCCATTCTTCACCACATAATGTATCTGTGTTGACACTTTAGAGATTTATGGACATATATAGCAATGTCCCTCTGTTTCTCAGAACTCCCAAGGACCTGCCATTCATGGTTTGTGTCCTACTCTTAGTACACCTCCTAAAATCCATGAATTTTCAGTTATTAGCTTTAAAATCTACCCACCAATGTTCTGCTAATTTACCTGCTGATCGGTATCATTCTGTGACCTAAGACTACCTCTATGCTCACTATGAACACCAATGTGTCATCTGCTAACTTATTAATCATACCCCTACATTCAGGTCCCATCAGTACATATGACAAACAGCAAAGGTCCTAGTACTGATTCTTATGATTACTAACTTCCATTTACAAAAGCAACCCTCCATTATTATTGTTTGTTTCCAACTACCCAACCTATGGTGGGTCCAATTCGCCAACTTGCTGTGGATCCCATGAAGTCTAACCTTTTTGGACAAGCCTTCCATGAGAGGCCTTGTCAAAGACCTTTCTGAAGTCCATATGCAGGACTCCTCAGTTTATGAATGCTTAACATACAGCCCGTGCAAAAGATCAAGTGTCTGAGAGACTGCTGGATGGATTTGCTAGCAGCTGCAGGGTTGCTGCCGACTGTGTTCATACTGGCTGGAATTGTGCCACATTCTAGTTAACATATTGATATCCATTTTGCAAATCCTATTGGGAAACATGCCATCCAGGCCAGCAGCCGGGTTCATTTTAATACAATCATTAGCAGTTAAATACTGGTCTGCAGTAAAATCTTTTAAAATAATATCATTATTAGCTCGTCAGGCTACATCTGTTAATATCAACTTTATTATTAAGAATAGAAACATAGAAGCATAAAAAATAGGTGCAGGAGTAGGCCATTCGGCCCTTCGAGCCTGCACCGCCATTCAATATGATCATGGCTGATCATCCAACTCAGTATCCTGTACCTGCCTTCTCTCCATACCCCCTGATCCCTCTAGCCACAAGGGCCACATCTAACTCCCTCTTAAATATAGCCAATGAACTGGCCTCAACTACCTTCTGTGGCAGAGAATTCCACAGATTCACCACTCTCTGTGTGAAAAATGTTTTTCTCATCTCAGTCCTAAAAGATTTCCCCCTTATCCTTAAACTGTGACCCCCTTGTTCTGGACTTCCCCAACATCGGGAACAATCTTCTTGCATCTAGCCTGTCCAACCCCTTAGGAATTTTGTAAGTTTCTATAACACAACATAATAGCAACACAAGAGTTAAAATGCTTCTCCAGATTATTCTTTCGAGGTAACCGATCTCTGCAGGCCACTTCTGCTGTGTGGGAATTTGGTTTGCAGATACACTTGTGAACTGTTCAGTTTACAGTCAGCTCTCAGGAACAAAACCCTGCCATAACCTGTGAGGATCTGAATACTACACCATCAACCAACAAACATGTCATTGTATTGTTATTTACCAGTGCCCGGGCATTGGGATTGGCCCTCTTGTCCAGGAGGAGCTTGGTGACCCTGTAGTGACCACAGTGAGCAGCCACGTGCAATGCAGTGAGATAGTCAAGCGTAACATCATCAACAGGTGCCTTGTGCTGCAGCAGATGCTTCACACATTCCACATGATCTCCTTGGGCAGACATATGGAGCGGTGACAAACCATTCTGTTCACAAGAAAATAAAAGAAAGATTATTACATTTTTCACTCAAAAGAGGTGAAGATTACCTGGAAAGAGGATGGTGAATGAAATGGCTTCCATGAACACTCTACCATCAACAGAAAGACAGAAACTTCAGATATTTGTCAATGGTTGTAGATCAGTTGCCGCAATTTTTGAAAGAGCTCTGCTAACCAACCGTAATAAGTACCTGAAGCTTCTGTTTATTCTTTATTTTTTACAAAAATGTTTATTAATTTACAGTCTGTGGACTCCCATCATAATGTCATAAGTAATAGGAGCAGAATTAGGCCATTTAGCCCATCAAGTCTACTCCGCCATTCAATCATGGCTGATCTATCTCTCCCTCCTAACCCTATTCTCCTGCCTTCTCCCCATAAATGAATGTTTTTCCTAGATTTCATGAATTAAATAATTAATCTATTAAGCTTTACTCTGAGACAAACTTTCTGAACTCATACACTAGCTAATTAATTCAAACGGCTTAACACTGAGCACATAATCACCTTTGTTCTGGCAAGCATTGGGGCTCCCCTCTCGAGCAGAATCTCCACAGCTCCATCATGTCCACTCCTGGCTGCACAGTGCAGTGGGGTCAGCCCATCCTGACAAGAAGTACAATGCAGGTTAAACACATACATCTGGGTAGGTAGCACAAGTTGTACAGGGCATTTGCAATCCAGAAGAACTATCACGGCAAATTAATCACTAACATTCATTTATTTTAAATGTTATTCTCTTCCCTACATCCAGACCACACCCTAAAACACCCAACACCACAGTATCACTGCTCTACCACCCTCATTATTAAAACTTAAAGGTAATTATGAAAAATAACCTTCCAGAAATGTAAACAATTTATCTCAAAATCTTGAATATGTTTCTTAAATTTTATTTCCATATTCATGCTGCTTGCCTTGCCAACACGTAGCTTCAACATAGCAGCACTTTCAAAATGATATTAACCAATAGAAGAAGAAAAAAATCAGACTGGAGGTCTGTGACTAGTGGTGTGTCTCAGCGTGTTGCGCCCATTGTAGTTTATATCAAAGAGTTGGATGAGAATGTGCAGGACATGATTGGTAAGTTTGTAGATGACACTAAAGTGGGTGGCATTGTAGAGAGCGAAGATGGTTATCAAAAATTACAGCAGGATCTTGGGGTGGGAGATTGCAACCCTGTTTCGACGAATGCAATCAACCCGGCGTGCACAATCAAATAAGATCAAATAGAACAAGTTGTCGTACAACTTTAGGCTGTGCACGCCATACGCAAGAAGAAGAAGACAGCAGGATCTTGATCAGTTGGGCAAGTGGATGGAGGAATGGTTGATGGAGTTAATGCAGATAAGTGCGAGACGTTGGATTTTGGGAAGTCAAATCAGGGCAGGACCTTTACAGTTAATGGCTGGACTCTGGGGAGTGTTGTAGAGTAGAGGGATCTAGGAGTGCAGATACATTGTTCCTTGACGGTGGTCAAGGTGGCTTTACACACATCATCAGACAGGGGTAATGAGTATAGAAACTGAGATGTTATCTTGCAGTTGGACAAGATGGTGGTGAGATCACATTTGGAGTATTGTGTTCCGTTTTGTCACCCTTACTATAGGAAAGATGTTGTTATACTGGAAAGAGTGCAGACAAGATTTACGGGGATGTTGCCAGGACTTGGCAAGGCCTATGCTATGAGGAGAGTTGGGGCAGGCTGGGAATGCATTCCTTGGAGTGCAGGAGGATGAGGGGTGATCTTTTAGAGATGTATAAGACCTTGCTGAGAATAGATGTGGTAGATGCACAGAATCTTTTACCTAGACTAGGGGAATCAAGAACAAGTGAGAGGGGATAGATTTAATAGGAATTGAGGGTTGTGGTATATGGGAACGCTGCCCAAGGAGATCGTTGAGGCAGGTACTGTGACCACGCCGACCAGTGATCACTTATGCACTTGTCATAGAGTCATACAGTTTGGAAACAAACCTTTTTGCACAACTTGCCCACACCAAGCAACAGGCCCCCATCTATACTAGTTCCACTTGCCTGAATTTAGCTCTACTAGTTATATCCTGCATACTAGGGACAATTTACAGAAGCCAATTAAACTACAAATCTGCGTGTCTTTGGAATGTGGAAGGAAACCAGAGCATCTGGAGAAAATGTGGTCACAGGAGAATGTACAAATTCTGTACAGACAGTACCTGTAATCGAACCAGGGTCTCTGGCGCTATAAGGCGGCAACTCTACCACTGCACCTCTGTGCTGCCCCAATAAGTTGTTATTTACATAATATCCAATTTTCTAAAGCAGTCCCTTTCCATCAGTATGACTACATATATATTTCAAATTAATTCAAAACATTAAATATAATAAATAAAATACACTCAGGGTGTAGCATCTTACTGGTTCCCTCAGAGGCAGAACATTTTTTGAACTATTGAAAACAACAAGATTAATAAGTCTGAAAAAGGGTCTCGACCCGAAATGCCACCCATTCCTCTCCAGGGATGCAGCCTGTCCTGCTGAGTTACTCCAGCATTTTGTGTCTACCTTCAATTTAAACCAGCATCTGCAGTTCTTTCCGACAAATTAATGTACTGACTGGCCAAATTGTGAAATTGTGCAGAAGAAGGTAGGGTTGTAAAATCAAGATACGTTTAGTGAAGTTGATTTCCTTGTCATCTATGTTGTTACTTTCACTTTGAGTTTTCTAAAGTTAGCCTGTCCCACAGGAGAGCTGGCACCTTCAAAGATGCAAAAAAAATGTGTTCAACTGGAAGAGGCAGTAGGTCATACCTCCTCCCTTAAATGCACAGGACAGGCATGCAACAGTGAACCTACCTTATCAATACACTACAAACCCACAGCCATAGCAAACATATGGAATGCAATTAAAGTAAGAGAGAGACACCAACAATGTCATAACAACACCAAAGTAAACCAGGCAACATGTTGAAATAGCTATTATACACAGCATGTTGAAATAGCCATTATACACAGCATGTGAAAAGTAAATACACACAAAAAATAAGACAAAAAAAAATAAGAATAGCGTCTGCATGTCATATTTTGGAATCCTATTAAAATTATGGTTACGTTGTGTTATTCTTTATACCACATTTTCATAGTCACAACTTGATCATTTTTTACAGTGCTAATGTTAGTTCAGGTCCTATTATGAAATATTAGAAAACAAGGGAATGATAATCAACAAGTTCAGCAACAGGCGGTCAATCTACATTGCTGGAATAAACTAAATTATTGAAAGCTGATCAAGTTGGAGATCATCGATTCACACTGCCTACACTTCAGAACATGATCAGCAGTGGCCTCCAGAAATTAATTTATTTGCTAACTGCACAGACTCAAGAAAATCAGTTTATGCCCACCATATGCCTTGGGTTTGGCCTCCTGAATCCAGGCATTATGTCTCCAATCAGGATGATCATGACTTCTAACATAGTTTTAAGTGGACACTCAAAAGTCAGAGACCACCTAACTGGACAAAGATAGTAAGACTTGCATACAGGACTGCCATTGTACATTGGTCCTGACATCCCTCATTTTTGGTACAAACATTGGAGATGGCTGGTTTTTGTGGCATCTTACCTGAGTAAATCTAAGCAGTTGAAAGAGCTGAGCACTCGTACTTTTAAACAATTGATAACTCTATCTAGTATTTTAAAAACTTTCTATTCAAACATAGTTGAAAAATATTTGAAATATTGTTGATATTCTTCAATTATATATATCACCAATATTTCAAATATATATATTTCAGCTTAATATTATTGTGTATTTAATAGCAGGAACTCCTTGAATAATCTCTAAAACAATAATCTAAAAATTAATCTCATTTTCATTCCTTTTTCCATTATTCTTTTATTTTTGGCAAATTTGACTGTGTATTGAACTGATGTAAACATTGCATGCCTCTCATATAGCTCCACAAATTTGCAGTCACATGCAAAAGGCATGACCCTTAGCCAACCCATAATGCAGCCATTCCTATAACAATGGGATGTTGCCTGGACCGGTGACGCATCAAGGGGTAGCTATAAAACGTGAATCAAGAAAGACTCACCCTCGTTTTAGCATCTATATGGGATCCACGATCCAGTAACAGTTTCACCATATTAGTATTCCCTCGTTTGGAAGCTACATGCAGAGGAGTAATTCCATTCTGGATTGGGATTTGGAAAGGAGAAAAGAAAACACAATCATATTAAAAATCACTAGTTCAATTCCAACTTCATTACATTTAGTAAGGGCATCCACTTTGTGTTGGAAAAGGGAAGTCAATACGAAATTTAGAAATTGGAAAAAATGTGCAAAAACCAATGTAACCCAAGCAAATCTACAAATTTGAAAGAGTTGTGCGCTCTGACTTTTACATAATTGATAACTCTATCTGCAAGTACTTTAAAAAAAAACTTGACATTCAACATTTTATAATCTCCTCTATGTCATCCTAAACTTAGACTTATCTGGTATCTCAACTACAACATTGGCACATGCTGCATTCGGGCAACTCTACATTCACAGTGAATTCTTCATAGAAGCATACAGCATGGAAACAGGCCCTTTCAGCACGACTTGCCCATGCTGACCAAGATGCCCCATCTACACAGGTCACACCTGCCTGTGATTGGGCCATATCCCTCTAAATCATTCCTATCCATGGACCTGTCCAAATGTCTTTTAAATGTTATAATACACCATAACATTAAAATGTTCATCAGAGCATTAACATTTACCATTAACCTGCTAGTTTCATACATTTTTAGAAATCTTCTGATAAACTTGTACTTTTTTTGCTTGAAAGTAATAATGGCATATTCTTAATTGCCCTTCGATATTTTAGCCTGGGAAATTTCATGTTTGTATGTTATTTCAGGGATCTCAATGGACACATTTTCAATTTGCAATCAGTCAATATGGTGATAAGAAAGATTCACTCACTGCTATGTTCTAAATAGTTTTTGTTTATTCCTCTTTGCTGGCTTATCTTCTGTCTAAATAACATAAGATATGGTTCATCATGAATTTCCTCCTTTCTGGTAACATTCTGGTAACATTGTATCCATGTGTTTTGTGGCGAATTTCCAAGTCATACTTAACACTAGTTTTCAGTTATAAAATAATTGCACATTCTATGTATGACCAATAAAATATTTTAACATGCGTCTCCATTTTACTAATTTGTAATTCTGCCATGATCAGGATTCTTGTTTCAATGTGAGTATCTAAATTTCCATCTATTTGCTATCTTTTATAATGAGAGCCATGGACCCATACAGCTTGGAAACAGGCCCTTCGGCCCAATTTACTTTCGCCGACCAAAATATCCCATCAACACTAGTCCCACGAACCTTTGTTTGGCCCTTATCCTTCTAAACTTGTCCTATCCATGTACCTGTCCAAATGTCATTGTAATGTTGTGATTGCACCTGCCTCAACTACCTCCTCTGGCAGCTCGTTCCATATACAAACCACCCTTTGTGTGAAACATTGCCCCTCAGGTTCCTATAAATCTTTCCCCTCTCACCTTAAATCTATTTATACATATATTACAATACTTTAAAAAATCCAATTCAAATCATTCCTTGTCCCATAATTTAATGATATCGTTTATTGTCAATTTGCAATATCTTATGAGAAATAAAAGAACTGCTGTGTCATTTCCATACTTGTAACTTGTGAAACAGAGTCATTACAAACTAACATGTGGACCTCTTAGACTCGTACAGCATTGAAGCAGGCCCTGCGATGCAACTTGTCCATTGTTCGGAACAAATAAATAAATAAATAAATAACTTGTCCATGCATATCTACGCTATTTCCTTTTGCCTGCATTAGGCCTGTAGCCACCTACACTTTTCGAATCCAAGTATTCATATAGATGTTGATATACTGTAGATACAGGGCGGCACAGTGGCGCAGCACTAGAGTTGCTGCCTTACAGTGCCAGAGACCCGAGTTCGATCCTGACTACAGGTGCTATCTGTATGGAGTTTGGATGTTCTCCCCATGACTGCATGGGTTTTCTCTGAGATCTTCAGTTTGGTAAAATTGAAAAACAAATTGTACCTAATGTGTGTAGGATAGTGTGCAGGGATCACCAGTCAGCGCAGGTTCGGTGGGCCGAAGGGCCTGTTTCCGTGGCATTTACCATTAATGGTATTTAATGGTATTTCCGTGGCATTTACCATTAATGGTAAATACACCAAAAACTAAACTAAACAGATCTACCAGAGAAATTGGTGGAGTAATGGCACATGGAGTTTAATCCGAGCAAGTGTGAGATGTTATACTTGGGGAAGTTGAATGAAAGGGGAAAATATACAATAAATGGCAGGACCCATATCTGCATTGAACATCTTGGGGTCCAATTCCATAACTCTCAAAAGCAGCTACACAAGTAGATAGTGCTAAAGAAGGCATAGGTAAAGATAGGCTCACCTTCACTGGTCAGAGCATTGGATGTATGAGTCAGGAAGTCATGATGTATTGGCCTTTGGTTGAGCCTGCAGTTGTGGTCACCCCTATACAGTAAGGATGTGGAGGCTTTGGAATGGGTGCAGAGGAGGTTGATCAGAATGATTCCTGGATAAGGGAGTATTAGCTACAAGGAGAGGTAGCTTGCTTAATCTGGAATGCAGAAGTTGAGGGGAGACCTGATAGAAGTATATAAAATTATGAGAGGCATCAATAGTCCGTACCTTTTTCCCCAGAGGGCATAGCTTTAAGATAAGAATTGCAAAGTTTAAAGGAGATGTGAGGGACAGGGTTTTTATTACACACACGGTGGTGAATGTCTGGAGTGCACTGCCAGGGGTGGTGGTGGAGTGACTCGATACTTTTAAGAGACGTTTGGATAGGCAAATGCAGGGAATGGAAGGATATGGATTATGTGCAGGCAGATAAGAGTTGGTCTTGCCTTCATGTTGGGCACAGACATTGTGGGCCTAAGAGCCTGTTTCTGTACTATATTCTATGTACTTATCCTTTATGCATTGTAAATATTAGTGTCTTTGCCATCTCCATAGGCAACCTGTTCCACATAACACAAGTTTTTTTTCCATTTCTGTGACTTGCAGAATCTTACATGATAGTTGCTTAGTGTATGCTCTAAACAATAAGATGTGTACTATGCTTCATGATATTTAACCAAAGTTCAATAAAAAAATTTAAAAAATGGACAGATTACATTAGAACATTTTTGCTTGAATAATTCTTTGCCCGGATTTTAACTCCAAAGAATGAATAATTTCTGTCAAATGCCGGCTTTATTTTTTTATGTAGCTTACGTTATAACTGATTGATATTTTCCTCTATTTACCAAGAATATACACAAAAAATGTGCTCCCAATGTTTCAGATCACAAATCAATTCGGTCGATAGAAACAACTAGCTCTATTTAAATATGTTAATGTTTTTGCACACCATAATTGCTATTGAGGGAGTGCAGCGTAGGTTTACAAGGTTAATTCCCAGGATGGCGGGACTGTCATATGCTGAGAGAATGGGGCAGCTGGGCTTGTACACTCTGGAGTTTAGAAGGATGAGAGGGAAACATATAAGACTGTTAAGGGCTTGGACACACTAGAGGCAGGAAACATGTTCCCGATGTTGGGGGAGTCCAAAACCAGGGGCCACAGTATAAGAATAAGGAGTAAGCCATTTAGAACAGAGATGAGGAAACACTTTTTATCACAGAGAGTGGTGAATCTGTGGAATTCTCTGCCTCAGAGGGAGATGGAGGCAGGTTCTCTGGATGCTTTCAAGAGAGAGCTAGATAGGGCTCTTAAAAATAGCGGAGTCAGGGGATATGGGGAGAAGGCAGGAACGTGGTACTGATTGGGGATGATCAGCCATGATCACATTGAATGGCGGTGCTGGCTCGAAGGGCCAAATGGCCTGCTCCTGCACCTATTGTCTATTATCTATAACTATGATTTTCCAGAACTAAATTTTCCATTAGCCATTGCTTGTAATTATAAACCATACGTCAAGTTGCCGACTGATTAAATATTTTTGTGTAGTTTGATGGAGACCATCATACCACACTCATACAAGGTTACCCACCTTCTCAGTCCTGCTCACCTAGTTTAACCTGCTCTATTATTTCCATCCAGCCAAACTTGTAGGTAAAAATAGTGGACTAAATGCTATAGATCCCTGCTGCCTGCTCAAATTCATGAATGTATTCACAAATATATGTTCAAAACTAACACCTGAGCCTCATTCATTTCCATTGTAAATTGCATTTTGTGTTGTTCACTTTGTCCATCTATAAAGAAAATATGAATACATTTATATATTTGGGATTATCATTTAATTATGTAATAGCTAAGCTTTCTATCAGCCTTATTCAAAGGTAACATGTAGGTGAAAGATTTAACACATTGTTTTCACATAAGAGTATACAGTGCCATCATAGTGCGTGCTATGGAACTTTGCTCAATTGCTGATTGCAATAACTTCAAATGTCATTAGCCAATTAGCAAAAGATGAAAGGTGAACGAACGCTTGTTATCCTGGAGATCTGTTTTCCCGGGATGAAAGGCAAAATTATCACAGATCAATTCCTCGTGAGTTGCAAAAAACACTGCAGAGTTAAAGTAAGAACAGTAACTCAAATTAAGAGCAGAAGGTACATAATTTACCCGGGCTGTGAAATCCACAGCGGCTCCTCGGTTTAACAGCAGAGTAGCTACATTCACGTTTCCATAGTGGGCAGCAATGTGAAGAGGAGTGAAACCACTCTATGAAATAGTGGGAAAGATAATGTCAAGTCAAGTTTATTTGTCACATACACATACAAGATGTACAGTGAGATGAAAGTGGCAGAGGGTGCCTGCGGGATTGTGCAAAACAACAGAACAGAACCAGTATTTACATTAAAAAAAAGACACAACAGTATTTACGCCCTGGTGAGATCAGAGTTTACAATCCTGAAGGCCTGTGGGAAGAAACTCCGTCTCATCCTCTCTGTTTTTGCTGCGTGACAGTGCAGGCGCTTGCCTGACCGCAGCAGCTGGGACAGTCCGTTGCTGGGGTGGTAGGGGTCCTTCATGATCTTGTTGGCTCTGGATCTGCACCTCCAGGTGTATAGGTCCTGTGGGGGGGTGGGGGGGGGAGGGGGTAGTGCAGTTCCCGTGGTGCGTTCGGCCGAACGCACTACTCCTGTCCTGGGCAGAGCTGTTGCCAAACCAGATAGAGATGTTTCCGGTCAGGATACTTTCTACAGCACCAGAGTAGAAGGATTGAAGGATTGAAGGATCCTCATACATACTGAGATCAATCAGTATGTATTGTAACTTCTCAAGGTGTCTAATACTTATACCTACAATAAGATCCTTGTTCACCCAAAAGCAGCCTTACATTTTGACCAAATTTTAAACTGTCTTACGGCAAACAAGTAACTCGGGTCACCAGAACATGTCCTTGTTTGACTGTGAGGACAGAGGGAAATGTAGGACTCTAGTTTGCTCATTTTTGTGCAAAACTATGCTTTTCCACCTGTTTCAATCCAGTGCCATTATGATAAAGTACCATTGAGCCGTAGCTGTGTCCTGCGGCTCTGTCTGCACGAGGCAACGCACACCATTGATTTGCATTATGGTGATGACATGATTTCAATCCATAGCTCTGACTTGTTGACTTGTGGGGAATAACTTCCAGCAGAGCCAGTGTAACCTTTCTGTGACAGTGTAACTAACACAGTGAATGTAATATGTTGCCAGACTTTCCAATCCATGCACGTGGTAGGAGTTAACTCACTGCACACAGGGACACAGATAATATACCCATTCTGGTCATGGTACTATTTAGTGATGAGTCGACGGAAAGATTCCAAGCATACTTAAATGAACATTGATCTTGAACTATTACAGATTCACTATTACAGATTCTCTTAAGGCTTATGACAGATCAGGTTATTATTATATTAAAATGTTGCTCCCCATTCAAAACCCAAAATGCATGGAGACGTACTGAGTACATGGACAGGTGTCTGAACAGCTGCAACCCATTAGCAGCTGAAGACACTCTTCAGCAGATCTTTCTGCAATCCAGACAGGAAGGAGGCAAATATCCATTAACCAACCATCAGTGCTTGGGCTTGACAACACACTGGACATCCCTGAGCATCAACAGTTGAAAAACACATTCCATTCCTTTGCAACTCCATTAAATAACTGTGGCACATCCCCTTGGTGCTGTGATTATTGGAAGGAGCATTAATTCAAATGAATTATGCACAAACCTCATAAGTGTAACATGCTGGCTAGGCACATTGGGCAACAAGCATTACACTCGTTGTACGGCAGGTTTCAGTATCCAAGAACATGAAGACCCTGTTCCTGTGCTGTACTGGTCCATGATCTGTGTAATACAATGGTGCTCAGCCAATGACTGATCAGAAGACAGGCAAGGAATGGGAAGGCAAAGCTGTAACTACAGATGCCATGTTTATGTTTGTGGAGATAGAATACGCCTTCTCTAATGACTTGCACAAAATTGATTTTAAACGACAATTTTTTTAGCCCTCTTCTACAAAGTCATACAAATCACACTCTCCACACAGTAGTTAGTACACAAGTTCACAAGTTATAGGAGTTAGGCCCATCGAGTCTACTCCGCCATTCAATCATGCCTCCTAATCCCATTTCCTTGCCTTCTCCCCATAACCGCTGACACCCGTTCTAATCAAAAATTTGACTGTCTCTGCCTGAAAAAAATATCCACTGACTTAGCCTCCAGAGCCCTCTGTGGCAATGAGTTCCACAGATTAACTACCCTCTGACTAAAGAAGTTCCTCCTCACCTCTTTTCTAAAACAGCACCCTTTAATTCTGAGGCAATGACCTCTGGCAAATTAACTTTTTGGGAATCCGGCACCTCCGATTTCTGGATTCTCTCTTCATTTAGAACATACAATTTGACTTGAAGTTCAAAGGGTTCACTAAGCAAACAACTATGAGGTGCGAATGAAATCAGCAGCAAGGCGATCAAACTCAGTAGAGAATATTGGCCTCGATGTGAACAAATTAAAATCAAAGCCAGAATAAATGAAATTTTGGAACTTTCTACTGGATTTTCGATAACTTTAATTCCATGGAGTTGTCCTGATTTCTTTGCACAGTTTCAGCAGGACTGATCCGATAACAGTCCTGCATGGAAGGCTGGTACAGGGGTTAGGTGAAAAGTGATCCAGGGTGAGCTAATTAAATTAATGGATAATTGTTTTCAGATTGTAGGCTTGTGACCAGTGGTGTGCTACAGGGCTTGGTGCTGGGACCTCTGTTGTTGTTTTTTTAAACAATTTGGATGAGATTACAGGTGGCATGATTAGTAAATTAGGTGGCACAAACATTTGTAGGGTAGTGGGCACTAAAATTGGTATGGTAGTGGACTGTGAAGAAAATTGTTTAAGGTTCCAATATTTACCTATTGTGCCACTTCAACTTATTTGTATACATACATGATCAGTATGGATGTTTTTTTTACAAACAACATTTTAATCTAATTATATTATTGATTTGAATAATTATATATTTAAGTTAGATTTTGTTTTATTTACACTGAGAGTAATAAAACACAGTTTCATGGAAATAAATGCAAACGGCATGATTGCCAGCATAACACAAGTAACAGTGGGTATAGCAGAGAGTATAGCATTATAAATCTTACAAGGCACCTTTAAAAATATAAATGAGAACATTTGAGAAAGTCTTGACAAGTACCTCTGTGGTTCTATTCACCATCATCTGGGACAGCATTAATAAGAAACAGAAACATTATTGTAAATAAGGAGGATAAATTAAAATGTTAAACTGGAAACAAATTCCAAATTCCATCAGTGAAGATAAAGGATTATTTTCAATAGAAACCTGCAGAGTGAACACATTGTGCATCAACGTGAAGCTCTGTATGAAGATGCATAATCCATATGTGAAGCCTATTAAAAGCAGCAAATACCAACAGTTTGAAATATGTCCTAAGGTCATGGAAGATGCGATGACAATGACTTAACACAGCTTATCAGCAAGGTGTCTTTGCTGCTTTAAATTTTTTTTTAAATCATTACATCAGGATATCTTCAGAAAACCATAAGAATACAAATATATCCTACACAACGCATTTATTATTTGCCTTTTAAAATTAATGTACAACCTTCTGAGTGGGACGCTGATTAACAGGTCAGCATCAAAATGATAATATTATCAATTATTTGATGGCAAAATATACGTCAAAGTTCAAGTTTTGGGAGCTGATCCACAGTCATCTCTTCTAGGAAGAACCTGCATCTTTCCTGCCCACACTTAAAAACTCACATTTTATTCTTATTATATATGTATCTTTCTAAGGGAAATAAGTCCAGGAGGCTTCAATTACTGGGTGTTAGTTTTAATTATGATTCTAAAATGATCAAATTTTGACAAAGGGGCTTAATTGGATCCACCACATAGTGATCCATTTTTGTGGATCCCACAGAACAGCTTTCAAATCATATTGAATCATCAAACTTCACACTCATTTGTACCACTCAGAAGGTTAGATAGGGAAGAAGAGGAAGAATATACAACACATAATCCTCCGAAATTTCCAACACCTCCAACATGATCCCACCACTAACCACTAGCCGCATTTTCCCATCTCCATCCCTTTCTGCCCTCCGCAGAGACCGTTCCCTCCGCAGCTCCCTGGTTAACTCATCCCCACCCAAACCACCCCCACCACAGGTACCTTCCCCTGCAACCACAGAAGATGCAACACCTGTTGCTTTACCTCCTCCCTCGACTCTGTCCAGGGACCCCGGCAGTCCTTTCAGGTTAGGCAATGGTACACTTGCACCTCCTCCATCCTCATCTACTGTATCCGTTGTTGAAGATGTGGACTCTTATACATCGGTGAGACCAAACGCAGACTGGGCGATCGTTTTGCCACCTTCACTCAGCCAGCATGAACCTACCTGATCTCCCGGTTGCTGGACATTTTAATTCTCCTTCCCATTCCTACACAGACCTTTCTGTCCTCGATCTCCTCCATTGTCAGAGTGAGGCCAAATGCAAATTGGAGGAACAGCATCTCATATTTCGCTTGGGCAGCTTACAGCCCAGTGGTATGAATATTGATTTCTCTAACTTCAGGTAGCCCCGGCATTCCCTCGCTCTCTATCCCTCCCCCACCCAAGTCACACTAGCTTCTCATTTTCACCCTACAAACAGCTGACAATGGCTTGTTTCCTTTAACATCGTTACTTTTTTGCACAACTTTTATTCATTGTTCTTTATCTCTCCGCATCACCGTCTATATCTCTCGTTTCCCTTATCCCTAACCAGTCTGAAGAAGGGTCTCGACCTGAAACGTCACCCATTCCATTCCTTTTCTCCAGAGATGCTGCCTGTCCTGTTGAGTTACTCCAGGTATTTGTGTCTATCTTAAGAATGAAATATAAAGCTGGCGAGAGGGATATGGGGGGGGGGGGGAATTGGACAGGGGAGCAGGAGAATGAGGGTATAAAAGGTAATATTGGAGTTGGGGATAGGAGATGAGCAGATGGATGGGTATGAATGTATTGGGTTGCATGATGTAAGTACATACTCCTCGGTCCAGAGCCCTTTTAGATTATCCGGTTTCTATATCAACAGAGGTCACGTTGGAGGCGCAGCCCCGGCTTTCAACCTTCAGTCGCTGTCTCCTCAATTCCCCACCCATGATTCGGAGTTGCCGACATACTCCACCTTGGAATCTCCAGTAAGTGAGAGTGGAGGGAGTCCCACAGTGACTGAGCGCATTCTGTCAGTGGGGGGGGGGGATACTGAAGAGCTACAACGCGATTTGCAACAACAGCTGTGTGACCGGTGAAGAAGGGCTGGCTCACTGGTGCAGACCAGTGGCAACGGGTGCTTAGTTTTAAAGTGAAACATCACAAAGTGCTGGAGTAACTCAGCGGACTGAATCAGTCCGAGGAAGGGTCCCGATGTCACCAGAGATCCTGACCCGCTGAATTACTCCAGCACTTAGTTTGTGTTTGTTCGGTGGGTGGAGAAGGGCTCGCTGGGGCACCGTACGAGTTGCAACAAGGGCTCTAAACGCCCAGGGAGACGGTGCGAGCCGGGGAGGGGTCGGCAGGTTCGTCCAGTATATCTGACATCTGTTAGGGGAGAAGATTGAGAGCACAGTTGATTCTTTCATGGCGGAGGGACAAGACCGGGAAGAGCATTCGCCACTCGCAATGTCATCTGTAGCCACTCTGGGAATTTCAACTGAGCTCCAGTAATTTTGTCCGGATTATAAGGGTGGGCGGATCATCAGTTGCCGGAAAATCAGTGTTCAACCTGTAACCACTTATGAACCGAAAATATATATCAATAACAGTGTGAACCAATCTTCATGTAATACCATCAAATAATCTATTAAAAAATGAATCACGTGTTTGTAACAATACAAGTCATAATTTGCATCAGATCTATCCATAATTACGGATTTTCCTTCAAACGCAAATCCACGTTTTTTTTGTTGCTGGATACACATTTTGGCGTCCTTGGTGAAGTAAACTTATTCTTCATAGCTGAAGTTATAGCTTTGCTGCATTTAATGAAGGGAAGAATTCTCCACTAACACCAATTATATGTGGAATGGTTAGGTATCGCAACTTGGTTCAGTATTGATGTGGATAGAGAACTGGCTGGCAGACAGGAAACAAAGAGTAGGAGTTAACGGGTCCTTTTCACAATGGCAGGCAGTGACTAGTGGGGTACCGCAAGGCTCAGTGCTGGGACCCCAGCTATTTACAATATATATTAATGATTTGGACGAGGGAATTGAATGCAACATCTCCAAGTTTGCGGATGACACGAAGCTGGGGGGCAGTGTTAGCTGTGAGGAGGATGCTAGGAGGCTGCAAGGTGACTTGGATAGGCTGGGTGAGTGGGCAAATGCACGGCAGACGCAGTATAATGTGGATAAATGTGAGGTTATCCACTTTGGTGGCAAAAACAGGAAAGTAGACTATTACCTGAATGGTGGCCGATTAGGAAAAGGGGAGATGCAACGAGACCTGGGTGTCATGGTACACCAGTCATTGAAAGTAGGCATGCAGGTGCAGCAGGCAGTGAAGAAAGCGAATGGTATGTTAGCATTCATAGCAAAAGGATTTGAGTATAAGAGCAGGGAGGTTCTACTACAGTTGTACAGGGTCTTGGTGAGACCACACCTGGAGTATTGCGTACAGTTTTGGTCTCCTAATCTGAGGAAGGACATTCTTGCCATAGAGGGAGTACAGAGAAGGTTCACCAGACTGATTCCTGGGATGTCAGGACTTTCATATGAAGAAAGACTGGATAGACTCGGCTTGTACTCGCTAGAATTTAGAAGATTGAGGGGGGATCTTACAGAAACTTACAAAATTCTTAAGGGGTTGGACAGGCTAGATGCAGGAAGATTGTTCCCGATGTTGGGGAAGTCCAGAACAAGGGGTCACAGTAAGGATAAAGGGGAAATCTTTTAGGACTGAGATGAGAAAAACATTTTTTACACAGAGGGTGGTGAAATGTGGAATTCTCTGCCACAGAATGTAGCTGAGGCCAGTTCATTGGCTATATTTAAGAGGGAGTTAGATGTGGCCCTTGTGGCTAAAGGGATCAGGGGATATGGAGAGAAAGCAGGTACAGGATACCGAGTTGGATGATCAGCCATGATCATATTGAATGGCGGTGCAGGCTCGAAGGGCCGAATGGCCTACTCCTGCACCTATTTTCTATGTTTCTATGTTTCAACTGTTCTCCACAAGTTGCAGTCCCAGCGTGCAGCATGTTGCCTCCAGCAGAGAAAATGTTGCAGATCAATTCTCTTATTAAATTACAGAAGGGAATCAGTGAAAGATCACTCGCCCAATCCAAGCCTGTGGGATACGTTGAGTAAAGGGCAGGATATAAAAATATAAGACTATGAGAGAACAGAAAAAGCAAAAACTTTCTTTGCATCATTCAGTTGCCATTTTGCAGGACAGAGAGTGTATTCGATAATGATCTTAAGTAAGACAAAGACATCAGAATGAATGTACTATCATCCAAATAAAAAAGTTAAAACACAATCTTATTAAAATAAATAACGTACTTTTAAAAAATCATATTCAATCTTTCCTTTACAATGTGCAGTGTCCTACCTTGGACTGTACATCGGCATTGTGGTCATTCTGTAACAGCAAAGCTGCGGATCGGGTATCATCTTTCCTCGCAGCAATATGCAGGGCCGGTAAGCGCACCTTTCCCTTGGTGTCATTCTCCAGTAAAACAGCAACGACTTGGTTGTGACCCTGTTGTAGTGCAACAGCTAGGGGGGTGAACCCATCCTGACAATGCAGAAACAAGGACTTTAGTTCAATTGTGATCAACAATATATTTGGCTAATCTGGAAGTTTAAAGGCAAATTGAATGGACAAGTCTCTGCAGCCCACAGAAGAAGAGGAGCTTGCTTTACCAGAGCGATTATCTCAACCACCAGAGGAGCATGTGAGAGTTACAAGGATCAGCACAGACGTTTGATGTTTTTGAGGCCGTAAAGAGAATTACCAAGATGAAACAATTCACAGGGTGGGGCCTTCTACAATAAAGGAGACATAAAATTATAGTTATACAGCATGAAAATAGGCCAATTGACCCATTTATTGGATGGAGCTGTTCCCAAAACATGCGGAAGAGCATGAAACGACTCCATCCAAGACTGCAAGAAATTGTCAGCAAGACAAAGGAGATAGTGATGGACTTCAGGATGCGATGCGGTACACATACCGCAGTTTGCATTTACTCCTTGGAGTAAATATTGCCAACAACTTCTCCTGGATCACCCATATTGAAGCAACGGCCAAGAAAGCACATCAACGCCTCTACTTCCTTTGAAGGCTTAGGAAGTTCGGCATGTCACCGTAGAAAGCATTTTATCAGGATGCATCACAGCTTGGTTTGGGAACAGCTCCATACCGGATCACAAGGAAATTGCAGGGAATTGTGGACGTAGCCCAGACCATTACACAGAGCAACCTCTCTTCCATTGACTCCATTTATACCTCACGCTGCCTCGGCAAGGCCACCAGCATAATCAAGGACGACTCGCCACTCCCTCCTACCCTCTCCCATCGGGCAAAAGGTATAGAAATGTGAAAATGCTCACCTCCAGATTCAGGGACAGTTTCTTCCCGATCATTATCAGGCAACTGAACCATCCGAAACAACTGGAGAGCAGTCCTGAATCACTGTCTGCCTCATTGGAGAGCCTCGGACTATCTTTGATTGGACGTTACTGGCTTTATCTTGCACTAAGCATTATTCACTTATCATGTATCTGTGCACTGTGAATGGCTCGATTGTAATCATGTATTGTCTTTTCACTGACTGGTTAGCACGCAACAAAAGCTTTTCACTGTACCTCGGTACACGTGACCATAAACTCAACTAAATTAAGAGAATTGTGAACGCAGCTCAGACCATCACGCAAACCAACCTTCCTTCCATTGACTCCATTTACACCTCACGCTGCCTTGGCAAGGTCGCCAGTATAATCAAGGACGGTTTGCACCCCGGCCACTCCCTCTTTTCCCACCTCCGATTATACAAAAGGTATAAAAGCATAAAATCGCACACCTCCAGATTCAGGTATAGTTTCTTCCCAGCTGTTCTCAAGCAACTGTACCATCTTACCAACAACTAGAGAGCAGTCCTGAGCTTCTATCTACCTCATTGGGGGCCATCTGACGATCTTTGACCAGACTTTACTGGACTTGATTTTGCACTAAATGTTATTCACATTGTTCACTGTATCTGTACACTGTGGATGGTTCGATCTCTCCAGAGATGCTGCCTGTCCTGCTGTTCTCCAGCATTTTGTGTCTATCTTCGGTTTAAACCAGCATCTGCAGTTCCTTCCTACACATTGCCTAAATCTCTATCTGCTGGTTTTATTCATATCTGATAAGGAGAAAGGATTCCTGCAATCCACCCTATCTATATCCCATTTAAGCTTATGTTTCTCAATAATGATCTCTTTTAGCCTCCTCCACGTCAGGGAAAACAGACCCAGCCTCTCCAGCCTCTCCAGTCGTTCCTCACAGACTCTCATCTGCACTGTTAGCAGCCTGTCTTAGTGAAAACTCGCTGATATATGCCTCCAATACCTACATCTAAATCATTCATGTATATTGAAACGAGCAAGGTTCCCAGCAACAATCTGTGTGGAACATCACTAGTCATAGTCATCCAATCACAAAACAAGCCTCTGTCAACACCCTCTGTCTCTTATCACCAAGCCAATTTCAGACACAATTTGTTAACTTGTCCCAAGTCCCAAAGGCACCAACCTTTTAGACCACTCTCCCAAATGGAAACTTGTCAAAAGCCTTTCCGAAGTCTATGTAAACATACATATACATATGTACTGCACAACCCTTGTCATGACACTTTGTTAACTCCTAAAACAAAATCTAATTAATCAGACACGATTTGCACTTAACCTAGTCATGCTGACTATCCCTGGTTAATCAATGTCATAGAAACATAGACAATAGGTGCAGGAGTAGGCCATTCGGCCCTTTGAGCTAGCACCACCATTCAATGTAATCATGGCCGATCATCCCCAATCAGTACCCCGTTCCTGCCTTCTCCCCATAACCCTTGATTCCGCTAGCTCTAAGAGCTCTATCTCTTTTGAATGCATCCAGTGAATCGACCTCCACTGCCTTCTGAGGCAGAGAACTACAAAAAATGAATAACTCTCTGGTAAGAGCATTGTAAAAACAAGCCTGAAGGCTTTGTGTCTCAATGCAAGGAGCATTCGTAATAAGGTGGATGAGTTGAACGTGCAGATAGCAATTAATGATTATGATATAGTTGGGATCACGGAGACATGGCTCCAGGGTGACCAAGGCTGGGAGCTGAACATCCAGGGATATTCAATATTCAGGAGGGATAGAGAGAAAGGATAAGGAGGTGGGGTAGCGTTGCTGGTTAGAGAGGAGATTAACGCAGTGGAAAGGAAGGACATTAGCTTGGAGGATGTGGAATCGGTATGGGTAGAGCTGCGAAACACTAAGGGGCAGAAAACGCTGGTGGGTGTTGTGTACAGGCCACCTAGCAGTAGTAGTGAAGTTGGGGATGGCATCAAACAGGAAATTAGAAATGCGTGCAACAAAGGCAAAACAGTTATAATGGGTGACTTCAATCTACATATAGATTGGGTGAATCAAATTGGCAGGGGTGCTGAGGAAGAGGATTTCTTGGAATGTATGCGGGATAGTTATCTAAACCAACATGTAGAGGAACCAACGAAAGAGCAGGCTATTCTAGACTGGGTATTGAGTAATGAGGAAGGGTTAGTTAGCAGTCTTGTTGTGCGTGCCCCCTTGGGCAAGAGTGACCATAATATGGTTGAGTTCTTCATTAGGATGGAGAGTGACATTGTTAATTCAGAAACAACGGTTCTGAACTTAAAGAAAGGTAACTTTGAGGGTATGAGACGTGAATTGGCCAAGATTGACTGGCAATTAGTTCTAAAAGGGTTGACGGTGGATATGCAATGGAAGGCATTTAAAGACTGCATGGATGAACTACAAAAATTGTTCATCCCAGTTTGGCAAAAGAATAAATCAGTGAAGGTAGTGCATCCGTGGATAACAAGGGAAATCAGGGATAGTATCAAAGCAAAAGATGATGTGTACAAATTAGCCAGAAAAAGCAGCATACCAGAGGACTGGGAGAAATTCAGAGACCAGCAGAGGAGGACAAAGGGCTTAATTAGGAAAGGGAAAATAGATTATGAAAGGAAACTGGCAGGGAACATAAAAACTGACTGCAAAGGTTTTTATAGATATGTGAAGAGAAAGAGATTAGTTAAAACAAATGTAGGTCCCTTGCAGTCAGAAACAGGTGAATTGATCATGGGGAACAAGGATATGGCGGACCAATTGAATAACTACTTTGGTTCCGTCTTCACTAAGGAAGACATAAATAATCTGCCGGAAATAGCAGGGGGCCGCGGGTCAAAGGAGATGGAGGAACTGAGTGAAATCCAGGTTAGTCGGGAAGTGGTGTTGGGTAAATTGAATGGATTAAAGGCCGATAAATCACCAGGGCCAGATAGGCTGCATCCCAGAGTACTTAAGGAAGTAGCTCCAGAAATAGTGGATGCATTATTGATAATTTTTCAAAACTCTTTAGATTCTGGAGTAGTTCCTGAGGATTGGAGGGTAGCAAACGTAACCCCACTTTTTAAGAAGGGAGGGAGAGAGAAAACGGGGAATTACAGACCAGTTAGTCTAACATCGGTAGTGGGGAAACTGCTAGAGTCAGTTATTAAAGATGGGATAGCAGCACATTTGGAAAGTGGTGAAATCATTGGACAAAGTCAGCATGGATTTACGAAAGGTAAATCGTGTCTGACGAATCTTATAGAATTTTTCGAGGATGTAACAAGTAGAGTGGATAGGGGAGAACCAGTGGATGTGTTGTATCTGGACTTTCAGAAGGCTTTCGACAAGGTACCACATAAGAGATTAGGATACAAACTTAAATCACACGGTATTGGGGGTTCAGTATTGATGTGGATAGAGAACTGGCTGGCAAACAGGAAGCAAAGAGTAGGAGTAAACGGGTCCTTTTCACAATGGCAGGCAGTGACTAGTGGGGTACCGCAAGGCTCAGTGCTGGGACCCCAGCTATTTACAATTTATATTAATGATCTGGATGAGGGAATTGAAAGCATCATCTCCAAGTTTGCGGATGACACTAAGCTGGGGGGCAGTGTTAGCTGTGAGGAGGATGCTAGGAGACTGCAAGGTGACTTGGATAGGCTGGGTGAGTGGGCAAATGTTAGGCAGATGCAGTATAATGTGGATAAATGTGAGGTTATCCACTTTGGTGGCAAAAACGGGAAGGCAGACTATTATCTAAATGGTGGCCGATCAGGAAAGGGGGAGATGCAGCGAGACCTGGGTGTCATGGTACACCAGTCATTGAAAGTAGGCATGCAGGTGCAGCAGGCAGTGAAGAAAGCGAATGGTATGTTGGCCTTCATAGCAAGAGGATTTGAGTATAGGAGCAGGGAGGTTCTACTGCAGTTGTACAGGGTCTTGGTGAGACCAAACCTGGAGTATTGCGTACATTGGAGTATTGGAGAGAAGGCAGGTACGGGATACTGAGTTGGATGATCAGCCATGATCATATTGAATGGCGGTGCAGGCTCGAAGGGCCGAATGGCCTACTCCTGCACCTATTTTCTATGTATCTATGTATCCTTCAGAGATGCCGCCTGACCCGCTGTTCTTTAATCATTAATCCTACCCCTTAGAATGTTTACCAGTAACTTCTCTACTAATGACGTTAAGCTCATTGGTCTGAATTTGTCAAACGTTTCCCTGCTGCCCCTCTTGAGAATACTTTCCCATCCTCCAGTCATCTTGTACCTACCTCGTGGCCAGAGAAATTAAAAAAAATCCCAGTCAGAGTTCCAGCAATCTCTTCCCGTTTGTGTCATAGCAACCTGGGATAAATCTTCTCTGGACCAGGGATAAATCTCATCTAAACGGGATAAATCTCATCCAGAATGGAAAGAGGGTTGATGCACAAGATATCAGGTTCAGAAGGGCACACTATGAAATCAGGCTGAAGGGGGTTTGAGATGATAGGATGAGAGAAGCCTTTGGAGGGACTTCTGAATAATGATCAATATTTTAAAGACAATGTTTTAAAACGTGACTAACTAATGGTGATTTGTAAGAATAAGAGTGATAAATGCATCAAACTCAACATGGCACAAGAAAATGACCAAAAATTACAGAATTATAATTTATGTGTAATGAACATTTTGTGGCCTGTTAAGAAGTCAAGTTAGAAATCCTGACAATCCAGACAAACTATCTTAATTGTTCTAACATCTAATGGAAGAAAAATGAACAGGGAGCATATCGGGCACTCAATTTTGCTACAACTGATCATTTCACCCAAGGAGATTGAGATTTGCCCATATATCTAACGGACACAAATTCAGAAGTGAAACAAAGTACAATGGTGTATTTTGTCTAACAACAAGGACAAATTTCGACCCTACTGTGCCCAAACAGGAGGCAAAGCAGAAAAAAAAATTTAGATTTAGATCAAATCAAGAAAGGACAGGAAACAGATGGGATTATAAACACAGATGAAAAATGAAATGAAGTGTTTATTAAAAAAAAAGCATTATTAATTTTCTTCTGTGCTAATGAAATAATTATGCAATGAGAGAAAAGATGTCCAACAGGAAAGAACACTGAAGAGGGTATTGACATCACTTACTGCTAAATATATTGGTCCTAATGCTTTCCTCCAATGTTGATGGGAAACAAAGTGGCAGTCCTGTGATCAGCTCAGTGATCACAACTCCAAATGTCATGATCACAACACAGGCTTTAAGATTGTTTTGAATAGGGATAAGTTCAGCTGTTGGAGAAAGATACTTAATTGGGCAAAGCAGATGCCAATGTCATTAGTCAGGAGCTGAGGAGGGGAGATTGGGAGCAGTTGTTGTTGGGTAGGTCTACAGATAACACATGGGAGTCGTTTAAAGGCCAGCCTGTTAAAAGAACAGGATCAGCATATTCCAGTAAGGAGAAATAATGAAGATAAGACAGGAAACTGTGGATGACCAAAGAGGCTGTGAACATGGTCAGGAAGATATAGGAAGCATATGTCCTTTTGCTCTGGTATTTTATTTAATTAAAGTTTAATCAATAATGTTTTATTATTAATGTTTTATGTGTCATTCCTAACTGTCACTGTATGCCATTGTCACTTGCGGGCGGAGCACCAAGGCAAATTCCTTGTATGTGAATACTTGGCCAATAAACGTATTCATTCATTCATGGCAGGTGTAAGAAGGTGGTATTAGATGGAGCTTACGAGGACTGTAAAGTGAGTAGTAAAGAATTTAAGCAGGCAATAAGGAGAGCCAAAAGGGGCCATGAAATGTCATAGTTGAGTCAGATAAAGAAAATCCCAAGGCTTTTTATATGTACATGAAACATATTGTGACCAGCGAGAAGATAGGACTGCTCAAGGATAAAGAGGGGAAATGATGCTTGGTTTTAGAATGCAGGTGAGGTACTGAACGAGTACTTTGCATCTGTATTCATGAGGAGAAGGACCTGGAGGACAGTGAGGTCAGTGTGGAGAATACAAATATGCTAAGGCGGTAGAAGAGCATTAAGGTGGATAGTTTGCCGGGCTTTATTCCAGGTTATTGAGGTTATTGAGGGAGCTAAGTGAGGAAATTTTGGGGGCCTGATGAGGATCTTTATTGCTTCTCTAGCCACTTGCAAGGTCCTAGAAGGCTGGATAGTGGCCAATGTTGTTCCTTTATTTAAAAAGGGAACTAATGTGAATCCAGGTGACCAGTAAGCCTCGTATCAGTGGTAGGGAAACTATTGGGGAGAATTCTTTGAGATAGGATTCACTCCCATTTGGAAGAGAATGGGCTAATTAGAGATAGCCAGCATGGCTTTGTACACGGCAGATTGTTTCTTACTAACTTGGTTGAGTTTTTTGACAACATGGCAAAAGGGATTGATGATAGTAGGGTGGTGCATGTTGATATTAGTAAGACTTTTGAGAAGGTCCTGCATGGTAGGCTGATCCAGAAGATTAAGATGTACACAATTCATGATGACTTGATTGAATGGATGCAGAACTGGCTTAGTCAAGAAGACAGAGGGTTGTGGTGGAAGGTAGATATTCTGGCTGGAGATATGTGACCAATAGAGTTCAGCAGGGATCTGTGCTGGGACCGCTACTGTTTGTGATATATATATATATATATATATATATATCGGAGGCAATGAAGGCAAGCATACCGTACACCTTCTTTACCACCCTATCTATTTGTGCTGCCACTTTCAGTGAGCTAGGAACTTGGACTTCATGATCCCTTTGAAATCCTTGGTAATAACGTATACACCCCCCTTACATTCAACCCCCAAGAGTGCAACACTTCACACTTTCTCAGGTTAAATTCCATCTGGCATTTCTCTGCCCATTACTACATTTGATCTATGCCCCGTTATATCTTCTGACAGCATTCCTCACTCTCTGCAATCTCTCCATTTTGGTCCATTTATATATAACCTAGATGTAAATGTAGGTGGGTTAGTGGGTATGATTAATTTTGACACCAAAATGGAGAGATTGCAGAGAGTGAGGAATGCTGTCAGAAGATATAACGGGGCATAGATCAACTGTAGTAATGGGCAGAGAAATGCCAGATGGAATTTAACCTGAGAAAGTGTGAAGTGTTGCACTCTTGGGGGTTGAATGTAAGGGGGGTGTATACGTTATTACCAAGCATTTCAAAGGGATCATGAAGTCCAAGTTCCTAGCTCACTGAAAGTGGCAGCACAAGTAGATAGGGTGGTAAAGAAGGTGTACGGTATGCTTGCCTTCATTGCCTCCGATCAACAGCCAATATAATCAAAGACTTGCCCTGGTCATTCCTCCTTCTCCTACTCTCCACTCTGGGGCAAAAGGTACAAGAGCTTACAAGCGGCACCACCAGACATGGGCACAGCATCTTCCCCTCTGTTACCAGGCTTCTGAATGGTCATTCCATAAGCTAGGGTACTGTCCAATTCACCTCTACCCCAATGTAAACATTGGACTTTGTTCTCGAACTGGTGCGTTACAATTATGCAAACTATATTCTGCACTCTGTATCTTTGCCTTTTCTCTATTTATTATACTTGAGTTTGGCTTGATTGTATTTAAATATTTCTGATTTGATTGGATAGTATGCAAAACATCGCTTCTCACTGTACCTCGGTACTTATGACAACAATAAACCTAAACTAATGCTCCTTGATGATATTAGCATGAAGAAATCTATGCTCTGTGGACCCAGAACAAGTAGTGTTTTCCATGCCTGAAAATAAATAGAACTTCACAATCAAATTTCTTCTGTATTTATGCTGTACTGATTGGCTAATAGACTTCCGAACATTAGTATGAGGACGATACTGAATTAAATTAACTAGATAGCTCTTTCAGAGAGGAAGCGCAGTCATACCGTGATGAATGGTCTCTTTCTGTCACGAGTCATGAGTGTTCAATTGTCATCTATACCTAAATAGAACAATGAAATTCTTACAATGTGGAGCAATACAATGAATGTCCTCCAGCATTCTAAGATTCTCTGTTTTAAATCTTAATGACATTGTAATTGTGTGAAACCAAATGTTAGTTTTCAAAGACAATCTCAGCTTTTTGCTGATATGATATGAAATGAATTGATGAACATCCACCCCCAAATGCTTTGGGCTAAATTCTGATCTCAGCTGCACAAATGCTTCATTATTTTCTGGACCATTATTTTGCTCTTTCTAACTGCCACTGAAAATTTCAAATGCAAAATGAGAGGGAAGGGAGAAGCTGACAGCAAATCCATAATACAAAAATCCAATCATGCCCTTGCCCTGAAAACCTCGCATCTGTCATCATGTTGAAATTCCCTCTGAGTAGCTGGCTGGTATTCACAACGTCTTTGAAAACATCCAAAAAACATGGTAAAGTCAGCTCAAAAGATGAGAGGAGATAATGAAAGGAACAAGGGGACCCTGATTGCAGATGAGTGATCAAATGAAAGTGCTGAAATTGTTGAAACGATCTTAGAGGGTAGATCAGGCGATTTTGTCTTTTTTGATGGGATACAAAATCAGGTAGCAGTTTATACAGGAACAATTGAAACATCAAACTTCCTTCTCTCGAAGATCAAAATAAGATTTAATGAAGATTTGGTCTCATGATTTCAGAACTAGATCGGGAACAATATCAAACAAGGTTGAGCAATACAAGAAAACAGTGTTTAAGGACAGAAGTTGTAATTGCATTGTGGAAAAGGCAGGAATGACTGAATGTCCCTCCGTATTGCAATATGGAGACACACATTATATTACAGTCTCAAATCTGTAATGAGATGGAGCAATGGGATAGTCAGTGCTCACCATTATAAGGCAATCATTCTGATAGTAACATCTGCAGGGGACACAATTAGACATAGAAATTCAAAGGACATTATCAGTCATTCCTGTTTCTTCACAGTGTGTGCTGCTTTCCAATGTGATCAGGGGTTATCAGTGAACTGATGATAATTCAAAGCATTTATGAATTATTCTTACTGTAAACAACAAGAAAATTATGACTTTCTGGCTTTTTGCACGAGGTATAAACTGATTTATTTTAATTTCAAACTGAACTGTAATCAGCTTTCAAAAAAATCACTTTTTTATTTAGCAATAATGGAATTTTGAAATATTTAGCTAAGAGAATAATAGTCACCATATAAAATAAGATAGATATGTACTAACGCTTATGCTCTGGCTTTTGATGTCTTATGACACTAGCCTCCGCATTTATTTTCTTCATATTTGTTCACAGGTTTCCCCTTCTGCCTCCTATATTCGAAGGAAAACAAAACCAACCTAAAAGACTCTCCTCCTAACTCTCCTCACTCTTTTCCCCAGGATGGTGGAATCAAGAACTTGAGGGCATAGGTTTAAAGTGAGAGGGGAAAGATTTAATAGGAACCTGAGGGGCACACTCTTCACACAGAGGGGGGTAGGGATATGGAATGAGCCGCCAGTTGAAGCAGCTGAGGCAGGTATTACTGCAGCATTTAACAGACTTCTGTACAGGTATGTAGATAAGAAAGACTTAGAGTGATCTGGGTCAAATACAGGTGACTGGGTCAAACGTAGAAAGGCATCTTGGTTGGCATGGATGAATTGGGCCGAAAGACCCACAGAGGAGAAATACTCATTGAGGACCTTTCCCATCTCCTGTGACTGCACACAGAGTTGACCGCTTTGATTCCTGAGGGGTCCCATTCTCTCTCTAGTTACCCTTTTTCACTTTATGTGCTTATAAAATCTCTTGAGGTTATCCTTAATGCTGTCTGCCAGAGCGATCTCCTGTCCCCTTTTTGCCCTTCTGATTTCCTTTTTTAGCTTATTCCTTGGTTCCCGAAACTCCTCCAGGGATACACTTGACCCCAGCTGTCTGTGCCTGTTCCATGCCTCCTCCTTACTCTTGACCAAAGCCACCATTTCCCTCCTCATCCAGGCTTCCTTACATTTGCCTGCCTTGACCTTCACTCTAACAGGGACGTGCATGTCCTGAACTCATGTCAGCACACTTTTAAAAACATCACACTTTCTCTTTTCTATCAGATAACCTAATCTAATCGACTAATGGGCCTGTCCCACTTAGGCGATTTTTCTGGCGACTGCCGTCGACTGTCTAGTCGTAGCAGGTCGCTGAAAAAACGTCGACTGGAACGGCGACTGCAATGGCGACTGGAACGGCGACTGTCAGAGTGGAACACACACACACACACACACACATACACACATCGCTTCATTCACCAGCCAGTTATGCAGGCGGAGGACAAGTCAAGTGGGAGGAGCGCTGTCTGAGTGATGTGACATTGGCTGTCTGGTGCTAAGCCAATGTGATACAGGCTCACACCACGATGAACAGGAAGGTTGGCGCTGTAATTAAGACGGTGAAAGCACAGTGTATGATAAGGGTCACGTAAGTCCTTTAAAAGAGGGGGGAAGGAGGGGGAGACGGGGTGGGGAGAAGGAGTGGAGACAACTTTTAAGAAACCAGAGATACACGGCTGTGAAGCTCAGCGGACATTTAACATTATCGGTCGGTTATCCTTGGTTCTGAAAACTACTGGTTACTTTTTTTTCCGAATGAGCCAATGAAATTCACCGGTCAGCACCGGCTACTGCCTACGAGAACCTACGACAACCTACGACTTCCTGGCGACCCACTACCACTGCACCTACGGCAAGAGAATTCTCGCTATTCTCCATGGCGGCTTCATTCTGGTCACCGCAAATTTTTCAACAAAAGAAATTAGCGGCGACCAGAATGAAGCCGCGACTAGTTTCAAGAATGTGGGAACTACTCACGACCATGAAGGCGACTCCCCGGCAACCACCCGCAAACATGTGGCGACCATGTGGCAACTGCATAGTCTCCTGTAGTCGCCTATAAAGCTGCCTAAGTGGGACAGGCTTTAACATCGGGAACCTTGGAGCTCCAAACCGGCGCGGCCTTGTCGGCTTCGGTAGCTGCGGCCTTCGGTGAGGAATGCGGCCGTTCCAGGTGGCCCAGCCGCTGAGAGGACTCTCCCGACGCCAGGGCAACATCACCCGGTGAGAACGGCCAGGAACATCGGGCCTCCATAGAGGCAATAGCGGAGGCCTCAATAGGCCTGACTTTGGGTGAACTGGGGTTGGGGACTGGACATTGTGCCTTCCCCCACAGTGGTAACCATTGTGGGGGGGATGATTTTTGTGTGTTGTGTCTATGTTAGTCTGTGTCCAAGATGGCAGTCGGAGGGGAGAGTGGACGCTAGCGCGGTTTAGCTGCCGCTGCTCTCTCCTCACATTGTGTTTCTGATTTTCTTTTTTGTGGCTTTGGATTGTATTCTGTCTTTCATTTGTGTATCGGTGATATGTTTATAACTTATTTTACCCCGATTATTTGTTTCTTTGTTAAACTCTGTAAAGTGTCCTTGAGACTTTTGTATAGGCGCCCACAAATAAAAAAAATTATTATTATTATTATTATTATTAGTGAGCTGATGTCTCATACCCTCAAAGTTGGCCTCAAAGCAATGCTCTCCAAAGCAGCAGTTTCTACTAGTTCTAATTTCCTGCCCATTCCCTTACCACTTGAGAAGTTTATAACCCACTCAAAAATGTATCAATTTTCCTTTTTAAATGTATTGTAGATATGCACATACCATATTTTTTCATGGAATATTTCACATAAGTTCAACTTCAGTGGGTCTGACGAGAACCTTATTGGGGAGCAAAGAAGTGATGTTTTTCTTCATCAGCTAGATTTAAGCTCAATTTAGGCCCGACAAATCCTTTATCCAATGCCAAGGAGTATAGAGAAGTATTTAGCCCATTTGGGATGTTATTTTGCAACTTTACAAATCTTTTACTCAGAGTGTTGTGTACCTGTCTGGTCTCTGCACTATAGGAAGGATGCCTTTATGCTGGAGAGTGAGAAAGAAATTCACCATGATGTTGCCTGGATTGAAGAATGTGGGTTATGGGAGAGGTTGGATAGGCTGAGCTTGTATTTTTTGTCTCAAAGGAGGCTGATAAAATTATGAGAAGCATAGATAAGGTAGATAGAATCTTTTTCCTTTGAGGTATCAAAAGTAAATTAAGTATTACAATATTAAGTATAAACAGTATTAAGGAGAGAAGAAGGATCTTTAAAAGGAATATGAAGGACCCACAGAGAGTGGTTGATATCTGGAACACATTACCAAAGAAGGTGGTGGCACTAGCTCTAATCACTATGTTTAAGAGGCATTTGGACAGCCTTAGAAATATCTGGTCCTAATGCAGACAATGGCATCAGCATTGTGGGTAATAATGTTGGCATGGAAGTGGGCTGAAGGACCACTTGTGTGCTGTATAACTCCATCATTTCAAAGATGCTTGATATTCTGTAATTACCAGTGGAATGAATTGCACCATTGAGTCACTTACCTCAGTGGCTGTGCTCTGGTTAGCTCCAATTTCCAGCAGGAACTTGACAACTTCAATGTGATTTTCCTGGGCAGCCATATAGAGTGGTGTGAAGCCATTCTAAGAACAATAAAAAAAATCATTGTTACATTCAGAATCCAGCAGCAGCTCCACAAGGATTTGAACTTGCACCCCTTCCTCCTACCCTCAAGGATAGACATCTAGCCTATATACAATCCCATAAAACCATGACAGCTCTCCAGGTTTCTAGTGAGAATATACAAAATGCATGTCAGGATTGTGCAAATTCTGTAATTCCAGTCATCTTCTTGATAGCTGCAAGCTTCTTGGTTTAACATTATTTCAAACCCTGGAGGCAGATCTAAACATGAAAGTGAACAAACTTTTTTAAATGATTTTTTAAAAATCTGATCTAGCAAAAATCTGAAAGTAATTGACCACCAATTTCTCATTTGAAAATAGGCACCCAACTTCAATTCTATCAAAACTTCATCTCATTATTGCACGAGAAAAGGTTGACAAAATATTCCTCATATTGTTAAGAACTATGGCTTTCTCAATGCTCTTTATAAAAAATCAGTCATTAAATAAGCTTGGTGGCTGGCTCCAATGGTAAAAGCAATGGCAAGAAATCCAGAGATGTTTTAATATCAGCCGAACGATTTTATGTAAGGATGAACCAATGTACAATGTCTTGGAAAAAAAAGTGAAACATCATTACATGCAATAATGCCTGAAGGAATGAAATGCATGCAAATTAATCCCCACGGTGACATTTGCAATAAAATGGCAATGTTAAGTACATTACTAATTGTACAATTACGATGAAATATTCCATGTTTAATAATAAACTATTGCCTTTTGTCAATGATTATTTTTTTCCAGTGAGATATCACTTTATCAAGGAAAAAATCGAAGTCCTCACTAAATGAAACTTCAAGGTATTTTATGATAGACTTTATAGTACAATAATATCAAATCTTCTGCAGAGAATATCACATGACCAATCTTTCACCTGCATCCAAGATATGCACTAAACCAGAAAACTGCTGCACTTCCCATCTATTCATGCTCCCTGCTATATGCTAGACAATGCTGGAAAAGAGGGATCTACTGAATAAGTGGTGATAAGAGTATGTTCTTCGGACCAAGATAATAATCTTGATAGGAAAACTCTAACTTTGAGATTACTTCAGTAACATAAAAGATGGAACTTAGAACAATACAGCAGAAGAACACACGCAAATGATGCTAGGTTAAAGTAATATTCCCTTTATGCAGAATATAGACAGAAAAAGCCGGAGTAACTCAGCGGGTCAGAAAAGGAATAGGTGACATTTCGGGTCGAGACCCTTCTTCAGACTGAGAGTCCGGTAAAGGTAATATGAGAGATATAGACAGCGATATAGAGAGATTTAGAACAAATGAATGAAAGATATGCAAAAAAGTAATATGCAAAAGATATGCAATAAAGGAAACAGGCCATTGTTAGCTGTGGGCTAGGTGAAAACGAGTTACAGACAATGAAACTTAACAAGACAACTTGAAAGCTAGTACAAGGACTTGAGTAGGGGAGGGACGGAGAGTGAGGGGATGCAACTTGAAGTTAGAGAAATCAATATTCATACCGCTGGGTTGTAAGCTGCCCAAGCAGCTTTCAATGTTATCTAACTTTCCCACATTAGGGCATTTACAGGGCCATTTACAGAATTAATTTAACCTGCAAACCCACACGTTTTGGGGATGCGAGGAGAAATTGGAGCACCCAGAAGAAACACATGTGGTCACAGATGTGGACTCTGCACAGATAGCACCCAAGGTTAGGATCGAACCCGAGTCTCTGGCGCTGTGAGGCAGCAGCTCTACCAGAAGCGCCACAGTGTCACCCTGACTACCTTACTGTATTATTTTCTCTGAAGTTTTATCTGGGAAAAACAATAAAAGCGATTACTTTTTGTTCAGTGTTTTATATCACGGTGATTTTGTCATTGAACGGTGAAGAAGATTTTGGTATTTTAATAAACCCAATCTCATTCGCTATTCACAAATGATCTATAAATATTTGACAATGGAAAATAATTTAAATTATAAAGTGGAGCCACACAGACCTGGGCAGCTGTTAGCTATTAGTACTATTAATAAGTGTGCCACATGCTTTCAGTAATATATTAGCTGCCATAATGTAATACAACAATCACAGCAATGCAGTGATATAATTTGTTTTTGTTCAGTCATCCCACAAATCCTTTGGGTCGATTCCTCCTGCAGGCATTGCAATTATTTCCTGAATTTAGCATGATTTTGCATATCATTCATAATTTAAAGAAAATGTCAGCACCCACTGGTAAGGATCTTGAAAAGCACTGTCTGAACGAAACATTCAATAACAGCACACAAGGGAATTGGAAACATCAGTGAAAAAGGCAGGGCTATGGGGAAAACCGTGAGTGGGAGTAATTGGGCATTGTTTGTAAAAGCTGACTTTGGAATAATAACTGAATGACTTCCGACAGTGTCTACCACTCTGCAGTCCCATAATAATGGCTTACCAATTGATTAGGTCAGTGAGGATGACTTTAGAAATAGTGGGGGCGGGAGGGTGATGATACATGCTGTGGGACTCTACATCAAGGCTTTTTATTGATATAATGGGCAGTGATGACAAATACAAGTAATATTCATCAACGTGTATTAAAATATATAAAGCTTTCCTCACAGAAATAATAATAAGCTACTGCTCTTAATCCAAAGTTTCCCAAATATGAGAGCAGTTCAAGTATCCTGGAAATCAGAGCACAGAAGGACATTCTAATGCATATTAGTATCAAAAATAGATATCTGTTTTAATCCCCCGTTTTCTACTCTTTCCTCAGCCTATAATAATATTCTTCTTTGCATGATGACCTAACTTAAACACTTGATTGAATCTGCCATGTTTGCGAATGCATTTCCTATTGTAACAGCCCTTTTTAATAAAAGAAGAAAGCAAATCAAAAATGAACTGTGATTACCACGATTTAGTGGGGGCAATCATACTTCCACTAACGTCATTGCAATCATCAAAATCATGAGACATCAATTAAATGATAAAATTATAAATTGATTCCACAAATAACAAAGGGGAGAAGGGTGGTGGAGGGCGGGGTGGGAACATATTGACATTAGACAGATTATTTTTCACAACAAAATGCAACGTATCAATCCCCTTAAAGGGAGAAAATATAATGTCAGAAATGGTATAATCACTTATATATCACACAAAATTCTCAAATCAGAAAATGGTAGGAGTTTATGTATGTTCCGAAAATATGGATAATACATGGAAGTACAACGAGTCGACACAAGGCTTTAGCTGGACCGAGATAAATAATTCAGTTTGCAGACAATTTCCCAGAAGAGTAAGGAAATCATGTGTAGGTATAATTTAAAATTAATGGGGTTATATTTTATTCCCCTTCAAGCATCATTCTCTCCAGGCACAAATCTGACCGGCTCATTTATGTTGTGGCAGCTACCCAGCTATTTCTACTGCTGTCAGATCACCGACTTGGGATGAAGCAGGAAGTCACCTCTGGAGACCTGTAGTACATCTTGTCCAGTGTAATTAATTGCCCCAGGGTCAATTGCTCAAAGCAAACATTACCAAGTCATTATTTGTAATCCAAACCTCCAGCACCACCACTGCTCCAATCGCTGCCCACACCCCTCATCGGAATCTTCTTTGTTTCTTTAGCAATGGTGCTCATGAGCCCTCATGCACTATGGCATTCTTGATGTTTAATATTCCTCAGAAGCTGCTGATGATGAAATGACAGCAATGTGTCTGCATCATGACATTATCAGTTTAGCATGGCTTCCCAATATAACACAGTGTATTGTGTTTGCTGTCATTTCCTGAAAACAATGGTGAATAAGGCATCTGGATTTGACGCTAGGCGGGGAGGGGGACAGTGGCGGTAAAACTGCTTGTATTTGCATAGAGGTTTCAATTTGCTCCTCCAATTTGCACCCTTGTTTATTCCAAAGCTAACAAGAATCGGGTAAAGAGATAAATCAGGAATATTGACAAAAATATCAATTACCAATGAGGAATTTAAAGTGAACAGGAGGATGACAAATTGCTCAATGTAATTTATTTTCATTCAATACTGAATTTTAAATCATTGGGAGATTTTTAAAAAACGTTATTTCTCTCATGGCTTAACGCAGAAAAATTGTGCAAAGTATGAGTGTAGAAAGAAACTAAGGGCTCCTATTGAAAACAAACAATCTTGATGATCTTTTCTCAAACAGTATTTTTGGCATGGCTAATATAATGAATGTACTTTGTAGCATATGCCTTGTGCCACCTGCAAGTGAACTGTATCACATGCACCAATTATTTGTTTGATTAGATCGGTCACTGAATTCATAACTTATAATGTTAGTCTGAGAACCAGACACTGATCCTGATGAAAAATGGATGCTGCACTTTAAGATGGTTAAGGAACTCTTTGTTTTGCTTATCCTCAAAACAGTTATTTTCAGCAACTAATAAATACAAATGCCAAATTCTCAGTTTGATACTCAGTGTGAACAAATGAAATCTTAATACACCATGCAAATGTCAGTGCTACAGGAAGAGATTGAAAGGATAATGGACCATTTGTCCTTATGCCTCCTGGCTCCACAGAATGATAAACAACCCTTAAGCTATTAGTCCAACATTTTTGTTTCAATTAAATTATCTCATTCTTTTAAACTTCACTGATTAAAGGCCTATTGTAAAAAAAACACACCTCAGGAAAAATACATTGTAGTTGCAGATCTCAGGGAAGTGGATGGGGAATTCTAGATCGTGTTAGCATTAAAATACGAGATTTCTTGGCACTAATCAAGGCGATTAATGTTGAGAACCTGGTGATACATATCTCAGACTGCTATAGGTTACAGGGAACAAGATTGCTGCAGTCCTGACAGATTTTTACAGGTGAAATATCAGATAATTGGAGGACATCAAATGCAATGCCTTTAGGTATCAGAACAGCAGTAGGGATAACCAGACAATTACAGTCCAGTGATTTTGATATCAATGATAGGGATGTTATAGGAAAAAATGAAGGACAAGATTAATGTACACTTGGATAAACTGGTTTATGTAACTTGGAAAACACATGGATAACCATCATGTGTTTTCCAAGTCTGCAATTCTGCTAACCCCTTGCTGTCCCCTCCCCTTCATCAGCCCTCTGGTTGTCTCCTCCCCTCCCCCAGCCCTCGGGCTCCTCCTCCGCCTTTTTTCCTTTCTTCTCCCCACCCCCTATCAGCCTGAAGAAGGGTTTCGGCCCAAAACGTTGCCTGTTTCCTTCGCTCCATAGATGCTGCTGCACCCGCTGAGTTTCTGCAGCATTTTTGTGTACCTTGGATAACCATCATGTCTTTGTTGGTGGGAAAATGGTGGCCGATTTGGAAAAGGGGAGATGCAACGAGACCTGGGTGTCATGGTACACCAGTCATTGAAAGTAGGCATGCAGGTGCAGCAGGCAGTGAAGAAAGCGAATGGTATGGAGGTTCTACTGCAGTTGTACAGGGTCTTGGTGAGACCACACCTGGAGTATTGCGTACAGTTTTGGTCTACTAATCTGAGGAAAGACATTCTTGCCATAGAGGGAGTACAGAGAAGGTTCACCAGTGATTCCTGGGATGTCAGGACTTTCATATGAAGAAAGACTGGATAGACATGGCTTGTACTCGCTAGAATTTAGAAGATTGAGGGGGAATCTTATAGAAACTTACAAAATTCTTAAGGAGTTGGACAGGCTAGATGCAGGAAGATTGTTCCCGATGTTGGGGAAGTCCAGAACAAGGGGTCACAGTTTAAGGATAAGGGGGAAATCTTTTAGGACCGAGATGAGAAAAACATTTTTCACACAGAGAGTGGTGAATCTCTGGAATTCTCTGCCACAGAAGGTAGTTGAGGCCAGTTCATTGGCTATATTTAAGAGGGAGTTGGATGTGGCCCTTGTGGCTAAAGGTATCAGGGGGTATAGAGAGTAGGCAGGTACAGGATACTGAGTTGGATGATCAGCCATGATCATATTGAATGGCGGTGCAGGCTCGAAGGGCCGAATGGCCTACTCCTGCACCTATTTTCTATGTTTCTATGAAAACCGATTAGACAAACTTGATTGAGATTTTTGGAAACATAACAAAATATAATGATATAGTCTATGTGGATTTCATTAGGACTTTGACAAGGCTCCTCAGGTAAGGCTGGTGCTAAAAGGTAGATCCCATGGGATCCAAGGCAAGTTGGCAAAATACATTCAAAGTTATGTCCCACCGCAAATTGGAGGAGCAGCATCTCATATTTCGCTTCGGTAGTTTACATCCCAGTGGTATGAACATTGACTTCTCCAATTTCAGTTAGTCCTTGCTTTCTCCTTCCTTCCCCTCCCTTTCCCAGCTCTCCCACAATCTACTGTCTCCACCTCTTCCTTTCTTTTTCCCGCCCCCCCCACCACCGACATCAGTCTGAAGAAGGGTCTCGACCCAAAATGTCGCCTATTCCTTCACTCCATAGATGCTGCCTCACCCGCTGAGTTTCTCCAGCATTTTTGTCTACCTTCAAAGTTATGTTGCGAATAGGCAAAGTTATGTTGCTTTTGTAATTGAGGTCTGCAACCAGAGATGCACCACATGGATTGATGTTGGTACCTTATTGTTTGTCATATTCATTAATAATTTGAATATGAATGTAGTGGTATGATTAATAAGCTTGCAGATGACAGACTGTTGTTATGGGCCAAGTGCTGGTAAATGGGATTACGCTACATAAGTATGTAATGGTCAGCATGAACAACGTGGACAGCAGGGCCTGGTCCTGTGCTATATGATGCAATGCATCTACCCCCTCAACCTAAGAACATCTAGAAAATTTGTTGCACTGCGTCAATGGAAAATATATTCTTCCATAGGTACACACTACTCTAGGTCTGATTCTTCTACACATTCCAGCAAGAATTTCTTACTTTCATCCTCTCTCTCCTGCTCTCTTTACATAATGGTTTCCCCCATATTCATATTCCTTTCAGATTGAACTAATCAACCAAATTTTCATTCCAGATTCCTATCCTACAACGGGTTTTTTTACCTGAGCAAGGATGGATATTGAAGAACGTATTTAGGCTATGATTTTTCCTGTGCTCAAGCAACAGTTCGTGAGTTACACTTTGATCTGGCACTTCAAAACAGCCTCAGTGGCAATGAGCATGTGGACACCTGATGCCTTTGAATCATACGCCAGCAAGAACAACCTCTCACATGTAATGTGTTAAAGAAGGAACTGCAGATGCTGGAAAATCGAAGGTACACAAAAATGCTGGAGAAACTCAGTGGGTGCAGCAGCATCTATGGAGCGAAGGAAATAGGCAACGTTTCGGGCCGAAACCCTTCTTCAGACTCTCACATGTAAGGCAGGAAGAGAGGAAATATAAAGCAAATTGAAACATACTTTTCATAGAAAACAATATCTTTCTGAAATAGCTGGTCGTAAGGACACTTGCCAGCAACACATGATAACTAAATAATTCAACTAATTGCTGATCCGATGCAATTATGCTAACTATATTTTGTGTACGATCGTAAGTGCCAGTTATAAGTTAAATTACCAATGTAAATAGCACCTAATCAGTAGATGAAAGGTGCAATCTGGGGAAAGTTGATACGAACATGGGAATAGTAAAGAAATGGGAGTCACAAAGATATGCAGATGCTGGAATGTTGAGTAAAACACAAAGTGCTGGAACTCAGTAGGCCAGGGACCATCGTGGGGGGGAAGGAAAGGTGACGTTTGGGATCAGGACTGTTCTTCAGACTGATTGTAGTGGGAGGGGAGCTGGAAAAGTGGTGGGGGTGGGACAAAGATGGGAAAGTGATCGTTGGATCCAGGTCGAGGAGATTTGATTGGCAGATGGGTGAACATGGCTAGAGATGTAAAAGGAGACAAGAGGATGTCAGATAAGGACAGAGGATAACTGAAAAGCAAAGCCAAAGGGAGGGATATAGGTGGAAGGGGACAGGGGAGAGGGGAACATGGGGCAGGATAGTGGAAGAAATGGGTGCTCACTGGGGTTGAGCAGGGCACACAAAAGAGAGAGAACAGTGAGTTGTGACCTAAAATTGGAGAATTGAATGTTCCTTCCATTACGTTGTAAGATACCAAAGCAGAATATGAGGTACTATTCCACCAGTTTGCGTGTGTTCTCATTCTGGCAATGGAGGAGGACCGGACAGAAAGGTTGGTATGGGAATGGGATGGGGAGTTTGAATGGTTAGGAACCGGGAGATCCAGCAGGCCTTGGTGCATTGTGCACAAGTGTTCAGTGAAACGGTCGCCCAGTCTGCGAAATGCAGATTCGTGTAAATGGTGAGCGTGAATGGGCCGAAGGCACTATTTCAGTTTTATTTCACTCTTTCATGTTAATGTCAGTTTTATAGAATCATATTTAATGACATCATAGCACTGGGGAAAGTTGGGTTAATTCAAGAATCTCAGCCACAGAGGGGAAGCAAGCTGAAAAGAAAATTGACATATTGGTACTCCAGCTGTAACCTTGACTCACACATTCAGCGTTTGGAAGATGAGATCAGTACAGCAGCCACAATCATTTTTTTTCATATAACATTAACATTAAATTAGATTCTGAGTAGGATGGATATGCTTTTGATTTTAATTCTATTTTTAGCCTTTTTTTAATTCAAAATCAAAATTTTTGGTGTTTCATTATTAGTCTGCTAACAGATAAACATCAATGCGCATTTTTAGTTTTAGCTTTAGAGTTACAGCGTGGAAACAGGCCCTTCGGCCCACCCAGACCGTGCCGACCAGCGATCCCCGCACATTAACACTATCCTACACACTCTAGGGGCAATTTACACTTATACCAAGCCAATTAACCTACATACCTGTACGATTTTGGAGTGTGGGAGGAAACCGAAGATCTCGGAGAAACCCACGCGGTTACGGGGAGAACGTACAAACTCTGTACAAGCAGCACCCGTAGTCGGGATCGAACACGGGTCTCCGGCGCTGCAAGCACTGTAAGGCAGCAACTCTACCGTTGCGCCACCATAGCGCCCTACAGACTACACATCTAAAATCCTCATGCAACGTTACGTCATTATAAATGCTTATCTATGCAATTTCAATGAACTAGTCATTGACTATCATAGTCATAGAGTCATACAACATGGAAACAGGCCCTTTGGACCAACTTGCCTGTGGCCCATCTACACTGGTCCCACCAGCCCGCATTTGGCCCATACCCCTCTAAATCTTTTCTATCATTGTACCTGTCGAAATGTCTTTTACACATTGTAATAGTAGCTGATCCATATGCCCACCACCCTCTGTGTGAAAAAGTAGCCCCTCAGGTTCCTATTATATCTTTCCCCTCTCACCTTTAACCAATGACCTCTGGTTCTTGATTCCCCTACTACACGTAGAATACTCTGTGCATCTACCCTGTCTATTCCTCTCCTGACATTATACACATTTATAAGATCACCCCTCATCCTCCTGCACTCCAAGGTATAAAGCCCTAGCCTGCCCATCCTCTCCCTATAGCTCAGAGAGTGATCATATTGCATGTAAGTACAAACTGCTAGATGAAGCCTGGATCTCTTCCCAACTTTCTTTTCCCCAAATGGCAGAATTAAATGAAGATCATTTAGAATCATAGAGTCAGTCATACAGCATGGAAAGAGGCCCTTTGGCCCAAATCATCCATTGCCGACAAAGATGCCCCATCTAAGCCAGACCCATTTGCCCGTGTTTGGCTCATATCCTTTTAAACCTTTCCTATCCATGTACCTGTCCAAGTTCCCAGGCTTTTCCTTAAAAAGAGGCATAACATAAGCTGCCATCCATTTATCCCTCACTTCACCTGTGTCTAACGATGATTCAGGCAGGGCTCCCACAATTACTTCTCTAGCTTCCCACAGTGTCCTCGGTTACATCTGATCAGGCCTGGATGACTTATCTACCTTCCTATGCCTTAGCTAGATAGGGCTCTTAAAGATAGCGGAGTCAGGGGATATGGGGAGAAGGCAGGAACGGGGTACTGATTGGGGATGATCAGCCATGATCACATTGAATGGCGGTGCTGGCTCGAAGTGCCGAATGGCCTACTCCTACACCTATTGTCTATTGTCTTAGGATGTCCAGTACCTCCTTGACCCTAATACAGACTGTCATCAAGACATCTCTATTAACTGACTGAAGTTCCTTAGCCTTCATGTTATTCTCCACGGTAAAAATAAACAATACAAATTCATTGCCCTTCTCCTGTGGCGCCACACATAGATGATCGCTTTGGTTTCTGAGGGACCTTATTCCCTCTCTACTCTCCAGTTACCCTCTTAATGTACATAAAATCTCTTTAGATTCTCCTTAATTTTTATCAGCCAGAGTTATCTTCAGCCCCCACTTTGCCTGATAATTTCCTTCTTAGGAATGCTCCTTAGTTGCTTTAACTCCTCCAGGGATACACTTGATCCCAGCTGCCTATACCTGGCCCATGCCTCCTTCTATTTCCTGACCAGAGCCTCAATTTCTCTCATCGTCCAGAGTTCCTTACTCCCAGATTAGTTTAGTTTAGAGATACAGTGCGGAAACAGGCCCTTTGGCTCACCGACCAATGATCCCTGTACACTAGCACCATCCTACACACTAGGGCCAATTTTACAATTTTACTGAAGCCAATTAGCCTACACTTCTTTGGAATCTGGGAGGAATCCAGAGCACCCGGAGTAAACCAATGCAGTCTCGGGGGGAATGTGCAAATTCCATACAGACATCATCTGTAGTCAGGATGGAACTGGGGTCTCTGGCGCTTGAGGCAGAAACTCTACTGCTGCACCACTGTGCCGCCCTTCAAGACACCTTGCCCTTCTTTCTAACAGGAAGGAGCATGCCTTGAACTCTCAGCATCACACTTTTAAAATCATCCCACTTTCCAGACATCCCTTTGCCCACAAACATCCTACCCCAGTCCACTTTAGCAAATTCCTACCTCATGCCATCAAGGATGGCCTTGCCCAATTCAGAACTTAACTTGTGGGACTGCCCTGTCCTTATCTATAATTATTTTACAGCTAATGGAACTGTGGTTATTAGGCCCTACAGGGTCGTCTGCCAGCATTTTAATCACTTGCCCTTCCCAATTTCTTTAGAGTAGATCGAGCTTTTCCCTCTCCCTTGTTGGGACCTCTGCATATTGCCAAAGGAAACTTTCCCAAACACAATTGACAAATTCCATCGTGTCTAAGCACCTGGCACTCGGGCAGTCCCAGTCTATATTGGGAAAGTTGAAATCCCCCACTGTAACAATCCTATTAATCTTACGGCTACCTAAAATCTCCCAACATATTTGGTTTTTGCATTTCCCGTTGACTATTTGGGGCCTATTGTACATTCTCAGCAAGATACCTATGATGCCACTTTCAAGGAACTATGAACCTGCACTCCTAGATCTCTCTGCTCTACATCACTCCCTGGTGCCCTGCCATTCACTGTGTGGGTCCTGCCCTTGTTAGACTTCCCAAGAGATTGATAAAGTCCCCCATGGTAGGCTGACCCAGAGGATTACAATGCACAGGATTAACAGTGACTTGGTCCTGTGGATTCAGAACTGGTACATACATAGATACATAGACAATAGGTGCAGGAGGAGGCCATTTGGCCCTTTGAGCCAGCACCTCCATTCAATGTGATCATGGCTGATCATCCACAATCAGTACCCTGTTCCTGCCTTCTCCCCATATCCCTTGATTTTGCTAGCCCTAAGAGCTCTATCTAACTGATATACATGAATGACTTGGACAGGTTGGTCGGTAAATTTGTAGATTACACCAAGACTGCTGGGGATGTGGACTGCGAGCAAGGTTGTTAAGAGATGTAGATCAGCTGCAGAAATGGGGCTCAAACTGGCAGATAGAGCAAGTGTGAGGTGTTGCGCTTTGAGAGAAAGGGGAAAATATACAATTAATAGCATGACCCTAAAGAGCATTGATGTACAGAGGGATCTTGGGTCCAATTCCATAACTCCATGAAAGTGGCAATACAAGTAGATAGAGTGGTAAATTGGTTTCATAGGTTGGGACATTGGGTAGAAGAGGCAGGGAGTCATGATACAGCTTTATAGGATTTGAAGATAGACACAAAATGCTGGAGTAACTCAGTGCCACTCCCCGTTGGAATGCAACCTTGTCATGGTCGGGGAGCTTGTGTGTCCCTAGAGCTATGCCAGCGGGAGATTCGTCTCCTGTTAGAGTCTCCCATGCTGGACAGGTCGAAGGGTAGAGGCGAGACGAAGAGCGATCCACTGGTCCTCCAGGTTGGGGGTTGAGCACAGGGCTAACAACCCTCTCTCGTAAAACATATATGTTACGGAAACAGCAACTGAAGGAATCAACACTACTGGGCGTGATGGACTTCCAGGGCTATCGACAGATGCTAGGAGAACCGGACAGCATCCCAGGAATAGCCCTGCACTGGACACCGGAAGTGAAAAGGAAAAGAGGGAGACCCAAAACCACCTGGTGTCGAACTGCAGAGGAGGAAATGAAAACAATGGACCTGACCTGGGGTAGTGTCCAGAAGCTAGCCCAGAACAGACAGGAGTGGAGGACCTTCGTTGCTGCCCTACATGCCAGGAGGCATAATAGGCAGTAAGTAAGTAACTCAGCGCGACAGGCAGCATCTCTGGAGAGAAGGAATGGGTGACGTTTCGGGTCGAGACTCTTCTTCAGACTGATGTCAGGGGAGTGGGTGGGACAGAGATAGAATGTAGTCAGAGACAGTAAGACTGGTGGGAGAACCGGGAAAGGGGAGGGATGGAGAGAGAGGGAAAGCAAGGGCCATTTGAAGTTACAGAAGTCAATGTTCTTACCGCTGGGGTGTAAACTACCCAAGCAAAATATGTTGCTGTTCCTCCCATTTGCGCTGGGTCTCACTCTGACAATGGAGGAGGCTCCCAAACGTATCATCTATTTGTGATAAATGTCAATCCCAAGAAGCAACTATAGCGCACTCATTTGTCTTCTGTACAAAAATTCAAAAATTTTGGAATGAAATTTTTGAAATCTTTACAAAGTTATTTAAAACAAGACTGATACCCAAAGCAGAATGGATTATCTTCGGAATAACGGAAGATGATCCAGAACTAAATGTGTTTCAAAAGAAATTAATGGATTATGGGTTAATAACTGGAAAAAAGCTAATTCTAAAATTTTGGAAGAAGGCTCCAATACCAACTATAAATATGTGGATTTCAAATATGTTTGAAACACTACACCTTGAAGAGATAAGACTCCTCCTAGCAGGTAAACCAGATCACTTCCACCTGACGTGGTCTGCATTTATAGAATTATTACAAACATAGGGTGCAAAAGTACTTTAAAAAAATAAAAAATTGAGGTCGGGTAAGGGGGGATGATAGTTGAAGAGTTGGTATGTCCTATTTACGTGATGCTCAAAAAAAAAACATTTGTTTTTCTTTTTTTCTCTCTCTCTTTTCTTTTCTTAGGGCCTATTTCTTAACTCTTTTTCTTTTTGTTTTTAATTTCGCTCTCATAGGGTCCTCGTCCTTTTTTTTTGTTGTTACATTTTCTACACTTTTCTACACTTGCACTTTTTCCTTCACTTTCTTCTCTCTTTCAATCTTTTCTTTCTTTAGTGTAAAAAAAAAAAATAAAGGGAGTACATTAATTGTAAGAAGATATAAATGACGAGTATTAATGTATGTGGCTGTGATGTAATGTACTTCTAATAAATAAAAATTAAAAAAAAAAAAAAAAACAATGGAGGAGGCCCGGGACAGAAAGGTCAGATTGAGAATGGGAGGGGGAGTTAAAGTGCTGGGCAATTGGGAGATCACGTAGGTTAAATTGGACTACATAGAAAATAGGTACATAGAAAATAGGTGCAGGAGTAGGCCATTCGGCCCTTCGAGCCTGCACCGCCATTCAATATGATCATGGCTGATCATCCAACTCAGTATCCCGTAACTGCCTTCTCTCCATACCCCCTGATCCCCTTAGCCACAAGGGCGACATCTAACTCCCTCTTAAATATAGCCAATGAACTGGCCTCAACTACCCTCTGTGGCAGAGAGTTCCAGAGATTCACCACTCTCTGTGTGAAAAAGTTTTTCCTCATCTCAGTCTTAAAGGATTTCCCCCTTATCCTTACGCTGTGACCCCTTGTCCTGGACTTCCCCAACATCGGGAACAATCTTCCTGCATCTAGCCTGTCCAACCCTATAAGAATTTTGTACGTTTCTATAAGATCCCCTCTCAATCCCCTCAATCTTCTAAATTCTAGCGAGTACAAGCCGAGTCTATCCAGTCTTTCTTCATATGAAAGTCCTGCCATCCCAGGAATCAGTCTGGTGAACCTTCTCTGTACTCTATGGCAAGAATGTCTGTAGCACCAGTACAATCACCAAATCATCAAATCAGCAGAAATAATAGAAAAATTGGATGCTCAAGCAGGAGTGAAAGAAGAAACATTCTACATATTGCAGAATGAGACAATCATAGGTTTTTCTTACCATTGGATTTGCCACACCTAACGCTTTGATTTGGGAGAAGTGATGAAATGATGATAGAAGTTGCTCAAATCAAGTTGTAAACATTACTATTCTAATGAATTAATACAAAATTCAATTTGCAGATGTTACAGCTTCAAAATGGAAATGAATTAAATAATTGTAAATCTCGGAAACAGCAAATGCAACAAAAGCATGGTGCATTGGAGTCACAGTCATACAGAGTGGAAACAGGCCCTTCGGCCCAACTTGCCCACACTGACGAACATGTCCCATCTACACTAGTCCCACATGCCTGCGTTTGGCCCATATCCTAAACCTGTCTAATTGCTTCTTAAACATTGCGATAGTCCCTGCCTCAACTACCTCATCCGGCAGCTCACACCATACATCCACCACCCTTTGTTTGAAAAAGTTACCCCTCAGATTTCTATAAAATCTTTCCCCCTTCACCTTAAACCCGTGCCCTCTGGTTTTCGATTCCCCCACTCTGAGCAAGAGACTCTGTGTGCCTACCCGATCTATTTCATGATTTTATACACCTCTATTAGACTCTATATGAATCTGACCACCATTCTTTTTTTTACCTTCAATTAGCTTACAATTTATTCATTCTGTGTTAGGAACTCAAATTAATCAAAGTATCAAAACCTAAACAAATGTGAAAGATGAGATTTCAAATCTGCAAACCAAAATGATTCTTCACTTTATCAACAACAAGAACCATTGTCAGAATCTTTAGTGATTCAACAAAAAACTAATTTTATGCTAGTTGCTCCCCATTTGCTCCCCCAAATGTGCCTTTGCTCCAAGGCAGTTCAGTTACTTACCTGAGACTGTAAGTTGATGTTGGCACCCTGCTTCATTAGTTGTCTGACCACATTGATTTGCCCAGCCAGAGATGCAATGTGCACGGCTGAATTTCCTTTCTAGAAAAAGAGCAAAAAAGCAACATTATCAACCATTATTCAAGACAAAGAAAAGGGGGGAATCGGAATGCCAGAGCAAGAATATTCATTTACAGGAGGGCACAAAGTATTCAGCAAAATTTCTACCACACGTCTAATAGTTCTTTCATAACCGAAGATATAATATTTCACTCTAAAATTATTTGAAGATGACATAAATTTAATAAATGTAACACGAGTCATGGAGTTGTACAGAACTATGGGTGACACACTGGTGCAACGGTAGAGCTGCTGCCTCTCAGCGCCAGACACCTGGGTTCGATTCTGACCTCGGCTGTTGTATGTGTGGAGTGTGTATGTTCTCCCTGTGACCGCGTGGGTTTCCTCCGGGTGCTCCCGTTTTTTCCCACATCCGAAATACTTGCGGGTTTATAGCTTAATTGGACTGTAAATTCCCCCTAGTGTGTAGGATAGAATAAATGTGAACTGGTGATCAATATTCAGTGTAAACTTGGGGGGCCGAAGGGCCTGTTTCTGCACTGTATCTCTAAACTAAAAACTAAAGAATGGAAACAAGCCCATTGGCCCAATTCTATCCATGCCAACCAAGATGTCTTCCTGAACTTGGTCCAAATGCCTGTATTTTTTATCCCTCATTTCCAAATATCCAAATCATTTCAAACATTTCCAAATATCTTTTACACATTGTAATTGTACCTGCCTCTACCAGTTCCTCTGGCAGCTCATTCCATCTATCCACCACCAACCCATCTTAACTATGCTCCTCATGATTTTTCAATCCTCTAAAAGTTCACTCCTCAGCCTCCTTTGCTCCAGAGAAAACAGTACTGGCCTATCCAGTCTCTCTTTACACCTCATTCCATCCAGTCCCAGCACCATCCTAGTGAATCTTTTCTGCACTCTTCATAGATTAACCACATTCTTCATATGGTATGGTGACCAGAATTGAACACTATATTCCAGATATGTTCTCATCAATGACTTATACAACATAGAAGCATATGGAACAGGATCAGGCACATCACCGCACAATGTTTGTGCTGAACATAATGTCCAGTTAAACGGATCACATCTGCCTGTACATGATCCATGCCCCTCTATTCCCTGCCTATCTAAAAGCCTCTTAAATGCCACCATCGTATCTGGCTCCTCCACCACCCAGGCAATGCATTTCAGCCCCCCACCAAAAAAACCTACCCCTCTCACCTTACATCTATGCCCTCTAGTGTAAGTAAGTAAGTAAGTAAGTAAGTAAGTAAGTAAGTAAGTAAGTAAGTAAGTAAGTAAGTAAGTAAGTAAGTAAGTAAGTAAGTAAGTTTATTGGCCAAGTATTCACATACAAGGAATTTGCCTTGGTTCTCCACCCACAAGTAACAGCATGACAGACAGTGACAGTTACGAATGACTCAGAAGACACTAAACATTAATAATGATAAAACATTAATGATGTTAGTTGGACATTGCCACCCTGGAAAAAGGTTCTGAATGTCTACCCACTCTATGCCTCTCATAATTTTACATACTTCTTTCAATTCTCCTCTCAACCTCTGGCGTTCCAGAGAACGCAATGCAAGTCCATCCAACCTCTCCCTGTAGCTGAAGCACTCTAATCCAGGCTGCATTCAAGTAAACTACTTCTGCACCCTTTCCAAATCCGCCCCACCTTTCATCTATTGGGGACGACCGGAACTGCTTGTAATACTCCAAATGCAGCCTAACCATAGTCCTGGAGAGCTGTATCATGACTTCCTGACTGTTATATCAAATGCCCCCTGTAATGAAGGCAAGCGTACCATATGCCTTCTTTATCTACTTGTGCTGCCACCTTTATTGAGTTATCAAATTGGACTCCAAGATCTCTCTGTACATCAATGCCGCTAAGGGTCTTGCTATTAACTGTATACTCCCAAATATCCCTCCCAAAGTCCAACACTTCACACTTGCTTGGGTTCAGCTCCATCTGCCATTTCTCTGCCCATTTCTGCAGCTGATCTATATCCTGCTGCATCATCTGACTGCATTCCTCACTCACTGCAACTCCTCCAACTTTGGTGTCGTCAGCAAACATACTCACCAACTAATCTACATTTATGTCTCGGTCATTCATACATACAAACTTTCTGTACATACACATATACTGTAACATGATATGCCAATTCTCGTACTCAATGTCTCATCTAATGAAGACAAGCATGCCATATGCTTTCTTCATCACCTTGTCTGACTGTGTAGCCCCTTTCAGCAAACTGTGCGCTACTACCCCAAGGTCTCTCTGTTTTACATCATTTTGGAGGAAACAGTAAGGTAACCTGTGAAAAATGGTCCCGTTGTTTATATCCCCCTGACTTCGTCAGTTTAAAATTTATAACATATAATTAAATACATTGGATCCCAAATTGCTAGTGTTACTATTTTCTCAAAATATCACTCTTGGTTAACTCTAAATTGTTTGACAAGTGTTTGGTTCTATTAATTTCTGAACAAGTTATTCTATTCTACCAATAAAAAAAGATACAAAGTGCTGGAGTAACTCAGCAGATCAGGCAGCATCGCTGGAGAACTTGGATAGGTGACGTTTTGGGGTCTGGACCCTTCTTCAGACATTCTGTTATGCAATGCATATGCCTATAGCCTTTCTTGATTCCTTCCTGATTATACAATTTCAGCTGCAGTTGGATCCTCATATTAATTGACCCAGCAAATCTTTCCATTCTTCAAACATCAACATGCTTCACTCACCAAGCAAATCAACTCACTCAGTCGCTGCTAATTCCACTCAATATTAATTAAATTAAAAATTGTGCGTATCTTGCAGGAAAATGATTATGACTTACATAGAAACATAGAAAATAGATGCAGGAGTAGGCCATTCAGCCCTTTGAGCCAGCACCACCCGAAGGGCTGAATGGCCTATTCCTGCACCTATTTTCTATGTTTCTATGTTTGACTTTAGAAAATATATCTGGCTATTTTCTTTAAAAAGACGCAGATTTTGAAATGCATATGCTTTTATTGACAAAAATATTAAACTCAAGCCACGACTTTGTTACTCCATAATCTTGGCATAAATGAACTCAAAAGCCTAGTGGGGGAACACAAACTGCTATTTTTGTTAATTTTCCATTGACGGGTTCAAAGAGAAACTCTCAATCTCCTTTGGTCATTTTAAGCTGCTAAAAAGTTAGATAACAGCTAAACCTGTTAGATAACAGCTAGACCTGTTAGATAACAGCTAGACTCTGTTGAGTCTACTATTGCTACATTATAAAAAACCACACCAAGTGGTGGAGTAACTCAGCGGGAATGGCAGCATCTCTGGAGAACTTCGATAGGTGATGATTCAGGCCGGGGCCCTTCAGACTCATGATACGTTATGCTTCTTTTGATCATTTTGTGAGGTATTGTAAGAAGAAAACATGGTTGTCGCTTTCACGTCCAACAAATGTTATTCCCTTAATTTCATTTAATTCAGTGTAAAACTCAAGCAGGTGTTGATGTAAATATTTTCACCATATTTGAAGTATATTTTAACTTTCCTCGCACTCCTGGGAGAAACACAAGAACAAAAAAACCCAGTCCAATTAGGGATCATTCTCTTACCTCCATACTCCCAAACACATTCTTTAATATTGTTATATTCAGTTCATTAACGAGTCTGCGCTTTTCTACTCAACATGTCTCATATGCTCTTATGTCACTAGACTTTACTTTAGACTTTCGAGATACAGCATGGAAAAAGGCCCTTCAGCCCACCGAGTCCGCGCCGACCAGCGATCGCCCGTACACTAACACTATCCTACACATTAGGGACAATTTACAAAACCAAATTTATAAAAGCCTTTGTAATCTTTAAGTTTTTAAGTTTGAAAAACAACCTTCTACCATCACCCTCTGCTTCCTTTCATGGCCAATTTCCTATCCAGTCAGCTAGCTCACCTAGCTCTCCCTGGATCCCATGCAATCTAACCCTCCAGAGCCCCCTACCATGCAGAATTTTATCAAATACCTTGCTGAAATCCATATAGACAATGTCTGCAGCTCTTCCCTCACAAACCTTTTTGTTCGTGAGACCTTGCCAATGCAAATAAAACCAATTAAGAATCATTCTCTTACCTCCAAATTCCTAAACACACTCTTTAATATTGTTATATTGTTCATTAATGACTCTGCACTTTTCAACCCAAGATTGTGAACTATGCACCTGTACTGTTAAATCCCTCAACTCTACAACACTCCCCGGGACCCAACCATTCACTTTGAAGACCCAATCCCAGTTTGACTTCCCAAAATGCAACACCTTGAACTCCATTCGCCATTCCTCAGCCCACTTGCCCTGCTAATTAAGCGCCTGCTGTAATTTTTGATGATGACCTTCACTGAAAATTATTTTAATTGTGCTTCTCAATAGTCAATTTACATTGATGATCAATCAATCAATTGGATATTAAAGAAATCAAGGGTTCAGGGATCAGTGCAGTGGTGCAGAAGCAATATATCAACTCTTGTCATTGATATGTGGAGCAGGTCTGAAGATTGAACAGGCTAATCCTGTTTTTATTTCTTGTGTGCTTATCAGCCTCAAAAGGTATCTCTTGAAACTATTAAAAATTAATCATGCATAAATCCCCAAAAGCTGATTGACGTCAAGATCTCTGATTTATTCGATAGTTCAAATATCAAGGCACAGCATAAAGGAGATATTTCTCTGGTGGATTTTAGATATTACCTTTGACAATGAATCAACCAATGCACCTCTCTCCAAAAGTTCCTGCACAAGATCCACATGTCCTTCCTTTGCTGCCAGGTGCAATGCATTAAGGCCATTCTGCAATACAAAAGCATATGTACCACAGTCAAACTATAGCGAAATCGTAGAGCATTTATAAATATGAAAGCTTTGTTCAGTTGCACCAATTTAATGTACTAAATACAAAATATTATTCTCGGAAACCTTTAGCCAAAGGTGTAAGAAAGTTTTGTCTTCAAATTGCAGGATTTGGCTGCTCCATGTCAATCACCATCAGCTTTGCTCTCCCACGAACAGTCTTTCCAGAATTTCAGTATCATTTTGGAATGCAAGGTTAGATCCTGCCTGGTATCCCATTCTGCACCACCCTCGACTCCAATAGGTGTGAGGAGCCTGTGGGCACCTTGGTAATGAGATTGAGGCCATCTCTTTGTCTATCTCAATAATTCCATTCCTCCCCCCAAATTTCCTTCAAGATTTCCCTTCGTCCCAAATCCAATTTTGCAGAATTCTCCATTAAAAAAAAATAGAACGTAGAAAAGAACATCACAGGAGCAGGCCCTTCAGCCCACAATGTCTGTGCCGAACATGATGCCAAGATAAACTAATGTAATCTGCTTGCACACGATCCATATCCCTCCATTCCCTGCATATACATGTGCCCATCTAAAAACCTCTTAAATACCACCTATCTGGCTCCACTGGAAGGGAGTTTCAGGCACTCACCACCCTCTGTGTAAAATACTGGCCCCGCACATCTCCTTTAAATTTTGCCGCTCTCACCTTAAAGATATGACATCTAGTATTTGATTTTATCCACCCTGGGAAAGAAAAGTTTCTGATACCCTATCTATGCCTCCTATAACATGAGATATGCAATCAGAGGGTGGTGAATCTGTGGAATTCTTTGCTGCAGAAGGCTGTGGAGGCCACGTCAGTGGATATATTTAAGGCAGAGCTAGATAGATTCTCGATTAGTACGGGTGTCAGAGGTTATGGGGAGAAGGCAGGAGAATGGGGTTAGGAGAGAGAGATAGATCAGCCATGATTGAATGACGGATGGGCTGAATGGCCTAATTCTACTCCTATCAAATGATCTTATGATATGTCTGTCAGATCCCCCCTCAAGCTCCAGTGTTCCAGATAAAACAATCCAAATTTGGCCAAATACTCCATGTAGCTAATACCACCTAATTCAGGCGGCATTCTAATAATTCCACTCAACTCCAAAACCTCTATATCCTTCCTATAATGGGACGACCAGAACTGCACGCAATGCACCAAATGCAGCCTGATCAAAACTTTATAAAGCTGCGTGACAACTTCCAATTCTTATACTCAATTTGTCGATCAATGAAGGCCAGCATATCGTTAGCCTACTTCACCACTATCTCCTTGTGTTGCCACGTTCAGGTAGCTGTGGTACAGCACACCAAGATCCCTCTGCATATCAGTGTTGTTCAGGGTCTTGCCGTCAAACACAAAGCCTCACCTTACATTTGACATTACAAAGTGTAACATCTTACGCTGTCTCAAATTAAACCCCATCTGCCATTTCTCCACACATTTCCGCTTATGTAAAGATTACGTTCCGTAAACCCTTATCACCTTAAAACCAGGTAGAAACAAGAAAATGCAGATGCGGATTACTACATAAAATGGCACAAAGTGCTGGAGAAACTCAGCGGGTCAGGCAGTATATCTGGAGAACATGGACAGGTATTGTTATAGGTCAAGATCCTTCTTCAGTCTGATTTAGTCTCGAGTTCCTCCAATGCTTTATGTCATTTCACTTTAAAACTAGGAAGCAATAAAAGTCCAGGACAAATCAGGGGCGGTAACAGCTGACCTCAGGCAGAGTGGTTTCCTGATAGGTCAATTGTTGGCTAAGGACAGCGTGATCCCAAGAAGGGTGCGAAATGTGGATCGGATTCGCTGATGATACCTGGATTAGGGGGCATTAGCTACAGGGAGAGTTTGGACAAACTTGAATTGTTTTCTCTGGATTGTCGGAGCTTGAAAAGAGACCTGATAGAAGTTTATAAATTAATGAGAGACATAGACTGGGTAGAGAAACAGAATATTTCTTCCAGGATAGAAAAATCAAATACCAGAGGACGTAGCTTTAAGGTGAAAGGGGCAAAGTTTAAAGGAGATGTACGGGGCAAGTTTTTAACACAGCGAGTGGTGAGTGCCTCGAATGCAGTTCCGGAGGTGGTGGTTGAAGCAGATACGTTTGTGGAATTTCAAAGACTTATGGATGGGCATATGGATATACAGGCACTGGAGAGATATGGACTGTGTGCAGGTAGATAAGTGATGGTCTTGGCATTATATTTGGCACTGACATTGTAGCTCAAAGGGCCTGTTCATGTGGGGTATTGTTCTATGTTCTAATGGGGAAGAGATGTATTGGAAAGTACTCTCATTTATGCCAGGACTGTTTTAACATAAGCCTGATAATTGACTGAAGAAGGGTCTTGACCCGAAACGTCACCCATTCCTTCTCTCCAGAGATGCTGCCTGTCCCGCTGAGTTACTCC
>CM075977.1:260169923-260358261 GCA_038087875.1 Malacoraja senta | reverse complement strand
TTATACGAAGCCAATTAACCTACAAACCTGTACGTCTTTTGGAGTGTGGGAGGAAACCGTAGATCTCAGAGAAAACCCACACAGTCATGGGGAGAACGTGCAAACTCCGTACAGGCAGCACCCGTAGTTGGGATCAAACCCAGGTCTCTGGCGCTGTAAGTGCTATAAGACAGCAACTCTAACCATGTGCCACCATGCCGCCCCAAGAAACGACGATATTTTTAATTGGTATCGTTGATATCTCATTTTTATTTTGTTGATTGTCATGATTTGTACTTGTTTTCAAAGGGATTGGGACAATTGAATTCAGTGGTGTGAACTGATTTGTAAGATGAATTGAGATAATATGAATAATAAAGGAGGTTGAACTAGAGCATGAAGTGTTGATCATTTCTTATGCAAGAAGTTGACATAAGGGATCTAATAGACATCACCTTGTAGCCTAAGATTATCTTACACTCTAACTACAACTGCTCCAACCTTTGGGATTTCTTTAAATTTACTGATCAAGTTCCCGAGATCCATATACAAATTGTTACTTTATATGACAAACAGCAGGGTCGCAGAACTAATGCATGTGAAACATCACTCTTCATAGGCGTTAAATCACCTAAACAACCCTCTACCATGACCCTTTATCTCCTGTCACCAAGCCAATTTGGATTCAATTTACCAATGTGCCTTGAATCCCACAGGACCTAATCTTTGTGACCTGTCTCCTATCTGGGACCATGTCAAAGGCATTACTGAAGTCCACGTAAATCACATCTATTGCACTGCCCTCATTCATATAATTTGTTAACTCCTTAAAAAAATGCAATCATATTGTTCAAACAGGATTTGCCCTTGACCAAGATATGTTGACTGTTTAGTTTAGTTTAGTTTATTGCCACGTGTACCGAGGTACAGTGAAAAGCGTTTGTTGCATGATAACCAGTCAGTGGAAAGACAATACATGATTTCAATCGAGCCATTCACAGTTTACAGATACATTATAAGGGAATGATGTTCAGTGCAAGAGAACTCCAGTAAAGTCTGATCAAACATAGCCGAGGGTCACCAATGTGGTAGATAATAGTTCAGGACTGCTCTGTAGGTGTGGTAGGATGGCTCAGTTGCCTGAAAGCAGCTGGGAAGAAACTGTTCCGGAATCGGGAGGTGTGCGTTTTCACACTTTTTGCCTGATGGGCGAGGGGAGAAGAGGGAATGGCCAGGGTGCGACTAGTCCCCCCTGATTATGCTGCTGGCCTTGCGAAGGCAGCGTGAGGTATAGATGGAGTCAATGGAAGGGAGGTTGGTTTGTGTGATGGTCCACAATTCGCTGCAATTTCTTGCGGATGCGATAAGTCCCTTTCTGTTGCAAGTGATTATGAATTCTGTCGCACTAAATTTCTTCCAATGACTGATGTTAGTTACAGGTTTATAATTACCAGGTTTCTCCCTGCTGCCCTTCTTTAAATGTGGGGTAACATTTGCCATCCTCCAATCACCTGGTCCTTCATGTATGGCCAGTGATTTCAGCTGCGCTCCAGTAATCTCTTAAAATATTTTATCTTCCTTTGCCTCCCATACCAGCCTGGGATAAATCTAATCTGGCTATTGGGATTTATGGGCCGTGGGCCTTCTAATCATCCTGAAGCAGGTCATTAGAATGGCCAAAATGAGCCAACAAAATGGCTTTCGTGAGTCGAATAAAAGAAAATCTCAAGGCTTTTTATGCCTAAATTACAACCATGAGGGTAACCAGGAAGAATGTAGAACTGCTCAAGGAAAAAGGAGGCAATTTGTGCTTGGAGTCAGGGGATGTGGGCGAGGTACTAAATGGGTACTTGGCATCTGATGTAACCAAGGAGTAGATCATGGATGGCAGTGAGATCAGTGTGGTGAATATTAATATGCAAGAGCTGTTTGAGATTAAGAAGGAGGAGATGTTGGAGCTCTTGAAAAGCATTAATGTCAATAAATCCCCACGGCCTGATAGGATTTATGCTAGGTTATTGAGAGAGGCTATTGGAGAGAATTCTTCGCAATAGAATATACTTCCATTTGAAAGAGAATGGATTAATCAGGGACAGTTAGCATTGTTAATGTATGTGCATGTCAAGCCTTACTAATGTGAGGTGAAGGTGATAGACAATAGACAATAGGTGCAGGAGTAGGCCATTTGGACCTTCGAGCCAGCACCGACATTCAATGTGATCATGGCTGATCATCCATAATCAGTACCCCGTTCCTGCCTTCTCCCCATATCCCCTGACTCCGCTATCTTTAAGAGCCCTATCAAGCTCTCTCTTGAAAGTATCCAGCGAATCGGCCTCCACCACCCTCTGAGGCAGAGAATTCCACAGACTCACCACTCTCTGTGAGAAAAAGTGTTTCCTCGTCTCCGTTCTAAATGGCTTACTCCTTATTCTTAAACTGTGGCCCCTGGTTCTGGACTCCCCCAACATCGGGAACATGTTTCCTGCCTCCAGTGTGTCCAAACCCTTAATAATCTTATATAAGATCCCCTCATCCTTCTATGAGGGTAGGACAAAGCATGTTGTCTGCATGGATTTTAGTAAGACATTTGACAAAGTTCCCCAGGGTAGGCTAGTCCAGAAGCTTCAGATGCACGGAATTAACAGCGACACAGTCGTATGGAATCAGAACTTGTTTATAGATAGAAGATAGAGGGTTGTGGTCGAAGGACAATATTCAGGCCGGAGGGCTCAGACCAGTGGAGTGTCTCACTGTGCTGCCAGGAGATGGTGGCAATTAAGCGACTTTTCGCTGGGCACATGGATATGCAGGGTATGGAGGGATATGGATTATGTGAAGGTTTATCTACTTGGTCTCGGCATCATGTTCAGCACAACCATTGTGGGCTATTTCTGTGCTGCACTGTTCTCTGTATGTTCCATGTTATCCACCTCTAAGTCTGTCCAATATTCCATGTTGTACAACTTGAAATCCATTTCAGCATCGATTACCTCCTCTTTATTTTAAGAAGTATTTACTACAATTTCACCTTCCCCTTCACTGAATCCTCCAACTACAAAGTCCATTTCGTTTGTGAATACCAATGAGAAGTTAAATGTAATGAGGTGGTTGAATGTAAGGCAGTGACTGGTAATATCATTAATAGCATCGATGTGCACAGGGATCTTGGAGTCCAAGTTCATAGCTCGCTGAAAGTGGCAGCACAAGTAGATAGAGTCGTAAATAAAGTGTATGCTATGCATGCCTTCATTTGCTATGGACATTAAATATAAGAATCAGGAAGTCACAATGCTGTACTATAGGGCTTTGGTGAGGCAGCATTTAGATTATTGCGTGCAGTTCTGATCGCTCCATTTCAGGAAGCATGTCGAGGCTTTGGAGAGGTGCCGAGGAGGTTTACCAGAATGCAGCACGGTTTCAGCTGCAGGAGAGGTTGGATAGACTTGGGTTGTATTCTCTGGAAAGTCGGAGGTTGACGGAAGACTTATTCGAAATATACAAATAGAAACATAAATAATAGGTGCAGGAGTAGGCCATTCGGCCCTTCGAGCCAGCACCGACATTCAATAAGATCAAGGCTGATCACCCAAAATCAGTACCACATTCTGGCTTTTTCCCCATATCCCTTGATTCCCTTAGCCCTAAGAGCAAAATCTAACTCTCTCTTGAAAACATCCAGTGAATTGGCCTCCATTGCCTTTTGTGGCAGAGAATTCCAAAGGTTCACAACTCTCTGGGTGAAAATGTTTTTCCTCATCTCATTCCTAAATGGCGTACCCCTTATTCTTAAACTGTGACCCCTGGTTCTGGACTCCCCCAACATCGGGAACATTTTTCCTGCATCTACCCTGTCCAATCCTCTAAGAATTTCATGTATTTCTATGATCCCCTCTCATACTTCTAAATTCCAGCGAATACAAGCCCAATCGGCCCATTCTTTCATCATACATCAGTCAAACTATTCTGGGAATTAACCTGGTGAACCTACGCTGCACTCCCTCAATAGCAATAATGTCCTTCCTCAAAATAGGAGACCAGAATTGCACACAATACTCCAGGTGCGGTCTCACCAGGGCCCTGTTCAACTGCAGTAGGACCTCCTTGCTCCTAAACTCAAATTCTCTCACAATGAAGGCCTGTACCTGCATGCTTACTTTCAGTGACTGATGTACATCAGTTACCTGCATGCTTACTTTCAGTGACTGATGTACAAGCACACCCAGGTCTCCTTGCTCCTCCCCTTTTCCTCATCTGACACCATTCAGATAATAATTTGCCTTCCTGCTCTTGCCACCAAAGTGGATAACCTCACATTTATCCACAATATACTGCATCTGCCATGCTTTTGCCCACTCACCCAACCTATCCAAGTCATCATGCAGTCTCATAGCATCCTCCTCACAGCTCACACTGCCACCCAGCTTTGTGTCATCCACAAACTTAGAGATGTTACATTTAATTCCCTCGTCTAAATTGTTAATATATATTGTAAAGAACTGGGGTCCCAGCACCGAGCCTTGCGGCACCTCACTTGTTATTTCCAAAGAAGCTTCAGTGCACATTGTAGCCTTGATGCTCCAGTCTTGTAAGGAATGAATATGACAAGTGGTAGATGGATTGCCAATTAAATTGCAGTTTTGTTCTGGTAAGTGATGAACTTTGAGTATATCTTGTATCTGATGTTAAAGAAGTTGTTAGCCCACCATGAAATTAGGTTTGTAAAATGAAAAGAATGAACTAATCTTCAAGCCTACTTTCTGCCACATTCTGCATCAGTAACACATATTAGGACCCTATTCCAATATAGTTGAAACAGGTCTATCTATGCACCCACTGGGAATTTTAATCTGTGTTATAGATTACTGCTGATGGTTCGAGAAAATCAGTAGCAGCCCGAAGCTCTGAAAATGAAAACACGTCTGCAATTTGGAGCTGAGCAAAAGCCCTTAACTCATGCAGTGCAACTCAGGCAGCAATTCTACATAAGGCTCATACTACCAATAAATTATGAGGTTATCTGATTCCTTGGACCATGCGTTTAGCAGAGTCTTTTGAGCTTAATAAAATACGGCATTTGGCAAAACCCCAGTAGTCCTTTAGGGTATGGTGCACCATTTATTGCCCAGTGTAAGGTGCTGGCATATCAATTCACATTTCTGATTCAATGATTCTAGAATTATAATTCAACTACTAAGATCACCATGAATGCTCCCCACAGTACAAATAAATATTCCATTTGGCATGGATTTTAAGTTAGAAGCAAAGGTGCAGTTGGTGCAAATTAAGTTCAATAATAATAATAAAACAATATTGCATTTCTAAACTAGGATTTAGAAAGATAATGCTTAATTATGTTGTGAGGGTAGCACAGTGGCACAGCTAGTAGAGCTGCTGCCTCACAGCGCCAGAGACTGGGGATCGATCCTGACCTTGGGTGCTCTTTGTGTGGAGTTTGCGTGTTCTCTCTGTGACTGCGTGGGTTTCCTCCGAGAAACAAATGAATGTGCTCTGGTTTCCTCCCACATCCCAAATATATGCACATTTGTAGGTTAATTGGCCTCTGTAAATTGCTCCTGGTGTGGAGGGAATGGATAAAAAGTGTAATAACATTGAAATAATGTGGAAGATAGACACAAAATGCGGGAGTAACTCAGCAGGTCAGGCAGCATCTCTGGAGAAAAAGACTAGTTGCAACTGCAAGCGTTGACTAAGCACTCGTTTCACTGAACACGTACACTCAGTCCGCCTTGGCCTACGCGATTTCCCAGTTGCCAAACATTTTAACTCCCCCTCCCATTCTTATAGTCCTGGGCCTCCTCCATTGTCAGAGTGAGGCCACATGCACATTGAAGGAACAGCTCCTCATATTTCGCTTGAGCACCTTACAACTCAGCGGTATGAAAGTTAATTTCTCTAATTTCAAGTAACTCCTGCATTCCCCCCCCCCCCCCCTCATTCCCCCCTCCCCCCACCCTAGTCTTCCTACTAGTTCCACTGTTTATGGACTCCACCCTTCCTGAGATCATCTGTTGCCAGCCTGTTTTGTTCTGGCCTTCTCTGCTTTTCAGTCTGAAGTAGGGATCTGACCCGAAATGTCACCTATTCCTGTTCTTCCAGAGATGCTGCATTACCGGATGAGTTACTCCAGCATTTTGTGTCTATTTTCGGTATAAACCAGCATCTGCAGTTCCGTCCCACACATAGAAGTAATGTGAAGAGGTGATCACTGGTCGGTATGGACTTGGTAGGCTGAAGGATCTGTTTCCACGCTATAACTCTAAACTCAAGGGCCTGTTTTACATTGTTCATGCATAACAATACTTTGAAGATATTAGTGCCATTGTTAATTCGTTATAATGTAAATAAGACAGATGTAAGGCAGATGCACAGGCAGATGAGATCAGTTGACATCATGTTCGGCACAAACATTGCGAACCGCAGTGCCTGTGCCTGTGCTGTACTGTTCTATGTTGTACTAGGTACAAAAATGTACAACTAAACGAATGTGCCCTTTACTCTGTCAATTGGTTATCCTAATCAATGGTTCTATTTTTAAAGTGCCATTCAATGCACAAGATCCAGCTGTCACAACAGCTTAAAGTCAACGAGTCTAGCTACCCTGTCTTTCCAGCTTACTTTTCCTTCCCTGTTGATTTCATATGCAAGTACAATGTTCTTCAAAAATCACAATCTTACCATCTATGTTATGAACAATAGTTTTGAGATTTCTTTGGAAAGGCTTACAATATGCTTTCTCCATCATTCACTTGTTGTCAACACCTCTGCTTATGGGTCTAATCCCAAACCACGGGATAGTGACACAAAGATGAACAGTATCCAAAACAAATTAACCTGGTATTATGGGAAGTTGCCATCTATAAGAAATGCAGATGGACACATGTGAACATGTCCAAGAGTAACAGCAATAACAATACAAATAATTACAGAATTGGAACTTTGCATTACAAATGCGAAATCAGGAACCAAATAACTATAATCATTGTTAATGATGAACAAAGATAGGCAAGCTTTTAGCCTTGCAAGCAAACAAACAATGTCTTTCTACTGCTATTACAGGTTATCATATCACTATCAAAGGCCCATGTGTCATTTATATAATTTAACTTCATATCGATGAATAGGGTCATTCTTTAAACAGGTCACTTCAGATTTAATTAACAGAAGACTCACCAGTGCCTCGGGTTCTTTGCATATTTCTGTGTAATAGTCAGGGTGCGTGTCTAAGTTCCGATACTTCGTATTGCTTGGAATACCTTTGTCTGTGTGACAAGAATGGCAGAGTGGTGCATTGCCCATAGCAGTCCCCTCTAAACAATTACTCGTGTGAGGGACTTGAGCCACTAGGTTCACCAAACAAGTACAAATAATACAGGTTGTTACAGCTGCCTGGCTGTCCGAACCACTCCCCACACTAACTACTGCTTACCCAACACTGGAATTAAAAAAAACGATAAACCCCATAACAGTTGGCAGCAAACTCCAACCATTCCCAATTCAGACACTGCCTGGCTATTTTTACACCCACAGGCAGGCTATGTATGTAAATGATGGTCTGGACTGCAAAATACCATATTCCTACTGATGTTTCATTGTAGCACCGTACAATGTAGAGATCAAGTACCGTCAGAGAAAGTAGTGTAACAGATTTAACTGTGTAACAGATTTTGCCTTGGCTCATACTTTATCTAAGTTTTAAGCATCCTAACTATACAACAGACTTTACAAACACTAATATGCCTGAATATCTTTCAATATTATGTTTCCAAGTACCCTGTTAGCCCACTGCACACATGGAGGAAATTATATAGAATGGAGAACAGTGCAGAACAGGAACAGGCCTTTCAGCCCATAATGTTTGTGCTGAACATGATATCAAGTTAAACTGATCTTATCTACGGTGCTTCTGGCTGCGGCGGAGACTTTAAATCTCGACAGCCGGCCTGCGGCCTACAACAACTTAAAGCCGCGGTCTCCGGTGAGGAAGAGCCGATCCTGGACTGACTCTGGACTCTGGTCCTGTCCACGGAGGGGAAATGGAGGAGGATTGGCCAAATGTTTGTGCCTTCCACCACAGTGTTGAATGCTGTGGTGGATGTTTGTGTTACACTTTTTTATTGTGGTTGTGTGTTCTTTATTAGTGTATCGCTGCTGACAACCCAAAAATTCCACCAGCTTGGCTGTGTGGTCATTAAAATATAATACAATACAATACAATACAAAATCTGCCTGTACATGATCCAAACCCATCTATTTCCCGCACTTCCATGTGCCTACCTAAAAGCTTCTTAAACTCCACTATCGTATCTGCCTTCACCACCACCCCAGGAAATGTGTTCCAGGCCTCCACTATTCGATGTGTAAAAAAGTTACGCTGTATAACTCCATTAAACTTTCCCTTTCTCACCTCATGGCTATGCCACCCAGTTTAGTTTAGAGATACAGCATGGAAATAGGTCCATTGGCCCACCAAGTCCACACCAACCAACGATTACCTGTAAACTAGTTCTATCCTGCACAAGAGGAACAATTCACAGAAGCCAATTAACCTACAAACCTGTACTTCTTAGCAACGGACATTTCACCCTGGGGAAAAGGTTCTGACTGTCAACGCTATCTATGCCACTCATAATTGTATATACTTCTATCATGTCTCCTCTCAACCACCGACATTCCAGAGAATACGATCCAAGTCCATCCAACATCTCCCTGCAGCTGAAACCTTCTACTTCAGGCGACATTCCTCTGCACCCTCTCCACGCCTCCACATCATTCCTGTAAAGGGGCAACCAGAACTGCATGCAGTACTCCAAATGATTGATTAGTACGGGTGTCAGAGGTTATGGGGAGAAGGCAGGAGAATGGAGTTAGGAGGGAGAGATAGATCAGCCAATGATTCAATGGCGGAGTAGACTTGATGGGCCGAATGGCCTAATTCTACTCATATCACTTGTGATTTTATGAAATGCGGCCAAACCATAGTCATGTATGGCTGCATCATGACATCCTGACTCTTAGATTCAATGCCCCTAGCAATTAAGGCAAGCATACCATACACCTTCTTAACCACCCTATCTACTTGTGCTGCCACCTTCAGTGAGCCATGAAGACACCTCTGCACATCATTAATTCAACATTAATTGCCATTAATTCCTTATATGCAACCTCCCAAAGTTTAATACCTCACATTTGCTCGGATTCAACACCGTCTGCCATTTCTCTGCCCATTTCTGCAGCTGATCTACTTGCTGTTTCTACTGACAGCATTCCTCACTGTCTGCAGCTCCTCCATTATCAGCAAACTTACTCACCAACTCATCTACATTTACGTCCAGGTCATTTATATATATATATCACAAACAGCAGAGGTCCCAGCAGAGTCTCTGGGGAACTCCACTGGTCACACACCTCCAGCCAGAATATCTACCTTCCACCACAGCCCTCTGTCTTCTATGAATAAGCCAGTTCTACATCCATACGTCCAAGTCATTGTGAATCCCGCACATCTTAATCTTCTGGATCAGCCCAACATGAGTGACCTTATCAAAAGCCTTACTAAAATCCATGTATACAACATCCATCGCCCTACCTTCATCGATCTGCTTCATCATCTGCTCAAAAAACTTCATCAAGTTAGTCTAGTTTAGTTCAGTTTAATTTAGAGATACAGCGTGGAAACAGGCCCTTTGGCCCACCTAGTCCGCGCCCACCAGCGATCCCTCCACACTTACACTATCCTACGCACCCAAGGGACAATTTACAATGATACCATGCCCATTAACCTACAAACTTGTATGTCTTTGTAGTGTGGGAGGAAACCAGAGGTCCCGGATAAAACCCATGCAAGTCACGGGAGAACGTACCAACTCCGTACAGACGGGCACCCGTAATCAGGATTGAACACGGGTCTCTGGCGCTGTAAGGCAGCAACTCTACCGCTGCGCCACCCTGCTGCCACCAAGTTAGTGAGACACGACCCGCACGTACAAAGCTGTGCTGCTATTCCTAATTAGCCTATCCAAATGGGAGTAAATCTTATCTAAAAAAAAAATCTCTAATAGTTTTCTTGCCACTGATGCAAGGCTCCATCCATATAGGAATCCATATACTTCCCTGGATTCTCTCTACCTCCTTTCTTAAGCAAAGGAATAACATTGCCCACTCTCCAGTCCACCGAGAACTCGCCTGTGGCTAGAGAAGAAACAAAGATCCTCTCCTCTCTTGCCTCCCTCAATAGCCTGAGATAGATCCCATAAGTCTTCAGGGACAGCCACCTTAATGCTTTTCAAGAAGCCTCAGCTCCACCTCCTTCTTGATCTCAAATTGTCCACTCTCCACTCTGATCTCCCTGTCCTTCAAGTCCCATTCCTCAGTGAATCCTGATGCAAAATACTTGTCTAGTACCTCACCTACTTCCTCCGACTCCATAGATTCCCTCCTTCATCTTTTAGCAGTCCTATCTTCTCCCTGGTAACCCTCTTAGTTTTAGCATCAAAAGCCTTGGGATTTTCCTCAATCTGACTTGCATCCAACTCTGGCATTTCTTGACCGCTTTTGGCCCTTCTAATCTGCCGTTTGAGTTCTTTCCTACCTGCTTTATATTGCTCATAAGCCCTGTCCAATGCCACCTTATTAAACCTGGCATATACTTCCTTTTTATTCCTGACCAAGTTCACAACCTCCTGATCATCCCTGGTACCTTGCCGTCTTTATCCCTCCTCCCTACTGATATATGTTGATTCTGCACTTTATCAGCTGGACTTTAAATGACTCCCAGGTGTCATCTGTGGACTTACCCAATGCCAACTGCCATGTACCATTTGAAAACTTACATGAAGTCACAGAGTTCACTTTTTATTAAATAATATCTTCTGCTTGTGTATCTATTTTGTGTTTGAAACAAGCGATGTCATTATATGGATTCCTGCCCTTTTCCTGTGGTGTAGAATTATGAAGCATTGCATCCAGCTGCAGCTTCTAAAGTTATTCCAGTTGTTTCTGGAATGATATACATTTCTGGACCAAGAAACTGACTGTGAAATCATTTTACCAGATATGTAAAAATGTAATATGTAGCAAATGATTTTCTATTATTGTGAGTTAGCTTTTATTTTGTTAAGAATAGAGATACACAGTGGAAAGAGTTCCTTCAGCCCACCACGCTGACGAGCAATCACCCATACACTAGTGCTATCCTACACACTAGGGACAATTTACAGAAGCCAATTGCCTGCAAACCTGCACTTTTGGGGAATGTGGGAGGAAACCGGAGCTCCCTGAGAAATCCCATGTGGTTACAGGGAGAACCTACAAATTACTTATACACAGAACCCGTAGTCAGGATCGAACCCAGGTCTCTGGTGCTCTAAGGCAGCAACTCTACTGCTGCGCCACCGTGCCACCCTCATTGAAACATCAGATTGTTAAGGGCTTGGACACGCTAGAGGCAGGAAACATGTTCCCCATGTTGGGGGAGTCCAGAACCAGGGGCCACAGTTTAAGAATAAGTGGTAAGCCATTTAGAACGGAGACGAGGAAACACTTTTTCTCACAGAGAGTGGTGAGTCTGTGGAATTCTCTGCCTCAGAGGGCGGTGGAGACAGGTTCTCTGGGTGCTTTCAAGATAGAGCTAGATAGGGCTCTTAAATATAGCGGAGTCAGGGGATATGGGGAGAAGGCAGGAACGGGGTACTGATTGGGGATGATCAGCCATGATCACATTGAATGGCGGTGCTGGCTCGAAGGGCCAAATGGCCTACTCCTGTGTCTATTGTCTATTGTCTATTGTCTACTGTCTATTGTCTATTGTCTACTGTCTATTGTCTACTGTCTATTGTCTATTGTCTATTGTCATCCCTCCTCATTACTTATGAGTTTCTATCAAAATGACAACATATCTCTTAACATACATTGCACCTGGTTCAGTACAAGCTCTTCCCTTGAAAAGGTCGTCATGGACACAAGAATTTTCAAGCCAAGACTGAAAACTGATTGAAATATAATATTTTAAAACATGAAAAATGAAACAAAATAAGTTTTTCCCATGGTTTTCCTGGTTTGGAACAGCCTGCCACAGCTGTTACAACTCCTGTGAGTTGATGCACACTAAAATATCACACAATTTATGGGATAAGCTTTCACTGCCAATAGCTCAGGGATGATGTCATGTTTCATAATACCCTGCAATACAATCAATTATATCATGTGACCAGTTTTCACCAATGATAATTTATTTGTGATATAATTGTACATTATATTTATTATGTTTCAGGAATATCTCAAAGCACTTTTTACGCACAATTAGAGACATACAGCACAGAAACAGGCATGCCGACCAAGATGCCTCATCTAAGCTAGTCCCCTGTATCTGGGTCTGGCTCAAATCCCTCCAAACCTTTCCTATCCGTGCATTTCTACAAGTGTCATTTTTTAATTACGGTTACCATTGCGACATGATGCACAATATCACAGAAATTAAATTCATTAAACGATTAACTCATTTAATTTCTGTGACATCAGAAGAGACTTCAAAGTTGGTCAAAAAAATAATTTGTTTCCGATTTCAAAAGGTGCCGTGGGTTGATGAAATCTGTCTCAACTGTTATAACATGCAGATATAATTCAATTTTGTTATCTTAATTGGTTAGCAAGTTTGACAATTCAGACATTAGTTTATATCATATGCTCAACACTTGAAGAGAAGTCTAAACTGCTGACATTGCTGCTTTTACAACATGGAAACTAATATATATAATAAGCTATGTGATACTTGCTCAGTCCTTGCTTCATTCTCTGTTACTGCTATTAGATATGTTACATGAGCCAAACACATCCTAAAGCTGACCATTTCCTTGTTCAGCAATGCTGCGAGAAGAAAAGATCAATAACTCAGGCACTGGACCTACATAGAAACTATTATTGTTTGCAATATACGATAAAAAGATAAGCAAGTTAGTGGATCATGTTGAAAAGCTTTTACCATTGCTGCTATTTCCATTTTTATTATGTGCAATTGCAGCAGAAATTTCAAGGTGAATAAAAAATTACACCAAAGTTGCTGAATGAATTCAAGACTTAAGAGAAAGGTATGTTTCAATTGTGTTTAAGCTTAACTATGCCACCTGAAAAAATACCTATATCTCCAGCAGTCATGTTTAAGAAAGAACTGCAGATGCTGGTAAAATCGAAGGTAGACACAAAATGCTGGAGAAACTCAGCGGGTGAGGCAAGCATCTATGGGGAGAAGGAATTGGTGACGTTTCGGGTAGGACAAAGAAAGAAAGTGGGTGGAGACAGTGGGACAAAGAAAGAAAGGATGTTAGTCCTCCCACTAACCCTCCCCCTTCCCAGTCCTCCCACTTCTCTTTGTCCTACCCCCTCCGCTGACATCAGTCTGAAGAAGGGTTTCGACCCGAAACGTCGCCAATTCCTTCTCTCCATAGATGCTGCCTCACCCGCTGAGTTTCTCCAGTAGTCATTGTCTTTTGCTAAAAGCTGATGTAATCTGATTGAAATTTGTTACTAAATGCAGACTTCTCAAAGTATTAAATTAAATATAATCATTTAGAGTGGCAGGTTCATATATATTTTGTAAACCATAATGATTTCATTACCTTCCCCTCTAAAGGGCGCAAATCCAACTAATAGGCTAAAAGTTGGTCATATTCAAGTAACTATTGTATGTTTTGAACACCTAGACATGGGTAAGTGTCTTTAGGTGTTAGTTAGATGGAAGTTTGGAAAATATTTGACAGACCTGATATATTGGAACAAGAGTGGGCCATACAACCTTTCGAGCCTACGCCATTCACAAAGATTTTGGCTGGTTTGATCTTGGCTTCAGTTCCACTTTGTATTCACAAAATAATCAACATCCCTATGAATCAATCTTCTGCCTTCCTCTGCCTTGAATATATTCAGTAACCCGCCCTTCACTGCTCTATGGGGTAGAGAATATCGAAGCTTCATAATCTTCAAACGGATGACGTTTCTCCTTATCTATCATTCTGAAACGATGTCTCCTTGTTCCAAATTCTCCCTCAAAGGGAAAGATCCTCTCAACATCTACTGTACCTTGTCAGGCATCCTCAGAATCCAAAATACTTCCATACGATTGTTTCTCGTAATTTTCATAATCTCAGATTGCTATTAGGCTCAACGGCTGAGCGGCACGGTGGCACAGCGGTAGAGTTGCTGCCTTACAGCGCTTGGAGCGCCGGAGACCTGGGTTCGATCCCGACTACGGGTGCTGTCTGTACAGAGTTTGTACGTTCTCCCCGTGACCGCGTGGGTTTTCTCCGAGATCTTCAGTTTCCCCCCACACTCCAAAGACAGTTTGTAGATTAATTGGCTTGGTATAAGGGTAAAATTGTCCTTAGTGTGTGATGGGTAATGTTCATGTGCGGGGATCGCTGGTCTGCACGGACTCGGTGGGCCGAAGGGCCTGTTTCCGCGCTGTATCTCTAAACTAAACTAAACCTCATTTCATTTTGAAACACCTTCTTTCCAGAAGCCCATGAACCTTCTCTGCACTATTTCTAATGTAAATATATTCATAAGATGTATGTGCAGAATAAGGTCTTTCTCCATTCAGTGCCATTCGATCATGGCTGATCTATTTGTTCTTCTCAATCCCATTCTCATGCCTTAACCCCATAACCTTTGACTCCCTTACTAATCAGGAACCTATCAATCTCCTCTTTAAAAATACTCATGGCTTATCAAGAAAGAATCATCCTTGCCTTTAGTTTAGTTTAGTTTATTGTCATGTGTACCTAGTTAACTTCCTACAATGTTTCTGAGATCTGGAGTACCTCATATGGTCATCCAGCACAGAAACAGACTTGGCCATGCCTGTTCAGGATACCCCATCCAAGCTAGTCCAATTGCCAGTGCCTGGCGCATATCCCTAAACTTTTCCTATCCATGTACCTATTCAAATGTCTATTAAAAGATGTTATTGTACCTGCCTCAACTACTTCAACTAGCGGGTTTATTGCATATAACCACTGGACTCTGTGTGAATCAGTTGCCCTTCAGATTCCTATTAAATCTCTCCCCTCTCATCATAAACCTATGCTCTGAGGTTATTGATTTCCCTACGCTGGGAAAGAAAAACTGTGCATTAACTCCATCTATTCCCCTCATGTTTTTATACACGTCTCTCAGATGGTCCCTCAGCCTCATGAGCTCCAAGAAATAAAGTCTTAACCTGCCGTACATCTCCTGAAGCTCAGGCCTTTGAGCCCTGGCAACATCCTCGTAAATTGTCTTAGCATTCTTTTCAGTTCATTGGCATTTTCCCAATGGCAGGGTGACCAAAACTGAACACAACACTGTAAGTGCAGCCTTAGCAATGTCTTGTACAAAAAGAGACTTAAAAAACTTCCAAATTCACCGAATGATAGGCGACCCATATTGGTGTCTTATACCTAATTATAGTCAGTGAACTCCACTGACCAGGTCATAGTGTTTGCATGTCCAACACCAGACTCCAAACTGACAGTCTACTCTGAGCTCTATCATGGGAAGAGATTAACAGATGGACAGAAGAAAGATTCAAGAATGTTGTTTAGTTTAGAGATGCAGCGCGGAAACAGGCCCTTCGGCCCACCGAGTCCGCACTGACCAGCGATCCCTGCACTATCCCACTATTAACACTATCCCACACTAGTGACAATTTTGATATTTATACCAAGCCATTTAACCTACAAACCTGTACGTCTTTGTCTTCAAGAAAGATTCAAGAAAGCATCGTTGAAAAATGCAACACCCCCACTCACTCCTGGGAACTTGTGGCAGCAGTCCAAGTGCAGAAGGAATATTTGAGATAATATTGAGACCTGGGACTATGCATTGAGAGTACACAGAAGTCCTATGGAAATAGCAGATGTACTGTATCACTCACAAATTACCCACGCCCTGCCTTATAGCTGGAAGAGTTGTGAATGCCACATTAGCCTCTTCTGTCATCAAATCAGAATGGAAACTTGATCTAACAGAAGAGGAAGAGGGGTAGAAAAGGAAGAAGACCATTGGCTGTTTTTGTGGCCAGAAATAATTTAACATTTTAAGCCCTGTGCTTCAATGTTGTCTCAGTCTTTCTGTGTACAGGCAGAGAGTGATTCATTTGCTAAATGAAAAGGTGAAAAGGGTCTCAACCCAAAACGTCACCTATTCCTTCGCTCCATAGATGCTGCCTCACCTGCTGAGTTTCTCCAGCATTTTTGTCTACCTTCGATTTTTCCAGCATCTGCAGTTCCTTCTTAAACAGGTAATGAAATGGGGGATTTACATTCCAAGCACTGCTCTTTGAGATTGAAGTAAGGCAAGAAGTGCCGCGCCGGGTACAGGGGAAATATGGGCGGGAAGAAGGTGGGGTGAGAGAGAGAGAATTGTATCATTTGTTTCCCTTAACTTTATGGGCAACTTTTTCAAACTGTGCTTGGTGGCTACATGGAACGAATTGCATGAGGAAGAATTTGAGGTAGGTACAATAACAACATTTAAAAGACATTTGGACAGGTACATGATATGCTCCACAAATTGGACACACATTATAGTTGTCATTGTGGGTTCTAACTACCCACTGACCAAGTCCCAACATAGCCAAAAGCCCATTTCATACTTCAAGTGTTAATGATCCTGGACAGTGATCAGAAAGGATTGAAAATGAAATTCTAATGTAAATATTACAAGCATTTCATTTCCATGCTTCCTTCAGCTTTGGTTTGTATATCATTAAGATGGAAAGGATGCATGTTGTTGGCTGGACTTGCAGACTTGAGTTATAAGTTACAACTTGTACATAGATTACAAGACCTACACCAAACCCAAACCAATTAGGAGCAGACGAGGGCATTCGATCCAATTTGTGATTCCAGCTACCAAGACAGATGTGTACAGCAATGCGTTCTTCCCCCGCACAATTAAAGCATGGAATAATCTTCACCCTACTATAGTTACCCAACCAGATGCAACTAAATTTAAGATAGCTCTTTCTTCCCAAAAACCCTTTCTGGCTTATGTCCTCCCTCCACCACCTCCAGTTTAAATTCCATTTGGAATATTCTGGAGGACCAAGAAACCAAGAACCAAGAATAGGGAGAGGCTGGGACAATTTTTGGAGCTTAGGAAAGCTGAGGGGTGATCTTACTGAAGTGTACAATATCACAAAGTGAATGTTCACAGACTTTTTCCCAAGGTAAAGGTTTCGAAAGCTAGAGGGCCTAGACTTAAGGAGAGAGGGAAGGAATTGAAGAGGTACTTCAGGGGCGACTATCTCATTCAGAGGGTCATCGTATCTTGAGTGAGCAGCCAGTGGAACCTATAGAGGCACTTATGATTTTCAAAGGAGATTTGGACATTTATATGGATAGGAAGGATTTAGAGGAAAACGCGATTCAAATGCGGGCCTATGGGACAAGCCCAGAATGAAACCTTGGTCGGCATGGACAAGATAGTCTGAAGGACCTGTTTCTATGTTGTATAGCTCTATCACTTTCTGACTCTATTAATCTCACTTTATTTGTGGAACTAATTAATACATTGCGAGGAACCATAAACCAAGTGTCATTGTTGCACTTCTGGTCTCTGCAGTTTTAAGCTCTCAATAAAGATACTTCAAGATATCTGTTAAAGCCCCCAATAACTAATCAGCAACAGTGTAGAGTTTGTGTCCAATGTTATATTCCTGACCATAGCTAAGTCGCCGTGAGAAGATGCCTTTATTGAAAATGCATGAGGTTCAAAATTGTATATGATTTTCAATTGTTAGTTTCAGTGTCATTTCAGTGGCTATCATCGAGCTACCTTTCCTCATGAATGATGCACAGATTGGAGAAACTGAGAATGGAAATTCTGGAGAAGGAAGCAGTGTGGAAAAATATCTAATATTAAAATTCCAAATAAGGCATAATTAAAAATGATAGACAATGGGGTTTTTTTGCCTGCACTCTTGCAAAGTAAACACAATTACATGGTGAACAATATATCAATTTCAGCAACAAAAAATAAACACTAATTTGTTTGATGAAAAAAGTCATGGGTTTTGGGTCAGAACCAGATGTCCAGAATTCTTCATGTGGTAACTAACTGTGCTTGGTTCTCTGTGGTCCATATAGATTTCCCCAACTGACAATCTAGCAGCTAGACTAGCGTTTGTTTTTCATTGACCTAGGTGTCATTAACAAGCAGTGTGGATTCTGCCTGACTGACACCACTCTTCACAAAATGATCAATTTATTTTTAACTGATAAGTTATGGAATTTAGGTTAAAAAAAAAATCAACGAAACTTCATTATTTTCACGAGAGTTATGAGACATCCCTACCCTTACCAGGTAAGGTTAACTAACTGCCCAAGTAACTGTCAGTGCAGTGAAGACATTATCTGGAATGAAATAATGTAACTAAGTGTTGGTGGGGTGATGATGAGTGATAAATGAAAGAAAAACAATAAAATAAAAAAGTCATAGACTTATACAGAATGGAAACAAGCCCTTTGGCCCATCATGAGCATACTGACCAAGTTTTCCGCCAGAACTAGCCCCATTTGCCTGCATTGTCCATATCTCACAAAACGTTTTCTTTTTAAATGTTGTAATTGTACCCACCTCTACAGCTTTCTCTGGCAACTCACTCCATATACCCCCCCCCCCCACCCCCCCCCAGGTCCCCTTTAAATCTTTTCCCTCTCACCTTAGATTTACACCCGCTAATTTTAGACGCCCCGATCCTGGGAAAACCCTACAGCTATAGCTTCATGTTCAATACCATAAATCAACGAGACTCATCTCCAAACTTCTAGAACTACGATTCAGCAGCCACCTCTCCCCCTCCCACCCCCCCCCCCCCCTCTGTAATTAGATCCTTGATTTCCTGACCAATAGACTGCAATCAGTAAGGATAGGCGACAATATATCCTCCAGGATAATGTTTTCTCATCACCAGCAACCTGCAAGGATGCGTTCTCAGCCCCTTACAACATTCACTGTACAGTCACAACTGTGCGGCCACATTCTGCTCCAGCTCCATTTACAGGTTTGCAGATAAAACCACTGTAGTGCGCTGGATCTGAAACAATGATCAGATGGAGTACAGGAAGGAGATGGAGAACTTTGCAACAGTCTTAAATGGCACTATTGTATCTGCTAAGTACCAGTATAACTTTTTTCCTCTGGACAACTGACAGCTATCCTGTGAGAACAGCCCAGCTCTGTTCAATCCATTTGTACTAAGCATGCTAATAAAGGAATTGGCATTTCAATTTAATTTATTTGTTAAAAATAAAAACAGAAAATGCTGAATGTTTCCTGCCTCTAGTGGGCTTGGACACACTAGAGGCAGGAAACATGTTCCCGATGTTGGGGGAGTCCAGAACCAGGGGCCACAGTTTAAGAATAAGGAGTAAGCCATTTAGAACGGAGACGAGGAAACACTTTTTCTCACAGAGAGTGGTGAGTCTGTGGAATTCTCTGCCTCAGAGGGCGGTGGAGGCAGGTTCTCTGGATGCTTTCAAGAGAGAGCTACATAGGGCTCTTAAAAATAGCGGAGTCAGGGGATATGGGGAGAAGGCAGGAAAGGGGTACTGATTGGGGATGATCAGCCATGATCACATTGAATGGCAGTGCTGGCTCGAAGGGCCAAATGGCCTACTCCTGCACCTATTGTCTATTGTCTATTGTCTATAAATACACTGCAAGTGAGAATGAAACAGAGCTAACGTTTAATGGGTTTTCTTTTTTATTTCAGATGTCCAGTTTCTGTAGTGATGTCCTTTGTTCAATTATTTCACGCTACAAATACATTCTGCACAATCTAGTTACGATGTTACTACAGTTCCTCATTTCCAATTCATGTTTCAAAGGTCAATATCATGAAGTGTAATGAATACCCAGAAAATTAAAGAAAATGCTGCCTTCACAGATTAATTTAAACATGGGCATTGATTAGTATGGAAGGGACATGGAATAAGTCGGTCTAATCATTCTTTGGATGATCTTTAAGTATCAATTTACCAAAAAGAGTACTTATACACTAGCAAATCATTTATTTGTAAGTTATAGCAAAAAGTGATGTGGTGCTGTGTGAAACTGCTGTTCAGTGGCAGTAATTTTCTACAAACCTAACATTCCTACATTGAAGTTTCTGATCTCAGCTGTGCCACTGTTGACAGATGCTGAGTGGATTCAGAAACATCTCTGGGCTACTTAAATGTCCTTGCTCGAGGAGCCATCTTAATTGACTCTGGGCCTTTTCTCTCAGCTGGGATTTTGAACGGTATAGCCATGCCAGCAGAAGGAAAGAGTAAAGTCACTGCCATTGTAAATATTGCAATAGACTTCCATTTATATTTTATTAAGTTCATCATTTTTAATTCATTGAACTGACTGCGATTAGGAGACAGGAATTTCTGGCTTGCAAGCCAGATATTCCTGGTAGAATCAATCATTTATGCATGGTTTGAAATTTATCAGACTGACAAATGGTTATGCCCCCTCTCTTTTCTTAAGTCTAGAGTCATGGATTGATACAATCTGGAAACAGGCCCTTCGGCCCAACTTGCCCACACTGGCCAACATGTCCCAGCTACACTAGTGCCACCTGCCCGCATTTTGCACATATCCCTTCAAACCTGTCCTTTCCATGTACCTGTCTAACTGTTTCTTAAATGCTGGGATAGTCCCTGCCTCAACAACCTCCTCTGGCAGCTTGTTCCATACACCCACCACCCCTTGTGTGAAAAAGGTACCCCTCAGATTCCTATTAAATCTTTTCCCCTTCACCTCAAACCTACGTCCTCTTGTTCTCGATTCGCCTAGTCTGGGCATGAGACTCTGTGCATTTACCCGATCTATTCCTCTCATGGTTTTATACACCTGTACATAATGCACAGTAATAAGTAATTTCAAGTATTCTGCCATTAAATACAGAGCCTAATCATAATGCAGAATTCAGCTTTTGATGTGAGAGAACTATAGATAGGAACATCCAAAAAATAATAATGCATATGCTGTCTAACATTTAGTTCTAATTGCAGCTGTTCAGCAGTCTTAAATATACTTTGATGTAAATGGTTTAAGGTTCAAGAATCTTTAATATAATTTTATGGACTATATATTTCTCCAAAATGCTTTAATTTTTGCCTCTGTTTAAGCAAAGTGCAAGAAAGGGTGTCAGAGTGGCATCGTGGTAGAGTTGCTGCCTTACAGCACCAGTAACCTGGGTTCGATCCTGACTACGAGAGCTGTCTGTACGAATTTTGTACTTTCTCCCCGTGACCGAGTGAGTTTTCTCCAGGTTTCCTTCCACACTCCAAAGACGTACACGTTTGTAAGTTAATTGGCTTTGGTTAAAAAAAAGTAAATTGTTCCCAGTGTGTGGGATAGTGCTACTGTATGGGATAATTGGTGGTTGGCATGGATTTGGGCCGAAGGGCCTGTTTCTGCAGTGTATCTCTAAAGTCTAAATCTATGTCATAATGCTTCCTGGCTACACTTTCTGCATTGGTAGGCTCGGCTGTACCCACTTCCATTACGAAAGACACAAGTTTTCTAGGGTGAAGTCCTGCAAACAGTAGGTATCACAAGTGCCCACCAGAAACTTGACACATTCTACAGCTGTCCAGAAAGCAACCAAGGTTCTTGCACATATTAATCTGGAGTCTAACAATTTGTAATCTGGCCATGAAGATTCAGCAGCATTAAGCAAATCAAAGGCTGGTTTCACTCAATTTCCATTCAATTTAACTTCTAAAGAAAAACAATTCAGTCTCTAAGATATGATGTACAGTATTTAGTAGAAAATAAATGTCTGGAAATCCATCCACAAATGCTGAACAAATTTTAGAGATAGAGTACAGTGTACAAATGCATTTATATATGTAAGATTTATCAACAGATTGAGTTTAGTTTAGTTTAGAGAGATGGTGCGGTAGCAGGTCCTTCGGCCCACTGAGTCCACACCGACTAACGATCCCTGCTCATTAACACTATCCTAAACACTAGGGCTAATTAACATTTTTGTACCAAGCCAATTAACCTACGAACCTGTACATTTGCGGAGTGTGGGAGGAAACCGAAGATCTCAGAAAAAACCCATGAAAAACTCACAGGGCGATCGTACAAACTCCGTACGGACAGCACCTGTAGTCAGGATCGAACACGGGTCTCTGGCGCTGTAAGGCAGCTGCTCTACCACTGCGCCACCGTGCCCACCCTTTGTTTTATGGTTTGATGAATTTCTAGGCATACATGTAATGTAATAAATTTACAAAAGACTCTCTGTCTATATCTATGAAAGACTCATAGCATTTAAATGGAAACATACAGATCGTATAAATGAAAATGGCAAGGGGAGGTGGTCAGAGGCTCAAGGCTTTATATGTGCACAATAAAAACAAGAGGGTAACAAACGAAAAGGCAGGAAGGATGTGGAGTCTCGACCCGAAACGTCACCCATTCCTTCTATCCAGGGATGCTGCCTGTCCCACTGAGTTACTCCAGTGTTTTGGATCTATCTTCAGTGTAAACCAGCATCTGCAGTTCCTTCCTACTGATTTTACAGAGAGTTGACTCTGATGCAGAACAATTACAGTAAATAAGCATTCCATGATGTGCTCCAGTACAACTCTTGGCTACACTTGCCTGCTCCAATTTCAACAAGTGCTCAGCTGCCATGCTCCATCATGAACATGGGAAATTATGAATCTGTAATACGTATGAAAGTTTAAAAATAGTGTGCATATCTCAAGGACATTATTTAAATTGTGTCAAAATAAAGTACCACTATCACCTGTTTCAACCAGGATTATGGAGTCTGTAAACATTATATCCAGAAGGAAGAATTCAATCATCTTTCCAACATATTTCACTTACTTACAAACAATCAAATTAGACAAGAATTATAGATGTCACCATTTTGTCCTCATGTCTTGATCCAATATTAACTATCCTTTGCTGTTCATTAATTTATTGATAAAAATATAAAGAATAAACTGTTGTTCAGAAGTTAATGTTCAACTGCTTGCTGTTTGATGCAATACCTGGGGTGGGGAGGTTATTGGACAATAATATCCCATAACCTATAGAAGGTTCGACCAGCCCCGACGCGAGGTTTGATCGGCCGGCGCGGGGAGCTGACAACCCCCCGATGCGGGAGCTGAACGCCTCGACGCGGAGTCAAGATCATCCCATTAACGGGGGCTCGAGGCCCCCGACCAAGGAAGAACATAAGGGAAGGACTTGAACTTTATTTCGCCTTCCATCACAGTGAGGAATGTGTAGGAGTCACTGTGGTGGATGTTCATGTTAAAATGTGTTTTTGAGTGATCTGTTGCTTTTAATTGGATGACTGACCTGGCCAGTGAAATTCCTTGTATGTTGCAAAACATACTTGGCGAATAAAATCTGATTCTGATTCTATTAAATATGTATAAAATGAGAAAAATGTCTTAATTACTGGTAATCCAACCAATTGTATCCCAAGGATGTCTGAAAGTCATGCAATCAGGATCGGTTTGTCTATTTGCCAAACTTTTGTGGAACCCAGCCAAAATAGTCATGCCTTTTATATACTGTATGCATAAATGGAATTCCAATTAATGAAGGAGATCAAACCAGTTCTCCTCAAGATTCTTAAATCTCATTATCGAAAGCACAATATTAGGATATAGCCTCTGAACTTTGAGATACTATTGTTAATGTAATGTGTGATTATGTTTAACCCCAAAAATGAAAAGAATTGTGTGCATTTGTGTTAATTAAAATACCTCAATGATAGTAATCAGCAGGTTAGAATTCAACAACATTTAACAAGGCAAATTTTACTTGGCCAATGTTAAATTCCAGGCACCAAACCAATACCTATATTTACTGCCTGACCCAGCTCTGTCTTTGAAGTCTTTGACAATATTTCATCCATTTTAAATTCAGCTTAATCACATGTAAACACAAATTTGTTCAAACACAAATAGGAAGTGTATGCAAGGTCTAAGAAAATTAAATCAGTCGGTCTTTGTAGGAGTAAAAAGCAAGGAGGAAAGAACTCAAGCAGGCAAATAGAAGGGCCTAAAGGGGCCACCTTATGGCTTGGGATAAATAGCCCAAGGCTTTTTATATCTACGTTATGAACAAGAGGGTAACCAGAAAGAAGCTACAACTCCAGGATAGTGTGTTGCCTTCCTGGTGCCCGAGACAAAGATGTTTCGGAGCAGCTGCACGACATTCTCTAGGGGGAGGGTGAACAGCCAGAAATGTTTTGTGCATGTTGGCACAAATGACAAAAGGTAGGAAAAGGGATAAGGTCCTGTGAAGTGAATATAAGGATTTAGGCAAAAGGTTAAAAAACAGGACCTCCAGGGTAGTTATCCCTGGATTACTCTCGGTACCATGTACTAGTGAGGATAGGAACAGGAAGATAGGATAGGTGAATGCGTGGCTGAGTAGTTGGTGCAGTGGGTAGGGATTTATATTTTTGGATCATTGGGGTCTCTTTGTAATCTTTTGCATCAGCCTACCAAGGAGGATTTTATCAAATGCCTTTCAAAAGTCCATATAGACAACCTCCGCAGCCCTACCCTCATCGATCACCTCTTCAACAAGGTAGCTAATTCATAACTTCATAAGTGATGGAAGCAGAATTGACCATTAGACCATTAGCCCATCAGGTCTACTCCGCCATTCAATCATGGCTGACGTATCTTTCCCCCTTAACCCCATTCTCCTGCCTTCTCCCCATAACCCCTGACACACATACTAATCAAGAATCTAGCTATCTCTGCCTTAAAAATATCCATTGACGGCCTCCACAGCCCTCTGTGGCTATGAATTCCACAGATTCACCACACTGTAACTAAAGAAATTCCTCATCTCCATAAAGGAACATCTAATTCTGAGGCTATGACCTCTGATCTTAGACTCTCCCACTAGTGGAAACATCCTCTCCACATCCACACGATCTAGGCCTTTCACTATTCGGTTATGATAAATTTGGTGTGGCAATAGCCACTCCACTTGTTAATATTGACCAAATTATAGACACAATAAAATGGAAGATCCCTGCATTTGTCAAAATTGCTTCACCTTTGTCAGTGGAAATTTACAGGCTGTGGATGGCGCGGGCCAGTCTGGGCCTAGATTGATATGCAGGATGGTGAAGGACCCGGGTGTTCTTCTAATTTTCTCCTAATTGATAAAATGTATAACAACTCTGCAAATAAACTTAAATGCATTGTTTTGATTGGATTGCTGCAAAGGGATTGTAAATAATGTAAATAATGTTGCAAGACAGTTACCCTGCTGTTTGTTGATTGGCCAAAGGGTTAAGCCCTGGCAGGATCGTTTTGAGTTCCAGGGTAAATGTTGCATTATTCAGTTAGTTCGCTTCCTTTCAGAAGTTTTTGCAAGAAACATTGTTTGGGAGACTCTGTAATTGGTTTGGGGAACTGTCAATGATGTATTGATGTAATTAATGTTTGATTGGATTGTAAAGAGACCACTCCTGTGTAGTTCGGCCCCTCAAGGTTCGCAGACCTATAAAAGGTAGCCGCATTTTTGATCAGTGTCGATCTTCTGGAAGGGCGCTTGGAACTGCGTGACCTTTTGAAGCGTGTCTGCTTGCACGAGGCTGAAGGACTTGGCCAGGCAGAGACAAGGATCGAACCCGCGGTGGTTTACGTATCGTATAGGGGAATTTGTGTTATTTCTAAAAAATAAAGATTAGTTGGTCCAATGCTTGAGTCAGTGTTTTTACTGAATTAGACTTGGGGGGTAAGCTTTAGGAGCATATTTACACACAAACTTCCACTTCCTAACTCTCATGAAATTTAGGCACCTTGCTGGTGTCTTCCACTGTGAAGACTAAAAGGTCTGCCTCACTGTGCGAGTTGACCCACGAGTGACCCCGAGTGAAAGACTCGTGGTTGCGTACGAGACTACAAGTTTATGATCCAGAGTTTAACCGAGTTCCCACGGGTATGTCTAAGTTTCCCGTTTACTTCTCATTTCTGCGATGTTCCAAGTTCGTCTCCCGAGTGTACCAAGTTCCTCTCCCGTTAATCTTGAGGCAACAATGTATATCGAAGTGTTGAAAAATCATCACATGTTAAAAAAATGATGTCATGCCAGCCAAAGAACGTAGAGACTATTGTGTTTGCTGCATGTGTTCTGCACAACCTGATCCGTATCAGAGGTGCAGCTTCAGGATCAGCAACAGCCATGCAGGACGGTGACTTAGTGGACAGTCAAACAGGGAGAATAACACTAGGTGCGTGGAGGAGTGGTACAAACGACGAGACTTTGGTGCCACTGCAGTGTTTTCGAGGTAACACGGGGACCAACAGTGCAAAAGAGCAGAGAGACCATCTCTGCTCCTACTATAATTCAGAATTGGGCAGTGTGCCGTGGCAGGACAGCTTATTTTGAGCGGCTGCCGACCACAGGTACATCACTGCATGAGGAGAGCCCACATGCAGAAAAATCCAGTTAATTTCATGTTTAGTTTAAATCCTGCTGACTTTTCATTGTTTAACTTTAAGTGTGGATTTTATTTTTTATTGTGGTGTAAAAGTAATTTCATTGCATCTGTCTTTCCTTTAAAACGTGGTTATCATGCATCTGCTTATCTGATTGTAGATCTCAAAACTTGTCATTTAGCGCATTGAATTGTATCTTTTATTGCCTGAATTTAGACTAGTGCATTTCTCAGCTGAATTAGTATATAGTGGAAATACTTTTATTTGTGCTTCATTTGTTGATTTTCATGTATGAGAAGCCCTTTTTCAGACCACTGTGTTGTTTGCTGTGGTGCTACTTTTCTCAATATGCGCAAAAAAGCGTTTTTTATATTGAACAAGAATAAAGACTTTGTTTCACATTCAAGACATTTGTTTCACATAAGACTTTGTCTTATTTTCTGATCTACTGAGAGGTGACAATTTTAAACATTTAAAAAACACAGCATATGAGGCAGCTGAGTCCTTAAATCTCACAAATGATTGGGAGAATCAAGATGTGAATATATTTTGCCTTCTATTTTGTGTTTTATGATGAAAGGAATATTACATTCAAGTCATGAGACTTTGTAGTAATATTAAAATGAAGACTTCCAGACATCAATTTGATCTTGATAGCAAAGAACTCTCTTTTATTGTGCAATGAAGTAAACAAACAGTGAGAATCAAACGGATCAGCAAAAAGCTTTTCAACACAACACAACAAAACAAAAAATTATATATAAACTTCAAGCAATTTTTTCTTTTCAACCCACTCTGTCACCTTATCAATAACTTGCTTAACTTTGTTAAGCAGAATTTGTCTTTAAAAAGTCTTTTTTTTTTTTTTTTTTTTTAATTTTTATTTATTAGAAGTACATTACATCACAGCCACATACATTAATACTCGTCATTTATATCTTCTTACAATTAATGTACTCCCTTTATTTTTTTTTTTTTACGCTAAAGAAAGAAAAGATTGAAAGAGAGAAGAAAGTGAAGGAAAAAGTGCAAGTGTAGAAAAGTGTAGAAAATGTAACAACAAAAAAAAAAAAAAGGACGAGGACCCTATGAAAGCGAAATTAAAAACAAAAAAAAAAAAGAGTTAAGAAATAGGCCCTAAGAAAAGAAAAGAGAGAGAGAAAAAAAGAAAAACAAATGTTTTTTTTTTGAGCATCACGTAAATAGGACATACCAACTCTTCAACTATCATCCCCCCTTACCCGACCTCAATTTTTTATTTTTTTAAAGTACTTTTGCACCCTATGTTTGTAATAATTCTATAAATGCAGACCACGTCAGGTGGAAGTGATCTGGTTTACCTGCTAGGAGGAGTCTTATCTCTTCAAGGTGTAGTGTTTCAAACATATTTGAAATCCACATATTTATAGTTGGTATTGGAGCCTTCTTCCAAAATTTTAGAATTAGCTTTTTTCCAGTTATTAACCCATAATCCATTAATTTCTTTTGAAACACATTTAGTTCTGGATCATCTTCCGTTATTCCGAAGATAATCCATTCTGCTTTGGGTATCAGTCTTGTTTTAAATAACTTTGTAAAGATTTCAAAAATTTCATTCCAAAATTTTTGAATTTTTGTACAGAAGACAAATGAGTGCGCTATAGTTGCTTCTTGGGATTGACATTTATCACAAATAGATGATACGTTTGGGAAAATTTTATGAATTTTAGTTTTCGAATAATATAATCTATGTAAAATTTTAAATTGTATTAAAGTGTGTCTTACATTAATCGAGCATTTATGTACTTTTAATAAGTATTCATTCCAACTTTCCTTTGAAATTTTAATAGCTAACTCTTGTTCCCAGTCTCTTCTGATACCCTCCGTAGATGGTATTTGTACATTTAAGATAATATTGTACAAATATGATATTAAGTTTGCTGATTCCGCTTTTGTCTGCATTGCCTCGTCCAGTACATCTGCTGGGTTATTATGATGATCTTTTATATATTTTTTCAAATAGTCGCATATTTGAAAGTATTTAAAATATTGATTATTTCCGAGTTTATATTTTATTTGTAATTGTTGAAATGAAAGTAATTTTCCAGTTTCATACAAGTCACCAAGCGTTTTAATTCCTAGTCTATCCCATTGTGTATAAGCTTTATCTATAATAGAAGGACTAAACGAAGGGTTATTGACTATAGGTAATAAAAGTGATAAGTTTCTTAATTTTAAATTTTGTTTTATTTGTTTCCAAATACGGATTGTACTATGAATAATTGGGTTCTTATTATAGTTTATGTTATTCAATTTCATTGGAGAGAGGAGGATCGCTCCAATGTTTCTAGAGGAGCAATCCTCTTTCTCCATTACAATCCAGTCTACTTGCTGGGCGGAGTTATCCATCAGTTGAATCATGTTTTTAATATTTACTGACCAATAATAATACATAAAATTGGGTAGTGCTAGACCCCCCAATACTTTAGATTTATTCAGATGGGTTTTTTGTATTCTATGTGATTTATAGTCCCATATAAAATTAGTGATATCTGAGTCGAGTTTTTTAAAAAACTTCTTAGGTAAGTATATAGGAATTGATTGAAATAGGTATAAAATTTGTGGTAAAAAGATCATTTTTATTGCGTTTATTCGGCCTATTAAAGACATCGGAAGCGTTTTCCAGAATTTAATTAATGTATTCAGTTTATTAAGTAGGGGGTCAAAATTTGCCCTGAGCATACCTTGATATGCTCTGGTAATTTCGATTCCCAAATATTTAAATTTTTCTGTAGCTATTTTAAAAGGGAATTTTAAAAGATGTGTTGAATCTTTCGGTTTTATTGACATAATTTCACTTTTATTCCAATTTATTCTATATCCAGAAAAAGATCCGAAGTCTTCAATTAAATTTAATATATTTGGTATAGTGATTTGAGGTTTTGTAATATACAATAATATATCATCCGCGTATAAAGATATTTTATTATATGAGTCTTTAGTATTATATCCATGAATATCAGGGTGTATTCTAATTTTTTCTGCTAGCGGTTCAATAATGAGAGCAAACAGCTGTGGTGATAATGAGCATCCTTGTCTATTTCCCCTTGATAGTTGAAATTTCGAGGATAATATGTTATTAGTAAGTATTCTAGCTGTAGGTTTGTTATATAGTAACTTAATCCATAAAATAAAATTCTCTCCCAGTTGAAATTTTTGTAATACTTTATCCATATAATTCCATTCTACTTGATCAAATGCTTTTTCAGCATCCAGCGAAATAATTGATAATTCTTGATCTTCAGATTTGTGTGAGTGCATTATGTTGAGTAGACGTCTCATATTATTAGAAGAGTATCTCTTAGGGATAAACCCTGTCTGATCTGGGTTTATTAATTTACTAATGTATTTACTTAATCTTCTAGCTAATGTTTTCGCTAATATTTTTTGATCTGTGTTTAACAATGCTATAGCTCTATATGAGCCAGGTTCTTCTAAATCTTTATTTTTCTTAGGTATTAATATAATCGTTGATTCCGCTAATGTATCAGGTAGTATTCGTTTTTTAAAAGCGTATTGGTACATTTTTTGTAATCTTGGTATTATTTTATCATAAAAGCTTTTATAAAATTCATTAGTAAATCCATCAGGGCCTGGTGTTTTTCCATTTTTTAGTGAGTTTATTGTATCTTCTAATTCCTTAATTGAGATTTGTGCACCCAGTTCCTCTTGTTCCTTCAGCTCTAACTTTGGAAGATTACAGGTATCCAAGAACTTTGTGATATTATTGGAATCAATTATCGTTTTAGATGTATACAAATTCTCGTAAAATTGCGCAAATCTTTTATTAATATCCTTCGGTGTTGTTAATAATTCCCCTTTATCTGATTTGATCTTTGGTATAGTATGTTCCTTTTCTCGTTTTTTTAGCTGGCGAGCCAGAAGTTTATGCGGTTTATCCCCAAATTCAAAGTGCTCTTGTTTTGTAATTTGAAAAAGTCTTATAAGTTTGGCAGATAATAATTTATTTAATTTAAATTTTTAAATTATTATTTTATTATGTTTATCTATTGATGGATCTTTAGCATTATCTATATCCATTTGTCTAATAAGTTCTTCTAACTGTCTTTGTTCATTCTTATTCTTTTTATTTTGAAAAGCTTGATATGAAATTATAATACCCCTAATGTATGCTTTAAAAGATTCCCAAAGTAAAGTAGGCGATATATCTGAAGTATCATTTGTTTGAAAAAAGACCTCCATTTGTTCTTTTAAATATATACTCGCTTGTGGATCTTTTAAAATTTGAGAGTTAAATCTCCAGAATGAATTATTCTTAGACAATCCTTCCAGTTTTAAAAAGAAAGTTAGTGGAGAATGGTCTGAAATTGAATTTGTATGGTATATTGCATTAGATGTTTGGGGGATTAATTTTGTATCCAGCAGAAAGTAGTCTATACGTGAGTATGTCTTATGTACCATTGAGTAAAACGAATATTCCCTGCCAGTTGGATTCACAATTCTCCAAACATCTGCTATATTAGTGTTATTTATGTAGGTATTGAGGAGTTCCCCAGTTTTCGATTTCATATTCCCTCTCTGTTTTTGACTTGATTTATCTAAGTACGGATCTAAAACACAGTTAAAGTCTCCGCCTATTATAACATTTTGATAGTTTGACTCTGCAATTATATTGAAGATTTTATTGAAAAAGTGGGGGTTATCAAAGTTAGGGGCATATATATTTACCAAAGTAAGTGGAGTGTCATGGATTTCTCCATTAACTATTAGGTATCTTCCTTCTATATCTGTTATAATATTCTTTGCTTTAAATGGTATACCTTTTCTTATGATAATTGACGTGCCTCTAGATTTTGAAGTGAATGAAGAGTGGTATGTTTGACCTATCCATTTCGCCCTCAGCCTAACTTGGTCCTGAGGTTTTAGGTGTGTTTCTTGTAGGAAGGTAATGTCAGAATTATACATTTTTAGCTGAGCTAATATCTTACCCCTTTTGATAGGTTCGTTAATACCTCTTATATTCCAACTACAAAATGAGATTCCTCCTAGGTTCTTTTGTGTGGTGTCATGCATTTTGAATAATTATAGTACCTTTGAATCTTGTGGTGCGTCCATGTCCCAGGTCTTTAGGTATTGGGGGAGTTTTTGAATTATTAACTTTTGTTGGTATGTCCTTACTACTCTTATCACTAAACACAAAACACAAACAAGTGATTTTATGTGATAAAAAAAAAACTAAAAAAGTGAGGCTACAGTGTCTATAGTCGGCACTGTAGCGAGTGACCCACCTGTAGGTGGGAAAAAACCTTATTTTGACTTCCATTGCGTTGTTACTCAACTAGCTCCGCTCTCTTAGTTAATCATAACATATTAAAATATTAAAACGAGGCCTCACATTCAGATATATAATACAATTTTACCCTGATATTTCCTTATAACATATATATATATCAGAGTTTAATTATTAAACCAAAAAGTCTAAGTAACTGATATTTCTGTCCCTGATTATTGTTTCTAAAAAGAGTTCCCACGGTAGAATCACGAGTCACAAAGTTAAACGCACGGGCCACTACGTTCTTACAACGAGTTTAAATGTTTCAATTTTTAACCACAAGAGTATATTTTACTCGTGGAAAAGTTCAAACATGTTCGAACTTTTGCAAGAGTTAACATGTTTCACGTGTACCTCCCGTTAGCGCCAAGAGTCGCTAAGTTGCGTCCACGAGTTCCGACGTTCCCGCTACGTTAATTGTACGTGATTACCACGAGTAAAATTTGTTTTAAACTCAGGGTCACTCGTGGGTCAACTCGCACAGTGAGACAGCCCTTTAATGCAAAAAGGTTATTCAATTTCTCTGCCATTCCTTTATCACTTCTCCAGCGTTATTTTCCAGCGGTCCAACATCCACTCTTGCCTCTTTCTTACTCTTTATGTATCTGAAGAAACTCTTGCAACCCTTTTTTATATTATTGGTTAGTTTACCTTCGTATTTCATGCGGTTATATGCCTTCTCTTTTAGTTTTATACTGTCTTTGACTTCCCTTGTCAGCCAAGGTCACCTCATTCTCGCCCTAGAATCTTTCTTCCCTTTTGGAATGAAAATGATGGAATGATCTAGTAAGATACGACTTACCATGTACAAAGCCCTGCTGACTACCCCTAATTAGCTAATTCTCTTCTAAATGGGCATAAAACCTATTCTGAAGAATCCTCTCATATACAGTAGCTTCCTACCACTGATGTGATGGGGTGTTGACAAAGATGGTCGATGAGGACTGTAACATAATTTAGTATTTAGAGATACAGTGTGAAACTGGTCCTTCAGCCCAATGAGTCCACGCCAACCATCGATCACCTGTTCACACTAGTTCTACGTTATCTCTCTTTCGCATCCAAACTCCACACAGACAGCACATGTGATCAGGCTCATGAACTGCTCTGAATTGTCAACTTCCATGTATATACGCTGGCATCTTACACGCATGCGTGGCAGCACCACGTGCGTATGAACGCTGGCATTGAGTATAGGAGCAGGGAGGTTCTACTGCAGTTGTACAGGGTCTTGGTGAGACCACACCTGGGGTATTGCGTACAGTTTTGGTCTCCAAATCTGAGGAAGGACATTATAGCCATAGAGGGAGTGCAGAGAAGGTTCACCAGACTGATTCCTGGGATGTCAGGACTTTCATATGAAGAAAGACTGGATAGACTTGGCTTATACTCGCTAGAATTTAGGGGATTGAGAGGGGATCTTATAGAAACGTACAAAATTCTTATGGGGTTGGACAGGCTAGATGCAGGAAGATTGTTCCCGATGTTGGGGAAGTCCAGGACAAGGGGTCACAGCTTAAGGATAAGGGGGAAATCCTTTAAGACCGAGATGAGGAAAAACTTTTTCACACAGAGAGTGGTGAATCTCTGGAACTCTCTGCCACAGAGGGTAGTTGAGGCCAGTTCATTGGCTATATTTAAGAGGGAGTTAGATGTGGCCCTTGTGGCTAAGGGGATCAGGAGGTATGGAGAGAAGGCAGGTACGGGATACTGAGTTGGATGATCAGCCATGATCATATTGAATGGCGGTGCAGGCTCGAAGGGCCGAATGGCCTACTCCTGCACCTATTTTCTATGTATCTATGTATCTTACACGCATGTGCGCTGGCATCGCTGCCAGCCAGGAGCGCCGTGTGTGCGTGTGTGTGGTGGTTTGGGAACACTGTCCAATTGCGTAAGATTTAGCTGGGACACCCTTTATTAGGCTGTAGCCATTTTTATGTAATTTAGGGAGATGTACCATGTTCAAAGTTAATTAGTAATTACTGTTTAATTACTAACACCGTTGTTACTGCTCGGGAAATACATAACAGTTTGAACCCAGGTCTCTGAAGCTGTCTCTTGCAATCTCAAAATCGCGACTCAATGCTCAACACCGTGACTAATGAAGGTCAAAGTACCCAAAGCCTTCATGACCCCACTTTCATGGAACAATGTATCTGTACTCCCAGATCCCACTGCACTACAACATTCCCCAGGGGCCGACCATTCACTGTGAAGATCCTGCTCTGGTTTGAATTCCTTAAATGCAACTCCCTGCAAAGCAATGGGCCCAGCACTGATCCCATGGCACACCATTAGTCACAGGCATCCAGTTTGAAAAAATCACCCTCTGCTTCCTTCCATGAAGCAAATTCTCTATTCAGTTAGTTAGCTTTCCCTGGATCCCCTGTGATATAACCTTCCAGATCAGCCTTGTCGAAGGCCTTGCTGAACTCCATATAGACAAAATCTATGGCTTTGCCCCATGTCAACCTTTTCGGTTATTTCTTGGCCAGAGTGAGGCCCACCGTAAATTGGTGGAGCAGCACCTCATATTTCGCTTGGGCAGTTTACACCCCAGCGGTATGAACATTGACTTCTCCACTTTCAGGTAGTTCCTGCTTTCTTCTCCCCTTCCCAGCTCTCCCTCAACCCACTGTCTCCTACTCTTCCTTTCTTCCTCCCGCCCCCCCCCTCCCCCCACCCTCACATCAATCTGAAGAAGGGTTTCGGCCCGAAACGTCGCCTATTTCCTTCGCTCCGTAGATGCTGCCTCACCCGCTGAGTTTCTCCAGCATTTTTGTCTACCACCAAATAATTTATAAAATCATTTCTTTAAAAGTTCATTAAAATATATTTTAACATGTTCAAGCTACTAAATCATTAAACTGGAATAAGAATTAAAAATAGTAACTTCCATTGTTTCCTCGTTTGATTCAATGGCACTTGACGTGGCATAGAAACGGAAAGTGATTTCACACTGTAATGCTAGGCATTCCCAGCAAAGCAATATTGTGGGCATTCTTCATGTTTGCATGGCCCTTTACATGAAGACAGGCAGCAGGATACCCTTGTCAGTATGTACTTGTAGCTGTTGCAGGTGGAATTTGAGCTAGAGGAGGTCTTTTCAGGATTTCTCAGACCAGAACTAGGTTCAGTAGTTCCCGAGGTCCCACCAGAATGCTTTGTACATCCCTTGCCCTGGGGTTTTCCAACTTTCCCCTCCGGTCGCATTCATTGTTCCTCACCACTCAACCGAGTCCCTAGTGTGGTCTGCTGCTGCTGCTGAATTATTAAGTTCCATTACTGATCAAGTAGTGCAACTAGGTTGAGTTTGACTGAGTCAGCCAGAAGATTCATGGCAACGAGGACCTTAAACTCTACTATTGTTTTTAAATGGAAATTTGTAATCATTCCATTCACTTCTGTGCAGTAAAGAAATTGGAGATCTCTGGCATTAGGTACTAAAAATTGGTAAACAGGGCCCACAATGTTTGTGGCGAATATGATGCCTAGCTGAATTAATTTCATCTGCCTGCACATGAACCATATCCCTCTATTCCCTGCATTTACACGTGCCTATCCGAAAACCTCTTAAACGCCACTATCAGATCTGCCTTCACCACCACCCTTGTCAATATGTTCCAGGCCCCCACCAAGCTCTGTATACACATAATTGCACAGAACATCTCCACTGAACGTTCCCGTCACCTTTTAGCTATGCCACCTGGTGATGGACATTTTCACCCTGGGAAAAAGATTCTGTAGATGTACGTGGCTGTAATCTGTAGATGTCCTTTATTGAGGGATATTACTATTGCTGCATCCATTGCTCCGTTCTTACCTGAACTCAATGGTGTCAGGCTCTGAAGTCTACACAAAGGACGGAGAATAGTGATCAATCTGGATTAAATGGCGCACTGAGGCACTGTCAATTTGTACAAGAAAAAATGTCAATGAATGTCTTTAAGAAGGAACTGCAGATGCTGGAAAATCGAAGGTACACAAAAATGCTGGAGAAACTCCGTGGGTGCAGCAGCATCTATGGAACGAAGGAAATAGGCAACGTTTCGGGCCGAAACCATTCTTCAGACTTTTACTTGTTTGAGTCACATGTGGAATGAATTGCCTAATACGGATATGTGCCTCATCAAAGGGATGGGCTAATAACAAAACGCAGAACAAAATGTTTAATGAGGAATGTGTCCCATTCCACTGCAAAGAACTGTGACTCTGGCGCTAAACTCACTTTAAAATGGCGCACATTTTACATGTTGTCTCCATCTGCTTTAACCTGATTCTCAAAGGATATATTGCAAGCAGTATAATACTATATATAATACTACATTATTGTTTGCAATATAATACTACATAATCCACAGCAATAGAATATGTTGTTGTCTGAAAGAAATGGTCCTAATTTACCAATTTATTTTGAATCTTTGAGGAATACTCATTTTGGAAGATGTTTGAAAATTGTAGAACTTCAATGTATAACAGTATGACATACTTCTGTACTTATTTGAAAGATTAATTTATAAAATATTTAAAATGTATATCTGAAGTTGAAACTGCAGAACATACAAAAAGACATAGAGCGGGATTTTGATCAAGTGTGGCCCACTACTCATACTTGCTACCCACACTCAACACACCTTCCCCAACTATGGGAAATTGTTTACAATGGTCCAGTTAATCTATGATTTAAACATTGAGATCCTAAGTGGATGAAATAATGTGGTGATCAGGCAAGCCAAAAAAAAAACCACATACACAAACTGCCCTGACAGTTTTTAACATGGCCCCAGTTTTGCCAACTGTCAAAGATAAAGATGTTCAATGTTTACAAAATAAAAACGGCATATGGTCTGACAGAATTTTTCCAGTGTAAGTGCTAGACGTTACAAAGTCCTACTCTATTACAGGACTCATTGATCACATCTTCCCTGCTGGAAAACCTTCTCATTCTCTTGTCTCATCACATCACCAATTTCCTATTAATATCAAATGTTTGCCCCCGTTTTGTCTTTTCTTCCTAGCAGTCTCTTAAATGAAAGCACACTGGTAATCTTTGTATGATAATGTTCCACTTCTTATTATGAGATTATGACCCTGATTGCAGTCCCTTTGTTCCACCCAACCATCCTGTAAGAGGAAACAAGCATCCATCCTATTTAGCCTCCGTTAGGATTTTACATGACTCAATGTGGGTACTTTATTCCATTACAACCAGGGTAGGCACTCTGGTCAATAAGAAATGCCAACCTGCTTTGTAAAAGGGCATTCACAGTGCAATCATTGACTTTCCTCGTTGTGGAGGGAGAGTGAACAAGTGAGCCCAGAGTGGATGTATAAACGCCACCAGAGGTCAGGATTGAAGCCAGGTCACTGTGAATCCGCAGCTCTACTTGTTGTGCCACATCAGAAGCACATAGAAGCCCTGTGTAAATGGCAGAAGGAAGGCACCACCTCATTAACATCCAATCGGGGCAGCACGGTGGTGCAGCGGTAAAATTGCTGCCTAAAAGCCCCGTCCCACGGTACGAGTTCATTCCAAGAGCTCTCCCGAGTTTAAAAAAAAATCAAACTCGTGGTAAGCACGGAGAATGAACGTAGTGGGAACGTCGGAACTCGGGACGTCTCTTAGCGCTAACGGCAGGTACTCGGGAAGACTCGCTAACGGCAGGTAAGCACGGGAAGACACGTGAAGATTTTTCAACATGACGAAAAATGTCCACGAGAGCCCCGAGTACCGACGAGTGGCCATTACCGTAAATCTCCGAGTTTGAATCAGGGCAAACTCGGGGAGAACTCTTGGAATGAACTCGTACCGTGGGACAGGGCTTTTACAGCTCTTTCAGAGCTAGAGACCAGGGTTCGATCTCGACTACGGGTGCTGTCTGTACGGAGTTTGTACTTTCTCCCTATGACTGCGTGGGTTTTGTCAGAGATCTTCGGTTTCATCCCGCAATCCAAAGACTTGCAGGTTTCTAGGTTAATTGGCTTTGTATAAATGTAAATTGTCCTTAGTGTGTGTAGGATAGTGTTAGTGTGCGGGGATCGCTGAACTCGGTGGGCCGAAGGACCTGTTTCCGCGCTGTATCTACAAACTAAACTAAAACTAAACATGTAAAAGGTGTTTGAACGGCCCACATTGTTTCATAAAGTCACAGCGTCACATTCTAGTGCAACTTTAACAGTCCAAACCAGTGGGAACGTATTTAAGTGATTTTATTTGCTCATCATCTCGTGCTTATATTTTATCTGTGGATGTCAATGCATCTCCACTGTTCAGTATTTTTGCAACAAACCGTTACACAATATACGGCAATAATGTGAGATTCTCGAGATGATATTTCCATTAAAAACACTCAAGTATTTATTTGCTGGCAGAGTACATTGATCAGTCAGTAATTAGCCATGCACGCTATCAAACTGGTTAAACCGAAAAGAGAATTTTGATTAAAAATTGATGCCCCAATGGCCTTTTGCAGCTTTTTCAGATAATCTAGTCACGCGACAAAATTAAAAACAGAGCCATCATGGAAGGATTTCTGGTGGGAGTGTAGACTTGCCCTAAATCTTAAGAGCTCCCTTATTGCCCCTGGAGACTCTCCCGACTGAAGAGTGTTTATGTCTCAGTCTGACGGTCATGTTTAGCATGCTGATGAAAGGCTTGCCTAGGCAGTACTGAATATTAATAAAACGCATGTGATATTTTCAGGTTCTGATACTTGACATAAAATCCTGAGGTTTGATGTAAAATATTTCATTTTTCAGCTGGTGCTGATGTCCTTTTTTCCAAGAATACAGTAACCATGGTGGCATTTGAGACTGAATTGCCTTGAAAATAAACCATTATACATTATGTATCTAACCATAAATTCTATTTGAGGACTGTACTGTCATGATTTTTAACGTTATTAGGTTTCTCTCTGGGCAATCATGGCTTCAGTTAAATCTGCACCATCTTTATATCTTTTGACAAAGTACCCTATTTACGAGAATTTAACAGCATAAGAGACATTTTATGTAAGAAATGATGCCATTGTGAAATATTTTTTAAAATGTTGAATTGAATGTCTTACATAAGTTGAGAAGAAAATCATAACATTTCCACTGTACACTTTCTCCCACAGAATATGCAAAACACGGTGATATGTATTTTGTTTTGTTTTAATTTAAGTACAAGTCTAGATATTTACTTGCATAGCGTCACACCTCTGTGCATTTTGTGATACAATTCCAATATAAAAAAATAATTGACAAAGAAAAATCAGGAATTACTGCAAATTTCATATGGTCCATGGGTCTTCTGTATATGTAAGGCACTAATGCATGGAGGTACACAGATACAGTGCATTCAGAAAGTATTCAGGCCCCTTCACCTTTTCCACATTTTGTTAAGTTACAGCCTCATTTAAAAAATGATTAAATCCATTTTTTTTATCGTCAATCTACACACAATACTCCAGAATGAAGAAGTGAAAACAGGTGTTTAGACATTTTTGAAAAGTAATTAAAAAGAAATAACTGAAATATCACATTTACATAAGTATTCAGACTCTTTGCTGTGATACTCAAAATTGAGCTTAGGTTCATCCTGTTTCCATTAATTATCTTTGAGATGTTTCTACAACTTGAGTGGAGTCCACCAGTGGTAAATTAAATTGATTGGACATGATTTGGAAAGGCACACACCTGTCTATATAAGGTCCCACAGTTGACAGTGCATGTCAGAGCAAAATCCAAGCCATGAAGACGAAGGAATTGTCGGTAGACCTCCGAGACATGATGTGTCGAGACACAGATCTGGGGAAGGGTATAAAACAATTTCTGCAGCATTGCAGGTCCCGAATAGCACAGTGGCCTCCGTCATTTTTAAATGGAAGAACTTTGGAACCACCAGGACTCTTCATAGAGCTGGCCACCCGGACAAACTGAACAATTGGGGGAGAAGGGCCTTGGTCAGGGAGGTGTCACTGACAGAGCTCCAGAGTTCCTCTGTGGAGATGGGAGAATGTTCCAGAAGGACAACTATATCTGAAGCACTCCACCAATCAGGCCTTTATGGAAGCCACTACTCAGTAAAAGGCACATGACAGCCCGCTTGGAGTTTGCCAAAAGACAAGAGAAACAAGATTTTCTGGTCTGATGAAATCAAGATTAAACTCTTTGGCCTGAATGCCAAACGTCACGTCTGGAGGAAACCAGGCACCGCTCATCACCTGGCCAATACCATACCTACGGTGAAGCATGGTGGTGGCAGCATCATGCTGTGGGGATGTTTTTCAGCAGCAGGAACTGGGAGACTAGACAGGATCGAGAAAAAGATGAACGGAGCAAAGTACCGAGAGATCCTTGATGAAAACAGGACAACGACCCTAAGCACACAGCCAAAACAACGCAGGAGTGGCTTTATGACAAGTCTGTGAATGTCCTTGAGTGGCCCAGCCAAAGCCCGGACTTGAACCCGATCAAACATCTCTGGAGGGACCTGAAAATTGCTGTGCATTGACACTCCCCAACCAACCTGACAGAGCTTGAGAGGATCTTCAGAGAAGAATGGGAGAAATTACCCAAATACAGGTGTGCCAAGCTTGTAGCGTCATACCCAAGAAGACTTGAGGCTGTAATCGCTGCCAAAGGTGCCTCAACAAAGTACTGAGTAAAGGGTCTGAATACTCATGTAAATGTGATATTTCAGTTATTTATTTTTAATTACTTTGTAAAAATTTCTAAACACTTGTTTTTACTTTTTTATTATGGGGTATTGTGTGTAGATTGATGATTTAAAAAAATGAATGTAATCCATTTTAGAATAAGGCTGTAACGTAACAAAATGTGGAAAAAGTGAAGGGGTCTGAATACTTTCTGAATGCACTGTATATTCAGTAGTATCTACTGCATGTATCAGGGATGTTCAATATGCAGCTATACAGAAGAGGCAAGGCATCTCAGCGCTTAAGATGATACAAGAAACTGCAGAAGCTGGAATCTTTAGCAAAACACAAAATGCTGGAGGAATTTAGGCAACATCTGTGGGGAGAACTGACCACTACTAAGTAATATGTATCGATTCCGAAAGCATTCACTTCAGGTCACCTTGTTCAAAATCTTTGCCTGGTCTTCTTCCTCCCACCCTTCTGACAATCGCTATTTGACCCCACCCACCTCATGCCCCATTAGAATGCCATGGAAAGATACAGCATCGTAACACCAAATCCATGCCAACCATCAACCACCTATTTACACTAATTTTACAACCACATTTTACTCTCCTTACATTCTAATCAACTCCTCCCTGATTTTACCAATCACCTACATTCAGGGCAATTTAAAGTGTTCAATTAACTTACCAAATTGCATGACTTTTAATAGGAAGAAACCAGAGCACCCGGAGAAAACCCATGCAGTCACAGGGAGAGCATGCAAACTCCACACAGACAGCATCTTAGGACAGAATTAAAGGCAGGTCTCTGACGCTGCAAGACAGCTGATCTACTAGCTGCGCCACTATGCCTCCCTATAATGTCATTGCTTTCCATCCATCTTTTTCCTTCTCTAACCTTGCAAAGTGGACCCGGATTTGCCCAATTCCCTGCAAGTATTCTATTCAAGAAGAGCTGCAGGGAAAAGTCTGGGAACAATGTGCGAGGTCGTGTCGCACAAATCTGATTTGAGTTTCTTGAAGATGTGACGAAAACGGTTGATGAGGGCAGAGCTGAGGGCGTTTACAAGTGGTGGCCTTAGGGTTCGGTGCTGGGCCCATTGCTGTTTGTCATCTATATCAACGATTTGGATGAGAACATACATGGCATGATTAGCAAGTTTGCAGTGGGTGGTATGTTAGATAGTGAAGCAGATTGTCATAAATTACAACTGGATCTTGTAAGGATGGTCAGGTGGGCTGAGGATTAGTTGATGGATTTAAAACAGAGAAATGTGAGATGTTCCATTTTGGGAAGTCTAACAACGGCAGGACCTACACAGTGAATGGTAGGGCTCTGGGGAGTGTTGTAGAACAGAGGAATCTAGGAGTGCAGGTACATAGTTCCTTGAAAGGGGCATCAGAAGTAGATAGGATGGTCAAAAGGATTTTGGCACATTGGCCTTCATCAGTCAGAGTATTGAGTATAGAAGTTCTCTGGTCATGTTATACTGTATATATACAAGTCACTGGTGAGGCCATATTTAGAGTATTATGTTCAGTTTTTATCACAATGTTATAGGGAAGAGGTTGTCAAGCAGAGAAGATTTACAAGGATGTTACCAGGACTCAAGGCCATGAGCTAATGGGAGTGGTTGGGTAGGCTAGGACCTTATCCCTCAGAGCACACAAGGATAAGGGATGATCTTATACAGGTGTACAAAATCATGAGAGGAATAAGTCGGGTAAATGCACAGTCATTTGCCCAGAATTAAGGAATCGAGAACCAGAGGATATAGATTTTAGTTGAGGGGATTTAATAGGAACCTGGGGGGTATCTTTTTCACACAAGGAGTGGTGGGTGTATGGAATGAGCTGCCAGAGAAGGTAATTGAGGCAGGTACAATCGCAACTTTTAAGAAACATTTAGACAGATTCATGGAAAGGATAGGTTCAGTGAGTTATGGGCCAAACACAAGGTGGGACTAGTGTAGATGTGGTGCGCTGGTCGGCATGGGCAAGTGGGGTGGAAGGGCCTGTTTCTATGTTGTATAACTCTATTGCAACATACTGAGCCCAGCACCCCTCACCTCTCTCTTATTTTATATTATGCCTTCTCTTACTTCTTTCGTGCTGACAAATGCAAAACTGCTGGCATTACTGGCAGTACCAAGGGCAGGAATTTGCTATGTTGGACATTTCTGTTTCTCGTAGTTTTGTGGGTACCTGTCAGACTAGAATGGTGAAAGCAAAACTACATATTGACCCATTGAACAGTATGCACAACATATTGATGTTTTTTGCTGTTCATTGGTCACGACACATTGTAGGAAAGATTAATTTGATTGTTGAATTGTTTCAAGACAGTCCAATGACGTACAGGTTTGTAAGTTAATTGGCTTGGTCTTAATGTAAATTGTCCCTAGTGTGTGTAGGATAGTGTTAATGCGCGGGGATCGCTGGTCGGCGCGGACTCGGTGGGCCGAAGGGCCAGTTTCCGCACTGTATCTCTAAACTAAATGACACTAAACTAAACAAGTAATATATTTGGTAAATTATAAATTGCAAAATAAGATACAACAACAATTTTGTACAACAAATATGCACAGCATATTTTTAACAGAAACAGTTTCTGTATTTGGATTCATTGGCCCAGATTTCTTGATCAGACACTTAATCTATTCCTCCTCAATAGGTGCCTGCATGTCCTGATAAAACACTGCTTAGAACAATTAGACTGCAGAACCTAATGCTTGAAAATAAAAAGCAGAACATAATATGTTCAGTGTGTAGCTGAGCAATGCTGAAGATCAAGCTTTAATTTAAAATTCAAGATATCTTATTGGCTCTGGTAAAAATTGAATATTGTCCCTAATGTGTAGGATAGTGTTAGTGCACAGAGATGATTGCTCGTCAGTGCAGATTTGGATAGACAATAGACAATAGGTGCAGGAGTAGGCCATTTGGCCCTTCGAGCCAGCACCGCCATTCAATGTGATCATGTCTGATCATCCCCAATCAGTACCCCGTTCCTGCCTTCTCCCCATATCCCCTGACTCCGCTATCTTTAAGAGCCTTACCTAGCTCTCTCTTGAAAGCATCCAGAGAACCTGCCTCCACCGCTCTCTGAGGCAGAGAATTCCACACTCACCACTCTCTGTGAGAAAAAGTGTTTCCTCGTCTCCATTCTAAATGGCTTACTCCTTATTCTTAAACTGTGGCCCCTGGTTCTGGACTCCCCCAACATCGGGAACATGTTTCCTGCCTCTAGCGTGTCCAAGCCCTTAACAATCTTATATGTTTCAATGAGATCCCCTCTCATCATTCTAAACTCCAGTGTACAAGCCCAGCTGCTCCATTCTCTCAGCATATGACAGTCCCGCCATCCCGGGAATTAACCTTGTAAACCTACGCTGCACTCCCTCAATAGCAAGAATGTCCTTCCTCAAATTAGGGGACCAAAACTGCACACAATACTCCAGGTGTGGTCTCACTAGGGCTCTGTACAACTGCAGAAGGACCTCTGTGCTCCTATAAACAGACACATCAGGATGGCTAAAGTGTCTGTTTCTGTGCAGTATCTCTACAGTCTAAAGATGTATAAAGTAATGAGAGAAATAGATAGGGTAAATGCACAGTGACATATTACCAACATGGAGTTTCATAGACCAAATAAATTGAACAGGAACCAGAAGGGCAATTGTTTCACACAGAAGGTCGTGGGTATATGGAACGAGCTGCCAGAGGAAATGGTTGAGACAAGTGTAATCATAATTAAAAAAACATTTGTACAGATACACAGATAGTAAAAGTTCAGTGGGATATGGACCAAATGATTTTTTAATTGGCATGTTTAGAACACCATCCAAATTTGAAAGGTTAAGTTACTGCATTAAAATCTCTCCAGTATATTGACAACACAAATCTTGATAAAGTTTAATTGGCAGTTTGGTTAACAGTTTTTCTTGCGACAAGAGATTCTGGAATCCACTGTGGTGGATGGTTATGTTCACTTTTATGTAGTTGTGTGTCTTGTTGCTTTTTTTTTAGTAAGGCTGTATGGTGATTCGAATTTCACTGTACCTTAATCGGTACATGTGACAATAAACTGACCTCGAAAACATGATTTGAACAATTATATGGATGAATATCCGCATTGTGTCTTTGATTGCACTTGGACTTTTTTTGCAGTTATTAACATTGATTTTTTAAATTATTTTATTTAACTGTGTGTATTGCATTTATGGACCTATTAAGCTGCTGCAAATAAGAATTTCATTGTTCTGTTGTCGGTACATGAAAATTTAAACATTCTTGACTCTTGAAATTCCAATATTTTGAATGAGACTTTCACAAGCCAATAGAAGGCAATTAAAAAATAGCAAAAATGAGCGAAAAGATGAAATATGGAGGAAAGCTAGCCAATAATATAAAAGAGGATACCAAAAGTTTTTTCAGACATATAATGAGTAAAAGAGAGGCAAGAGTGGACATTGGACCACTGGAAAACGATGCTGGAGAAGTAGTAATGGGGAACAACGAAATGGTAGATGAACTGAATACGTTTTTTGCATCTTCACAGTCTTCACAGTGGAGGACATCCGCAATGTGCCGGAAATTCAAGAAAGTCATAGAGCAGAAGTGGATGCAGTCGCTAAGGTGTTTGCGAAGCTGAAAGGTCTGAAGTTGGAAAAGTCACCTGGACCAGATGGACTACACCCTAGGGTTCTGAAGGAGGTAGCTGTTGAGATTGTGGATGCATTAGTAATGATCTTTCAAAAATCACTAGATTCAGGAATGGTTCCGGAGGACTGGAAAATCGCAAATGTTACTCCGCTGTTTAAGAAGGAATCGAGGCAAAATAAGGAAATTAGTTAGTTTGAGTTCTGTGGTTGGTAAAATTTTAGAGTCCATTATTAGGATGAGGTTTTGTGGTACTTGGAAGCACGTGATAAAATAGGCTGAAGTCAGCATGGTTTCGTTCAGGGAAGATCTTGCCTGACAAATCTGTGGGAATTCTGTGAGGAAATAGACAATAGAGAGTCAGTGGATGATGTTTATTTGGATTTTCAGAAGGCCATTGATAAGGTTCCACAACGGAGGCTGCTAAACAAGATAGCAGCCCATGGTATTAGAGGCAAGGTACGAGCATGGATAGAAGATTGGGTGACTGGCAGAAGACAAAGAGTGGGGATAAAGGAGGTATTTTCTGGATGGCTGCTGGTGACTAGTGGTGTTCATCAGCGGTCAGTGTTCAATCCACTACTCTTCACGTTATATGTTAATGATCTTTCATGACTTTCTGGCCAAGTTTGCAAAAGACATGTGAAGGGGCAGGTAATGTTGAGGATGCAGGGAATCTGCTGTACAACTTGGACAGGTTGGGAGAGTGGGTAAAGAAGTGGCAAATGGAATAAGTGTAGCAACGTGTACGGTCATGAGAGAAGGAAGGATTTGATAGAAGGGATGGACTCATTTCTAAGTGGGGAAAGGATTAAAATATTGAAATAAAAAGGGACTTGGGAATGGTGGTGCAGGATTCCCAAAACATTAATATGCAGGTTGAGACGGTGGTAAGGAGGTTAAGTGCAATGGCAGCATTCATGTTGAGGGGGCTAGAATATAAAAGCAAGGATGTAATGCTGAGGCTTTAGAAGGTGTTGGTCAAACCACATTTGGAACTGTGAGCAAGGACGTGCTGGTGATGGAGAGGATTCAGAGAAGACTTACGAGAATACTCCCAGGGAAGTTTGGGTGTTTGATGGCTCTGGGCCTGTACTTGCTGGAGTTTGGAAGATTGAGGGGAAGATCACATTGAAACCTACTGGATAATGAAAGGCCAAGATAGTGTGGACGTGGAAAGGATGTTTCCATTAATGCAAGAGTTTAGAACCAGAGGGGACAGTCTCGGAATAAAAGGATGTACCTTTAGAATGGAGATAAGGAGAAAATTCTTTAGCCAGAGGTGTAACTGTGGAATTCATTGCCGCACACAGTTGTGGAGGCCAAGACATTTGGCGTTTTTAAAGCAGAAATTGATAGGTTCTTGATTAGTAAAGGCCTACTAATCAAGAAGGCCTTTACTAGTTACGGAGAGAAGGCAAGTGAATGGGGTTGAAAAGGAAAAATAGATCAGCCATGATCGAATGGCAGAGTAGACTCGATGGGTCGAATGGCCTAATTGAGCTCCTGTGTCTTATGGTCTTATTATCATTTCAATTTACACCGCTACCTGTTTAATGCTGACTTGTCGTAGTGTACTTAGACTTAGATATGGAGAGGGAACCTTTGGAGGCTGATGTTGGCTGGGCAAAGATGAGCAGTGCAGCCACACACTACTGAGATGCTGTGGCTCCAAGATGCAGAGCATGTCGTCAGAGCTGGGGACCGCGTTGACTATCTGTCCAGACCCTAGAGTGTTTCCTGTTGTCTGCTTTTTGAATGTCATAGAAGCTGCAGTCTCCACATGGCCGTCACATACAGGTGAGCTTGTTACCACTTTGAGATCCCTGGGCCAGTGAGCCAAAAAAAAGAGGATGACACCAGCTTTGATCACGTCCAACGGGAATTGATCAGAGTGTTGAAATCATCCAGTCAGTCCATTAGCACCTGGAGCAGGTGCTGCCAGTCCCCAGAAACAGTCACATTTACTCTGCCAGCCAGGGTGGAACGTGCTGCAGGAGTTGGTGATGGCACCTGTGGCATTTACGAGAATTTTGGATAGATACATGGATTTGCAGGGAATGGAGGAATATGGATTATGTGCTGGCAGATCAGAGTTGACTCCTCTCCTTTGACTCCTTGGAATCATATTAGGCACAAACATTATGGGCCAAAGGCCTGCTCTAGTGCTGTACCGTTCTATGTTCTATATTCTACATACTGTTCAGAAATATCACAACAAGCAATTCCCCAAATTTACTATAGCTGTTGCACCTCGCAGCTATGTCTCATATTTAACATTACTTACTAGTATCATTAATAGAGGCTACTGTCTTTATCTGCTGCGCATTCTTTAAAATACTCCATTTCATAAGGTTCCGCATGGTAGGCAAGAAAGTCAAATCAGGGCAGGAACATCACAGTGAATGGCAGAGTTCTGGGGAATGCTGTAGAGCACAGGGGGTGCAGGTACATAGTTCTTTGAAAGTGGCATCATAGGTGGATAGAGTGGTCAAGAAGGCTTTCGGCACATTGGCCTTCATCAGTCAGGGTATAGAGTATAGAAGTAAAGGTCGGTGGGGGCGCTGCAAGCCAGCAGCCCTGTCAGCAGCGTGTCCGTTTTTTTCTGCTTTTTTAGTTTTTTTAGTATGTTTTAATGTATGGTTTTAATGTTTCTTGGTGTGTCTTGTGTGGGGGATGGTGTGGGGGGGGACGTAAGGGGGAAACCGCTTTGGTCGCCTCCTCCACAGAGAGGCGACTTTTTCCATGTCGCCTCCCCCGTGGCCTAACAGCAAGGATCGGTGCGGCCTTTCCCGGAGACGCGCCTGGGGCTTCAGCCGCGGGCGCAGCGTGGACTCTCGGCGTGGAGCGGGCGAGCCCTCGCCGGGGCTCGCTGGAGGGAAGCGCTCCGTTCGCTGGCCCGCGGCAGCCTGAGGTCTGCAGAGCTCCAGCTGGTGCGGCGTCCGCAGCCTGGGATCCCTCGTGGGGGACCCGGGGAGAAGAAGAAGCCACCACCACCGGCCCGTGGGGCGCGGCGTGGACTTACCATCAGGAGTGAGGTCCCTCGCCGGGGATCCCTGGAGGGGAGCTTCGACTGCCGGCCCTGCAGTCTGCGGTGCTTCTGGCTGCGGCGCGAACTTTAAATCTCCGACCGCCGGCCTGCGGCCTACACCAACCTGAAGCCGAGGTCTCCGGTGGGGGAGGCACCGATTCCGGACTTACCTGGACTTTTTACCTTGTCTGCACATCTGTACGCCCGCAGCGACGGCTGCGGAGGGTTGAGGTCCTGACCACGGGGGAAAATGGAGGAGGACTGGCCAATTTTTGTGCCTTCCACCACAGTGATGAATGCTGTGGGGGATGTTTGTGTTAAATTTTTTGTGTGTTTTTGTGTGTTCTTTTTCATTGTACCGCTGCTGGCAAATTCATTTCACTTGCACTTTATGTGCAATGTGACGAATAAAACCGTATTGTTGTTGTTGATGATTGTTGGGATGTTATGTTACACTTGTACAGTTGGTGAGGCCACATTTGCAGTGTTGTTTTCAGACTTGGTCATCCTGTTACAGGAAAGATGTTGTGAAGCTGGACAGTCGTCTGTGAAGATTTACAAGGATGGTGCCAGGATTTGAGGACCTGAGCTATAGGAAGCGATTGGGCAGACTAGGAGGATGAGGGGTGATTATCGAGGTAGAAAAGATTATGACGGGAATTTATAGCATGAACAGTCTTTTACCCACGGTACAGGAATGAAAAACCAGAGGACATAGGTTTAAGGTGAGAGGGGAAAGATTTAATAGGAATCTGAGGGGCAACCTTTTCACACAGAGGATGGCGGGTATATGAAACAAGCTGCCAGAGGGGGTAGTTGAGGCAGGTACTGTAATAACATTTAACAGACATTTGGACAGGTACATGGATAGGAAAGGTTTAGGGGATATGGGCCAAACGTGAACAGGTGGGACTAGTGTAGAAGGGGCATCTTAGTTGGTGTGGGCAAGTCAGGCCAAAGAACCAGTGTCCATGCTCTGTGACTCTATGGCACGTTCAACTACTTAGCATTGAAGGTGCATCATTTACAGAACACAAAAGTCCACATCAAGATGCACCATGAGAAAGTTAAATGGTCATAAGCAAATCCAGGCTACAACCAGTGGACAAAGATTTCGAATTCCTTTCCTGTACAGAAAGTTGTAATCACACCTTAATATAAAACATCAATTTTTCTGCTACTGATAAGTCAGGACACAGGACCCCGAAGGAACTACATAAAAATCTGTTTTATTTTAAATGTCAGTGGTTGTGGTTGGTGGAACAATGCATTGTGCCCATAACATTTGGACAGCATGCGAATCTTCTTTGGAAGAATCTCCGGAAGAGGCACTATTGAGAAAGCTACAAATAAAAAGTAACATGCTTGTGAAATCAGCCCATTAATGCTACTTGCAGCTTAGGCAAATACTAAGCTTATATACCATGAAATTCTATCTGATCGTCCAATGTAACTCAGTGAAAGGTCAGTGAAAAATTCAGCTTATACATGCAACAATTTCAATTCCCAGTAATGGTAAAAGTTTCAATGAGTGACGAGATCAAACCAAGGAAATTGGCAAGGCAAGTTTCAGCTCCGCCAGCTTAAATGCTATCATGAATGCTATATTACAATGGGAAATGCCAACGATAATAATTTCCTCTCTAACACACATCCACAAATGTAGCTGTCACACTGAATCGATTAAACCTGGTAACATTACCCAGAAAGGTCTTTATGGGATATTAAAGTGACTATTTTTGAAACTGATCAAAATGACATCCGAGCTTCTGAATGAAGCCTGTTTCACTTGCACTCTTACACGTCATTCAAAGGCACTCAATATAGTGCATTGGATTCTGTCCAGTTCAATGGTGGCATAAACCAGAGACTCATCAACATGGCAGAGCGTGCAACGGAGACACTTGTCTGAGCACCCAACATCGGGATAGGCTAATTATATTCTTACAAAATAAAGCATCATCTCCAGATTCAGGAAAGCAATTAACGAATAAAAGTAATCATGAAATTTACTTCTCCGTTCTTTAGAAGTAAGATCAAAACATAGTATTTTCAAAAAGTTTATAAAGGTAAGAAGCGCAATGGTAATCATAATGAAAAATGTAAATTTGATGATAATGAAACATGTAAATGTAAACAAGGTTCATTCCCGAAATGGCGGGACTGTCATATCCTGAGAGAATGGAGCGGCTGGGCTTGTATACTCTTGAATTTAGAAGGTTGAGAGGGGATCTTATGGAAACATATAAGATTATTAAGGGTTTGGACAGGAAACATGTTCCCGATGTTGGGGGAGTCCAGAAGCAGGGGCAGGAAACATGTTCCCGATGTTGGGGGAGTCCAGAACCAGGGGCCACAGTTTAAGAATAAGGGGTAGGCCATTTAGAACGGAGATGAGGAAACACTTTTTCACCCAGAGAGTGATGAGTCTGTGGAATTCTCTGCCTCAGAGGGCGATGGAGACTGGTTCTCTGGATACTTCCAAGAGAGAGCTAGATAGGGCTCTTATAGATAGCGGAGTCAGGGGATATGGGGAGAAGGCAGGAACGGGGTACTGATTGTGGATGATCAGCCATGATCACATTGAATGGTGGTGCTGGCTCGAAGGGCCGAATGGCCTACTCCTGCACCTATTGTCTATCATCTATAAAGTTACTCAGTTGTAAATGAGGTTGGGAAACTGGCTGAATGAGATCAGGTGCTATTTAACAGTACGCCAGCAGATCCTCTCCTTGTGGGTGATATCAACGTTATCCTCTTATATTTATTGTGAGGAAAATGTATTAGTATTTCTTTGTACAGACTTGAAATTGCAAAACACGTTCATAAGTTTTTATTACATGCTCAAGAGCTATTATTTTTCCTTCCATTTTTTCTTCCATCTGCTTGAGCAGGGTTGTCAAAAGGCAAATAGACTGTCCTTTACGTAATCAGTAAAGGTTGTCCCATTTCCTTGATGGTTTTTCTGAAGCTGAGCACAAGAAATAAAAGGATTGAATTACGACACAGTTCCTGAACTTAATGACCTGCAGTCTCCGGAAAGACACCAGCGCCTATAATTTTGCTGTCAGCAGTAAACAGTTCACACATGCCCTCTAAATTGCACAAAGGATACCTTGGATTGGTACCCCGTGCTGCCAGAATAGTACCCAAAGAAGCCTGGCTAAAGAACAATATTGGTAGCCCTATTTTGGATTGGCATGTTCTTTCCTGGGTCATCTTTTATCTTCGCAACATTCCATGTCTTAGAGTATCATACTTTTACTTGGCTTTCTTAATTTCAGGGAGGTGTGAAGAAAAACATAAATTGCAGAAAGCTCTCTGGGAAAATCAAAACATTTTCAACAGAATGACATTCTTCTCTCTTTAAAATCTACAATATGTAGTTGTTCCGTCAAAGTATTAGAATGTCGAAAGTACAGCACAGGAACAGGCCCTTCGGCCTATAATGCCTATGCCAAGCACGATGCCAAATTAAATTAATCTCATCTGCCTGCATATAATCCATATCCCTCCATTACATGCAAACCACGTGCCTATCTAAACCTCTTAAATGCTACTATCAATCTGCCTCCACCACCATGCCTGGCAAAACATTCCAAGCACCCACCACTCTCTGTGTAAAAAAACCTGCCCTGCACATCGCCTTCCACCTTTGCCCCTCTTACTACGAGCTGTGCCCTCTAGTCTTTGACATTTCCACCCCAGGAAAAATATTCTGACTTTCCCCTTTTTCAAAGAGCCATTTACACTGCAAGACTATTAGCAGTAGCCAGCATCCACAGTATATGTATCAATGCTGCAAACACAGAAATAATTTTGGATCCACAACTATACAATTAGATTGAGGGAGCTGCCTTTCAGGAGGGCACCAGTACTTTCACTTCCAAACTGCTTTTCACATAACAGTGCAATGATTAACTACTACAACGTAAGTCAATTTATCAAATCAGAATGCAGCAAGTGCAAAAGTACTTTAAGTTAAGATGCCATGTTGCACATACCCCGCCTTATTAACTGCACTGTCAACATCCAACTGCAGCATGTTCCCACAGCAGCTCTGATTGGACTTTCGTTACCAACCATAAGCCAAATAATGAGTGTCAGACAGCAGCGATTTCCTGATGGAATATAAATGCGTTTCAGAGCAGACAGAGCCTACAATATCAGTGAAGGATGCAGCTGCTCCTTTAGCCAGACAAGCTGCTGAATTATTTACCAAGGAAAGGAAATCTAAGCACAAACCAACAGAGTTCCGCAAGGGTCGGTGCTGAGACCGCTTCTCTTCACGTTGTATATTAATGATTTGGATAAGGGGATTGAAGGTTCTGTGGCCAAGTTTGCAGATTATGTTAAGATAGGTGGAGGGGCAGGCAGCATAGAGGAAGCAAGGACTCTGCAGAAGGATTTAGACAGGTTAGGAGAATCGGCAGAGAAGTGGCAGATGAAATTCAGTGTAGCAAAGTGCAGAGTCATGCATTTTGGTAATAAGAATGAAGGCGTGCATTATTTTCTAAATTGAGAGACAATCCAGTAATTGGAGGTGCAAAGGGGCTTGGGAGTGGTGGTGTCGAATCAGTAGTAAGGAAGGCAAATTCAATGCTAGCATTTATATCAAGAAGACTGGAATACAAAAACAGAGAGGTATTGCTGAGGCTCTATAAGGCGCTGGTCAGGCCACATTTGGACTACTGTGAGAACATTTTGGCCCCATATCTGAGGAAGGATGTGCTATCTCTGGAGAAGGTCCAGAGTAGGTTTACAAGAATGATTCCAGGAATGAGTGGGTTAGCATATGATGAGCACTTGACAGCACTGGGCCTCTACTCACTGGAGTTTAGAAGGCTGAAGAGGGACCTCATTGAAACTTACAGAATAATGAAATGCATAGATAGAGTGGACGTGGAAAGGTTGTTTCCACTGGTGGGAGAGTCTAGGACCAGAGGTCATGGCCTCAGAATTAAAGGGCGCTCTTTTAGAAAAGAGGTGAGGAGGAACTTCTTTAGTCAGAGAGTAGTTAATCTGTGGAACTCATTGCCACAGAGGGCTGTGGAGGCAGTCAGTGGATATTTTAAAGCAGAGATAGACAAATTCTTGCTTAGAACGGGTGTCAAGAGTTATGGGGAGAAGGCAGGAAAATGGGATGAGGAGGCAGGGATCAGCCATGATAGAATGGCGGAGTAGACTCGATGGGCTGAATGGCCTAATTCTACTATAACTTGAGAACTTGTCTTTTTTTTATTTCAGTAAGTTACCTATTAATTCTTGAATTAGGAAACATGGAAACAGGAAACATGTTCCCGATATTGGGGGAGTCCAGAACCAGGGGCCACAGTTTAAGAATAAGGCGTAAGCCATTTAGAACGGAGACGAGGAAACACTTTTTCTCACAGAGAGTGGTGAGTCTGTGGTATTCTCTGCCTCAGAGGGCGGTGGAGGCAGGTTCTCTGGATGCTTTCAGGAGAGAGCTAGATAGGGCTCTTAAAAATAGCGGAGTCATGGGATATGGGGAGAAGGCAGGAACGGGGTACTGATTGGGGATGATCAGCCATGATCACATTGAATGGCGGTACTGGCTCGAAGGGCAGAATGGCCTGCTCCTGCACCTATTGTCTATTGTCTATTGAATGACGTTCTAAGATAGTTATATTTACGCTAAGGTTTCAAAGATCTATCCTTAAAAGACAAAATAATACATAGAACCTGAAAATATTACAAATTATTGCCTGTTTTGGGGCTATCACATTCCATCACAGGCTGAATTAACAAAAGTATTGTTATTTATTTTTCATTTGTTATATTCACATCAGACTCTGTAAAGGGGAGTACCATAGAGTCACAGTCATATACTGCAGTATATTCACCTGATTTATTATGATGACAAGTCTTCTTATTAACATCTTTAATTAGAATAATAACCCAGGAAAAACTATTGTTTATATTGTCATATGGGTACCATTGTTTAAGGGTTTGGAAGGTGTAGCCAGAAACTCCTGATTCGGCATCTCGATCATGTTCGAAAGCTAATAAATCAAATGGTGCGTTTTAGAAAAGTGCAATTTCAATTTCATTCACAATTTTATTTTTATGGATGGAAACTTTATATTGGGAGTAGTCCCAGTGGTAAATGTTTCTTAATTAAGATGACCCATTGAAACCAGCCAGTCAGTCTTTGTCAGGCAAAATACAGCAGTGAGATGTTTCTGGAAATAGAAAAACCCGGATAAAGGATTGGACTGGTGGATGCACCAGATTCATTTAAAATGGAAAGTAGCATATAGTTTTTATAAAAACATTATAAATATCAAACTTCAAATTTAATTTAATTCACAAAAGCTCAGAAAATGAAGTCATGCCGATATGCTCTGCGGCCTAACATCGTGGAGCTGGAGGCCTTGCTTGGGACTGACTTTGAGCCTCACCGCGGGGCGTGGACTCACCATCGGAGCCAATCCCTTGCCTGCGATCAACGCTCCAATCGTGGCCTGCGGATTTTAACAGTCTTGGGTTGAGACCGACGTCGGGAAGCTCCAAAGCTGCATGACGTTCGACTAGCCCCGACCCGCGGTAGATTGCCCGGCGCGGGGGAGCTGATTCCCCCCCGATGCAGGAGCCCGATCGCCCCGACGAGGAGGCCCGCCGCCGGCTACGGGAGTAAGATCGTCCCGTCAACGGAAGGTTAAAGGCCCCCGACCGCTGGAGGACAAAGAAGGGAGTGATTGAACTTTTTTTCACCTTCCATCACAGTGAGGAATGCGGAGGAGTCACTGTGGTGGATGTTCATGTTAAAATGTATTTTGTGCGTCTGTTGCTTTTTATTGGTATGACTGTATGGCAAATGAAATTCCTCATATGTTGCAAAGCATACTTGGCTAATAAAGTATGATTATGATTATGATATGTGGCAAGCCAGAGGCTGTATTCAGACATGGGCTGATAAGGAACATGTAACATTTGCACCGTGAAAGCGTCATGTAACAAGTCTCTAAAAGGAGAGATTTCAACCACTTATCCTTCACATTCAAGTTCCCTGCCATCAATATGCTGGGGACCACTATTGTCCATTGTGAACCAGCCACACAATTAGGGTTTAAGAAGGAGCTGCAGATGCTGGAAAATCGAAGGTAGACAAAAGTGCTGGAGAAACTCAGCGGGTGCAGAAGCATCTATGGAGCGAAGGAAATAGGCAACATTTCGGCCCGAAACGTTGGCTATTTCCTTCGCTCCATAGATGCTGCTGCACCCGCTGAGTTTCTCCAGCATTTTTGTCTACACACAATTAGGGTTCCTAGAACAGGTCAGACGTTGATCTTACTGTAGCAAGGATGCCACATCGTGACATCACAAAGCTTTCCCAGCATCTGCAAGACATCTGGGCATCATTGTGGCTGCTGTCTCACAGCTCTACTAACCCAATTTAAATCCTGATGTGATGTCCGTCTCCGGTGATGTCTATGGGACGTCTCTACATTCCCTCAGGTGCTTCTGTTCCCTCCACCATTCTAATAATGTGGGTTGTTAAATTAATTAGCCATTGTAAATTGATCCTTGTGTGTAGATAATCAGTAGAATCTGGGCAGTAGATGAAGGGAAAGTGAGGTGAATAAAATGGTTTACAAATGCTCAGAAAATGAATAATGTCTATATGTGGCAAGCCAATGGCTGGCACTATACCTCCTCCCTTGACTCTGTCCAAGGACCCCGACAGTCCTTTCAGGTGAGGCAGAGGTTCACTTGCACCTCCTCCAACCTCATCTACTATATCCGCTGTTCCAGGTGTGGACTCTTATATATCAGCGAGACCAAGCGCAGGCTCAGCTTTCGTTTCGTTGAACACCTCCACTCAGTCCGCCTTAGGTTTACGTGATCTCGTGGTTGCTAAACACTTCACCTCCCTTTCCCAATTCCAATCTCACCTTTCTGTCCTGGGCCTCCTCCATTGTCAGAGTGAGGCCCAACGCAAATTGGAGGAACAGCACCTCATATTTTGCTTGGGTAGCTAATAACCCAGCAGTATGAAAGTAACTGTTGCTTTCCCTCCCTCTCCATCTCTTCCCCATCCTAGTTCTCCGACGAGTTTCACTCTTCCTGATAAAATTTTACTGATTGTATGCCTCGTTGTCACCTTCTCCTCAACTAACAATGATCCATTCTACATTTTCCTTAATTATCATCCCCTTTGATATCTCGTTTTCACACCTTACCCTTCCATATCTCTACATCTCCATCTCCCGAGTCTAAAGAAGGGTCTCAACCCGAAACATCACCCATTCTTTCTCTCCAAAAGATGCTGCCTGTCCCGAGTTACTCCATCATTTGTGTCAATCTTCGGTGTAAACCAGCACCTGCAGTTCCTTCCTACACAAGCCCTAGGCTGCATTCAGACATGGGCTGCTGATAAGGAACACATAACATTTGCTCCTTGTAAGGGCTGGGTAGTAATTCCCTAAATGGAGAGTTTTCAACCACTTATCCTTCACATTCAAGTGCCCTATCATCAATATGCTAGGGCATCATCCAGCAAAGGTTTAATATAAAAATGGTTTATATTAGTTAGTTAGCACACTCAGAGGGCTGAAGGGTAATGCTGTATCTCTCCATGACTGTCATGATGCATTGCTTTCCACTTCCCTCAAGACCATATCCAACTCTAAACTCTCTAAACAACCATACAAACATTCACTCTCTCCACCTGTTGGCACAGCTTAGATCTAGATTGTACCATCTACAAAAATCACTGCAGTTATTCCTTTAGGATAGTCCAGAAGTATCCACCAAGAACCAAAGAGTTTTAAGACGGTAGAAATACCACCATCTGTAGGTTTACCTGCAAGATTTTGTACAGTGAATCCTGACACTCTGACAACTGTCCAAGTGAGTTTTTGGGTGGGATGGGTGACAGGTGAGTAGCAGTAGGTGGATATTTCTACCTTCCTTAGTACTTTAATTCATTGAAGTAAATTTATGCTTAGTAATAGATCGAGCTGATTACTAAATGTTAATCCCGTGGCTATATTCTACTTTTCTTTGACTCGGTTAGTGACTTTAAATTGAAGTTTAAAATAGGAAGTCTTTAACGTAACTCTAAAACTCTAGATTTTGGACCCATGGAATGCTCCTCCATAATACTGAGAAATCATAGAGACGTTTGGTGTTTCTAGTAATGATTCTACAAGAGGTGTGGCCAGATGGAACTCCTGATTTACCACTCAAAGCAAATTGAGTTGCAGATGGACTCACCTTGAAACACTGGCAATGTTGACGACACCATATTGAGTATATTTAACAGACTGGACACATCGGAGACCGCTGCACAGGCAGAAATGTGGTGGGTTACCACCAGGAAGAGTATCATAGTGTCATAATCCAAACAGCAGGAAAAAAACTCCTCTCTGCCAACCAAGTTGGCATTCTGGGCTAGACCCATTTGCCTACATTTGACCCGTAACCCTCAAAACAATGGTTTATCACGGGGTAGATGAACACAGTTAGTACAGTGCCAACCCTACTCAAAGAGATGGATCGTGTTGGATTCTGTTTGGGGGCGATAGTGGAGGAAGGCCTCTCTGATCAACCCAGCAAAAGCCAAGCTTGCAGCATCATGACTGACCCTGTTGCCTGCAGGGAAGAAGCCAAGGAGAGCCAACGGGAATTTTAGTGTAAGGGAAGCGGTTGGGTGCTTCAGTGGCAGCAAATGAGTCTTTCAAAAGTCAGCGATCGTATTACATGTCAGTTCATATGTCAGGAACATCAAACATGAGGGGACACGGGTGGTTTTAAACTGAATAAGGGGGGTGGGGTGTCAAATGGGATAGTCGAGGACGGAGTTAAAGGGAAAGAGAGTAAAGGGATAGTTAATGTCCCCAGAATTAACGGGAAAGAAAGCTCACAAAGGGATAGGAGAGTATGGCCAAGTGTAATAGGGATCGATGTGAAAGGTGAGATGCGTAAGGAATTAAAAGTACTGTATATGAATGCGCGAGGTATAAGAAGTAAAGTAGATGAGCTTGAGGCTCAGTTAGAGGTTGGTAGATATGACATTGTGGGGATTACTGTGACATGGCTGCAGGAGGATCGAGCCTGGGAACTTAATATTCAGGGTTGTACATCCTATAGAAAGGACAGGCAGGTGGGCAGAGGAGGTGGGGTAGCTCTGCTGGTGAGGGATGGAATTCAGTCCCTTGCAAGGGAAGACATAGGGACTGATGAGGTAGAGTCACTGTGGATTGAGATGAGGAATTGTAAAGGCAAGAAGACACTAATTAGTGTTATTTACAGACCCCCAAATAGTAGCCCGGATGTAGGGTGTAAGTTGCAGCAGGAGTTAAAACTGGCATGTAACAAAGGTAATGCCACTGTGGTGATGGGGGATTTCAATATGCAGGTAGAATGGGAAAATCAGGTTGGTTCAGGACCCCAAGAAAGAGAGTTTGTAGAATGCCTCCGAGATGGATTCTTAGAGCAGCTTGTAATGGAGCCGACCAGAGAAAAGGCAATTCTGGATTTAGTGTTGTCCAATGAACCAGATATGATAAGAGAACTCGAGGTAAAGGAACCGCTTGAAGGTAGTGATCATGATATGATTAGTTTTAATCTGCAATTTGAGAAGGAGAACGTTAAATCGGAAGTGGCAGTGTTGCAGTTGAACAAAGGGGTCTATGAAGGCATGAGAGGGGAGCTGGCCAAAGTAGAATGGAAAGGGATCCTAGCAGGAATGACGGTGGAACAGCAATGGCAGGAATTTCTGGGCATAATCCGGAAGAAGCAGAATCATTTCATTCCAAAAAGGAAGAAAGATTCTAAGGGGAGTAGGAGGCAACCGTGGCTGACAAGAGAAGTTAGGGATAGAATAAAACTAAAAGAAAAGATGTATAACACAGCAAAGAGTAGCCGGAAGCCAGAGGATTGGGAAACTTTCATAGGACAACAGAAGGTAACAAAACGGGCAATACGAGCTGAAAAGATGAAGTACGAAGGGAAGCTGGCCAGGAATATAAAGAAGGACAGTAAAAGCTTCTTTAGATATGTTAAGGGAAAAAGAGTAGAAAAGTCAAATGTGGGGCCCTTGAAGGCAGACACGGGTGAAATTATTATGGGCAACAAGGAAATGGCAGAAGAGTTGAATAGGTACTTCGGATCTGTCTTCACTAAGGAAGACACAAACAATCTCCCAGATGTACTGGAGGACAGAGGATCTAAGGGGGTAGAGGAACGGAAAGAAATTTTCATTATGCGAGAAATAGTATTGGGTAAGCTAATGGGACTGAAGGATGATAAATCCCCTGGGCCGGATGGTCTGCATCCCAGGGTCCTCAGGGAGGTGGCTCTAGAAATAGTGGACGCATTGGTGATCATTTTCCAATGTTCAATAGATTCAGGATCAGTTCCTGTGGATTGGAGGATCGCTAATGTTATCCCACTTTTCAAGAACGGAGCGAGAGAGAAAACGGGGGAAAACTGACCAGTTAGCCTGACTTCAGTGGTGGGAAAGATGCTGGAGTCAATTATTAAAGAGGTAATAATGGGGCATTTGGATAGCAGTAAAAGGATTAGTCCAAGTCAACATGGATTTATGAAAGGGAAATCATGCTTGACTAATCTTCTGGAATTTTTTGAGGATGTGACAAGTAAAATGGATGAAGGGGTGCCAGTGGATGTAGTGTATCTAGACTTTCAGAAAGCCTTTGATAAGGTCCCGCACGGGAGACTGGTGACTAAAATTAGAGCACATGGTATTGGGGGTAGGGTGTTGACGTGGATAGAAAATTGGTTGGCAGACCGGAAGCAAAGAGTAAGAGTGAACGGGTCCTTTTGAGAATGGCAGGCAGTGGCGAGTGGAGTGCCGCAAGGCTCGGTGTTGGGGCCGCAACTGTTTACCATATATATTAATGATTTGGAAGAGGGAATTAGGAGCAACACTAGCAAGTTTGCGGATGGCACAAAGCTGGGTGGCAGTGTGAACTGTGAAAAGGATGTTAGGAGGTTGCAGGGTGACCTGGACAGGTTGAGTGAGTGGGCAGATGCATGGCAGACGCAGTATAATATAGATAAATGTGAGGTTATCCACTTTGGCGGCAAAAACAAGGGGGCAGATTATTATCTCAATGGGGTTAGGTTAGGTAAGGGGGAGGTGCAGCGAGACCTGGGCGTCCTTGTACACTGGTCACTGAAAGTTGGCTTACAGGTACAGCAGGCAGTGAAGAAAGCTAATGGAATGTTGGCCTTCATAACAAGAGGATTTCAGTATAGAAGTAAAGAGGTTCTTCTGCAGTTGTATAGGGCTCTGGTGAGACCACATCTGGAGTATTGTGTACAGTTTTGGTCTCCTAATTTGAGGAAGGACATCCTTGAGATTGAGGCAGTGCAGCGTAGGTTCACGAGATTGATCCCTGGGATGGCGGGACTGTCATATGAGGAAAGATTGAAAAGACTAGGCTTGTATTCACTGGAGTTTAGAAGGATGAGGGGGCATCTTATAGAAACATATAAAATTATAAAAGGACTGGACAAGCTAGATGCAGGAAAAATGTTCCCAATGTTGGGCGAGTCCAGAACCAGTCTTAGAATAAAGGGGAGGTCATTTAAGACTGAGGTGAGAAAAAACGTTTTCACCCAGTGAGTTGTGAATTTGTGGAATTCCCTGCCACAGAGGGCAGTGGAGGCCAAATCACTGGATGGATTTAAGAGAGAGTTAGATAGAGCTCTAGGGGCTAGTGGAGTCAAGGGATATGGGGAGAAGGCAGGCATGGGTTATTGATAGGGGACGATCAGCCATGATCACAATGAATGGTGGTGCTGGCTCGAAGGGCCGAATAGCCTCCTCCTGCACCTATTTTCTATGTTTCTATGACAGGTTTAATGTGAGAGGAAGGACTTTTAATTGGAATTGAGAGGTAACTTTGTCTAAACAGGATGGTTGATATCTGGAATGTACTGCCAGTGGAGGTTGTGGAGTCAGATACAATTACTACATTGAAGAGGCATTTAGAGACATTTCAATAGTCAAGGTATAAAAGGATACAGATTCCAAAGGGGAAATGGGATGAGTGTAGATGGGTTAAAACGACAGCATGGATGTTATGCACCTAAAGTCCTGTATCTGTGCTCTGTGATTGAAAGTGGCATGAGGTCCTACATCATAAATTTCAGGAGTTGGGTAGAAAGAACAGGGCTGGTAAAGTTGTAATTTCTAGATTACTACCAGGAAACTACCTCCTGCATCCGAGTATAGAAATAGGAAGAATATAGAAACAAAGAACTGCAGATGATGGTTTATGACAGAAAGACACAAACTGCTGGAGTAACAGCGGGTCAAGCAGCATTCCTGGAGAACATGGATAGATGACTTTTCAGTCTGAAGAAGGGTCCCATCCCAAAACACCACCTCTCCATGTTCTCTAGGGTTGCCTGACCCGATGAGTTAGTGCAGCTTTTTGTATCTTTACCACAGAAATAGGAAGATATTTCATCTAAACGACTGGCTAAAGGGATGGTAAGAGAGAGAACCTTAGATTTCCGGATCATTAGGATAATTCTGAAGTTTTGGGGATAGATTGAACCTATTAAAACAGGAAGAACCGGAATGTGTTCAATTGCTGGTAAGAAACTGGGGAATGGCCACAATTAGATAGGGTGGTAAAGAAGGAGTATGGTATACTTGCCTTCATTGCTAGGAAGTCAGGAATTCATGATACTGGTCTATAAGATTTTGGTTAGGCAGCATTTGGAGTATTGCGTGCAGTTCTGATCACCCCATTACAAGAAAGACGTGGAAGCTTTGGAGAGGATGCAGAGGAGTTTTACCAGAATGCTGCCAAGATTAGAGGATTTCAGCTACAGGGGGAGGTTGGGTAGACTTGGACAGATATTTGAAGATCGCAACACAGTAGATCGAGATTTACAGCATAGAAATTGGTCTTTTGGCACATTACATCTGTGCTGAATTTTTACCTTTCCATGTATGTTGCTGACATCAAGAATTCATGAATCACCGGTATTGGAAACCACAATCATGGTGTCAAAGTGTAATAAATGCCCAGCAAGATCTCTGCGGTTTTGGGGGTACGTTTTATGGTCAGATGGACAAAATTTAAAGGATATGTGCGGGGCAAGTTTTTTTTTACACAGAGAGTGGTGGGTAGAAACATAGAAACATAGAAAATAGGTGCAGGAGTAGGCCATTCGGCCCTTCGAGCCTGCACAGCCATTCAATATGATCATGGCTGATCATCCAACTCAGTATCCTGTACCTGCCTTCTCTCCATACCCCCTGATCCCTTTAGCCACAAGGGCCACATCTAACTCCCTCTTAAATATAGCCAATGAACTGGCCTCAACTATCTTCTGTGGCAGAGAATTCCAGAGGTGCCTGGAACATGTTGCCGGGAGTGGTGGTGGATGCAGATACCATAGTGACATTTAAGAAACCTTTGGATTTGCAGGAAATTGAGGGACATGGATTATGCGCAGGCAGATCTGATCTTGGCATCATGTTCGGCACCGACATTGTGGGCCGAAGTGCATGTTTCTATGCTATATGGTTCACTCCTGTTGTAAACTATGTAGGAGAAATAAAGGCAACTTTAACTAGATTTGTTGACAACAGTGTTGGCCATTGATTCTGCTAACATTTCAGACTTTCAACTCTTATAAAGAATGCGTCCCTTTGAACAATTGTGCTGTGCTAAGTTCAGAAATATAGAAACCTCTTAACAATGAAATGATGAAAACAAAGTGGTGGGAAATTGGCTGGATTGATCTCAATGTTACAGTCTGCACCCAATATTAGAGAAATAATAATTGGAGTTTGTATGAATCAGTAGCAGTTGTGAAGGAGGGAGATGCTTGAAAACAGCTTGTTGTCACAGCAGTAAAAAGAGAAAATGCTGGGACAACTCAGCAGGTCAGGCAGCAGTTGTGGAAATGGAAACAGTTAACCCCTTAGGTCAAAGATCCTTCGTGAGAACTGTTTCTCTCTCCACACATGGTGCCTTGAACTGCTGAGTTTTTCCAGCATTTTTTTAAATTTCAGATTCCCACCATCTACAATTCATCTTCTTAGCAAACGCATGAATTGGAAAATGGAAAGGAAATTGCATCTCACAGACCACTGAATTTTAATGAAATGAATTCATCCTTTAATTTAAAAAAGGGGGAACAAACAATCAGTGCTGAACAAGATGCCCTTGTAAGCTCACCCCATTTGCCCACATACTACCCATATCCCTCTATCCTGATCATTTACCTGCCCAAATGGTTTTCAAATGTAAACCAAAGATAGACACAAATGCTGGAGTAACAAATGCAGGAAGCATCTCTGGATAGAAGGAATGGGTAACTTTTCAGGTCGAGACCTTTCTTCAGACTGTTGTTATTGTACCTGCCTCAACTACGTCCTCTGGAAGCTTGTTCCGATTTCTCCCAACCTCTATGTGAAAACAATGACTTTCAAGGTACTATTAAATCTTTCCCCTCTCGTCTTAAATCCATGTTACAGATTCCATCACCCCAGGGAAAAAAGACTCAGCACATTCTCCCCAACTATTCCACTAAAATCACAGCAAATGTATGAAAATCATTGCATGCAACATCACTGACGAGTTGCTCTTTACTCCTCTACTCATTTTGATGCTGATTTGCACGTGACCTGAGTCAGAGTGGTAAAATACTGTTCCTTACAATCAGAAATACTTTAAGATGGTTCAATCATTGGATGTGACTACATGAGAGAAACTATTAGAGATTTACAATGTGAAATATCACTTATTTGTTTGTATATGTTTTTGAGTCACAATTGTAGCTATGTCTTCTTTAGGTTTTTATGTCAGTTGGGCAAGAAATCTGTAGAACAGATTGGTAAACAATTCCTGATTGTTAGAAGATTTAAGATTGGAGACAAAGCGAGTCAACAGATGACATTTGGTAAATAGTTTCCAAATTGTTGCGTGTTAAATGGTTATGCAATAATGATATATAGTCTTGTATGATGAACAGTAAAGTAGGTGCTGCCAGAGATTCATGGAGCAATGGATTAAATTGTGCATCCGGCATAATTAAGTAATATATCTGCCTTCCTTAGTTAATGCAAATATGTTCAATTAGGAAAATTCACTATTGCCTTCTGCACTTCATCATAATCTCTATTGGAAAGATGTTGTTAAGATGGGAAGATTTTATGAGGATGTTGCCAGGATTTGAGGGCCTGAGCTATAAGGAGAGGTTGGGCAGGCTAGGACTGTATTCCTTGGTGCATAGAAGGATGAGAGGTGATCTTATAGAGGTGTTTAGGATCATGAGGGGAATAGAAAGGGTAGATGCGCAGAGTATTTTACCCAGAGAAGGGGGATCACAAACCAGAGAACATAGGTTTAAGGTGAAAGGAAAAAGATTTAATAGGAATTCGAGGGGCAACTTTTTCACACAGAGGGTGATGGGTATATGGAATGAGCCGCCAGAGGAGGTCGTTAAGCAGAAACTATAACAACATTTAAAAGATTGACATCACCTTTTGTATTACTATTAGGCAGTGCATATTAAGAATATAATTTACTGGTTGGACAGTTCTACCCAACAGACAGAATGGATAAGAATGGAGAAAGAGGATTGTTCTCCTTGTAACATAGGAGCGATCCTCTTCTCCCCGATAAAACTGAACAACACAATATATAAGAATAACCCAATTATACATGATACAATAAGAATTTGGAAACAAATAAAATTATCTTTAAAATTAAGAAACCTATCATTGTTAATACCAATAGTGAATAATCCCTTATTTAAACCATCTCTTATTGATAAAACATATAATCAATGGGAAAGAATGGGAATTAAAAGGATTGGTGATATGTATGAAATGGGAAATCTGTTATCATTCCAACAATTACAATTAAAATTTAAACTGAAAAATAACCAATATTTTAAATATCTTCAGATTTGCGACTTCATGAAGAAATACATACAAAGATATCAAAACATAACTTTAGATCCACTGGAAGAAGCAATGAATATTAAGGCTGACTCACAGAAATTAATATTATATTTATATAATAGTATTTTAAATATAGACCTACCATCGACAGAGGCACTTAGAGAAGAGTGGGAACGAGAATTAATGATAAAAATCACGAAGGAAACATGGGAAAAAGTATTTGATATATATACACAAATGTTCGATTAATGTAAGACATAATTTAATTCAATTTAAAATTTTACATAGATTATATTATTCAAAAACTAGATTGAATAAATTCTATCCAAATACTTCCCCCATTTGTGATAAATGTCTATCCCAAAATGCAACTATAACACACTCTTTTGTTTCCTGCATAAAACTTTATAAATTCTGGAGTGATATTTTTGAAATATTTACAAAATTATTCAAGATAAAAATGGAACCTAATACTGAAATTATTATATTTGGAGTAACGGAAGATGGGAATAAATTGAACTCATCTCAAAATTTATTTTTAAATTATGGGTTAATAACGGCAAAAAAACGTATACTTCAATTTTGGAAAAATACACCCATACCAACGCTTAAAATGTGGATTTCAAACATGTTGGACACCGCACATCTTGAGGAAATGCGATTCCTCCTAATAGATAAATCAGACCAATTCTTAACGAGTTGGTCTCCATTTGTCGATTTTTTGGAAGCATATGGTGCAACAAAATCGTAGAAGCTAATTGTTTCAGGACTGGGTGAGGGATGGTCAAGAATATAGATAACAATCTCCTTAATCTCTTACTTTCTACTCTTTCTCTTTCTATCTTCTTTTTTTTCATTTCACCCTTTTCTCCTTTTCACACACTATATATCACACGTTTTTCTATCTTTTATTATCTATTCTTTCTTTTTCTTTTTCATTATTAAAAAAAAAAAGAAACTTTACATAAAATGTAACGTCAATATATATTAGGCACCTTGGTGCAATATTCTTGTACTTACTTCTATTAAAATAAAAAATTTTAAAAAAAGAAAAAAGACTGACATCAGTCTGAAAAAGGGTCTCGACCCGAAACGTCAACCATTCCTTCTCTCCAGAGATGCTGCCTGTCCCGCTGAGTTACTCCAGCATTTTGTGTCCACCAAAATTTAAAAGATATTTGGACAGGTAGATGGAAACAAAAGGTTCAGAGGGATATGGGACTAGTGTAGATGAGGCACTTTGGTCGGTATGGACACGCTGGGCTGAAGGCATGATTCTATGACTCAAGGATTGTGAGATTTACATGCAAAGACCTTGGATAACTGAGGACCGCATAAATAAGGAACAGGTCAAAGTCTAAACTATATCAATTCCCACATCCCTCAGAGAAATTATCACTATACCGCAGGATTTATTTTCTAGCTGTAAACACATAAAGGAATACACAAGAACATGGTAACAGGAGTAGGCCATCAGACCCTACACCCTGTCGGGCCATTTAATGTGATCATGGCTGATCTATGTTTGCTTCAACTCCATTTCTGTGCCAGTTCACCATTCCTCAATCTTTCAAGTATTTACTATCTCTGTCTTTAATATAACTAATGTTGCCATTCTTCTACATTCCAAGCAATATAAACCCACACTGTCTAGCTTTCTTGATATGACAACCCTCACATCTCGGAATTAGCCTGGTAAATCTTCTTTGCGTGACTCCAACATTACTATATTCTTTTTTGATAAGAGGAACAAAACTGAATTGTGATATACCATTGACATTTAAATACTGTTTACCTAAACTGTTCATGTTTATGACAGATTAATTAGGAATGTTGATGTAGCAAAAAGTATAAGAAAGATGAGTAGTTTGTAATATATTAAACCCAAGAGATTATGTACTGGGAGAGCATGATGGGAAATGATGCCAACATTGTGAAGGGAACTTATGGGTGATAGTAGAGGCAATAAATAGATTTATCAGGTGTAAAATACACATGTAACAGGCAATAAATGTGTCTTTTATTGCACACTTTTGCAAGGTAAATGGAAGAATTGTTCCCTCGTAACAGGAAACAGAAGGTTAAACATAACTTTGGGGAACTTAAAGAAGAGAGGCTGCAGAGACATTGATCAAAGGTGAATTGTTTCAACAGTTTAAAATCCACGTAGCCATTATGTGGTGCGAATATAAAAATGCTGTGGGTGCTGAGAATCTCTGAAACACTTTGGGTTCTCTCAGAGTGTTTCCCAATGCCGACTGTTAAAATAAACCGACTGCTTTGAGAGACTTAACACTGCTCTATGGGATGTTATTTGTATCTGTTCCTATCTGAGTCGTAGTTAAGAGGGCAACTGGACCCCCATGTAAAACCCACCCAGACTCAGGGTATTGGTTAAGCACAATATTCCCTCCAATAATAGGGTAACACAGTGGCACAACGGTAGAGTTGCTGCCTTATAGCTTCAGAGACCCGATTCGATCCAGACTATGGTTGCTGTCAGTAGGGAGCTTGTACGTTCTCCCTGTGACCATGTGGGTTTTCTGCAGGTGCTCCGGTTTCCTCCCACACGCCAAAGACGGACAGGTTTGTAGGTTAATTGGCTTTGGTAAGTTGCAAAAATTGTCCCTAATGTGTGTAGGTTAGTGTACAGGGTGATCGTTGGTCGGCTTGGACTCGGTGGGCCAAAGGGCCTGTTTCCACACTGTATCTCTAAAGTGTACATGTAAAATTATAATTCTTTAATTTTATTTACTGAAAATGTGCAGGTCTCCAATATCTTTCAATGCAAAAAGGGAACAATTATCTAATTCATACTATTAATGTGGTAACAATTGCCTGAAGATAAGCACAAGGTGCTGGAGTAACTCAGCGGATCAGGCAGCATCTCTGGAGAAAAAGTTTGGATGAAGAATTCGATCTTTCCATGTCATTTCTATTTAATTGTTTGTGTATCTACCTTCCAGACGTTTATGCGCACAATGGACACAGGGGCTAAAGGGTATCTACAAGGATTGAGAGAATAACCTTGGTTTAATTTTGTGGATTGAAGGTGATACCTGAAGTGTTATGAATGAAGAATTAGGAGTGTCACAGATAGGATAGATAAAAGAAAGTTTTTCCTCACGCCGATAATCCTCAAGACTGGCGCCCGCAAGGATGTGTTCTCAGCCCCCTACTACACTCCTCATATACTCATGACTGTGCAGCCAAATCAAGCTCATATTTACAAGTTTGCAGCTGACACCACTGTAGTTGGCCGGATAGCAAATAATGATGAGACGGAGTACAGGAAGGAGATTGAGAACCTCGTAACCTGATGCCAAGACAACAATCTATCCCCACTATGTCAGCAAGACAAGGAACATTGCGATTGGTTTCGGGAAGCAAAGCAATACCCTCACTTCATTTTACATCGATGGTGCCGTAGTAGAGAGGCGCCGAAAGCTTCACGTTCTTAGAAATAAACTTCACTACCACTCCACTTCCCCCAGTTGCAACAGGGACAGAGTACTCCTAATCCTCCCCTTTCACCCATCTACCGTAGCATACAGCACAAAATTCCTCCGACATTTTCGCCATCTCCATCGGGTCTTGCCCACTCACCAACCCATCTAACTTTGTCTAGGTCATTTATACATACAAACAGCAGAGATCCCTGTGGAACTCCATTGGTCACAGACCTCCAGCCAGAATATCTACCTTCCAGCACAACCCTCGATCTTCTATGAATAAGCCAGTTCTGAATCCATTTATGTTAGTATTCTTAAAAAGCCTGCCATGAGGGACTTTATGAAAAGCCTCACTAAAATCCATGAATACAACATTGACTGCTCTACCTTGGCCATCATCTCCTTGGCCACCTCCTCAGAAAAACTCAATCAAATTAGCCATAATTCTCTTCCAAATGGGAGTAAATCCTATCACAAATAATTCTCTCCAATACTTTCCCAACCACTGATATGAGGCTCACTGGCCTAGAGTTCCCTGGATTCTCTCCACTTCCCTTCTTAAACAAAGGAACAACATAGTCCACTCTCCAGTCCTCCAGCACCTCTCCTGTGGCTAGAGAAGAAACAAGGATACTTGTCAAGGCTTCCACAATCTCCTCATTTGCATCCCTCAAATAACCTGTGATAGATCCCATCCGGCCCTGGGAGCTTATCCACCTTAATGATCTCCAAGATCCTCAGCCCCACCACCTTTTTGATCTCAAACTGAGGTAGATTCAGCAGAGACATGGATGACTGAAGCTCAGTTTCTGTGCAATATAACACAACATTTAGAAAATGTTCTGGATATATGTAGGTTTTCATGTATTCTCATGTTGATGCTGACAGTTCCAATATTGGTACTATATATGATCAATTTTTGTTTTTTAATGTGATTTATTTTATTTATTTGTGGGGTTGAGTGAAAATTCAGAAATCTACGTCAGTTTTGCTTGCCAATAATATTGCAACAAAGGTAATGTTCATATTTCATAAGTCATGTCACAGGAGCATTAGTAGGCCATTCGGCCAATTGAGTCTACCCTGCCAATCAATCATAGCTGATCTATCTTTCCCTCTTAACCCCATTCGCCTGCCTTCTCTCTCTTCTCAACAACCATTGACACCTTGGCTAAAACCCTTACTAATCAGGAATCTGGCAATCTCTGCCTTAAAAATACCCAATGACGGCCTCCACAGCCGTCTGTGGCAATGAAATCCACAGGTTCACCACCCTCTTACTAAAGAAATTCCTCTTCATGACCTTTGTAAAGGTGCATCTTTTTATTCTGAAGCCATGCACTCTGGTCCTAGACTCTCCTGCTAGTGGAAACTTCCGCTCCGCGCACACTCTATCCTGGTCTTTCACTATTCGTTAAGTTTCAAAGAGGCCCCTGATCATGCTTCTAAACTCCAGCGAGTACAGGCCCAGTGCCGTCAAACGCTTATCATACGTTAACCCAACCATCCCTGGGATAATTCTTGTAAACCTCCTCTGGACCCTCTCTAACACTAGCACATCTTTCCTCAGATATGGGGTGCCAAAATGCTCATAATACTCTAAAGGCGGTCTCACCAGTGCCTTATAAAGCCTTAGTATTACATGCCTGTTTTTTATACTCTCGTTCTCTCCAAATGAATGCTAACATTGCATTTGCCTTCTTCACTATTGATTCAACTTGCAAATTAAGCTTTTTGAAATCCTGCATCAGCACTCCCATGTCCTTTTGCACCCCCAATTTCTGAATCCTCTCCCCATTTAGAAAATAGTCTACGCCTTTTCAGACTGAAAGATGCATGCTATCATTCGTTGGAACACTGCCTATCTTACAACAATAGGAAGAACATTTGGCTGCTTCTATGCTCACGTCTGAGGCATACTAGAGTAACCTCAAAGTATCAAATTGTAACCATCAGGATTGTACAGAGTCCTAGAATTGATAACTTTTGTGCAATAAAATTTAAGAATTTCTGAAAGATCTTCCATTATTTATTTATCCCGACTAGCAATAAAACGTTTCAGATAACAACATTATGGATATATTTATTTTCCTTCAAATAAACACAAGGTAGAAAATCTAATGGGAATGATTCTGTACAAATACATAGTAAACTTTGAAGGCACTTATCTGCACAAATGTATAAATTCAGACAGTCACTGCAAGAATGGAGGAGAATCTGTCAAGCACAGAGATAGTTCAAACCCATTGCAAGTTTTTCTAAACAGAGGCTTTCATTGGTGCAAGAATCCTCATCTCCATCCCACAGCACGTTGTCTGTAACAGGTTCACCGCCTAAGCAGACCGATAGTTTGAAACGGCAGCGCATATTAGACAATAAAACCGCTGGAGCAGAAACTCTAAAATTTGGCAGGGTGGGCCTCGTTGCACAAATTTGAAGCCTAATTTCCCTTACCTGAAAAGGAAACATGGAATGTATGACTTATAATATCATTACATCTGTGAGTGGTACAGAAAAAACTTTGATTAGCTAAAGAAAATTAAACTGCCTGTTCCAATTTCCTAATGGGCACAATTTCACCCAGGAAAAATTGACCACAGTATGACCTAAGTTGAATTGCGTTGGTGCATTATTGGCTCAATAAAAAGGACACAAATCGATTCTATATCTGGACAATCATAGCACCACTAAATTTTTTTTTTAAAGGTTGCTTCCAGTTGCATCCTGAAAAAGGCACTGCTAATTAGCTAATTATTATGGATTGCAAGAATAGGTGAAAACACTTCATTCTTAATTTCACTCTGTGCTTCCTCACTTTTTTAAAAGAACCATGCAAATTGAAATTACTATAATCTAATTTTTTCAAAATCAATTAGAATTTGTTTTAAACTAAACTAAATTTCTTTCACTTCATAGTTCAAAGTATTACTATAATTTACCTTTCATTATCAACACAGATGAAGCATTCTTGCCACATTTTACCTTGCCCCTCCTTTTCTTCTCGCTTTCGTATATCCCCCTCCCCCTACAATCAGTCTGAAGTTGGGTTCTGACCTGAAACATCACCTATCCAGGTTCTCTAGCGATGTTGCCTGACCCAGTGAGTTACTCCAGCACTTAGTGTTTTTTTTTTTAACATTCCTCCAATAAAGTTGAAATAAATTGTCAATCAGCTGGTTCTAAAGCTCAGAATGAAGCAAGTTGTTTCATGAATTCTGACAGTCCTTCATAAATGTTGTAGCTATTTTAATAGGCCCAAGTAGGACCAATAAGCTTTCCCAGCCCTGTCGGAGTACATGCGGCGGTAATCAAACCAATACCAGAGAAAATCAACCTGACCTGATCTTGAGCAATCTACTCACATGGATGCATCTGAAACTTGAAAATGCTGGCGGTGTGAAATCTCCACACTGAGGACGCTTTCCAGACTTGGTCTGCGAGCTGAATTCCAGAGGTGGCATGATTAAGTCCCTACTCGAATTGCAGGATGAACTTCAACAAACTGTGGCCGAGCGACAGACGAGGTAGATGCAAATTATGGAAAGTAATTAACTCTTAACTCAGTAATGATAACTTACAGTCAATGGGCTCAGTTATTTCCTGGGGGAAAACCAACCTAAACACTCTGTATTAGTTTTTTAAACAAAATAGTCATACCACATGGAAACAATTTGTCCATGCCTACAAAGATGCTTCTTCTAAGTTCCATTTGCCCGCATTTAGGCATTATCCCTCTAAACCTTTCCTATCCATATACCTGTCCAAGCGTATTTTAAATGCTTTTATAGTATGTGCTTCCTCTGCCAGCCTATTCCACATACCAAGCACTCTCCGAGTAAAAAGTTGCCCCTTTAGGTTCCTACTAAATCTTTCCCGAATCACCTTAAACCCATGTCCTCTCGTTCTTGAGTCTCCACCCAGGGTAAAAGACTGTGGTGCATTCACCCTATCAATTCCGTTCATGATTTCTTTGCATTTAGAGGGAATGCCATCCAATATGTTCTCCCAAGCGCGAGCAAACGGCTGAGCTCACAACTTTTGCACCCATATTACAGTGGAAACCGGATCTACAGCTGCCAATGGAGATGCGAAAAACCAGAGAGGGAAGGGGAGGGACTGAGGGAATCTGAAGAATGGATACATCAGTGAGGTAGGACATTAGCACCAGATTCTACGGACACCAATACAAGGGAGCCGGGCAATTTAGTGCCACTATTGTTCAGGTTCTCGTGTCACAACAACAAAGACTAGTTTGCACAGCTGCACCCATTTACCTGGGTGATTCTTCCAAAAATATACTCCATTCATAAAATATGGTTTTCCAAAAAAAAGTATATGGCATTGGCTTCATTAACTCTCCCAAACATTTATTTGACATCTTTACAAGTATGTTAATACATCAAGAAAGGTACAGGAATATCCCAAGAGATTCTCCAGGAATAGTAAGAGTTATGGGGTGTCTGGTGAGAAAATTGATCATCTCATATGGTCAGTATATCCATCTTTGTGCAGGTCCACAAGAGATGGGCAAGATATTAAATAAATATTTCTGTTTGGTTTGTACTGAAGAACGAATTGCAGAGGCCCTTGAGAGCTATTTGCATCATCATTAGCCATAAGTAAAGTTCCGAATGACTGGAGTGTAGCAAATAGAGTCATAGAGTGATACAGTGTGGAAACAGGCCCTTCGGCCCAACTCACCCACACCAACCAACAATGTCCCTGCTACCCTTGTCCCACTTGCCTGCGCTTGGTCCATATCCCTCCAAACCTGTCCTATCCATGTACTTGTCTAACTGTTTCTTAAACAATGGGATAGTCCCAGCCTCAACTACCTCCTCTGGCAGCTTGTTCCATACACCCACCACCCTCTGTGTGAAGAAGTTGCCCCTCGGATTCCTTTTAAATCTTTTCCTCTTCACCTTGAACCTATGTCCTCTGGTCCTCGATTCCCTTACTCTGGGCAAAAGACTCTGTGCATCTACCCGATCTATTCCTCTCATGATTTTGTATACCTCTATAAGATCCCCGCTCATCCTCCTGCGCTCCATGGAATAGAGACCCAGCCTACTCAACCTCTCCCTATAGCTCACACCCTCTAGTCCTGGCAACATTCTCGTAAATCTTTTCTGAGCCATTTCAAGCTTGACAATATCTTTCCTATAACATGGTGCCCAGAACTGAACACAATATTCTAAATGCGGTCTCACCAATGTTTTATACAACTGCAACATGACCTCACAACTTCTATACTCAATACGCTGTCTGATGAAGGCCAAAATACCAAAAGCCTTTTTGACCACTTTATCTACCTGCTAATCGACCTTCAAGGAACCATGCACCTGTTCTCCTAGATCCCTCTGCTAATGTTGAAGAACTATTTATGAAGGGCATCATGGACAAGCCAGGAAACTACAGGTCGGTGAATCTGACATCGGTGGTGGGTAAATTGTTTTGGAGGGGATTCTGAAGGACAGGATCTGCAAGCATATGGATAGGTGGGATTGATTATATAGAACATAGATATACAGCTTGGAAACAGGCCCTTCAGCCCAACTTGCCCACGCCGACCAACATGGAACAGAACAGCCCAGGAATTGGCTCTACATTCCATGATGTCTATACCGAACAGGATGCCAGATTAAACTAATCACTGCCTGCAGGTAATCCATATCCCTCCATTCCCAGCATATCCATGTGCCTACTCAAAAGCCTTTTAAATGCCACTATTGTGTATATCCACAACACACCTTGCAGCACGTTCCAGGCATCCACCATTCTTTGTGTAAAAGACATTTCCAACATATTCCTTTTAACATTTGCCCTTTCACCTTAAAGCTGTGCCCTCTGGTCTTTGCCATCAGGCTATTAAACCTGGCTCGGACATAACACTGAACTTTACTAGCCAATACTGTTATTTGCACTTTATCAGTATATTGACCATTGTGTATATATTTATAGAATGCCTTGTAGTAAATGCCTACTATGTTCTGTTGTGCTCAAGCAAAGCAAGAATTTCATTGTCCTACCAGGGACACATGACAATAAACTCACTTGACTTGACTTGACTTGACATTTCCATCCTCGGAAAAAAGGTTCTGACTGTCTACCCATTCTATGCCTCTCATATACACTTTTATCAGGTCTCCCTTCAACATCCAGCGTTCCAGAGTAAACAATCCAATTCTGTCCAACTTCTCCTTGTAGTTAATGTCCCCAATCCCAGGCAACATTCTAGTAAACCTCTTTTGTATCCTCTCCAAAGCCGCCACATCCATCCTGTAATGGAGTGACCAGAATTTCAATCAATACTTCAAATGCAGCCTAACCAATGTACTATAAAGCTTCATGGCTTCTTGACTCTTATACTGCTGCGACCAATAAAGGCATAGGCCTTCTTTACCACTATATCTACTTGCGTTGCTACTTTCAAGGAACTAGGGACTTGAAGCCCGAGATGCCTCTGTACACCAATGCTGCGAAGCGTCTTGCTTTTTAATGTATACTTTCCCCTTATGATCAGCCTCCCTAAGTGCAACACCTCACACTTGCTTGGATTAAACTCCATCAGCCATTTCCTCACCCATTTCTGTAGCTGATCTATATCCCGCTGCATACTTTGACAGGTTCACTCATTGAGAAACTCAACCATGTTGAACAGGTGAAGGAAGCACAACATTGCTGCATTGAAGACTACTCCAAATTATTCTTGGTATTACATGAAAACAAATCAAGAATTGCCATTTATTATTTTTCCTAAGAAAAATGACTCCGTACACTAATCACTAAAAAGGCACCATCATTATTTGTACCAAGGTATTAAATATATGGTATTATTTTAATAGTTAGTTAGTTGGTTAATGTTACGTCATTCAATTCAAAACTGTTTAGATTTTGTGTGTATTTCCAATTAATTAACAATTAAGAAATATGGTCTTCAGTTATCATATAAATGCCTGGTCTGAAACAGCAATCAGACTTAAAATTCCTCTTTGATTTCTATTACATGTGAAAATATGTAATAATCTGTGTAATGTACTATATAAAGATTGTAAAAAAAAATGAAGTGTTCTCTCTGCATTGGTCTAAGAACGATGGATTCAATATCTGCAATATTTATCACAACAACTAAGTTTTAAACAAGTGCTTCTTTTGTAATAATTCCCTAACCAATCACCACTGAACACTTTACCTGCAGTGGCGCTATTCAGGAATAAATCCTACTACTGGAAGAAATCACTGAATGCGCCAAACTGATTTATAGATTCTTGTGAGCTCCAACATACAAACATAGACAAAAATCATTACCTGTTGATTAACTGCACCAGTCAAAATTCACTAATTAAATCAACCATTTTCTAAACCATTGAAAATGTTAAATTTTCTGTGTTTTTTTTAACTGGCCTTAACTTAAACTCATTTGAAACATAACTGAAAATAGACTTCTTACACTAAATACCATTTTTGAAATTAATGTGTTATTAATGAAAATTATCTGAGACTTCAAATCAATCCTATCGTTCATCAAAACAATTTTGCATCAGTTTACACATACCCATCAATAAACATTTTGACAAGAAAAGGTGTTGTCTAAAATCCAAATAATTTGTTGCAGTGCAAGGGCACAGTATATTGCATATGTTTCCAATGTTGTCGAACCATTCTCAGATCTCATTATGTTTTTCACTGCAGCTAACTTAGAATCTCAAACCCTACTGTCAGAAATGGAAAGTGCGAGATTGCTAATTGCAGCAGTTCCTTATAATACATCCTGGTGTTACTGGACGGCAAATGATTCCCACTGCAGGAAAGCATTTGAATTGTCCTATTAAACAGTGCCATCTCAGCCACTTTAACTACATTTTGGATGATTTAATATGACATTTTAAAATAAAAGCAGCAACTAGCAATAATAAAAGCATTTCATAGAAAAGTATTTATGTTAGATGTCACAATAAAGAAGACAAATATATTTATTTAAAATATTTTTTAGCATTACATACAAGCTGTAGTACATGAAAACAGTCCCTCGGCAGAGCAGAAGCAGTTGGGCAGTTTATTGCAGATACTGTTTGCTGCAAGGTGTATGGCCAGCTAGTATCTCTGTGCATGCTGGTGATAGAGGATTCGTGCACACGCAAGCACATACATACACACACACGCACTTGAATAGCACTGATGGATATAGCACAAGCATTGTATGGAAGCAAACCACAGTTGCAATCTGAATCAAAGGGAGCTAAAAAAAACCCGAATCCAGTCAATTAAACCTGGTATAGTATCCTGCATAGAATATCTATTGATAGGTACTCAGTTTGGCAATTTTATCAAATTAATGCTGTGCTGAGGGGGCTGGCAGGTCTCCACAATGCAGTGAATCTGTAAGCATTGCTGAGTAAAGTCACGTATAGTAGGTGTTTTTAAACATTGAGGGACACTATATTTTTGGTAATTTGCCATACCTTGCGTTTACGACCTAACTGCTCACTGCTTCTTCTCGATTGCCTCTTTCTCTCTTTTTCTCTTGCCTTTTCCTTCTCCTTCTCCTTCTCCTTCTCGTCATGGTCAAGATCCCGGGCTTTTTTAAGGTGAGCTGCAGCATGAGCCATTACAGAAGGAAAACACCAAGAGACCCTGGTTTTAAAAACTCAAGTCACCCCAACTAGAGATTGTTGGCAAGGACAAAGCAAAGGAGGCTGGAATCAAGGTCTGCAAGCCCATTGGAAAGGTCACCTCCCAGGTAAAACACTTGCAGCACTATTCATTCAAAATATAATATAGCTCCACGGACATAATCCTCCCAGAGAACGGGAAGCAAGTTTGAGCCCAGCTCTCTGCAGATCTGCAATAGGTAATAAGGCAACAGACTTAGAGCACATCCTTGAGCATACACGTCAGAATAAGGCCTTCTGGGCCCTGGGACTGGCTGTGTCCCCCGACTAGAGGAAGCAGGACTCATATTGATGGAACTTGAGGGGGAGCCTGGCTACTCCTCATTCGTGCCGAGAAATGGTGCAGTCTGTTTTAATGCCTGTACTGCTGCTGTCTCTACTGGAGTACTGAATATTTATCTTTTAAAGCAATTTTTTTCCTGACCATGGATTTCTGCAATCAGTGATTGTACAATAATCTAATAGGTATGTAGATGGAAAATAGTTTTTTTATGGTTTTGTATCTTATCTAATCTAATGATTTTTGTTTATAATGATTTGTTTTTCTACTCAAATATCTAAACTATTTAATTAAAGATGACCTTCGAGTCTGTTTGTATAACGTAATACATATCTCAAACTATGGTTTGTCTGGGTGGTGTTTAATTAATTATAGCTGTTTCATTAGCAGATAAAAGCAGCATCAGCAATATGCTCACAATAACACCCTTGAAACTGAATTTTGAATCTTAAAACAGGTATTTTCTTGAAAGTAAAAATCAAGGGCAATGTAGCTCATTGAACAAAGTCAGTATGCACAGATAATTCATCTAAATGTCCATGAATATACAGTCCAAACACTGCGTCAAATAACGTGGAACACTAGCAAAACCCAACCCAATAATTGAATACCATTCTACAATTTTTCACACTTGCTTATTTTGATCTTTTTCCCTCAGAACATATAATTAAAACTCTAATTATAACTTAACATCCAACTTTAAATACAATGGGGTTTTTTCTCAACTTCAAATTCTAATGGGTCAGTAGGTTTAATATTATGACGAAGTGACAATACTTCCATCACAGAGTCATCAGATACTTGCTTTGCAACTGTGGTACATCAAATCATGTTGAGAATTGAGGGACAGGATGTATGCTCATTTGGAAAAGTGGGGACTGACTAGCAACAGTTAACATATTTTTGTAAGGAGGAAATCCTGCCTCATAAATTTGATTGAGATTGTTGGATAGGAAAGTTCTGGAGGGAAATGGGCCAAATGCGAACAATTGGTACTAGCTTAGATTGGGCAGCTTGGTCAGCATGGATGTTGGGCCGAAGGGCCTGGTTCTCTGCTGTATGACTGTGCTTCTATTTTTGAGAAGGGAACCAAAGAGATTAATGAAGACAAGATGATAGATGTTGTCTCTGTAGACTTTAGGAAGGCATTTGACATGATTCTGGATGGTAGGCTGGTCCATAAGGGTAAAGCACATAGGATCCAAAGTAAGCTGGCTAACTGGATTCAAAATTAGATTGGTGAAGGAAGCAGAGGGTTAGTTTGGAAGATTAAGTGGTGTACCACAGAAGTTGGAGCTGGTACCTTTGCCATTTGTGATATATATTCAGTACATGGATGCAAATATAGGACGAATGATCACTAAGTTAGCAGATGACACCAAATTGGTGGTGTTGTGGGCAGCAAAGAAGGTAGTCAGCTTCAGCAGGATATATATATCAGTTGGGAAGTTTAGCAGAGTGGTGACATATGGAATTTAATTCTAAAGGGTATGAAGTAATGTATTTTGGGAAATCAAATCATGGGTAGGACATATATATTAAATAATAAGGTGTTAATGACTGTTTTGAACAGAAGGACCCTTGCATCCAGAAGTCAATTGTTCCCTGAAAGGGGCAACCTATGCTGTAGCCTGATGAAGAAAGCATACAGAATACTAGCCTTCATCAGTCAGGGCTCGAATATAAGAGCGGGGACATTATGTTGCACTTTAGCCCACACTTGAAGTATTGCGTGCAGTTCCAGACTATAGGAAGGATCTAATTGTTCTGGAGAGTGTGCAGAGGAGATTCATCAGGGTGTCAACAAATAACGATCTGCTAGAGCAACATGGGTAAGGAGTGGGATGATGAGCAGGTGGAGAAACACAGGGGAAGCTGGAGTGTGGATGTCAGGAGACAGTGGCTAGTAAAGATTGGTAAAGACAGATAAAGAGAAAAAGGGATCAGATGGCGGCAGGTGGGGGGAAAGGAAGGAGATAGAGAGAAGCCTTAAGGGCCTGTCCCACATTTCGCGGGGTGACGCCTGTTTGGTCGTGAGTAGTCGTCCAAAGGTGAGTAGTCGTCGCCGCTGGATTTTCAACATGTTGAAAATTTTTGGCGACCTGCTGCGACTATGACGGGTGCCGGCAGTCACGGTAAAAATCACATAAGTGGGACAGGCCCTTTAAAGTGATAAGCGGAAACCAGAGGATTTAAAAGCTGACAAGAAAGGAAGATGATAAGTTGAGCCAGATAAGTGAGTAGTGGTGGGTAGATACGGCTGTAGGTATGAGCAAATGAAACTGGGTGGGGGAGCATTAAACTGGGGGTCGAGGGACATAGTAGGGCAGGTAAGGACTGACTAGGGACAGTTAACATATTTTTGTACGGGTGAAATCCTGCCTCATAATTTTGATTGAGATTGATGGTTAGAAAAGTTCTAGAGGGAAATGGACCAAATGCGAACAACTTGTACTATCTTAGATGGGGCACCTTGGTCAGCGTGAATGTTGGGCCGATGGCCTGTTTCTATGCTGTATGACTATGTTTCTATTTTGAGAAGGGAACCTTCATGAATTTGATATAATTTTTTTTGAAGAGGTGACCAAAAGGATTGACAAGGGAAGGGCAGTAGATGTTGTCTACCATCTCTCCATAAAAGTGGCCTAATTTACTGAGTTATTCCAGAATTCTGTTTAAATTGAGAAACTCTGGATGAGTGCACCTCCCAATACTAAAAAAATATGGAACATAGAACAAGTGGTTCTGTTCTGCGTGCACATTATCTCTATCCCTCCATTCCCTGCATATTCATGTCCTTATCTAAATGCCACTTAAACGCCAGTATCATATCTGCTTCCACTAGCTAGCAGTGTATTGCAGGCGCCCATCACACTCTCTATAAATATTCTGACCCACATATCTCCTTTAAATTTATGCTCCCTGACTTTAAAGCTATGTCCTCTTGTCCTTGACACTTCTACCCTGGAAAAAAAGATTCTGACTGTTTATCATATTCGAGAGGATTTAATTGACATAAGCACGAGGAACAATTAAATTGTTTGCTGCAGTTTTGCAGGCCCATTAACACAATAAGGCAAGAACAAATATACATAGTGTCATAGTTATACAATGTGCAAACAGGCCATTCAACCCACTTTGGCATACTGGTAATTACTGGCACACTGCTCCAATTACTGGTATTTGGCCCAAAGCCCTCTTAACATTTCCCATCCATACATCTGTCCACGTATTATTCTAAGTCGTAGTTGTATCCACTTCCACAGCTTCCTCTGGCAGCTCCTTCCAGATATGACTACGCCGTGAGTGATAAAAAACTCTTAAAACTCTCCCCTCTCACCTGAAGCCTATGCCCTTTAGTTTTAGAATCGTCAATCCGGGGAAAAGACTATAAGCGTGACTTCATCCATGCCTTTCATGATCCTGCACATCTCAATAAGATCACCTCTCAGCCTCCTACATTCCAAAGAAAAAAAAATCCCAGCCTATCCACCCTCCACTTATAGCTCAACCCACAAGCTAAGGTAACATGCTAGTGAAACTCTTCTGCACACTTTCCAACTTCATGACATCCTTCCTCTAGCTGGGCGACCAAAACTGTACGTAGCACCCCATGTGTGGTCTCACCAATAACTTGTACCGCTGCATCATGATACCCCAACTTTTGTACTCAATACCCAATGAAGGCAAGCATGCCAAATGCCACCTTCACCGCCCTGTCCACCCGACTTCAGGAGTGCACACACCTGCACTCCAAGATCTCTCTGTTCTGCAACACGCTGCAGGGCACTACCAGTCTTGCCTTACTTTGACATATGAAAGCGCAACATCTCACACTTATCAGTTTCTTGGCTCTCCTTGCCAACTGAATTAGATCCTGTAGATATCCGTCCTCATTGTCCACTATATCACCAATTTTGCTGTCATCTGCAAATATACAAAAAATGTAAACTACATCATCCCACATAGGAGATTAGTGGGCAAAATTAGGGCACATGGTATTGGGGGTAGAGTGCTGACATGGATAGAGAAGTGGTTGGCAGACAGGAAACAAAGAGTAAGGAATAACGGGTCCCTTTCAGAATGGCAGGCAGTGACTAGTGGGGTACTGCAAGGCTCGGTGCTGGGACCGCAGCTATTTACAATATACATCAATGATTTGGATGAAGGGATTCAAAGTAACATTAGCAAATTTGCAGATGACACAAAGCTGGGTGGCAGTGTGAACTGTGAGGAAGATGCTATGAGAATGCAGGGTGACTTGGACAGGTTGGGGGAGTGGGCAGATGCATGGCAGATGAAGTTTAATGCGGATAAATGTGAGGTTATCCACTTTGCTAGCAAAAACAGGAAGGCAGATTACTAAATGGCATCAAGTTGGGAAAAGGGGAAGTACAACGGGATCTGGGGGTCCTTGTACATCAGTCTATGAAAGTAAGCATTCAGGCACAGCAGGCAGTGAAGAAAGCGAATGGCATGTTGGCCTTTATAACAAGAGGAATCGAAAATAGGAGCAAAGAGGTCCTTCTGCAGTTGTACAGAGCCCTAGTGAGACCACACCTGGAGTATTGTGTGCAGTTTTGGTCCCCTAATTTGAGGAAGGACATTCTTGCTATTGAGGGAGTGCAGCGTAGGTTTACAAGGTTAATTCCCGGGATGGCGGGACTGTCATATGCTGAGAGAATGGAGCAGCTGGGCTTGTACACTCTGGAGTTTAGAAGGATGAGAGGGGATCTCATTGAAACATATAAGATTGTTAAGTGCTTGGGCATGCTAGAGGCAGGAAACATGTTCCCGATGTTGAGGAAGGCCAGAACCAGGGGCCACAGTTTAAGAATAAGGAGTAAGCCATTTAGAACGGAGACGAGGAAACACTTTTTCTCACGGAGAGTGGTGAGTCTGTGGAATTCTCTGCCTCAGAGGGCGGTGGAGGCAGGTTCCCTGGATGCTTTCAAGAGAGAGCTGGATAGGGCTCTTAAAAATAGCGGAGTCAGGGGATATGGGGAGAAGGCAGGAACGGGGCACTGATTGTGGATGATCAGCCATGATCACATTGAATGGCGATGCTGGCTCGAAGGGCCGAATGGCCTACTCCTGCACCTATTGTCTATTATCATCGAAATCATAATGTAAACAAGAAAGTGGACTCACCACGACCACTGAGGCACAGGCCTCCAGTCAGAAAAACAACCCTTTACAACTACCCTTTAAATCCTCCCCGCAAGCTAATTTTGAATTCACTTTGGAATCCATGTGCTTTAGCCTTCCAGTCTAACCTACCACACAGTGTTTGTAAAAAACCTCGCTAACGTGCATTGCCCTACCCTTATCAATCCTCGTGGTAACCTCTACAAAAACTTCTATCAGGTTTTTGACACGTGATTTCCCATGCACAAACCCTTGCTGACTATCTCAAAATCAATTTTTGCCTATCCAAATGCTGCTATCCAACTTCCCACCAGTGATGTCAGGCTCACCAGCCTATAGTTCTCTGGCTTGTCCTTGCTGCCTTTTTAAAATAATGGTACAACATTCGCCAACCTCTAGTCTTCCGAAACTTCACCTGTGGCTAAAGGTGATGCAAACGTCTCTGCAAGAGCTTCCACAAATTCGTCCATAGTTTCCCCACAAGGCCCGATGATACTCTTGGAATGGGAATCTATCCATCTTAATACACTTTTACACGGCCAATACCTTCTCTGGTAATTTATATCTGATCAAAGACAGCACAATTCCTATGTCTCAATTCCTTAGCTTCCATGATCTTCTCCTCAGAACTCGTGGAGGGATTTGGTTGATCCCGACTGCCTAATATTAATGTACACTTCCTTCTTTTTCCTGACCAGAGCCTCGATATCTCTAGTCAACCAAGGTTCCCTAAACACGGCAGCCTTGCCCTTCAGACTGGCAGGAACACCTTGCCCTGTACTCATGCTTTCTTACTTTTGAAAGCCTCCCACTACCATTCATCCACTTACCTGCCATGAGACTCTCCCAATTGACCTCTGTGAGTACCCTCCTAATGCTTCCAAAAATCAGCCTTACCCCAGTTTAGCACCGTATCTTGTGGGCCAGTCCTATCCTTCTTCACATTAAAATTAATAGAATTCTGTCAGTCCCCCCCCCCCCCCCCCCACCCACCCAAATGCTCCCCACCAATACTTCTGCCACCTAACTTAACTTGATCCCAACGAGGAGGTCTAGTCTTGCATCCTCTCTAGTAGGGTCCTCTGTATATTGATTAAAGCAGTTTTTTTGGACACAGTTAACAAATTGCACTTCGCTAAGCCCTTTACATTATCGGAGGCAGTCAACATTAGGCATGTTGAAATCTCGCAATAATACTACCCAATTATTTTTACACCCATCTGCAATCGCCCTATACATCTGCTCCTCTAATTTACGTTGGCTATTGGGAGGCCCATAATAGTCCCAACAACGTGATCATTTCCCTCCTGTTTCTGTTCTACGCATAAAGCCTCATTGATTGCACAAGGACTCACCTATCATTTGCAAGGCTTCGTCCCGCCCACATCTCTCTTTCCGTTTTTTACCTCCATCGACAAATCAATCTGAAGAAAGGTCCCAATCCAAAATGTGCCTCCACAGATGCTGCTGACCCACTCAGATGCTCCAGAACATTGTGTTGCTCATGCCTCACTGGACGATCTCCAAAGATTATTCTCTCTCTAAGTACTGTGGTTATGTCCTCCCTCATCAAGTCTCTCATTGCTTATTGCATCTCGATCACATTTGTAGCATCTATTCCCTGGAACATTGAGCTGCCAGTGTTGCCCGTCTCTCAGGCATGTTACTGTTAAGCCCAATCTACACACGATCCTTATTGTTGATCCAGAACTGTTGTTGTAGATAACAATCCACGACCGCACAGCCATGTATAAATTTAATTCAATTTTCAAATTTGCAGACGACACCACCATTGTGGGCCGGATATCAAATAATGATGAGACAGAGTACAGGAAGGAGATTGAGAACCTTGTGTCGAGACAACAACCTTTCTTTCAACGTCAGCAAGACAAAGGAGATAGTGATCGACTTCAGGAAGCAAATACCCCAGTCTGCATTGACAGTGCCGAAGTGGAGATGGTCAAAAGTTTCAAATTCCGAGAAGTCAGTATCACCAACAACTTCTCCTGGACCAGCCATATTGAAGCAACGACCAAGAAAGCACACCAACACCTCTACTTCCTTAGAAGGCTTAGGAAGTTTGGCATGTCCCCTACACTCTCACCAACTTCAGCAGATGCACAAGAGAAAGCATTTTATCCAGATTCATCGTAGCTTGGTTTGGGAACAGCTCCATCCAGAACCTCAAGAAATTGTAGCAAATTGTAGACGCAGCCCAGACCATCACACAAACCAACCTCCCTTCTATTAACTCCAATTATACCTCAATCTGTCTCGGCAAGGCCAGGAGCATAATCAAGTACGAGTCGCAGCCTGGCCAATTCCCTCTTCTCCCCTCTCCCATCAGGCAGAAGGTGTAGAAGTGTGAAAACGCACACCTCCAGATTTGGGGACAGTTTTTTCCCCAGCTGTTATCAAGCAACTGAATCATCCTACCACAACCAGAGAGCAATGCTGAACTACTATCGACCTCTTTGATGACCCTCGGACTATCCTTGATCAGACTTTGCTGGTTTTACCTTGCACTAACCGTTATTCCCTTATCATGTATCAATACACTGTAAATGGATCGTTAGTAATCATGTATTGTCTTTCTGCTGACTGGTTAACACACAACATAAGCTTTCCATTGTACCTCGGTACACGTGGCAATAAACTAAACTGAACGGAACTAACAAAGAAGATTTTCAAGGCTACAATTGACAAAAACTAGATGGAAAGTTAGGTGCAGCAATGGCAAATGAAATGTAATCCTGACAAGTGTGAGTTGATGCATTTTGCTGACATACAGAATAAATAGTAGTGTATTAGGAAATATTCAGGAACACCTTTGGCCTTGGATCATGTCATAGTTCATCGATCTCTGAAAGTGGCAGCACTGGTGGATAAGGTGATGAAGGAAGTATATGCGATGTTCGCCTCCATAGGCTGTGGCGCAGCATAGAACATTATGGTACAGTTTAGTTTAGAGATACAGAAAGGAAACAGGCCCTTTGGCCCACTGAGTCCATGCCGACCTGTTCACAATAATTCCATTTTTTTCCTATTTTCTCATCCACTCCCTACACGTTAGGGGTAATTTACAGAGGTCAATTAATCTACAAATCCACCGTCTTTGGTATGTGGGAGGAAACTGGAGCACCCTGTTCCTCCAGGTAGTCACAGTGGGAAGGTACAAACTCGACAGACAACATCCAGGTCTTTAATGTCGTGAGGCAGCCGCTCTATCAGCTGCGCCACTGTGCTGCCCATTTTGTAAAACATTGCTTCAGCCGTACCTGGAATATTGTGTCCAGTTGTGGCTGCAACGGATAGGAAGGATGATTACACGAGAAATCGTAGAAAGGATATTCACCAGGGTGTTGCCTCTGTTGGAGCATTTCAGAGAATGGATACGCTGTTTAATCCCTCTGGAGGAGAGAAGTCTGAGGGTTGACTTAATAGTAATATATAAAATTATGGTGGAGGTCTTTACAATAGACAATAGACAATAGACAATAGACAATAGACAATAGGTGCAGGAGAAGGCCATTTGGCCCTTCGAGCCAGCACCACCATTCAATGTGATCATGGCTGATCATCCCCAATCAGTACCCCGTTCCTGTCTTCTCCCCATATACCCTGACTCTGCTATTTTTAAGAGCCGTATCTAGCTCTCTCTTGAAAGCATCCAGAGAACCTGCCTCCACCGCCCTCTGAGGCAGGGAATTCCACAGACTCACCACTCTCTGTGAGAAAAAGTGTTTCCTCGTCTCCGTTCTAAATGACTTGCTCCTTATTCTTAAACTGTGTGGCCCCTGGTTCTGGACTCACCCAACATCGGGAACATGTTTCCTGCCTCTAGCGTGTCCAAGCCCTTAACAATCTTATATGTTTCAATGAGATACCCTCTCATCCTTCTAAACTCCAGAGTGTATGACAGGAGGCAGGAAGTTTAGAGGGGATCTGATGGCAATTCTTTAGACGCAGAGTGTGTTTAGGTCTGGAATAAAAGGTAGTGAACACAGATATTCTCACACTATTTAAGAAGCATAAAGACATGCATTGCCAAGGCAGAATCAGTTGCAGTGGGTAAATGGGATCAGTGTACATGAATGGCCTGTTTCTGCATAACTCTGCCTCCACAAAACATTTTGTTTCCATTTTCCAAGTTTATTTTCCCACCACGGAGACATCCATTCCATGCCTTTGTATATGCATCAACAATGCTTTGTTAGTAACCATAGAACTACATCCCAGCTCCTACTTTTAGAATATTATTTTGTACTACCTTTTAGTTCACGCTTCCTAATTCCATTCGTCCAACATACCCCAAGAAATAAACAAATAATTTGGTGTTCACCGTTAGTTGCTGCAGATTTGCCTGATGACTGATCATTCCTAATGTATTGGGCATCTAGGCACATAGAACAGTCATAGAACAGGGTTCAAATACAATTGATCATGGACTAAGAAACATTAACTCAGTCTATGAGATATACCCTTAAAAAGACTGCTTTGCTTATCAAAGAATCTATAAGCCCCTTGATTACTCTTGTGCCATCTTCATAGATGACTCTTTTTAAATTAATTATATAAAACAGCTTCACAGGGAGCTTTAAAATATCTTAATGTCAAACACTGGCCTCAAATAATACTTTATCTATTACCCTATGTGTTCTTGCACTGATTTCCATGGAAAGACAAGGTTTCTGTTACACTTTTGATTAGATTACTTGCCTGTTTAAAATTCATGGTCGAGATGATATCAATGACCCAAGTCTGCACTGCTAGGGAGCAACTTCAAGTGTTGGCGACTCGGATCTGTTATTTCGAGAGGTGGAACACAATGGGCACTGAGATAATGATTCCTCACAGGTACAGCCCATCACCTTGGGCAATGCAGACCCTGTCACTGGGATATCTGGTAAAACTGTCACACTTACAACCAATTCTGTAGGAAACTGTCTTTCTTTACATTATGAACTTATCGCTTACAGAATGGACTGATGATATATGTACTTAAGATTAGCAAGATATTCAAGATATTGAACTTGTACAATATAATATGTCGGAAGGAACTACGGATGCTGAAACCGAAGATAGACGCAAAATGCTGGAGTAACTCAGCCAATATAATGTTTATTCACTGAATTTTGAGACCAATTCAATAATTGAAACCATTCACAAAGCTACCATTTGTTAGCTTGATTTTTTATCATCATACATTTTAAAGAGCATGGAAACAGGCACTTCGGCCCATCGAGTATATGCCGACCAGCAATCACCAAGGTAATAATAATAATAATAGATTTTATTTATATAGCGCTTTTCAGGACTCAAAGTCGCTTAGCTCAACAACTCTTCCTTTTTCTCCTTCGACTCTTCCCACTTCCTCCAAATCAAAGGCGTAGCCAATGGCACTTGTATGAGCCCCACCTGTGCCTGCCTCTTTGTAGGGTACGTTGAACAATCCCTGTTCCAGGTGTACACTGGCTCTATCCCCGAATGCTATCTCCACTACATTGACGACTGCATCGGTGCTACCTCTTGCACCCAAGCAGAACTTATAGATTTCATTAACTTCACAACCAATTTCCATCCTGCACTCAAATTCATTCAGACAACTCCCTCCCCTTTCTTGATCTAACTGTCTCCATCACAGGAGATAGACTGTTGATTGAAGTCTATTAGAAACCTACTGACTCCAACTATATAGACTACACTTCTTCCCACCCTGCCTCCTACAAAAACTCTAGCCACTACTACAACTTCATCCATCTACGCTGCATCGGTGCCCAAAATGAGGTGTTCAGGGCATCCGAGATGTGTCTCCTTGGTACCCCACAGCTCCGCTTTTGCTCCCCCTCCCCCCCCCCCAGTCAGAACAGGGACAGAGTCCCCCCTAGTCCTTACCTTTCACCCCGTCAACCGTCGCATACAACACATAATCGACAATCTCGCCACCTCCAATGGGATCCTACCACTAGTCACATCTTCTTATTTCCACCTCTTTCCGCTTTCCGCAGAGACCGTTTCCTCCGCAACTCCCTGGTTAACTCATCCCTTCCCACCCAACACAACCACCTCTCTAGGTACTTTCTCCTGAAACCGCAGGAGATGCAACACCTGTCCCTATAGTTCCCCCTTCAACTCTGTCCATGGACCCTGACAGTTTTCAGGTTAGGCAGAGGTTCACTAACACCTCCTCCAATCTCATCTACTGTATGGTAGACACAAAATGCTGGAGTAACTCAGCGGGTGAGGCAGCATCTCTGGAGAGAAGGAATGGGCGACGTTCCGGGTCGGGACCCTTCTTCAGACTGATGTCAGGGGAGGGGGCAGGATAAAGATAGAATGTAGGTGGAGACAGTAAGACTAGTGGGAGAACTGGGAAGGGGAAGGGGATGGAGAAAGAAAGCAAGAGCTATCTGAAGTTAGAGAAGTTAATGTTCATACCACAGGGGTGTAAACTACCCAAGCAAAATATGAGGTGCTGTTCCTCCAATTTGCACTGGGCCTCACTCTGACAATGGAGGAGGCCCGGGACAGATAGGTCAGATTGGGAATGGGAGGGGGAGTTGAAGTGCTGGGCCACCGGGAGATCAGGTAGGTTATGACGGACTTGGTGGAGGTGTTCAGCGAAACGATCGCCGGGCCTGTGCTTCGTCTCACTGATGTAGAGAAGTTGGAACAGCGGATAGAGTAGATGAGGTTGGAGGAGGTGCAAGTGAACCTTTGCCTCACCTGGAAGGACGTTTGGGTCCTTGGATGGAGTCGAGGGGGGAGGTAAAGGGACAGGTGTTGCATCTCCTGCAGTTGCTGGGGAAAGTACCTGGGGAGGGGGTGGTTTGGGTGGGCAGGGATGAGTTGACCAGGGAGTTTCAGAGGGAACAGTCTCTGCGAGAAAGCTGAAAGGGGTGGAGATGGGAAGATGTGGCCAGTAGTGGGATCCCGTTGGAGGTGGCGAAAATGTTAGAGGATTATATGCTGTATGCGACGGCTGATCTACTGTATCCTTTGTTCCATGTGTTGACTGATACATCGGCGAGACCAAACGTAGACTGTGGGATCGTTTCGCTGAACACCTTCGCTCAGTCTGCCTGAACCTACCTGATCTCCCCTTCCCATTCCCACACTGACCTTTCTGTCCTGGACCTCCTCCATTGTCAGAGCGAGGCCAAAGTCAAATTGGAGAAGCAGCACCTCATATTTCGCTTGGGCAGCTTACAAGTCACAACCCAGCAATATTGATTTCTCTAACTTCAAGTAACTGTGCATCCCCTCTCCCTCTTTGTCCCTCTCTCACCCTAGTCATTGTACTAGTTTCACTGTTGTCCTGGTGAGTTTCATTGTCTGCATAACTCTTAACACCTAGCCCACACCCAACAACAGTCTGAAGAAGGGTTTTGGCCCGAAACGTTGCCTATTTCCTTCGTTCCATAGATGCTGCCGCACCCGCTGAGTTTCTCCAGCACTTTTGTCTACCCAACAATGGACTGTTTTCTTGATCATCGTTACTTTTTTGCCCATCTTTGTTCTATATCTCTCGATATCACCGTCTATATCTCTCGCTTCCTTTTCCCCTGACTCTTAGTCTGAAGAATGGTCTTGACCCAAAATGTCACATAGATACATAGATACATAGAAAATAGGTGCAGGAGTAGGCCATTCAATATGATCATGGCTGATCATCCAACTCAGTATCCCGTACCTGCCTTCTCTCCATACCCCCTGATCCCCTTAGCCACAAGGGCCACATCTAACTCCCTCTTAAATATAGCCAATGAACTGGCCTCAACTACCCTCTGTGGCAGAGAGTTCCAGAGATTCACCACTCTCTGTGTGAAAACGTTTTTCCTCATCTCGGTCTTAAAGGATTTCCCCCTTATCCTTAAGCTGTGACCCCTTGTCCTGGACTTCCCCAACATCGGGAACAATCTTCCTGCATCTAGCCTGTCCAACCCCATAAGAATTTTGTACGTTTCTATAAGATCCCCTCTCAATCTCCTAAATTCTAGCGAGTACAAGCCAAGTCTATCCAGTCTTTCTTCATATGAAAGTCCTGACATCCCAGGAATCAGTCTGGTGAACCTTCTCTGCACTCCCTCTATGGCTATAATGTCCTTCCTCAGATTTGGAGACCAAAACTGTACGCAATACTCCAGGTCACCTATTCCTTTTCTCCAGTCCTGCCTGTCCTGCTGAGTTGCTCCAGCTTTTTGTGTCTATCTTTGGCATTTATAATGCTGGAAATGGAAATCATCCAGCAGTATCTGGTATTAGTTGGAACTGACAGGTGCAGTTCATCTGTTGTGTCCCAAAATAAGTAGAACTTCCGTGGTGTGCTCCCCAATGGATTAACCAGTGGCTGTTTAGTGTGTAACCAGGCAAGGTTTCCAAAGCTAAAAATACAAAAGCTCTATATATTTCATTCCCATACATTAATGAGTCACACATTAATGGCTTCCACAGGTATGCAATATCTATCGTGAATTTAGCACAGAGGTGTTGTGGTAGAGTTGCTACCTCATAGTGCCAGAGACCGGATTTCGATACTGACTACCGTTGCTGTTTTGTACGGAGTTTGTACATTATCCCTGTGATCACGTGGGTTTTCTCCGGGTGCTCTGGTTTCCTCCCACATTCCAAAGACGTGCAGGTTTGTTGGTTAATTGGCTTCTGTAAATTGTCCCTACTGTGTAGGATAGAACTAATGTACAGGGATACACAAAAATGCTGGAGAAACTCAGCGGGTGCGGCAGCATCTATGGAGCGAAGGAAATAGGCAACGTTTCGGGCCGAAACCCTTCTTCAGACTGATAGGGGGTGGGGAGAAGAAAGGAAAAAAGGAAAAAGGCGGAGGAGGAGCCCGAGGGCTGGGGGAGGGGAGGAGACAACCAGAGGGCTGATGAAGGGGAGGGGACAGCAAGGGCTAGCAGAATTGGGAGAATTCAATGTTCAAGCCCCCAGGATGTAGACTGCCCAAGCGGAATATGAGGTGCATTTCCTCCAATTTACGGTGTTGCTCGCTGTGGCCATGGAGGAGACCCAGGATAGAGAGGTCAGATACGGAATGGGAGGGGGAGTTGAAGTGCTGAGCCACCGGGAGTTCAGGTTGGTTATTGCGGACCGACTGGAGGTGTTCGGCGAAACAATCGCCAAGCCTCCGCTTGGTCTCACCGATGTAGATCAGCTGGCATCTAGAGCAGCGGATGCAATAGATGAGGTTGGAGGAGATGCAGGTGAACCTCTGTCGCACCTAGAACGACTGCTTGGGTCCTTGAATGGAGTCGAGGGGGGAGGTGAAGGGACAAGTGTTGCATCTCTTGCGGTTGCAAGGGAAAGTACCAGGGGAGGGGTACGGGGATATCTGGTCAACGTGGACTCAGTGGGCCGAAGAGACTATTTACACGCTGTATTTTTAAACTAAACTAAATTAAACTACAGATAGATAAAAAATGCTGAATTAACTCAGCGGGTCAGGCAGCACCTCTGGAGAAAAGGAATAGGTGACGTTGTGGGTTGAGACCCTTCTTCAAGCCAAACTAAACTAATTTCCCAATAATATCATCAGTTACATGAATGCAGTGATGCCTTTCATGTTTTCAATTCATATTTTTGTGGCATGAAGTTTTTTGGGAAGTTTAATAGGTGTAGGACATACACCATGAAAGACAGAGCACTAAAGAATACCTCAGACCTAAGGATTCTTGGTATACAAGTCAATAAACTTCGACCTAAAGGTAGACATGTGGGTTTTATGAGATGGGATGAAATATTAGTTTTTAAGTTTTAGTGATACACCGTGGGAAATGACCCTTCAGCCCAACGAGTCCATGCTGACCAGGACTCACCTGACACTAGTTCTATCCTATACACTAGGGATAATTTACATAATTTACAGGGATCATTTTGTTTATCCTACAAACCTACACGTCTTTGGAAGGGGGGAGGAAACTGGAGCACCCGGAGGAATCCCATGCGGTCCCAGGGAGGACGTAGAAACTCCATACTGACAGAGCTCGTAGTCGGGGTCGAACCCGCATCTGGCAATTTAAGGCAGCAACTCCACCACTGCACAACTGTGCCAATGCCGGACTTCATTAGCCAAGCATAGAATATAGAATATAAAATATGGGAGAGTCGTGGTCCAACATTATAAAACTTCGGCTAGTCGCATCCTGGAGTATTGTGCCTGGTTTTGGTCACCGCACTACATGTGGATGTGAATGTACTGGAGAGGGGGTAGAGGAAAATTAGAAAGATGTTGCCTGAAATTAAATAGTTCAGTCATGAGGAGAGACTTGATAGACTGGGTTTATTTTCCCTAGTGTGTTAGAGGCTGAGGGGATTCCTGATGGAGGTTAGGAAAGATACCATCCATCCATCTACGAGAAATGATGGTGTGTCTTTGATGTTGTCCTGTTTGCATTGATCTGTGGTTGCATTTCCTGCTGTGGTTGACTAGGCCCAGCCTTGACAAGCAGGCACTCCCACTGAAGTTACCTCTGGCCACTGAATTGGGGAGTGTGTTGCTGTTGATATTGATCGTATTGTGGCGTTGGTGCCTGGCCTCCAGGGTCTTGAACCATATGTAGTCACAGTGCCTCATGCCCGCCTGGAGGTCCTTCCTCTACCTCTCCTGCTCCTCAGCAGCCGCTTCCCAGTTGTCAGTGCCAATGTTCAAATTTGTCCTAACTCTTTTAATCGTATGCTTGTGGCGAACCTTTAGACTTTCTCTTAGCCTGCGTGCATTGACAACCTCCCCATTTAGCACATCTTTGGGTATGTGTCCATTTTCCATCCTGTGCACATGTCCAAGCAAGAGACAGTCTGTCCATCAGCCCCTGAAGTCCTTCTTCCATTGAGTGCAGCATCATCAGCGTACAGGACTGCCCTTATAAGCACAGTTCTTACCCTTCGTCTTGGCTTTCAACCTTGCTAGATTGAAGAGCTTGCTGTCACCTCTGGTGTGAAGATACACTTCTTCCATGTCTGTCGGGAAGGCAATGGACAGAAGGGTCTTGCTTTACTCCACTTCTCATGGGGCAATTGTCAGAGGTAGCGTCCTTTCTACCATTTTATAAATTTCTATCATTTTACAAACTTTAAACATGTTACCTCTGAACCTCCTCTGCTTCAAAGAAAACTGATCAGCTTCTCCAGTCTCTCCTCATAACTGAAATACCCCATCCCAGGCAACATCCTGGTCATTCTTCACCTTCTTCACCTTCTCCTGCACTATCACATCTCTCCTACGGTGTAGTGACCAGAACTACACGTGGTACTCCAGCTGCCATCAGGCAAATATTTTATATAATCAGAGCATAAACTCCCATATTCAGTGCTCCGACCAATGAAAGCCAGTGACCTTATACCTTCTTAACCACTTATCAACTTGCACTGCCATCTTCAAGGTTTTTTTAAACTTGCAAACCAAGATCGCTGCGTTCCTCAATACTCCACAGGATGAGACATACCATTCATGTTATATGTCCTATGCTCTTCTGCTTTATGTTTGTCAAGATTAAATGCCATTTGTCATTTTGATTACGATTACGTTTACGATAAAACTTTATTCATCCCAGGAGGGAAATTGGTCTGCTGACAATTTCAACGCACAAGGTACACGGAAACTTGAAATTAAAAGTGAAAACAGAAAGAAACAGACAAGCGACTGTTGTCTGGCTGCCGTGTGCACAGCGCCTTCACCGGAACAAATCAACAAACAGACAAACAAATGCAGACTTATCCCCTGGGCAGAGAATTCTAAACTAGAGTGCCCCTCCCCCTCCCCCACACCGGGTCCCCCTTTGTTCTCCCCCCCGTCCCTCACGGCGGTCCCCCCAAGCCGGGTCCCCATTGTCTTCACCTCCCCCTCACGCTCGACCACGAGGCCCCACCCCCCACTGAGGCTCCCGTTGCCGCCGAGGCTCCCATCGCCACCACCACTGAGGCTCCTTTGGCCCAGACAGGCCTCGCCACTCAGTTTCACCGCACTCCTCTGGGAGGCCTGTGGGGCGAGTCGGGCCTCCCCGGGCACGTTCCAGTCTTCGGTCGTCGTTCCGCTAGGTGGCGGCACGGTTGTTCGGCGGGTGGATCGGACCCGCACGGCTCCCCGGGACACTCCCACCTCACGCACGGCTCCCCGGGACACTCCCGCCGCACGCGCAGCTCCATTTCTCAACCCATTTCACCAACACATCAATATCATTCTGTAGCGTTTGACTACCCTCAATGTTATCAACAAATCCACCAATCTGTGAACTAAGTGACCTTGCCATCTCCATTCACACCCAACTTATTCACATGTATTATGTACCAAGGATCCTAGCACCAATCTATAAGACCATAAGAAATAGGAGCAGAATTTGACAACAAGCCAGTTCGGTATTCCGACTGCGCATGCACAGGTCATAGGTCGCTCGGGCTAAACAATCGGGTGGCTGTGCCGCTGCATGGGTGCCGACCTGCGTCTCGATCCCTATCCAGCCGCCGTTGGGCCGTCCCCGTCCCCTCCCAAGTGTCCCGTCCGAGGGCGGCCACGGGCCAGCGGGTGCAGCGTAGCGCGGAGGGAGGGGGGGGGCGCTCGCCATGTCCAGCTCGGCTCTGCCTGTCCCAGCGGGGAGCTGGCCCGTCACAGCGGCAGCCCAGGCCCGCAGGCGGTGCAGAAAAGAAGAACCAACTCCAGCTCAACCCCGCGCAGGATTGACAGGAAGAATCGAGCTGGGGCGTCGCCTCCCCTCCGCGCTGCCTACGGGCCCGGGCCGACATTCCCGTCTGCGGACCTCTGGATAGAAGACCCTCCTTCAGACTTCCCACACATTAGACTTTTGCGCCGTGGTTGGGATGGATGGGAGCGGGGATTTCCGCGGGCGCAAGGAACAAATGACCTAAAGTTTGCGTTGAGTGAAATGAGTGTTCTTAACGTCCTCGTTGGATCCCAGCTTCAGCTCAACCAACGTCGGTCACATTATCCGGACAGGTGGCGGGGGATCAGGAGCTGATGTGAGGCATTGGCGATGCTCTGGAATCTTAGTCAGTCGCCGCCGAGCAGTGGAGTCAAGGAGGCAGCGCCCAACCCGGGGAGTAGAGGTGTCAGTTCTTCCAGCAGCGAGTGAGCGGAGAGGCACCAGCTACCGCGGCCCACTCACCTGTCGGGCGCTGACTCCTCCATCCCGGGATCCAGCCACTCTCACAAAATGCCGGTGTACGACGAGGACGGTAAGAACACTCAGTTCACTCAATGCAATATTTAGGTCATTTGTTCCTTGCGCCCGTGGAAATCTCCAGCGCGGTCGAGACGAGGAGGTTTCTGAAGTTGCATTCTCTCGATTGAGGACATTTTCTCGACTCTCCTAGAAGCAACGAGCCATGGCTTTACCAGTGATTGTCTGTCTAACTGAAACCTCTCTTCTCCCACCTCTCACCGTCTCTCCCTCTCTCTCCCACTCGCATCTACCCCCTCTCTCTTGCTGTTACACCCCGCTCAACGCGCTACCAGGCACCCCGTTCCCTTTTTTTATTCTCGAATGACTTTTGAAAAATCCCATGATTCCTTGCGTTTTTCGGAATACTGAACTGGCTTATTCAGCCCATCGACTCTGCTCCGCCATTCGACCATGGCTGATCTATTTTTCCCTCTCAATCTCATTTGCCTGCCTTCTCCCCATAAGCTTTGATACCCTTATTAATCAAGTACTTATCAATCTCCACTTTAAAAATACTCAATGACTTGGCCTCCACAGCAGTTTGTGGCAATGTATTCTACAGATTCACAACCCTCTGGCTAAAGACATTATTTAGTTTAGTTTTAGTTTAAAGATACAGAGCAGAAACAGGCCTTTCGGCCCACCGACCAGCGATCCCCGCACATTAATATTCCCTACACACACTAGGGACAATTTTACATTCATACCAAGCCAATTAACCTACAAACCTGTACGTCTTTGGAGTGTGGGAGGAAACCGAAGACCTCAGAAGAAACCCACGCAAGTCACGGGGAGAATGTACAAACTCCGTACAGACAAGTCTCTGTAGTTGGGATTGAACCAGTGTCTCTGGCACTGTAAGGCAGTAGCTCTGCTGCTACCCCACCAAGCTACCTTCCTCATCTCCATTTCAAAGGTACATCCTTTCATTCTGAGGCTATGGGCTCTGGTTCTTGATTCTCCTACTAGAAATATCTTTTCCACATCCACTCTATCTAGGCCTTTTAATATTCAATGAAATCCCCCCTTATCCTTCTAAACTCCAACCAGTACAGGCCCAGAGCCGTCAAACGCTTCTCATACATTAACCCAATCACCTCCAGAATCATTCTTGTAAACCTCCTCTGGACCCTCTCCAACGTCAGCACATCCTTCCTCGGATGTGGTGTCCAAAACTGCTCACATTATTCCAAATATGGCCTGACCTGTGCCATATAAAGCCAAGGTAGACAAAAATGCTGGAGAAACTCAGCGGGTGAGGCAGCATCTATGGAGCGAAGGAAATCGGCAACGTTTTGGGTCAAAACCCTTCTTCAGACTGAACGCCATATAAAGCCATCCTTGCTTTTATATTCTAGACCACTTGAAATGAATGCTACCATTGTATTTGCCTTTCTTAATGCCCACTTAACCTGAAAATTAACCTTTTGGGAATCCTGCACTTAATTTATCACTTTGCACCTCCAATTCTGAATCCTCACCCCAGTTAGAAAATAGTCTAATCCCTGTGGAGCACCACTAGTCACAAGCATCCAATCACAAAAACAACCGTCTCATTAACCAGCAGTCTCCTACTGCCAAGGCATTTTTGGATCCAATTTACAAATTTTCCATTCATCTGTTTGGCCCTAACCTTTTGGACCAGTCCACTGCACTACTGCATTGCATCTTATTGCAGAGGGGATCTTATTGAAACATATAAGATTATTAAGGGTTTGGACACGCTAGAGGCAGGAAACATGTTCCCGATGTTGGGGGAGTCCAGAACCAGGGGCCACAGTTTAAGATTAAGGGGTAAGCCATTTAGAACGGAGATGAGGAAACACTTTTTCAAACAGAGAGTGGTGAGTCTGTGGAATTCTCTGCCTCAGATGGTGGTGGAGGCTGGCTCCCTGGATGCTTTCAAGAGAGAGCTAGACAGAGCTCTTAAAGATAGCGGAGTCAAGGGACATGGTGACAAGGCAGGAACGGGGTACTGATTGTGGATGATCAGCCATGATCACATTGAATGGCGGTGCTGGCTCGAAGGGCTGAATGGCCTAGTCCTGCACCTATTGTCTATTGTCTACTGCACTGCCCTCATCAATACACTTTACTACCTCTTCAATAAATTCATAACTATGAATCAAAGCTTCAGGATGAAAGGTATAATCATTGGACTGGCTACACTGTGGTATTGAACATTAGAGTGGCGCAGTGGTCCTAATTGGAGAGTTGCTCCCTCATAGACCCAGAGCTGTCTGTGTAGAGTTTCCACATCTTCTTTGTAACTGCATGAGTTTCCCCTGAGGCCCCAGTATCCACCCACATCCCAAAGACGTGAGATTTGGTAGGTTAATTGGCCATTTAGCACCTCGTGTGTAGTTATTTATTTATTTTTTTGAGTTTTAAAGATACAGCACGGACACAAGCCCTTTGGCCCACCGAGTCCACACCGACCAGAGATCCCCGCACATTAACACAAGCATACAAACACTAGGGACAATTTACACTTATACCAAGTACACAAACCCAAGCCAATTAACCTACAAACCTATACGTCTTTGGAGTGTGGGAGGAAACCGAAGAACTCGGAGAAAACGCACGCGGTCACGGGGAGTACGTACAAACTTCGTACAGACAGCACCAGTAGTCGGGTAGTGTAGGTGAGTAGTAGAATTTGGGGGGAGTTGATGAGATTGTGGGAGGGAAAAAAAGGGATTGTTGGTATTTGTTTTTGTGCTGTAACCTTCTGTGACACCATTAATTGAGTGGGTAGCATTTCCTCTGCCATTAGTTTAAGGAGATATGAGCCAGGTACAGGTAAATAGGACTGGCTTGGAATTTTGGTCACCATGGATGAGTTGGGCTATTGGCCCTTTTTCTGTGAAGATTTTAAAATTAAGCTTTAACTGCCTTAGCTATATCAAGAAAAGATCAGTCCTTATAATTTGCAAATTAAGGTGATATAAAACAAGAGGAATTTAATTAAATAATAGACTACGTTACAGAGATTTTTCCACTGCCCTCTTCCTACTTCCATAAACTCCTGGGATCGTATGTTTAGAGATACAGCCTGGAAACAGGCCCTTCTGCCCATCAAGTCCATGCCAACCAACGATCACCCGTGCACTAGTTCTTATATATCAGTTTCGCAACCTACACGTCAGGGGCAATTTGTGGACAAATTAGGAAAGTGTTCCTATTTGTTCAGGTGCCCATAAATGGACTGAGTTCTACAGAACATCGACAGTCTTTAAGTGCTAGCCCTCTCATTAGTTACAACGTAGACTGTATTGGAAAATCTATTTTAACAAGAGATCCTTGGGTCTGCCCAAGTTTAACTGTTAAGACGAGAGAAATGTTGTAATTCAAACTGCTGGGGGAATCTCAGTGGGCCAGGTAACATCTGTGGAGAGAGAAGGTCAGCTGACATGTTGATTTGAGATCCTGATGCAGGACCACGACCTCAAATGTTGACCTTCCTCTGCCTCCACAAATGCTGCCTAACCCACTGTGTTCCTCCATCAGTTGACGGAGGAACCCCCTCCTTCCTTCCATGAAGTCAATTTTCTATCCAGTGGACTAGCTCTCCCTGGTTCCCATGCGATCTAATCTTCCAGAACAGCGTACCAGCCGTCTATCAAATGCAATGCTGAAGTCCATGTAGACAATGTCTACAACTCTCCCCTCATCAACCTTTTTGGTTACTTTTTCAAAAAAACTCAGATTTATGAGACATGATCTCCCATGCACAAATTCATGTGAACTATCCCTAGTCAATGCCTGTGTATCCAACTGCATATATCTTATCCCTCAGAATCCTCGCCAGTAACTTGCCTACTGCAGATGTTGGGCTCACTGGTTTATAGTTCCCAGGCATTTCCTTGCCAGTCCTCTGCTAGTCCTTCAAATATTTAAGCCCAGTTCAGTTTTTGCTGCAATATTTAAGCAACCAAAACTGAGAGTGAGTCTTCAGTACCAAGTTTAATCAGAGGGTATAATTTAAATCTATATTGTTAACCTTGTATAAAGCACATTGATAAATTGGAAAACTTAACTCGAGATTACTAGAGCACACATGCCTGCTATTTGTACCTCAAACTGCACACATTGTTTCAACTCTGATTAATTTATGAGCATTTTACAAGAATTTTTACTTTACTTGGCCGGGCATTCATTATACAATCAGAATTTTATAGCTCAAAGATGTCATTCGACCCACTATATCAAACTTATATACATTTCGGTCATGCTCTCTTTCCTCTGACCCATAGCCTTTACAATTTATTCACTTTTGTTTTTCCCAGGTCAATTACGGATTCTGCTATCACAAGAAGTTGTCAAAAAGTTTGTGTATTAAAATCTTTTTCCATTAATGAAAAAGAGGTTTACCTCGCCGTTATGTTTTGGTGTTGGCTATAAATTTAAAATAATTTAGTTACCAATGTGTGGACCCGTGGAAATAGTTTGCTCAGTTTATTTACTTCACCAAACTCTGATCATCTCAAGATCCTCCCTTAACTTCCTAAAATTACTTCTTTTTTTAAAATATGTGCAATGTTGGCATTTTCTGATGCATACATTAACAATGTAACATTTCAAACTGAAAGTGACCCAAAAATAACAACAAATTTGGACATCTTGAGAAATTACCATGGTCTGCTCCATCTCAAGATCATGATAACTGGAGCTACAAATTAAACACACAGCAGCTGTTTTCAAGATGAACAGCTGCTGCATCATTTAACACTGACCCTTAGGAAGATGGTCAATGCTTTTAAAGAGATCTCACCATGGCAGCAACCATTTGGTCTATCGATCATGCGGTCTATAAACTGCATTCACGTTGACAGCAACCTTGATCCTGCCTGCATTGACTGTTTTCTAATAAAAAATTCATGGGACCATGTACTGTGTATAAAATATTCCAAGGGAGAGTGTGGTGGAATAAATACACTGAATCACGCATGTTCACGGTTTTCTGTGTGACGTACTTCTTGTTAGTTGATCACAAAAGTCATACATTGGAAGCTCCACATCCAATTTCTGTTGTTGAATTTTCCTAAATCGCACACTTTAGTGACATTTTCATATGTGAGAAAGATGATGAACCATGCGGTAATGTCTTGGAAATGCCTGATGGGTGGATCTTCCACCAGAAACGAGTGTGAACTCTTCAGAGCATGCTGATTTTGCACTTTATGCATTATTAACACAAAAAGGAAACAGCCACAAAGGGATTCAATTTCATCGCATACCGTATGCTGCCTTACACACAAAACACATTGGTCTAGAAATTAAATCACATAGTAAGTATACTTTACACGATGGGAACAAAATTGATAATCTAAAGTTTCCGGTATTTCTCACAATGCACAGCACAAAACTGGAATATGAACTGCTTGCTTTAGTGTATCTAGTACTTCCACATTTGGAAATAAAACACTATCATCATTTTCGGTGAAGAATGGATTTATGGAATAAATAGGTCGGACCACAAAAGGATCCTTGTCTTTTTGCTAATCACATGGAGTCAAGGATGATCTGTGGGGTCAAAAATGGCTTATGAAGCCAATGTGATTCACAGACGTTTCTTCAATTGTTTCTAAATAACGACACAAAATGCTGGAGTAACTCAACGGGTCAGACAGCATCTCTGGAGGAAAGGCTGATGTTTCAAGTCAGAACCCTTCTTCAGACAATTGTTTCTTCTGTCCATCTGATAATCTCCCCATAACAGTGCTTGGATTATACTGTAGGCCTGCTTTGGGAGTCTGCTGTCAGACATACAAACAACATGGCCGGCCGAATGGTGCTATCTCACAATGATTGGAATCCTAATGGATCAGTTCACACAAACTCTTTAGTTTAGTTTAGAGATACAGAGCAGAAACAGGCCCTTCGGCCCACTGAGTCAAGAGTCAAGTCAAGAGTGTTTTATTGTCATATGTCCTGGACGGGACAATGAAATTCTTACTTGCTGCAGCACAACAGAATATGTGAATATGTAAACATTGTATATAACGGGAAAAAAAGAAAAAAGTTCAATAAATAACAAATATAGTGCAAATAACAAATAATAATAATAGTCTTTTGTAGTTCAGAGCTTATTCGTTGTTGTGTTTAATAGCCTGATGGCTGGAGGGAAGAAGCTGTTCCTGAACCTGGACGTTACAGTTTTCAGGCACCTGTACTTTCTTCCTGATGGCAATGGTGAGATGAGTGTGTGGCCAGGATTGTGTGGGTCCTTGATGATTTTGGCTGCCTTTTTTAGGCAGCGACTCCGATAGATCCCTTTGATGATGGGGAGGTCAAAGCCGGTGATGAACTCGGCAGTGGTCACAACTTTTTGTAGTCTTTTTCGCTCCTGGATGTTCAAGTTGCCAAACCAGGCCACGATGCAACCAGTCAGAATGCTCTCTACCGCGCACCTGTAGAAGTTTAGGAGAATCCTCTTCGACATGCCGAATCTCCGTAATCTTCTCAGGAAGTAGTCGCGGATGTGCCTTCTTTACAATTGCATCGGTGTGCCGGGTCCAGGAAAGATCTTCTGATATATGCACGCCCAGGATTTTGAAGTTATTGACCCTCTCCACCATCGTCCCGTTGATATAAACAGGATTGTGGGTCCCCATCCTTCCCCTGCCAAAGTCCACAATCAGTTCCTTGGTCTTACTGATGTTGAGAGCCAGGTTGTTGTGCTGGCACCATTTAGTCAGTCGGCTGATCTCACTTCTATACTCTGACTCGTCCCCATCTGTGATTCGTCCAACCACAATAGTGTTGTCGGCGAACTTGATGATGGAGTTCACATTATGTCCGGCTACGCAGTCATGGGTATAGAGTGAGTACAGCAGGGGGCTGAGCACGCAGCCTTGAGGTGCTCCCGTACTAATTGTTACTGAGGATGAAGTGGAGTCCAATTCGAGCAGACTGTGGTCTGTGGATGAGGAAGTTGAGGATCCAATTGCAGTGGGATGAGCAGAGGCCCAGTTCCGTGAGCTTGGTAACCAGCTTGGACGGGATGATGGTATTAAACGCCGAGCTGTAGTCAATGAATAACAGCCTGACGTAGGTGTTTTTATTTTCCAAGTGGTCCAATGCGGAGTGGAGAGCCAGTGAAATTGCATCCTCCGTTGACCTGTTGTGGCGGTATGCGAACTGTAGTTGGTCGAGGTTCACACCGACCAGCGATCCCCGCACACTAACATTATACTGCACACACGAGGGACAATTTACAATTATACCAAGCCAATTAACCTAGAAACCTGTACGTCTTTGGAATGTGGGAGGAAAGCGGAGATCTCGGAGAAAACCCACGCAGGTCACGAGGAGAACGTACAGACTCCGTACAGACAACACCAGGAGTCAGGATCGAACCCAGGTCCCTGGCGCTGTAAGGCAGCAACTCTACTGCTGCGCCACCGTGTCGCCCACTGTTGTGGAAACTGCTGTGGCAAACAAAGTATTATTTCCTGTTGGACCAGACCTTGCATCTCGTCTGTAGTGTCAATCTTCTCACTTCAGTTTATTTTATTGTCACGTGTACCGGGGTACAGCGAAAAGCTTTTGTTGTGCGCTAACCAGTCAGCAGAAAGACAGTACATGATTACAATCGAGTCATTTACAGTATATAGATACAAGATAAGGGAATAAGGTTAATGCAAGCAAAGTCTGATCAAGGATAGTACGAGGGTCACCAAAGAGGTAGATAGTAGTTCAGCTGTAACATTTGCACAGTTCAGAAACAGCATGCTTGCTCTCATGTCTGCTGCACCATACTTGCCATTAGGAAGTTTCCATTGACAACTACCAATTATGAGCCCTGACATTATGCCAATAAATATATTTTTTATCAACCAAAAAGTATGAAAGTATATGGGATAAAGCAGTGGTTCTTATCCTGGAGGTCGTGATCACTTGTGGGGGTCGTTTGGGGCTTTGCCGGGGGTCATGAAGGGGACACAAATAACATATCCATTTGTTGAGCCCATGTTTAGGAACCTAACAAAGGTACATACCACATACAGTATTTTGTTCACGTATGTGCGTACTGGTGCCAAAAAGGTTAAGAACCACTTGGATAAAGGCTATGTAGGGTCTCACGTCACAATGGTTTCGCTAAATGATGTGATCAGTTTAAGGGGCGGAATGGTCTCCTGTGCCTCCTGGTGTTACCGTGTTTACATCATTTTAACTAAACATCATAAAACTAAAAATTATTAACAATAAATAGAGTAAACTAAGAAATTACATACATATGCAATTAGTATTCATTTGCTTTAATAGTCAGCACTGCCCCAATTTCACACTGTTTTTAGTTTGGTAATAAATGGTAGATTGATCAACATCTAAAAGGAAAAGCCACGCATTAATCAATGACTACAATTTTACCAAAATGCTGTCCCTAAATCTATTTCAACCTTATCCTCTTGTTCTTGTTCACTATATTGGTTCAAACTACAAAATTATTAATTAAAAGAGTTGAAATAATTTAACTAGAAACGTTTTACTTTGCTGTATACCTCTGTGCCGTTTCACTGCACAGAAGAAGGAGGCAGGAGCAAACATGATTAGTTTTACTTTGAAAATTTATTGCTAATTGTCTCTTAGCTGATACAGGCCTCGCATGTGGTTAGAAAGTTGTGGATTCAAGTTACATCTTGCACAGAAAACAGATTTGCATTTAATAAATTTGAGAAAAAGTAAGTTTGCTGTGTACTTAAATTATCAATGCAACTCACAGTCACATTAAAACTACCAGATTGTAAATGTACTTATCCCCCAAAGAAATTATAGACAGTTCAAACTGTGGAAGATTCAAATATCTATGTAACTAAAAGTCTCATCTTGACCAGTTCCTGTCTGCGCCGTATATTGATTTTAGAAAAAAATGCTACCCTATATCGCTATGATTTTTGGCCATCTTACTCATAGTCCTCCTCCGCTGAGGCAGCCCTGAGGATTTTTCCGATCGATGAAAAATAATAAAGTTATGAGTGTTTAAAAATTCTTGAGATCAGCTGATTGGTCCACTTGCCTGTCAATCACCATGATGAAGGTAACACCCCTTCCGGGGGGAGGGCAGTACTACATTACCCCGGATGCCTGGACGTGAGTCAGTCAATCTGAAAGATCACGAGGGAGAGGCCACAACTCTGATTCTGTTGTGTCTACTGAACTGTGAGTCTACCCTTTATGTGCTTTATGTGCTTTATGTGGTTAACCCTTTATCTGCTTGCAATAAATGATTTGTTAGCCAGCAATGTGCTTGCAATGAATGGTGATTTGTTAACCTTTAATGTGCTTGCAATAAACGATTTGTTAGACAGCAATGTGCTTGCAATGAATGATGATTTGTTAACCCTTAATGTGCTTGCAATAAACGATTTGTTAGCCAGCAATGTGCTTGCAATGAATGATGATTTGTTAACCCTTAATGTGCTTGCAATAAATGATTTGTTATCCCTTAATGAAATGAAATGAGTTATTTGGCCTGCCCTGTGCTTGAAATTGAAATGGAAATGGAAATGAAATGAAATGAGTTGTTTGGCCTGCCCTGTGCTTTTGCTTTGGCTTTGCTTTGTTTGAGCTCACGTGAAATGAAAGCAAATGGATTGTATTGTTGGCTGGCCCCGCCTGCCCTGTGCTTTTGCTTTTGCTTTGCTTTGCTTGACCTCACCTGAAATGAAAGCAAATGGATTGTATTGTTGGCTGGCCCCGCCTGCCCTGTGCTTTTGCTTTTGCTTTGCCTTTGCTTTGCTTGAGCTCACCTGAAATGAAAGCAAATGGATTGTATTGTTGCCTGCCCCTGCCTGCCCTGTGCTTGACTTGACTTGAAATGGATTGACTTGACATAAAATGGATTGTTGGCCCTGCACTCACTGTACTTGACCCACAACACCCAATGGGTCCCATTTAGTCTAGTCTGAAATTAAATAGACAATAGACAATAGACAATAGGTGCAGGAGTAGGCCATTCGGCCCTTCGAGCCAGCACCGCAATTCAATGTGACCATGGCTGATCATCCCCAAACAGTACCCCGTTCCTGTCTTCTCCCCATATCCATTGACTCCATTATTTTTAAGAGCCCTATCTAGCTCTCTCTTGAAAGCATCCAGAGAACCTGCCTCCACCGCCCTCTGAGGCAGAGAATTCCACAGACTCACCACTCTCTGTGAGAAAAAGTGTTTTCTCGTCTCCGTTCTAAATGGCTTACTCCTTATTCTTCAACTGTGGCCCCTGGTTCTGGACTCCCCCAACATCGGGAACATGTTTCCTGCCTCTAGCGTGTCCAAGCCCTTAACAATCTTCTATGTTTCAATGAGAACTCCTCTCATCCTTCTAAACTCCAGAGTGTACAAGCCCAGCTGCTCCATTCTCACAGCATATGACAGTCCTGCCATCACGGGAATTAACCTTGTAAACCAACATTGCACTCCCTCAATAGCAAGAATGTCCTTCTTCAAATTAGAGGACCAAAACTGCACACAATACTCCAGGTGTGGTCTCACTAGGGCTCTGTACAACTGCAGAAGGACCTCTTTGCTCCTATATTCGATTCCTCTTGTTATAAAGGCCAACATGCCATTCATTTTCTTCACTGCCTGCTGTACCTGCATGCTTACTTTCATAGACTGATGTACAAGGACCCCCAGATCCCGTTGTACTTCCCCTTTTCCCAACTTGACGCCATTTAGATAGTAATCTGCCTTCCTGTTTTTGCTACTCACAATCCAAAAACTACTCATGGAACTGCCATAGTTAACCAGTCCAGATACCAAAAGCAAATGATTCCTGCATTTATTAATAATAAATGCATTTAGAAATTTAATACAAGATTACAAAACATTATTTAAGTGAAATTATGTAATCTGTGCCAGTGAGTATTTATAGAAACATATAAAATTATAAATGGACTGGACAAGCTAGATGCAGAAAAAATGTTCCCAATGTTGGGCGAGTCCAGAACCAGGGGCCACAGTCTAAGAATAAAGGGGGAGGCCATTTAAAACTGAGATGAGAAAAAACTTTTTCACCCAGAGAGTTGTGAATTTGTGGAATTCTCTGCCATAGAAGGTAGTGGAGGCCAATTCACTGGATGAATTTAAAATGGAGTTAGATAGAGCTCTAGGGGCTAGCGGAATCAAAGTATATGGGGAGAAGGCAAGCACGGGTTACTGATTGTGAATGATCAGCCATCATCACAATGAATGGCGGTGCTGGCTCGAAGGGCCAAATGGCCTGCTCCTGCACCTATTTTCTATGTTTTTATGTTTCTATGTATTTCTCAGGAAACTGGGTCTTGATCCCCAGATAATAATAATAATAACCATGACCTCCAGGTTCAAGAACAACTTTTTCCCAGCAACTATCAGGCTCTTGAACACTGCACAACATGAACCATTCAGCAACGGTTTATGATGGATTTTGAAGGACACAAAGTACTGGAGTAACTCAGCGGGTCAGGCAGCATCATTAAAGAACTTGGATAGGTAGCATTTTGGATCGGGACCCTTCTTCAGACTTGGACATTGGATTGGTTACAAAAGATACTTTGGTTTTGCACTATTATGTAATCGTTACTGATTATTACCGAGTATGAATTTATTGCATTATTGATTATTAGGGTCATAGAGTCACACAGCGAGGAAACAGACGCTTCGTTCCAACTAGCCCACACCAACCAACATGTCCCATCTACACTAGTCTCACCTGCCTGCGTTTGGCCCATATCCCTCTAAAGCTGTCCTATCCATGTACCCGTCTAATAGTTTCATAAACGTTGCGATAGTCCCTGCCTCAACTATTCCTCTGGCTGCGTGTACCATACACCCACCGCCCTTTGTGTGAGCAAGTTACCTCTCAGATTCCGATTAAATCTTCCTCGAATCACCTTAAACCTATGTTCTCCGGTTCTCATTTCCCTTACTCTGGGCAAGAAACTTTATGCGTCTACCCAATCTATTCCTCTCATGATTTTATACACCTCTGTAATATCACCCCTCATTCTCCTGCGCTACAAAGGAATAGAGTTCCAGCCTGCTCATTTTTTCCCTATAGCTCAGGCCCTCGAGTCCTGGCAACATCCTCGTAAATCATCTCTGTAGCCTTTCCAACTTTACAAGATCTTTCCTGTGACATGGTGCCCAGATGGGAACACAATACTCAAAATGTGGCCTCACCAACATCTTGTACAATTGTAACATAACATTTCAAACCCTTGACTGATGAAGTCCAATGTGCCAAAAGCCTTTTGGACCACCCCATCTACCCATGATGCCACCATCTTCAAGGAAGCTACAGTCCCCACAGCCCCACCATTCACTGTGTAGGTCTTGCCCATCCTGTGTAGTCCAGTTAGACTTTTCAAAATGCAACACCTCGCATTTCTCTGTTTAATTTCCATCAACCAATCCTTAGCCCACCTGGCCAACCAATCAAGATCCTGCTGTAGTTTCTGACAACCATCTTCACTATCTGCAATACCACCCACATTTGTATCATCGGCAAACTTGCTTATCTTGCCATGCACGTACTCATCCAAATAATTAGATGACAAACAGTAATGGGCCCAGCACCAAACCCTGAGGCAGACTGATAGTTACAGGCCTCCAGTCCGTGAAGCAACCTTCCACCATTACCCTCTGCTTCCTTCCATGAAGCCAATTTTCTATCCATTCAGTTACATCTCTCCTTGGATCCCAGGCGATCTAACATTCCAGAACAGCAAACCATCTGGAACCTTGCTGAATGCTTTGCTGAACTCCATATATACATCAACAGCTCTACCGTCATCAACTTATCCGGTCACGACTTCCAACATACAAAACCATGCTGACTCTCTCTAATCAGCCCGTCCATCTAAATGCATGTGTATCCTATCTCTCAGAATGCTCTCCAGTAACTTTCCAACTACAGATGTAAAGATCACTGGCCTATAGTTCCCAGTCTTTTCCTTGCCGCCCTTCTTGAATAGAGGCACATCATTTGCCACCCTCAGTCTACTGGCAACCCCTCCTGTTTTTAATGACAACTCCGTAAATTTTAACGAGATCTCCTGCAATTTCCTCTCGGGTTTCCCATAGTGGCCTCGAATATATCTGATCTGGCCCGGGAGATTTGTCTACCTTAATATTGACTGCTCTAAAGTCACTTCATTAACTGCCCCGGGTTCCTCAGTCCTCCTGTCTTTCTCTGCGGTAAAAAAGAGGAGAAATACTTATTGAGGACATTGCCCGTCTCATATGGCTCCACACAGAGTTGACCGATTCCTAAAGGGTCCCACATTCTCTCTAGTTACCCCTTTTCCCTTCATGTACTTATAAATTATCTTTGGATTATCCTTTATGCTATCTGCCAGAGCTATAGCCTGTCCCCATTTTGCCCTTTTGATTTCCTTTTTTAGTTTGCTCCGTAGTTCCCACAACTCCTCTAGGGATACACTTGATCCCAGCTGCCTATACCTGTCCCATGCTTCCTTTTTACTCTTGACCAAACTCTCACTTTCCTTCGTCATCCAGGCTTCCTTACATTTGCCTGTCTTGCCACTCACTCTAACAGGGACGTGCATGTCCCGAGCTCTTGTCAGCACAATGTTAGAAGCATCCCACTTTCCTGGCGTTCCTTTTCCTTCAGTATATTTCAGTAAAGTAGATTTATTTGTTGCATTATTGCGTTAATGGGCCTGTTAAGTCCACGAGCCGCAAGAAAGAATGTAATTGTTTTGTTCCTGTTGTATATGACAATTAAACACTCTTGATTCTTTAATTCAAATTAAAAATATTCAACCATATGTTTAAATCACATTCATTCTTGCCTTTCCTAAAGTTACAACTTTCTCCAATTCCCTATTACCGTCCCCATGGAGGTTGTGCCCACAGCCTGTCTACACGCTGAATACTACCCACCACCCATCGACCTCAACTCCATTTTGTTTTTCTAAATATCTTCAATTGTGCCCTTTTCAGATTAATGATGCTTTCTTAATCGTTGCAATTGCAGCAGCAGGAATTAATTTCCTTGAGTCTTAACACAAACACCATTCAGCAGAGGTCACTCAATCACAGCCAAGAGAAGATAACTCGGCTTTCCTTGCCCAGTGATGTTTGCCAGTCCAGATCCTCCACAGGTTGCAGAAAGCTTCCGTTCCTGTGAACTGCCCGTGCCCCAGGCAGTTCGCAAGTCAGAAATACGACTGCAAACCAAGTTCCCAGTCCGTCAGAACGTGCCTGCAGGGCCTCAACAGCCAGCAGAACAAGCCGGTTTCCCAAAGCTCGCTCGAATGTATGAGCTATACATAAATTGGGCGCTGGAAAACTGGGGCCGATCTGTTGTGCATGGAATAACATAATAAACAACGAAATAAAGAGACAGCTGTAATATTCTGCCTGAGTAGAATTATAAAAATCTGTTATGTCTGCCCGAAAAACTTTCTATTTACATATCATGCAAACATTCGAGCATCTGTAAATTTACGGCAGTATTTTGTTATGCAACAGAGTCTAAATCTTGGTTTTGTTCAATTGTTTTTTACATTTTCTGCCATATTGAACTCAGTTGCATTTTGATGTAATAAAATGTTTTGGCGTAGAGACATACTACAAGTTAATTCACATTGTTAACAATGTGTTTATTTTCTCCAGTATTAATCTGCAGCATAACTGGTAGGGGGCAACCTTACCCAAGTGATCGTCACAGACAAGTGTGATCCCTTCATCAAATTATCACTGATGCTTCTGAAACCATCGGAAAATGGCTATGGCAAAATAGTTTTTTAAATAAACACCACAACTCATTGAACACTATTATTTAATGGAGCAATTAGGTGTGAGCACATAACAGCACATAACACAGAGAGACATAAGGCCATTTAAACAGGCCCTTCAGCCCAATTTGCCCACGCCAAACAAATTTCCAAACTGAGCTAGGCCCATTTTCCTGAACCTGGTCCATATCTCTCCAAAACTTCCCTATCCATGTACGTCCAAATGTCCTTTACATGCCATAATTTATCAGACTTCTGAACAGTCAATAGACAATAGACAATAGGTGCAGGAGTAGGCCATTCGGCTCTTCAAGCCAGCACCGCCATTCAATGTGATCATGGCTGATCATCCCCAATCAGTACCCCGTTCCTGCCCTCTCCCCATACCCCCCTGACTCCGCTATTTTTAAGAGCCCTATCTAGCTCTCTCTTGAAAGCATCCAGAGAACCTGCCTCCACCACCCTCTGAGGCAGAGAATTCCACACTCACAACTCTCTGTGAGAAAAAGTGTTTCCTCGTCTCCGTTCTAAATGACCTACTCCTTATTCTTAAACTGTGGCCCCTGGTTCTGGACTCCCCCAACATCGGGAACATGTTTCCTGCCTCTAGCGTGTCCAAGCCCGGAGGAGGCGCTGTCCTGAACGGCTGCCTGTCCTGCAGCTGTCCGTTTTTTCCCCTTCTTTTTTAAATTATTTTTAGTACGTTGAGGGTGCAGTCAGGGGGTCTAATCTTTTAATGTGTGGGGGGTGGTGGGGGGGAAGGGGGAAACTGCTTTTCGAGTCCCTACTTGGTCAGAGGGGTTGCCTTCCTCCGAGCAGCGCCTTCGACCTGTCCTTGCGGCCTACCAGCGGGTCCTGGAGCGACGTTTCCCTGAGGGGACCTGGCCAGAACATCGGCTTTGGTGGCGGCGCAGAACATCGGCTTTGGCGGCGGTGCAGCGCTGCAGCACTGTCGTGGAGCGGGCGATGCCTTTCCTGGGCCGCCGCGCTGGAACTCCAGTATGCTGGGACCGCCGATGAGAACATCGTGGAGCAGCGGTTCTGTGGAGCGGCCCAGCTGCGACGCTGAACGTTACATCCCGGAGCCTGGGATCTCTCGCTGAGATCGCCAGTGTGTGGAGCTCCGTCCGGCGCGGTCTGTTGGCTTGGAAGCCGCGGTCTTCGGTGGGAAGGCGGTCGTTCCTGGTACCCCAAGCCGCTGGGGGTTCTCCCGACGCCGGAGCACCATCACCCGGCGAGAACATCGGGCGCCGTGGTGGTGACTGTGGAGGCCTCAATAGGCCCGACTCTGGGTGGACAAGACGATGGGGACTGGACTTTGTGCCTTCCCCCACAGTGGGAACCACTGTGGGGGGGTGTTTTTGTGTTTTGGTGTTGAACTTCTTTTTGAATACTATGTTGTATTTTTATTAGTGTGCTGCAAGGACATCTGAATTTCCCCTGAATAAGGGGATTAATAAAGTCTAATCTAATATGTTTCAATGAGATACCCTCTCATCCTTCTAAACTCCAGTTGCCTGGTTCACCACAATTTCTACCTGTGTCACCACTTTCAAGCAACTACGTAGTTCCAACCCTATGTCTCTCTGGTCTAGATCAATCTCCAGAGTCTTCCCAGTTGCTGTGCAAGTCCTGCCCTGATTTGTCCTACAAAAATGTGACACTGAGCATTTATCTAAATTAAACTTCATCAGACATTCCTTGGCCCATTTCATAAAGTAATAATGTAATAGAGCTATCCAGCAAGGAAACAGGCCCCTCTGTGCATCTTGTCCATGTGGACCAATCTGGCACTCTGGGTTAGTCACATCTGTTTGCATTTGGCCCATATCCTGTCTTGTGCTCTCTAGTTATAGAATCCTCTGCCCTGGAAAAAATACTGCAAGCATTCACTTTATCCACATCACACATAATCTTGTACATTTCAATAAGGCCCCCCTTGTACACCTCAATAAGGCCCCCCCTTGTACACCTCAATAAGGCCCCCCTTGTACACCTCAATAAGGCCTCCTATGATCCAAAGGAAAATAGGTCCAGCCTATCCAGCCCCTTTTTATAACTCAAGAGTGCTAGTCCAGGTAACATCCTGGTGAATCTCTTCTGCATTCTTTCTAACTTAATGACATCCTTCCTATAGCTGGGAGACCAGAACTACACGCAGTAGTCCAAGTATGGTCTCACCAATAACTTGTACAGCTGCATCATGATGTCCCAACCTTTGTACTCAATATCCTTCCCAAAGCGGGGAAGCGTGCAAAACATCTTCACCACACTGTCCACGTGACTCGGTACATTCAAGGGACTATGCACCTGAACACCCATATCACTCTGTTCTACAACACACTCGATGGCTCTAACATTTAATGTGTCAACCATGTCCAGGTTTGACAGACCATAAAACAACATCTCTCACTTGTCAGAGTTAAATTCCATTTGTCATTCCTCAGCCAACCTCTCCAACTGATTTAGATCCTGTTGTAAATTGGATGTCACTGTCCATTATATCACCAATGATGGTAACTACATTGCCATCCAAATTGTCAATGCAGATAAGAAACAATAACAGGTACACAAAAATGCTGGAGAAACTCAGCGGGTGCAGCAGCATCTATGGAGCGAAGGAGATAGGCAACGTTTTGGGCCGAAACCCTTCTTCAGACTGATAGGGGGTGGGGTGGGCCGAAACGTTGCCTATCTCCTTCGCTCCACAGATGCTGCTGCACCCGCTGAGTTTCTCCAGCATTTTTGTGTACCGTCGATTTTCCAGCATCTGCAGTTCCTTCTTAGAAACAACAACAGACTCAGTACTGAGCTCCACGGTACTCCAATGGTCACAGGCCTTTAATCAGAGAAACAACCCTCCACAACTACCCTTTGACTCATTCCTCTGAGCCAATTTTCAATCAAATTAGTTGGCTCACCTTGGATTCCATGTGATCTAACCTTCCAGACTAGCCTACTTTGCAGAACCTTGTCAAAGGCCTTGCTAAAGTCAGACCCCCCTGCCCTGACCTGATTCATTGTCTTGGTGATCTCTCCAAAAATATATGATTTCCTATGTACACAGCCATGCTGATTGTCCCTAATCAGATCCTGCCTGTCCAAATGCTGATAAATCCTGTCCCTTATGGGCCTGTCCCACTTAGGCAACTTTTTAGGCGACTGCAGGAGACCATGCAGTCTCCACATGGTCGCCACATGTTCGCGGGTAGTTGCCGGGGAGTCGCCTTCGTGGTCGTGAGGAGTTCCCGCATTCTGGGAACTAGTCGCGCCCTCATTATGGTCGCCGCGAATTTTTCAACATGTTGAAAAATTCGCGGTGACCATAATGAGGCCGCGACTAATTGAAGTCACCATGGGGAGTAGCGAGAAATCTCGTGCCGTAGGTGGGTCGCCAGGAGGTCCTAATGGGTTGCCAGGAGGTCGAAGGTTCTCGGAGGTTCTCATAGTTTGCAGCCGGTGCTGACTGGTGAATTTCATTGGCTCACTGGGAGAAAAAAGGTAAGCAGAAGTTTTCAGAACCAAGGATAACCGACCGGTAATGTTAAATGTCCGCCGAGCTTCACAGCTGTGTATCTCTGGCTTCTTAAAAGTTGTCTCCACTCCTTCTCCCCCCTTCTCCCCCACCACTGTGCTTTAGCCGTCTTTTTACAGTGCCAACCTTCCTGTTCATCGCGGTGTGTGTCTGTATCACCTTGGCTTTGCACCGTGTGAATTATTTAGACAGGGCAAGTGGGGGGAGCGCTGTCTAAAAAATTCACAGGAGCTGGTGAAGGAAGCGATGTGTTTGTGTGTGTGTGTTCCACTCTGACAGTCGCCATTCCAGTTGTCGGTTTTTCAGGCCGCTGAAAAATCGCCTAAGTGGGATAAGCCCATTAGAATCCCCTCTCGCAACGGTTCCACGCTGACGTCAGGCTCACTGGCCTGTTGTTTCTTGACATGTCTTTCTTAAACAACAGTACAATATTAGCCACTCTCCGATCTTTTATAACTTTGCCTGTGGCTAAAGATGGTGCAAATATCTCTGCAAAAGCCTCCACAATGTCCTCCCTAGCTGCCCACAAGGTCCGAGGATGCATTTGGTCAAGCCTTGGGGATTTATCCACCTTAGTGCATTTCAAAACTGCCAATACCTCCTCTTTGGTAATTCTTATATCATCTGAGATATCACAATTCGTATGCCTTAATTTCTAAGCTAGCAACATGTTCCCGATGTTGGGGGAGTCCAGAACCAGGGGCCACAGTTTAAGAATAAGGGGTAAGCCATTTAGAACGGAGATGAGGAAACACTTTTTCACACGGAGGGTTGTGAGTCTGTGGAATTCTCTGCCTCAGAGGGCGTTGGAGGCCGGTTCTCTGGATATTTTCAAGAGAGAGCTAGATAGGGCTCTTGAAGATAGCGGAGTCATGGGATATGGGGAGAAGGCAGGACCGGGGTACTGATTGGGGATGATCAGCCATGATCACATTGAATGGCGGTGCTGGCTCGAAGGGCCGAATGGCCTACTATTGTCTATTGTTTATAACATCTCCTCAGCAAAATTAGATGAGAAATATCCATTTAATGTCTACCCTATCACATAGCTCCACACAAAAATGGCCATTCTGTTCTTTAAGGGCAACTATTTTTCCCCTAGTCACCCTTATATACCTGTGGATTTTCATGAACCTGGCCTGTGAAATTCATTTTATGTCCTTTTCTTACCCCCCTTCTCAAGTGTACTGCTACATTTCTTATACTCGCAGAGGGATTCACTTGATCCAGAATATATAAATATTTCATACTCCCACATAAACCACATGCTCTCCAGAGATGCTGCCTGACCTGCTGAGTTACACCAGCACTTTGCGTCTTTTTTTAAGCCAGCATCTGTAGTTCCTTGTACCCAAATAAATCGTACTCCTTTTTCATGACCAGAGCCTCAAGGTCTCTCATCAACCAACCAAGGTTCCTGAACATGCCAGCCTTACCATTCACCCCAACTGGAATATACTGCCCCTGTACTCTTGTTTGAAAGTCTCCCACTTGCCAGCCGTCTCCGTACCTGCAAACAAACTCACATCTGTCACTATCCCTCAGAGAAGGTCCTGTCTTGCATCCTCTCTAGAAAGGTCCTCCATATATTTATTAAGGAAGCATTGTTGGATATATTTAACTAATTCCACTTTGTCCAAGCCCTTTACACAAAGGAGACCAAATCAATATTAGATAAGTTAAAATCTCCCACTATCCTATTATTTTGACAGCTGTCTGAAATCTTCTGTGCATCTGATCCTCTAATCCTACTAAATGAGGCGTAGGGTGAAAGGGTGGTGCTCGAATACAGTCCCATCAAAATGATCAATCTCCTCCTGTTTCCCAAATAGCCATGTTGTGCTAGAACACCAACCTTGTTCTCAATGTCAGTAAACGCAAGGAACTGATTGTTCTGCAGGAAGGAACTGCAGATGCTGATTTAAACCGATTGAAATACACAAAAAGCTGGAGTAACTCAGCGGGTCACACAACATCTCTGGAGAAAAGGAATACGTGTTGTTTCGGGTCGAGTCTGAAGAAGGGTCTCGACCTGAAACCTCACCTATTCCTTTTCTCCAGAGATGCTGTCTGGCCCGCTGAGTTACTCCAGCTTTTTGTGTCTATCGTCAAACTATTTGTTGACTTAGGAAGAGGAAGTCAAGGATCCATAAACCTATCTTCATCCATGAGACGGTGGTGGGGGAGGGTCAAAAACTTATAGATTCCTGGGCATACATATCTTAATATCGCCACCACTATTTCCTTGAAGATTGAAGAAATTTGGTATGTCAACGAATACTCTCTTGAACTTTAGTAGAGAGCATATTGACTAGTTGGCATTGCCGGTTGCTTCGGCAACTCGAATGCCCAGGAATGAAGAAGATTGCCCAATCCATCAGGGGTACTGACCTCTCCAGCATCCAAGGGGTCAACAGGAACCGCTGCTTGCAAAAGGTATAAAGAATCGGTGGGAGATTGATGCACAATCAAATAAAGATCAAATAGAACAAGTTGTCCTACAACTTTAGGCTGTGCACATCATATGCAAGAAGAAGAAGATAGGGCAGGGAATGAGGGAGAGAGTGCAGGGGGCAGGGAGAGAGGGAGAGAGGGAGAGAGAGGGAGCGAGAGGGGGGGAGGGGGAGGGGGAGAGGGGGAGGGGGAGAGGGAGAGGGAGAGGGAGAGGGAGAGGGAGAGGGAGAGGGAGAGAGAGAGAGAAATAAATTAATTAGGAGAGCGGTTGGAAGAAGTAGTGTGTACGAGTAATCTTGTCCATTTAAATAGCTGGCCCTTGTGATTTCAGAAAATTGACACTTGGTTGCCACACCTGAGACCTGCACTTTGGGAATGAAGGCAACGTTCCCAGTCAAAAGCAATAGTCTGATTAACTGCACCAATATCCCAACTTCTATAATAGAATATTCAGCTTCATGAATAAAATTTCCAGAACATGATAAAACCAGCCAATGACGTAATCCCTTAAGTCACTCCTAATGTTTCTGATGTTTCTGCTGAACCTTGAGTCTGATGTAATATGAAGTAAAATAAGGTGTTGCATACTGATTTCTGTTTTTAAATCCCTAATGTTTCATCTAGGCTATTCACATACTCTCTTCCAGACTCTCTTCATAAGGTGATAAGAGGTAGGAGCAGAATTAGGCCATTCGGCCCATCGTCTATTCCACATTCCAATCATGGCTGATCTATCTCTCCCTCCTAACCCCAATCTCCTACCTTCTCCCCAATACCCCTGACCTGTATTAATTAAGAATCTATCTATCTCTCTCTTCTGTGGCAAAGAATTCCACAGATTCACCACCCTCTGATTAAAGAAATTCCTTCCTCATCTTCCTAAAAGAATGTCCTTTATTCAGAGTCTATGACCTCTAGTCCCAGACTCTCCCACTAGTGGAAACATCCTCTCCCACATCCATTCTATCCAAGCCTTTCACTATTCTATACATTTCAATGAGATCCCTTCCCATTCTTCAAAACTCCAGCGAGTACAGGCCCAGTGCCATCAAACGATCATCATATGGTAACCCACTCATTCCTGGGATCATTCTTGTAAACCTCCTCTGGACCCTCTCCAGAGCCGGCATATCCTTCCTCAGATATGGTGCCCAAATTGCTCACAATACTCAAAATGCAGCCTGACAGTGCCTGATAGAGTGTCAACATTACATCCCTGTTTTTTGTATTCCTAGACATGAAAGCAGACATGTGATCTGCTTGACTGACTCCTGGAAGGCTATTCCATTGCATTTGACAGGTAAAAATGTGAGCGGGTATAAATCAGGACTGGTTACATCTTTATCTCTTTAGTCTAAGAATAACAAAGCCAACTGAAATGATCATGTCATGGTTGCAGCTGAGGAAAGCTAAATCAACACCAGATCAGAAATTGAACTTGAAGTCTCAGCTAATGCCAATTTACTTCCAAAAGCAGAGTGTTCAAACTCATTGTTTCTGCTTCATGTGGTTCCCTCGTGTGTTCAGCTGTTCCTTGGGTTCCAAATTCTATTCCTGCTGTTTTATCAGCTGATGACAGCAACTTGGACTGTGACTTTCCACAATGTCTCTGGCATCAGCAGAAGAACAGTCAATCATGTTCCTTCCATCTGTTAACTATCCAACAACTTGCCGCAAACTTTACTTCAATGGGCTTCAGGTATGGCAGGAAATAGTTAAGCTAGAAACAGAACAAAATATGCAGAGCACTAAGCAGACAAATGGAATAGTCAAGTATGTTAACAACGAAAGCAGGAATGATGACTTCAGCTGACGTAAACACAACTGGGTAGTTTTTGGGGCTGTTATGGTGGCAGAATTATAACGTGGTTGGAAGATCATCTCACAGCCAAATAAAAAAACCAAGAATGAGAAGGATCTGGCCTTAGCCACAGACGGTTATCAGGAGTGGAATGCATTTAATGATCTCCTATTGCCCTGTGCAATAGTGAGATCATTAAATGCAGAATAAAATTGAGATAACGTTTATGATGAGTACTGAAGACAATTTTCCGAATGATCAGTTAAAGGAAATTTCTATTCATCCAGTCAGAGATGTCAGATCAACAGTGTACTGAAATTATATTTGATACAGTGAAGAGGTTGTTCTCAGATAGTGGTAGTGCCGCGATCAGACACGCCACACCTCATACGTTTTGGTCCTATTCAAGAGCTACCATATAAATCCAAATTAGGATGGGACAAGGATAAATTCTTGGGGGACATGGGAACAGCAAGATAAATCATGCCAGCAATTGTGCATAAATAGACTAGAAGGAGTTCCACCCTACAAGCTGATTAAAGAGAGAATTGTGCGTGGAGTTATGCAGTTAACTATGTCCAAGGCTGCCGGACAGGTCAAGGATGAGGTTGGCTAGTTTATTGTAGTTATTGTAGTCAAAAATCACAGAAGGATGTCACTTTAGAATCTGATCAGGACATGAAATGGAGCTGGCAGACAAGATAATGGAAAATCCTGAGATGTTTTACAGGTTTATTAGGAGTAAAAATGTGTCGAGGGAAATAATAGGTCCCCATAAAAATCAGCATGGACGTCTTTGTACAAATCCACAAGAGATGGGGGAGATATTAAATGAATATATTAAATGAGTTATAAGAAAGATGTTGTCAAACTGGAAAGGGTGTAGAGAAGATTTACAAGGATGGTGCCAGGACTCGAGGGCCTGAGCTATAGGGGGAGGTTGAGCAGGCTTGGGCTCTATTCATTGGAGCGCAGGAAGATGAGGGGTGATCTTATAGAGGTGTACAAAATGAAAAGAGGAATAGATTGGGTAGACACACAGAGGCTCTTGCCCAGAGTAGGGAATCGAGAACCAGAGGACATAGGTTTAAGGTGAGGAGGAAAGATTTAATAGGAACTTGAGGGTAATGTTTTTACGCAAAGGGTGGTAGGTGGAGGGAACAAGCTGCTGGAGGAGGTGGTTGAGGCAGGGATTATTGCAACATTTAAGAAACAGTTAGGCAGGTATATGGATAGGAAAGGTTTAGAGGGATAGAGGCCAATTGCAAGGTAGGTGGGTTTAGTATAGATGGGACATATTGGCTGGTGTGGGCAAGTTGAGCTGAAGGGCCTGGTCCACTCTGTAAGACTCTATCAGGGCTCGAAATTTAGCGGTTGCCCGGGTGCCACTGACCACTCAAAGCGCCACCGGGCAACCTAAACACCGAGTTATTTTGCCCGGCTTGGCAACCAAATAGTGGTTTGTACCGAAGATAGACACAAAAAACTGGAGTAACTCCGGGGTCAGGCAGCATCTCTGGAGAAAAGGAACGCGACGTGTTGTGTCGGCGGCGGCTGTGCGGGGCAAAGATACCAGGTGCGGGGTGAAGAAGGGTTGGAGCGAATGACGGGCCCGCACCGCGGCAGCTGCGGCTCTCTCCTCCTCCTCCCGACCCCCCTGATAAGGGCCTCTGCTTGTAAACCCGCTAACGGCGCTTTCAAACAATCCCTCCCGCACTCGAGGTCGGGAGGAGGTCGGGAGGGGGGAGGCTGCGGCGTGCAGGAGGGTTTGTTTGAAAGCGCCATTAGCGGATTTACAAGCAGAGGGCCCTTATCAGGGCGGGAGGAGGAGGAGATGGAGCTGCTGTTCGCGGCCGCTGTTGCCGCTGTGCGGGACCCATCATTCGCTCCGACCCTTCCTCACCCCGCACCTAGTATCTTTGCCCCGCACAACAGCCGCCGACACGAAACGTTGCGTCTGAAGCAGCTGCACCAAAGATCTTATAGCTATAGATCTCTGAGCTGCACCGCTCGGCCCCACACCTTGCTGTTGGCTGGCGGAGGAGGGAGGCGGTGGTGAGGAGTTCCCAACGGCCAAGGCAGCGGGGCGATGTTGTCCGAGGAGCGCTGACCTTCCTTCCTCCCCACCTCGCCCCCCTCTCTCTCTCTCTCTCTCTCTCCCTCTCTCTTGTACGCCCCCTCCATCCCCCCCCCCATAATCCTGGGACCCCTCCACTCCATCCCGCACCGATCACCATTCCCGCCTCTATTCAGTCCTCACTGACATCCCCTGTGCTCCCCTCCCCATCTATCCCCCCCCCCCATCTATTCATCCTGCGCTGATCATCCTATCCACCTCGAATTGATTCTCCTGCCACCCCCTCCCCCCATTCATCCTGCGCTGATCTCCCCTCCCCCCCATCCATCCTGTACTGATCCTCCCATTCAAGAAGAATGGGGGGAACAGTCTGAAGAAGGGTCTCGACCCGAAACGTTGCCTATTTCCTTCGCTCCATAAATGCTGCCTCACCCGCTAAGTTTCTCCAGCACTTTGTCTACCCCCATCCATCCCGTACTGAACCCCCCCATTCAACACCACTGACATCCCCGGTGCTCTCCCCTCACAATTTTACCACTCCAACCAACACGTACTAATTCACCTGCCTCAATCCATCCATTCTGCACCGACTGCCTTCTAACCCCCCCCCCCCCCCCCACCCCCGCCATCTATCCCCCCGCACTGATTCACACACACACCCCTCCCTGACCCTATTGTGCTGAAATGTCTTCAGAGCGAACATTGACTATGTTTGATAATGGAATGCAATCAAATGTGTTTTAATTCCCAATGTTATTATTTGTTTTAATCCATAAAGATGGATTCATTAAATTGTGAACACGTGAAACATTAAAACCGCAGTGTACGATTGTCACTGCTGCCGTTGACACGTTATTACAGAATACATTTTAACGGCAAATCAATGCTCTTAATATGGAGTATCAGTACTGTAGTTATTTAATGAGCAACATTCACAACTAAACGTACGCATATATGTTACCATGGTCCAGGATTTATTGACACAGGTTGATCATACGCTGAATAATCCAACCACATTTTTGTTTGGAAGTGGAAAGAACTAATAGAAATTGCATTAATTGCAATGTGTAAAAAGAGTTCAGATACTGTCTTATAATTCTGCTGCATGTCATTGTGGGATATATCATGTCTTGATTGGTGAATATGTTTAGTTTGTGACTTTTTTTGAAGCAGAAATAATATGTGAATGCTTCATTGAGTATAATTCCGACTGGTAACTACGCACTTCGTCCGAGCACATTATCGCACGCGTCATGCAAGCCATCTTAAATGACCACCTAAATTGTCATTTGGCAACCTAAAAAGCTGCCAAGGTTGCCCGGCTGGCAACAGGGGAAAAAAGTTAAGCGAGGAGCCCTGTCTATGACTCTAATATTTCTCTTCTGTATTTACTGAGGAGATTATCATGTAAGCTAAGAAATTGAGGCATAGGAGTACTAATGCTTTGGATCATATACAAATTACCAAAAAGTTATAGGTGGTTTTAAAGCAAATTAAGGTGTTTAAATCCCTGAGGCCTGACCAAGACTATCTTTCAACCTTTAGGGAGGCCAGGGAGGAAATTGCAGAGGCCCTTGCAGAGATATTTGCATCATTCTAAGCCACAGGTGAAGTTGCGGAAGACTAGAGGATGGCTAATGTTGTACCGTTATTTTTAAAAGGGCAGCAAGAACTGTCAAACCTATCTTTGCCTCTCATAAGTTTATATGAACGGCGGCAGCAGTGAAGCCTCACGACGATGATGCCTCGTGGTGGTGAAGCCTCGCGGGTCGACGCATGGTCGACGGTCGCCGAGAGCGTGGAGGGCCACCGTGAGGAGGGCAAGGGAAGAACAATGGAGGACTCGGCGTGGGGAGGGAGAACAATGGACAATGAGGGGTGGGGGGGGACAAAGGGCAATGGGGACCCGGCGTGGGGGAACTGTTGGGGGAACGGCGACAAATGGGGTAGCCGGTGTGCTTTGTAACTTGGTCAGCGCCGTAGGTGGCTGCTATTTGTCCGCATTGTGTATGCAAGCAAAGAATTCCCACTGTGCCTAGTCACATGTGACAATAAAGTATTCCTATTCCTATATACTTCTATCAGATCTCCCCTTGGCCTCTGATGCTTCAGAGAAAAACAATCCAATTTTTTCCAACCTATACCGACAGCACATACCTTCCAACGCAGGCAGCCTTCGGGTAAACCTATTGTGCACTTTTTCCAAAGCCTCCATATCCTTTCTGTAATGGGACCGGGGGGGGGGGGGGGGGGACAGAACCACACACAATACTCCAAAGGCAGCCTAACAAATGTCCTATAAAACTTCAATGTGACTTCCTGACACATACCCCAAACAATGAAGGCAAGCACGTTAACTTGAGTCACCACTTTCAAGGAGCTGTGGAATGGTTTGGCGGGCTACGTGCCAAATGCAGGCCAATGGGACTGACCCAATATGCCAACAACGCCTGTTCACCTTCAATTATATGTCATTAAGTGAACTACTAAGTTTTGAAAAACCAAGTATTTTTTTAAATCATACATGAAGAAAGAACAGATACACAGACTGATGGCCACGTAACACATATGTGCAATAGAATTGTCAGAGAAAATAGAACGTAATACAATAGTGCAAAGAACACAATATCTGTGCCAACCATGATGCAAATTTAAGCTGCCCATCGACCTACACATGGTCTATGTCACTCCATTCCCTCCAAAATGTTTTCAAAACATTTGAAATGCTGCAATGAAAATGTTCAAAATATGGTTACATTACGTCATTGGAGAGGTACAGCTCTGGTGGGGGTGGGGGTGATTCCCTTAATTAACAAAAATGGACCACATTGCAAAATCTTCTAGACTTATGTTTATCATATTTACGTGGCCACCTACTCCCAATGTTAGCCCACAACAAATATATTTATCTTTTGGCCACAAAGTGAGGACATTTTTTTGCAAATTAAAACATTGGGTTCAGAAACCTAGCCTTGGAGAGCACCGAATTCCCACATGGTTTCCTCCCATCCATTCACCACATTTCAAGCAAAGATTCAGTGCAAAGCTGATCGATTAAATGGTTGTTCTTGCCCTTTGTGATTATCAGTGACAAAGTGACAAAGGGTGTGAAAACCCTGTAGCATCGTCGTCATTTAGTGGAAAGGTTTGTGAAAACCCTATGTATACAATGTGTAGTTAAAATAATAGTACCTTGAGTAACCTTGTCATTTGTATTGTATATTTATCTGTTAAATTATTTATAGTCTCCCATTAAAGCAGACTTATGACAAATCAAAGTATGACAGCACTCTGGTTTCTACAAATATCAATGCAGTCAATGATAGCAGTAGAAATCATAATCCAAAGATGAAGTATTGCTATCGGTGACACAAGAGACTGCAAATGCTGGAGCCTCGAGAAAGAAACAAACTGCTGATGGAACTCGGTGGGTCAGGCAACTGTGTACCTGCTGATGGAACTCGGTGGGTCAGGCAACATCTGTGAAGGCAATGGACAAATTACATTTTGGATCAGGATCATTCTTCAGACTAAGGTCCTGACCCAAAATATTTTCTTTCCATTTCCCTTCACAGATACTGCCTGACCCATTGAGTCCTTCCAGGAGTTTTTTTTTTTTTACTATTGGCATTAGTTTTTTATTGTCATGTGTTCCAAGGTACAAAGGAAAACGTTGTTTTGCGTGCTACCAAGGCAAATCAAACCATACAAGAGCACAATCATACTGTACATGAGTACCTCAAGTGGTGCATAAAGAAAGGACAGCAAGTGCATAATATAGGGTCACAACTACATAGAAAGTGCAGATATAAAAACATGCAAGGGCCGCACAATGTAGTTAAGAAGATTGGGAATTCATCCTTAGCATATGAGAGGTCTGTTCAAGAGTCTGGAGAAGAAGCTGTTCTTGAATCTGGGGGTATGTGCTTTCAAGCTTTTGTATCTTTTGCCCAACAGGAGAGGGGAAAAGAGATTGTCCAAATGAAGAGATAGATATCCCACACCTGCTCATAGTGAGAATATGAATACCTTACATGTGCATGTTTCTAAAGTATCCACATCCATTGACAGTTATCATAAATCCATTACGCATGACCAACGCTTGCCTGACCTGAACATTTTTTAATGCAGGATCTTCTCAAGATTTATACCACAAATTGTTGTCAATTGTGCTCATATTATTTTGGCAGTGTTCTTGTTGGCTCAATGGATTATTCTTCCTCAGTGCATTTCTTTGAAGAGTCCAGGCTCCAAGTCAGATGTGACCCCAGATGCTTTGGGAGGTATGGTGGCGCAGCGGTAGAGTTGCTGCCTTACAGAGCTAGAGACCCGAGTTCGATCCTGACTATGGTGCTGTCTGTACGAAGTTTGTACGTTCTCCCAGTGACCTGCGTGGGTTTTCTCCGGTTTCTTCCCACACTCCAAAGACATACAGGCTTCTAGGTTAATTGGCTTGGTATAATTGTAAATTGTCTCTAGTGAGTGTAGGATGGTGTAAGTGTGTGGGGATCGCTGGTCGGTGCGGACTCGGTGGGCTGATGGGCCTGTTTCCACGCTGTATCTCGAAACTAAACTAAAAGTGTTAGTGACATGGTGGAGGAAAGGCTTATGGGAAGAGTTATGGGAAATTACATAATATGTGATTAAAGCGATCCACTTCAAAGGTTCAAAGGTATTTTACTGTCACGTGTACCAATTAAGACACAGTAAAATTCGATTTACTATACAGCCATACAAAAAAAAGCAACAAGACACACAACTACATACGTTAACATAACCATCCACCACAGCGGATTCCACATTCCTCACTGTGATGGAAGACAATAAAGTCTAATCTTCTTCCCTAATTATTCTCCCGCGGTCGGGGCATTCAAACCATCTGCAGTCGGGGCAATCGAACCTCCCGCAGCCGGCGATCAAAACCCCCACATCGGGGCGGTCGAAGCACCTGCGGTCTGGAGCACCCGAAGTCGGTCCCTAATCAAGGGACCTCGAGCTCCACAATGTTAAAGTCCGCAGGCTCCCACGGTTGGAGCGCCCAAAGTCGATCCCCAATAAGAGGCCGGCAATAGACAATAGACAATAGGTGCAGGAGCAGGCCATTTGGCCCTTCGAGCCAGCACCGCCATTCAATGTGATCATGGCTGATCATCCTCAATCAGTACCCCGTTCCTGCCTTCTCCCCATATCCCCTGACTCCGCTATCTTTAAGAGCCCTATCTAGCTCAGCTCCTTGATGTTAGGCCGCAGTGCGGACGGAGATACGATACGGAAAAATATTGCATCTCCGTCGAGGTTGAACAATTGAGGTTTTGGAAAACAATCCTGGACTGAAAAAGAAATCTGCTCCTCCAATCAGAGTGTGGTTGGCCCAAAATTAGCAGCCATAAAACAAAATGATAACTCTGCAAGATAAGTCATTCTTTTCCTCATCTTACCCAGAAGTGCTGAGGTAAAATTCAAAACTTCCACACTGTCTGAAATAAATTTATATCTGGCAACGAATTGAATGTCATGACATGGAATCTACCTTCCATTTCCCCTTCAATGCAGAATAACATAATGGTCTGAAATGCTTTGTGTGTCTGCATACAGATAAGGGTTTGAATTTTGTATCTTCAGCAGTTACATGTCACAATTCCATAGCAAGCATGAAATTTACAGACTAATAAAAGAATAGCTGAAATGAATGATTTTCTGTTTAATCATATTAAGCACTATCTGTATTTAAGGTAGACAAAAATGCTGGAGAAACTCAGCGGGTCAGGCAGCATCTATGGAGTGAAGGAATTGGTGACATTTCAGGTCGAGACCCTTCTTCAGACTGATCATCTGTATTTATATAGTTTTACAATGTGCAAGGATTTCATCAAAACGCTTTGTCAATGGTGATCTTGTGAGCTTAAGATTTGAAGGCAAAGCATTACAAAGTAGAGGGTAAGTACAGTAGGTACATTTTCTAAATGTGCTAATGATAAGAGTGCTAAAATTTACATTGATGAAGCGAGCAAAATTTGGTTGGCTCATTACAACTAATTATTCAGTAACCCTTATTAAAAAGACACTGCTTCTCCCGCTAGGAATGCTGAGACGTCTGTGTTTGCAGCTCTCAGTAGGATCCAGGATTTCATTAGCAACATTACAGTCAGCCACCTGAGGTCCAGGCCCAAAATTGCAATTTAAATCCCAAAGTGAAAATTATGATTTCTTTAATTATTCTAATTTATTTACCACAAAGGAGGGCTGCTCGGAATGTCTACTCCAGAGACTTGCCAGGATCAGCAAATCGTGGGTATGTACTAAATAATGTCTGCAACAAACTTTCATTCTCTAGGAGTATCAGGTTTAAGATGCCTTAGGTCTAAAGAGGGCTAAAATGTTCACCAAGCAACCGTGCAGAAAAGAATGGCTGTGCTCTTTTTCAATCTTCCTCTTGCCTCTTCCGCTCGGCACTCACCGAGATTTCCCTCATAAACAACTATCATGTGCTTGCACACCTCTGGTAACTACGTCACCAAGTCAGGCAGTCAGAACTGTGAAAAAATTGAACTGATTTGCTGGTTTTCCATCAAACCCCTTCCACAAAGAACTTTGCCCTCGCAAATAAAAATTACATTTCTAATTATGGGGTGAGATGAAGCAAAGTGAGAAAAAACCTACTGTGCCAAAAGCATCAGAAAACATCTGCTGTGCAAATATATTCACGTGCCACAAACTTCGCATTAAAGGTGACAATTGTCTATTCATTTATACACACAGCTTCTAACTGTTAAAGGATGCTCAAGGTTTTATGGTGTAGCACTGTGCCAGCAAGACCTCAATAACTGATTTCACTCGAAGGAGAAGTGGAGGTCCCCTGCATTCAGGAAGCAGAATTCTGATCCCAGGTACTTTGCAGTGGAGATTGGGTTCAGATGCAATGCTTTTTTCATGCAAACAGCCTGTCATGCATTCATAGAAAGAATAAATTCAAGGCACGGTTGGTTGCACTGAAAAATAACCGAGTATAATCCAATGTCTTTAGGAGTCGAAAAGCGAAAAATAAAAGCAATGCTCTTACTGCCATATTTAATGTCGATTTCAGGGCAGATCATTTCACATGAAAAGGCTGCTGTGTAAAATTGGTTTGCAGTCACTCCTCTTTAGATCCACACCCTATAAATGCATGTTAGCAGCCAACCGCTCGGTTCTCATGCACCCTCCTTACTCCTATACATACAGGTTTGAAGGTTAATTGGCTTATGTAAATTGTCCCTAGGGTGTAGGATACAACTGGTGTACAGGTGATCATTGGTCAGCATGGATTCCGTGGGCCGAAGGGCCTGTTGCCACGTTGTATCTAACACTAAAACTAATAAGGGTAGAAGATGCGTAAAATGTGTTGCCAGAGGAGTGAAGGGGTGGAAGGGGATGGCGGGAGGGGACGGTGGGAGGGGTAAAGGAGAAATGAATGTGTATCTAGGTGGAGCACTGGGAAGAAGGTGTGGGAGAGAAGAGTTTGTAGGTAGGTTTGGAGAATTCAAAGTTCATACTGATGTAAGCTACCCAAGTGGAATATGAAGTGCTGTTACTCCAGTTTGTGTATGCATCACTCTGGCTCTGTGTACTCCAAGATCCATCTGCTCCACAACACCCTTGCTCACTGTGATAGTTCTGCCCTGGGTTGACATCCAAAATGCAACACCTCACATTTATCTGAATTAAACTCATTAGTCATTCCTTGGCCCACTTGCCCAGTTGATCAAGATCCCGCTGTAATTGTTGATAGCCATCTTCACTTTCTACATCATTTATTTTTGTGTCTGAATGAAATAAGTAGAAAATTCATTTTGAAAAGTATTTAGTCATTTAATTAATATATGTTAGAAAGATTCAGACTGCTAGACAATAGACAATAGACAATAGGTGCAGGAGCAGGCCATTTGGCCCTTCGAGCCAGCACCGCCATTCAATGTGATCATGCCTGGTCATCCCCAATCAGTACCCCGTTCCTGCCTTCTCCCCATATCCGCTATTTTTAAGAGCTCTATCTAGCATCCAGAGAACCTGCCTCCACTGATAAATAAAAATGTTCATTTAAATTATTTTAAGATCCAAGCATATATAAAAGGATTGCAGAACTAATTCAAATGTAAAAAAACAAATGGTAATAAAAGCAACTGACCTGTAAAGCTGAATTCATTCTAAATGCTAAATGTTTGTTTTCTTCCAGTTGTCATACCATAGACGTCAACAGGCAAAATAAACAACTTTTAATGAACATTTTCACAAATATAGTAATGAAAGACTCAATGTGATACGCCCCCTCACCTAAAAACTAAACATATAGTTGGGACTTTTTAAATTAGTACTCTTCATGGAAATGTTTGACACCAAACGAGTCAAATACTAATTTGAAGTTGTTCCTTTTCAAAAAAAACTCACCACCTTTATTTATTGTGTGAGCAATCAGAAGCTGTAACTAGTACAAGAGCTATTTATACAACACTTGGTCACTTTTTGTTCTCCAGGTTCAGGAGGTACTTGTTCAATACACTCCTGGGATTTTTTTCTGCTAAAATTCTATGTCGTTAATTTTCCATACAAATTGAAATTCTTGGAAAGATACTCAGTCTGAAGAAGGGTCTCGACCCGAAACGTTGCCTACTTCCTTCACTCCATAGATGCTGCCTCACCCCCTGAGTTTCTCCAGCATTTTTGTCTACCTTCGATTTTCCAGCATCTGCAGTTCCTTCTTAAACATGTCACAAAACATGGCTCTTTGACAAGGTGGTAAACACTCACAAATTAGAACTCTCATTCTGATAATTACGTATTTATTTTAAAAAAATTACCAATATCATTGTTATAAATCTTCAACTTTAGTTATTGCAACACTGAAGTAAGAATTTGCAAATTCACTGGCAACCTCCAAAATAAATTTTAAACGTGATTAAAAGAAGATGTTCCAGGTTTGTTTATAGAATTTCTAGCAGACACTTATTTGCAATTTACTAAGCTGGTTACAAAACAACATGGTGGAAAAAATGTATCACCATAAGCTCAGGCAGATTTCTTTATAATTATATTTACTGCATTATACATTCACTCACTGTCACATACAAGATCAAGAAAGCCCACCCTAGAGAAATTGTGCAAATGCAGTGTATTCTGTGTATGATAAGAATACATGCTTTTCCAAAAACACTTTCAGAAAGACCAAGTAAGTGGTAATTTAGACAGCAAACCTGAACTCTTTTTAAAAGGAAAATGTGCATACTGCACTCTGTATCTTTCCCTTTGCTCTGTTATACTTGGGTTGGACGATTTATGTATCGTATATCTGAACTGTTTGGATAGCATGAAAAACAAAGCTTCCCACTGTGCACGTGACAATAATAAGCCTAAACCCCTTTGTGATTCTTCTCTTGAACATTGCCTGGGCAACAATTACGAAATGAACATGGTTTATTTCAACAAGGCGAACATTTTAACATGTTAAACTGGATAAAATACTTTTTACTTTAGTAGTGCTGTACATCCAAATAAAATATTTGTAAAAATAAATATTTACGATATTAACGCAAACTAAACTGGATCACTATCCCTGACCTGTGAGTTCTAAGACGATAGCAGATACGTTGTTTTGTCAATTCATACAATAGTACACAAGCAACAAATATATTTAATTTATCGTGATGTACTCTAACAAAAACACAAAAACACTGTTTAGGTTTATAGGTATTGTCACATTTACTGAGATACAGTGAAAAACGTTAGTTTTGTGTTCCAGCCAGGCACCTCGTATGATACATCGAGGTATACATACATCAAGGTAGCGCAAAATAGAAAATTAAACAGAATTTAGTATACAGCTTTATAGCAGCAGAAAACTGCAGATATAAATGTGCAAGGGCCGTAACAGGTAGGATGGGAGATCAAAAATTCTTCTTAGTGTATGAAAGTAACGTTCAAGAGTCTGATCAAGGCAGGAAAGAAGCTATTCTTGTTCTGGCAGTATGTACCTTTAAAGAGAAGGTACATTTAAATTTACCTTTAAACAGAATAGTAAAGCATGAGAACAGTACTTTGACCCTCAATGTCCGTGCTAAACATGATGCTGAATTAAACTAATCCCCTCTGCCTACACTCAGTAACTGTGACAATAAGAATGCCTAAATTTAATGCATATGTTTATGTTTGAGATTCACATGATCCATATCTCTCCATGCTCTGCATATCCACATTCTCTGCATATCCACAAGCCGCCTCCACCAACCCTGGCAGTGTGCTCCACGCACACACCGGCACATCCCCTTTCAACTTTGCCTCTCTCATCATAAAGCTATGCCCTCTAGCCTTTGATATTTCCACCCTGGGAAACGGTTCTGTCTACCCAATCTATGCCTCTCATAATTTTATATACTTCTATCGTTTCCCCTCAGCTCCGATGCACCAGAAAAAACAATCCAACTTTATCCAAATTATGATTATACTAATACCCGCTAATCTAGGCAGTGACCTGAGACATCTCTTCTACACCCAATCCAAAGCCTTCCTGTAATGGGGCAACCAGAATTACACACAGTACTCCAAATGTGGCCTAACCAAAGTCTTGTAAAGCTGCACATGATGTCTTGACCACTATATTCAATGACCTGACTGATGAAGGCAAACATATCATATGTCTTCTTTACCAATCTATCTATTTGCGTTGCCAGTTTCAGGCGATTGTGGACTTGCACTCCAAGATCCCTCTGTACATCAATGCTGTTAAGGGTCCTGCCATTACCTATACATTTTCTCCATATATTCGGCCTCCCAAAGTGAAAAACCTCATGCCTGCTCAGATTAAACTCCATCTGCCATTGCTTCGACCATTTCTGATGGTTGCTGATCTCTATCACGTTACATACTTTGTCAATCTCTTTCTCTGTCCACAACTCCACCAATTTTGGTGTTGTCTGCAAACTTACTAACCAACCCATCTACATTTACATCCAAGTGTGCAAATTTTGACTGGTGAACCAAAATACAATGGTTTTTGAATCTTTTTAACAATATCGTGGATGGGAGGCTTATACTCAATCAATTCTTTGGCAAGATGGTCAACAAATAATTGGCTTAAAAAAAAAAAAATCTTAAGCAAGATGTCCACATATTAAAAGCATTATTACATTATCAGGCTATGTTAATGACAACTACATTTTGTATGGGCAGGCTATGCTTTAGTTTTCAGTGTTATTTTTTTCTCAACCAATTAACTTTTAAAAGTGAGGAAATGCTACAGAGGCATTTTTATTTATATCATTTTATTTATATCATTTCTATTGTTTGGATTTTTTGTTTTGACTTAACGTTAAAGCACTTTTGGTTACAATAAAGTAATCAGATTATCCATGCAGACGAGGATTTGACTAGGGGCGGCTTAGTGGCGCAGCGGTAGAGTTGCTGCCTTACAGTGCCAGAGATCCGGGTTCGATCCTTACTATGTGGGTTGTCTGTGCGGAGTTTGTACGTTCTTTCCGTGACCTGCGCGGGATTTCTCCGGGAGCTCTGATTTCCCCCCACACTCCAAAGAGGTACAGGTTTGTAAACTAATTGGCTTGGTAAAATTGTAAATTGCCCCTAGCGTGTGTAGGATAACGTTAGTGTGCGGGGATCGCTGGTTGGCGCAGACCTGGTGGGCCGAAGGGCCTGTTTTACACGCTGTATCTCTAAACAAAACATACTAAAAGGATCTTTTACAGCTTGTTTAGAAATATCGTTAATATTAAGCAAGGTCTTTACTGTTCAGCAATGGGTGGGTAGATACAGTGCCCTCCATAATGTTTGGAACAAAGACCCATCATTTATTTATTTGCCTCTGTACTCCACAATTTGAGATTTGCAATAGAAAATAATCACATGTGGTTAAAGTGCACATTGTCAGATTTTATAAAGGCCATTTTTATACATTTTGGTTTCACCATGTAGAAATTACAGCAGTGTTTATACATAGTTCCCCCATTTCAGGGCACCATAATGTTTGTGACGCAGCAATGTCATGAAAATGAAAGTAGTCATGTTTAGTATTTTGTTGCATATCCTTTGCATGCAATGACTGCTTGAAGTCTGCGATTCATGGACATCACCAGTTGCTGGGTGTCTTCTCTGCTGATGCTCTGCCAGGCCTGTATTGCAGCTATCTTTAGCTTATGCTTGTTTTGGGGGCTAGTCCCCTTCAGTTTTCTCTGCAGCATATAAAAGGCATGCTCAATTGGGTTCAGATCGGGTGATTGATTTAGCCACTCAAGAATTGACCATTTTTTAGCTTTGAAAAACTCCTTTGTTGCTTTAGCAGTATCTTTGGGATCATTGTCTTGATGTAGAATGAACCGCCGGCCAATGAGTTTTGAGGCATTTGTTTGAATTTGAGCAGATAGGATGTGTCTATACACTTCAGAATTCATTATGCTACTACCATCAGCAATTATATCATCAATGAAGATAAGCGAGTCAGTACCTTCAGCAAGACTGGAGGAAAGACTAGGTGCTGAGAGCTCTCTTATACCTGCATTAAGGAGGCAATTAAATACACCTGAGCAATTACAAACACCTGTGAATCCATGCGTCCCAAACATTATGGTGCCTTGAAATGGGGGGAACTATGTATAAACACAGCTGTAATTTCTACATGGTGAAACCAAAATGTATAAAAATAGCCTTTATTAAAATCTGACAATGTGTACTTTAACCACATGTGATTCTTTTCTATTACAAATCTCAAATACATAATTTCGTTCAGACCGAAAGGTCTGAATGACAATAAAGGAATCTATCTATCTATCTAAATTGTGGAGTACAGAGGCAAATAAATAAATGATGGGTCATAGAAACATAGAAACATAGAAAATGGGTGCAGGAGTAGGCCATTCGTCCTCGAGCCTGCCGCCATTCAATATGATCATGGCTGATCATCCAACTCAGTATCCTGTACCTGCCTTCTCTCCATACCCCCTGATCCCTTTAGCCACAAGGGCCACATCTAACTCCCTCTTAAATATAGCCAATGAACTGGCCTCAACTACCTTCTGTGGCAGAGAATTCCAGAGATTCACCACTCTCTGTGTGAATAATGTTTTTCTCATCTCGGTCCGAAAAGATTTCCCCCTTATCCTTGGGAACAAAAGTTGCATTTTCTGACCTGAATTCTTACCTTTGAAGAGGCTGACTAGTCAAATTTCCCTGTTTCTGCTGAAAGCACAAATCCCTTTCAATACATCAAAGTGATGGCCATATTTATATTGAACTTACCCACTTGATCTGAAGGCAAGGTAATTTTTAGAAGCAGACATCAGTGCAAATTAGTTCCTCATCCATCATCTTGTGCCTGGTGAATTTTCCATCTCTACGTATATGACCAGATTTTGTTTATCCTACAAATATCTGTTTATCCTACAGTTTTATGTACATTATTAAATTCCATGTTCCACATCTTTAACAAAATAATACTGTATTTTTATTATTGAAAATTCTGAACAGCACATTTTTACTCTTCAGTAAGCAATTATAATGTCGGCTTTCAGGAAGAAAACGAGAGCTGTAAACAAGGTTACTTCATGTAAGAAAATTGCCGACAGTTTGACCAGGCAGCCTTATTTTACAGAGGGTCAAATGTAAGGGAAGAATGAATGACATGACCTCAACAATGTCGGGGTCCAAGTCCATAGTTTCCTGAAAGCGGCAACACAAGCAGATAGAAAGGTAAAGATGTCATATGGTATGCTTGCCTTAATTGGTCAGGGCATTGAGTATAAGAGATAGGCTGTCATGATATAGCTTTATAGGACTTTGCTTAGGCCACATTTGGAATATTTTGTGCATTTCTGGTCTCCTCATTACATGAAGGATGTGGAGACTTTTGAAAGGGAGCAGAGCAGGTTTACCAGAATGTTGCCTGAATAAGGCGCAGGGAGAGAGAGGTTAGACATACTTGGATCGTTTTCTCTGGAATGCCGGAGGTTGCGGGGTGACCTGATAAAATTATATACAATGATGAGTGGCATAGATAAGGTAGATAGTCAGTACCTTTTTTCCCCATGATGAAAAAAACAAATACTAGAACTAATAGCTTTAAAATGAGCAGGGAGAAGTTTAAAGGAGATGTATGGGGCAACTTTTTTTATTTTACACAGAGGGTAACGCGTGCCTGGAATGCCCTGCCATAGTTGGAGGTTGAGGCAGATACGATAGTGGCATTTAAGGGGCCTTTGAGTAAGCATTGAGATGGAGAAATATGTGCAGGTAGATGAGAGATTGCATTGTGGGCCAGAGGGCCTATTCTTGTGCTGTACTGTTCTATGTTCCAGGTCACATCCCTGGTAATAATTGACCTTTGTATCAAGCTTACAATGAAATGTAGTTAATTAAAATAAAGGAACTGCTACTGTGGAATTAGGTGCCAAGTGACAGTCAACCATAACAATTATAACAGAATAACATTTCAGAAATGAAATGTTCTGAACCATACAATATGCAGTAAAGCAATGAATAAATCAGATCAGAACCAGCTTGCCCCCTTGCTGTTTAAATGTCAAATGGATATAGATGACTCTCTTTGAAATTTCTCCCACTGTGGCACTGCACTATTAGTTTAGTTTAGTTTAAAGATACAGCATTGAAACAGGTCCTTTGGCCTACTGAGTCCACACCGACCATCAATCATCCATTCTCATTAGTTGTACATGATCCCGCACCCTACACATTAAGGGCAATTTACTGAGGCCAATTAACCTACAAACCTACACATCTTTGAAGTGTGGGTGGAAACCGGAGCACCCAGAGAAAACCATCGGTCACAGGGAGAATGGGCATCACCGCACAGACAGCACCCAAGGGCAGAATGGAATCCGGGTCCCTGGCGATGTGAGGCAGCAGCCCTACCAGGTTCGCCACTGTCCTGTTCTTAGTAGATGAGAGCTGAAGACCTCATCAATGTGCAGGGCTACTGAAACTCTTAAGAGATTCACAATGTATTGCAAAATATGAAATTATTTAACAGTTTAGGTTAGTTTAGTTTGGAGATAAAGCACAGAAACAGGAACTTCAGCCCAACAAGTCCACACCGACCAGCAATCCCCACAAACTAACCCAATCCTCCACACACCAGGGACAATTTTACATTTATACCAAGCCAATTAACCTTCAATCCTGTATATCTTTGGAGTGTAGAAGGAAACAAAAGATCTCAGAGAAATCCATGCAGGTGACGGGGAGAACGTACAAACTCTGGACAGATAGCACCTGTAGTCAGGATCAAACCCGGGTCTCTGGCATTGTAAGGCAGCAACTCTACTGCTGCGTCACCATGCCAGTTCTGGATATGATCTTACAATATTTTATATCACAAGATTCTTTCAATCACATTGAATGGTGGATGCAACGCATGGGCATATGACATAGCAGAAGTCGTGAAAATTGGGACCAACATGCATTACATAGTAGCCATATCACAATAATCCAGAAAGGATAAGCAGGAATTCAGCAGCTCAAACTCAAACAGGAAAGCATACGTAAAATGGTGCATGGGCCATTATATGTATGCATCTACATTCAAACTAGTTTGAGTGAGTGCAAATTGGCTGCAGGTTATCATCCCTTTGTAAAGATGATTAGTGCTGGTAAATCAGCTAAAAACAGATATTTAATAATATCTAGGAAGATGTTGAAAGAATAACAGTTTTGATTCCATATTTCGTGTCACGGCGTTCCTCGACAGTTACATCATAAAGTGAGAAAAAGAATGCTGATTGTAGTAGGGGAGGGAGGGAGCTGAAAAAGAGATGGGGCAGGGCAAAGCCTAGCAAGTGACAGGTGGATACAGTGAGAGGGATTTGTTTGGCAGATGGGTGCCTGTGACAAACGCTCGCGATGAAAGGGAGGCAAAAGGATGTCAGATAAGAAGAGAAGTGGAGTGAAAAGTAAAGCCAGAGGAAGGGATGTAGATGGAAGGAGATAGCGGGGTGAGGGGAATATCAGAGGGGTGGAATAGTGAAAAAGATGGATGCACACTGGCAAGGGGTTCGGGGGGAGGGAGAGGGGCAGGGGGCACAGGAAAGAAAGAGGGGTTTGAAAGGGGGATATTATTTAAAATTGGAGAATTCAATATTCATGCCATTGGATTGTAAGATACACAAATCTAATATGAGGCGCTGTTCCTCCAGTTTGTGTGTGCAATGTCCGGGGCAATGGAGGAGGCCCAGGATAGAAATGTTGACATGGGAATGGGAAGGGGTGCAACCGAGAAATGCACCAAGCCTTGGCGGACAAAGCCCGTGTTCAGCGAAATGGTCGCTTGGTCTCACCAAGGTAAAGGGAAAATCCTTTAAGGGAGCACCGAATACACCAGCCGAGGTTTGAAGAGGTGCATGTGAACCCCTGTCCCACCTGGAAGCACTGTAGTCCATGGACCTGTTCAAAAGGGATGGGTTGTACTTACTTCCTCAAAGAATTCCAAAAGGTTCGTCAAGGAAGATCTCCCTTTCACAAAACCATGCTGACTTTGGCCTATGTTATCATGTGCTTCAAAATACTCAGAAACCCCATCCTTTACAATGGACACTGAAATCTTACCTACTACTGAAGTCAGGCTAACTGGCCTATAGTTTCCATTCTGCTTCACTCCCTTCTTGAACTGCAGAGTAATATTTGCAATTTTCCAATCATCTGGAAGCCCTCCCTGATTCTTGTGATTCTTGAAAGATCACAACAATTCCGCAATCTCTGAACCCACCTCCTTCAGAACCCTGGGGTGCAGTCCAGGTGACATCCACCTTCAGACATTTCAGTTACCTAAGCACCTTCTCCTTAGTGATAGCCACTCCACTAACTTCCACCCCCTGCTCACTTGAATTTACGGCATGTTGCTTGTGTCTTCCACTGTGAAGACTGATGCAAAAACGTATTCAATTTATCTATAATTTCTATATTCCCCATTATCACTTCTCCAGCATCATTTTCCAGTGGTCCAACATCCATCCTTGCCTCTGTCTTACTCTTCATATATCTGAAGAAACTTTTGCTATCCTCTTTTATATCATTGGCTAGCTTACTTTCATATTTCATCTTTTCTCCCCATATTGTATTTTTAGTTACCTTCTGTTATTTTATATGCTTCCCAATCCTCCAGCTTCCCATTAATCTTACCTTTTCTTTTAGTTTCATGCTGTCTTTGACTTCCTTTGTCAGCCACAGTCACCTCTTTCTCCCGTTAGAATCTTTCTTCCTTTTGAATGAAAAGATCCTGTGTCTTCTGAATTGTTCCCAGAAATTCCTGTCATTCCTGCTAGGGTCCCTTTCCAATCAATTTTAGCCAGCTCCTCCCTCAAGCCTCTGTAGTCACCTTTGCTTAAAAATATGGTCACTAACTCCTATTGGTTCCTTTACCTTAAACTCCCAAATCAGATTTGGTTCATCACACAATACCAAATCCAGAATTGCCTTTTCCCTGATAGGCTCAACTACAAGCTGCTGTAAGAAACCATCTTCTAGGCACTCTACAAATTCCTTCTCTTGGGGTCCAGTACCAATTTGTTTTTCGTAGTCTACCTGCATAGTGAAATCCCCCATGACCACCATAACATTGCCTTTCTTGCACCTCGACGGTAGCTCCTGATGTAATTTGCACTCTACTTCTGGGCTACTGTTTGGAGGCCTGTAAATAGCACCCATCAGGGTCAGTTTACCCTTGCAGCTTCTCAGCTCTACTCTCATGGATACTACATCTTCTGATCCCATGTCAACCCTTGCTGAGGACTGAATTGCATTCCTTACCAGAAGAACTACCCTACCCCCTCTGCCCAGCTGTCTGTCTTTTCAATAGGACGTGTAACAATATTCAGCACCCAGCTCAGATCCTCCCTCAGCCACATCTCCATAAAAGACACAAAGAACTGCAGATGCTCGTTTTAAAAAGAACACAAAGCACAGGAGTAACTCAGTGGGTCAGGCAGCATCTCTGGAGGCCTGAAGAAGTGGCCTGACCCAAAACTTCACATTCCCATGTCCTGCAGAGATGCTGCCCAACCCACTGAGTTACTCCAGCACTTTGTGTTTTTAACTGGCAAAAGTTGATTGAGTAGGTTGATGTGTAGGAAGGAACTGCAGATGCTGGTTTACACTGACGATAGACACAAAATGCAGGAGTAACTCAGCGGGACAGGCAGCATCTCTGGATAAAAGGAATAGGTGACTTTTCGGGTCGAGACCCAACTTCGGGTTGTCAGTGAGCAAAGGTACACCCGGAAAGTGGGATGCTTTTAAAAGTGTAATATGAGGGTTCAAAGTATCCATGTTCCTATTAGACTGAAAGCAAGTAAAGTAAGGAATGCTGGATTATTAGAGAAATTGAGGCTTTGGTCAATAAAAAAGGGGCATTCATCAGGTACGGGCAGCTGGGTTCAAGTGTATCACTGGGGAAGTACAGAGGATTGAGGAACATAAGAAGGAACTTAACAGGGCAAAACGGGGGCATGAGATAGTTCTGGCAGATAAGATTTGGGAGAAATAAAAGAGATTGTATGTATATAAGGGGGAAACAGTAACTAGAGAGAGAGAATAGGGTCCCAAAGAAACCAAAGTGATCATCTACATAGGGAACCACAGGAGTGGATTTCTCCTCTGTTTTTACCGCAGAGAAAGACAAGGTAAAGTTAATGGGGATATCTTGAAGACAGTCTGTGTAACAATCAAGGAGGTGCTTATTGTCCTGAGACATCTGAATGCAGATAAATCTCCTTTGCCTGAACAGATATATCCAAGGACACTGCATGAGGCTGAAGAAGAGATTGCAAGATTCCTAACTGAGATATTTGAACCATCATTCGACACTGGTGAGGTGCTGGAAGACTGGATGGTGGCTATTGAAGAAAGGCTGCTATGGGGCAAAAGTATTCTTCACATGTGACCTTTCCACAGTAATCAGATACCATTGTCTCCACAGAACATAGTTCATGCCAGGTGACCATTGAAATTGACAAAATCGCTTGTGCAATTATATTCTTTTCAACAAGGTTACGTACAGCCTATAGTATTTTCAGCTTGCAGTAATAAAATAAAAACTTGTACCTATTAAAAATATCATGATTTGTGAAAATCCTGTGGGAAACCTAACTTTGCTATTGTGAGTCTTACAATTTCTAGCCCTTAACACCCTTTTCCCCATTGACACAATTGTTTTTATAATGTAATTTTCTATAACATAAGACTCCAGGAACAACACTATCCAGTTAAGCAGAACTACCTGCAGGTGCACAATAAGATATGCTTTCACAATTTCAAATAACTAGAACAGTACCCAGAGAAGGGGAATCAAGAACCAGAGGACATAGGCTTAAGGTGAGAAGGAAAAGATGTAATGGGAACCTGAGGGGCACCTTTTACACACAGAGGATGGTGGGCATATAGAACGAGCTTCTAGAGGAGGTAGTTGAGGCAGATACTTTCACAACATTTAAAATACATTTAGACAGGTACAAGGATAGGAAAGGTTTAGAGGGATATGGGCCAAACATAGGCGGGTGGGACTAGTATGCGTCTTGGCCAGGACAAGCAGGTCTAAGTGTTCTAAGACATCCTAAGTGTTTTTAAGAAATCTCTTATAGCAGTAATGATTAATAATTATTTTTCAGAAGTAGGTTTGGTAATGGGCAATTAATGAATATACATTTTATTTTTTGCGAACACTATTGCAGTTTTGACAGAATGTTTGCACAGTCACAAAAATTCTCCCCGTTCCACTGCACGTATACTATATTGCAGGAAGAAAACAACACAATTACTGCCAGCATCAACTTCTGTTGCCATAACTACTATAACATTCATCAGCATCTACGCTCATGCGACAATTCCTTTTTTCAAAACAATCCAGGTATCCCAATAATGAAAACATCACTTCAAGGATTTCATCAAACCTGGCAGATTATTCTAGAAGGTTACAGTTATGTGCAGTTTCATAAAGCAGTTGCCACACCCAAAACCTGCCATTTGCACTTCAGAGGAAACAACATTTGAAAATGAACAATGTTACCATCTTTTGAAGTAAATGTTTAAGTTTGATTGGGATTAATAATATTCTTAATTCAATGCGTATGTTACTATTTTTACATGCATATCGCTGTGTCTTTTGAAAAAATCTTACTTCATGTTTATTAAATATTGGTTAAGTATGATTCAGGTTCCCATAATTCTCAGCAATCAGAAAACATAAAATACAAAATACAATGTAATTTTTTGAAACCTAACAAAATATGCCTCTGCGAAATTCATTTTGATCGGTATCATATTCAATAAAGATAAAAACAATCGTTAAAAAAAAACACATGATGAAGCACAACGCATAAGATTTGATATAACCTTTTGCACTGGATAGATGATTTTGTTAGAATATTCTGGATAGCTCTAGCCTTTTCTTGTTTTAATATTAAATTCATAATTAGAATTCTGTTCCCAAACACCATACATTGTTTAACAAAACAACAATAATTTACATTAGATTATTTAAATATCTTATATATCAATACATTAGCCATACCTTTGTCTATGGTCAGTTATGATGCAATTCTTGCATATAATTATGCAGTCAAGTTAATTGGGGTTATCCAATAAATGCCACATAACATTAGGCACTGGTTTGAGTCTTCGACATTGATTTTTCAATATATTTGTCAGAACTAATTTCTGAAATTTGGAACAACACCTTTCCTCATTCTCTATTTCTACATGGTGACAGAGTGACTGTAAAATCACATACATTTACTTAGTTGTGAAACCAGAAATTGATTTTATTATTTGTGGGAAGTCTCTTAACACAGATAATTACATTTAAAAGCACCATGGTTACATGGATGAGTCAGAAGCTTTATTGGCATTTCCTGGGCGGGATTGTCCTCATTAACATCATCGTGGGAATTAGTAAGGACCATCACACTTCATGGTAAAACAGTTGTATCAGTTGGGATTTTGATATTTCATAACACCTTCAGAAGCAAACATTTTATGGCTTTGTCGCACAGCTGATTTGTTTTTCTGAGAGTTTGCAAAGACACATAAGGAGGGGATCAGCAATGATAGGTAGTATAATAATGAAACATTTATTTGAATATCAACCAACATCTAAACTATTTAGTAACGTACAACCTTTAGTATGTTTAGCTTGCAGTAACAATTTTAAAAAAAACTTGTACCTATTAACAAGATCTTTTGATTTAAAAAATCCTGTGGAAAAAAATAACTGTTAATAACTTTCTCGCCCCTAAAATCCCCCTTTCTCCATTGCACAATTGTTTTTATAATACTCCCTACTAGAATTAAAAGGGAGAGGATCTCTGGATCGGCTTGAACAAAGCTAGTCTAACATTTCCATAGTGTCTGTTGCCACAGATTACATTCTAATGCTTACAGAGATAATACTGTTGGGATATCTTAAGTATGTTCAGGAAAGATGTGAACCCTAGACATTTTATTGATAAATTCTGCTCAAGCTGCAATGAAAGATTAGATCCTGTATTAAGTCAATGCCCTATTTTATTGTTGGCTGCCATGGTGAAAATGCAAATTGGGACAAGGGAAATTTAAAGGTGTGATATCTGAACGACCTGCCTTCAGGTAAGTTAATTGAGTACATACACCAGATATTAGATCGTGCAAGACAAGTCAGCAGCAGTCTAGTGGTTAAACATAGCATGTTTCTGGCATCAAATGATTGGGCTGGGCTTCAGATTCTTTGCCCAAAAAGTTCCCATCTGATCCCCCCCCCCCCTCCCCCCCCCCCCCACCCCTTGATTACATCAAAAACTTTCATTTAAAAAAATCCTTTAAGGTAACAATCAATCCTTTGGTTACCAAAATAACAAAAAGACTTTCCTTCTCTCTCTATTGTTTAATTATCATTTATCTTCTTGCAGTTATTCAGACAAAATACAACAGCCTGACAAATACTCTACCTCAGGAGCATTGCCATAGTTAACATACAAAGTACTGAAATAAGACACAAGATACAATGCTGGAGTAACTCAACCAAAATAAGAGTTTGATTGAGCATATGCAATACCAATTTTAAAACAAAACATCATTGCCATCAGAACCATAATCCTGTTACTCCTTTTTGCTGGACTATTTAATGTGTGCCGTCTGTTAAAAGCAATTTTGTGATTATTATCGTCCGAACTACCTTATCAACACTCATTCCTAATTCAGCTTCCCAATTCAGCGAGAGTCATTCACACAGAAATGCATAATGATCTTCTAACACGCCTGCCTGCTCGCTTGTTTTCAGAGGGAGCAGCTCCCAGTAAATTCTCTCTTAGCCCTGCAAATTCTATCCTTACCTTTTTAGGTCTTTTTCGTTTCTCTCTGTTGCCATTGCACTTAACTCCATCCTCACTTTTCTGGGCTTCATCACACATCATTTTCTACTTGCGTTTTGTTTTGGAAAGAGCACTGTTCTTTAATCAAAATCCCCGACTGCACACACGACAGACTGAGTGTGTTGTCACTGGCATTAAGGAGGGGAGGGAGGAGGAGGAGGAGTTGGGTGGGCAAGGATGATGACGCTCCCATGGTTGCTGTCATCACATCAGTTATCTGAATGTGCTGCTGAAGCTGATTTCACCAACAATAAGTTAAAAATACTGTTTTAAGCAGAAAGAGAATGGGGAACATCTGGACTTCTACAGTGCATGTCTCTCCCTGCCTAACAAATGAACCTGCAATAATTAAAACATTGTCGTGTTCCTGGTGGAAGTCAAGTAAAGGATCCGAGTTATGCAACTGGCAAATCAGAACAGTGTTTTGAGCTACAGCATGGAAACTGTGTTTAAAGCTACAGCATGGAAACAAGCCCTTCGGCCCAGAGTCATTGCCGACCATAGAACTAGTGTGAACGGATGATCAATGTTATTCCACCTTCTCAACCACTTCTACACAGCAGTGGCAATTAACCCACAAACACACATGTCTTTTGGATGTGGGAGGAACCCAGAGTACCCAGAGGAAACCCACCTGGTCACAGGGAGAACTTACAAGCTCCACACAAACAACATTCAAAGTCAGGATTCAGTTGATTTATTGTCACGTGTACCGAGGTACAGTGAAAAGCTTTTGTTGAGTGCTGACCAGCCAGCAGAAAGACAATACATGATTGCAATCAAGCCATTCACAGTGTACAGATACATGATAAGGGAATAAAGTTTAGGGCAGGGTAAAGCCAGTAAAGTCTGATCAAAGATAGTCCAAGGGATCCCGATGAGGTAGATAGTAGTTCAGGATCGAACCCATGTCTCTAGCGTTATGAAGCAGCAGCTCTACCAGCTGCACCACTCTAAAGATACAGGTATAAGACAAGGTACAGGTACAACCTTTTATTCTACTGATGTTTTCATTTTCCTGATTTTTTTTCCTTATCTCCTAAAGCCAAAGACGATTACATGAGTTCTATTTAATGACTTCCATCAGCGCTCCAAGATCTACTTGTGGTCAATCTTCACACATGCACTTTGAAAGTGGTTGAAAGTTAGAGTGGGAATCAGGCCCTTTATTCCACCAAGTCTGCACACATTGTCAAACACCATTTCACACTACTCTCGTTTCATTCTTCCTACATTCCCATCAGGTCCCCCCCATCCCCACCCATTCCAATGGCAACACCCAGATTCTTCCACTCATCTACAAATTAAAGGCAATTTACAAAGTTTAATTAAACCACCAATCTGTATATGTTTGGCTTGTGAGAGGAAACTTAAGCCAGGGAAACCCATGACTGGACCTGATGGTATACCCAGTCGTGTTCTAAAAACCTGTGCAGACCAACTGGCTGGAGTTTTAACGGACATTTTCAACCTCTCACTTCTGAGGTCTCAGGTTCCCACCTGCTTTAAAAGGGCATCAATTATACCGGTGCCCAAGAAGAGCAAGGTGACGTGCCTCAATGACTATCGACCAGTGGCACTAATGTCGGTGGTGATGAAGTGCTTTGAGATGCATCCAGGTAACATACACCTGGTTACTATTGAGTAACTCCAACTAGAAGGCCAATCTTTATAATGGGAGGAATGGCCATTCAAGTTCAAAGAGCCTGCAATCTTGGCACGAGGTGCACGGTGGCGCAGATGGTAGAGTTGCTGCCTTACAACGCCACAGCACTGGGTTCGATCATGACTACGGGTGCTGACTGTACAGAGTTTGTACATTCTCCCTGTGACCTACATGGTTTTTTTTCCAGGATCTCCGGTTTCCTCCCACATTATGAAGGTACAGCTTTGTAGGTTAATTGGTTTGGTATAATTGTAAATTGTCCCTTGTGCGTGTAGGATAGTGTTAATGTGGAGGGAACGCTGGTCGGCACGGACTCAGTGGACCGAAGGGCCTGCTTCCGCACTCTAAACTAAAAAAATAATTTTCTTCAATGAACAACGTGATTCCATCTGCTCACTATCGTTCACCCCACCTGGTTCACTTTTCACCCATCATTCGCTGTCCCACCCAACTCTTCATGCTGCTGTATTTTGGTCTTTTCTTTCCCTCTCAATCCTGATCCAAATTCCAAACCTGAAACATTACCTTACACCATTTGCCTCCAGAGATGCTGCTTGACCCACTGTGTTCTTCCAGCGTTCTGTGTTTTATAACATAAAGTCTGTTTTGGCCTGGCGGCTGGTATCAGTGGATTAGTTTCCAACATGTTACCACTTTAAGAAGGTGGCATTCAGAAAGACAAGAAGCAATGAAGTACCAACAATCCTGAGCAGCAGGACTGAGAAAGCCAAGCTTCCTGATCACGCATGTAGTAAAACTAATAAATTGGGATACTTTAAATTTTATTCAAAAACCCATTCCTGTCATATTGATCAGGAATCTTATTTTGGTTAATATGATAATCACCTGTTCAGAATCAAGGCCCACAGTGTAGTCATGGCCACAAATACCTGGGCTGGATACCGATGGCCTCCCTCACAGACCATCCACAGGCCAGAGACCATCAGACTTGTCTGGACAGCAGCTGAGCACCAGATGCTGCATTAGGAAAGTCTCACTGGGAAACAACTCAGCTGACAAAGCTGGTTTGAGATTTTGCTAAATGAAGACGTCAGTAGTTCCAGTTTAGTATTTTTTAAAGTTATTTTAAATAAAATTAATAAAACTGTTAACAACAAATTAAAAAAAACACAAATAATTAAGAAACATTACAAAGGTCAGTTGACAGTTGATAGTTGAGGCCAGTTCATTGGCTATATTTAAGAGGGAGTTAGATGTGGCCCTTGTGGCTAAAGGAATCAGGGGGTATGGAGAGAAGGCAGGTACAGGATACTGAGTTGGATGATCAGCCATGATCATATTGAATGGCGGTGCAGGCTAGAAGGGCCGAATGGCCTACTCCTGTACCTATTTTCTATGTTTCTATGTCAGCACACTGTCGCAGCTGGGAGAGCTGCTGCCTCACATCACCAGAGACATGGGTTCAAACCTGACTTCGGGTACTGTAAGTGTGGAGTTTGCATGTGCTCCCAGTGACCACATTGGTTTCCCCTAGTGCTCTTTCCACGTCCAAAACATGTGCTAGTTTGTAGGTTAATTGGGTCGCTGTAAAATTGCCCCCCATGTGTGGAGAGTGGATGTGAATGTGGGACAACAAAGAACTCGTGTGATAGGATGATCGATGGTCGACATGGACTCAGTGGGCCATAGGGCATGTTTCTATTCTGTATCTCTAAAGTAAACTAAACTAAATCAAGAGTCCAGAGAGACAAGAGTGTTTTATTGTCATTTGTCTCAACACGGGAGCAATGAAATTCTTACTTGCTGCAGCACAACAGATATGTAAACACCTAATAAACAAATAAAAAGTTCAGTATATATGTAAAAAAATAAACAAACAATAGTGCAAAGACAAAAATAATGCCCCTCAAGTCTATGCTTGGAGCTTATTTGTGATAAATAATTTAAAGTTAACTTTCTACAGTTTATAATTTCCATTTAATGGGCTCGCCGATCCTCTCCTAGATCTGACCAAAAATATTATTTCCCAACATAACACGAGAGAATCGCAGCAATGCTAGTCTCTGCTACAGGGCTTTTACATGGAATCCAGTGATAAAGCCTAATGATAGATTCAGGGTTCTGAACCTGCCAGTAAGTTCCAAATGTTTGCATTTCACATTGTCACAGTTCCGATCAGAATTGTCAGCGCAAGTCTGCAAGATCTGGCCCGTTATTTATTTTTGGATATATCACTGACTGGGACGTACCTCTTGTCCATTCGAACAACCACACAGCTGCTGCTTATGGCGCAAATCATTCACATTGAACCCATTCTTTAATCATGTCCCCGGGAAAAGTACTGATGTCTTCAGTTCTGCTTCAAATGATTATTTAGATTCAACCAACTGAAGGACAGATGGCATACTGTCACTTTAATTGTCCAAGTTCCATATGGATGGTTTGTTAATTAGTATACAAGCCACCAAAGGGGCTGCAGCAAGGGACTGATGAGAGATTTCACTTACTCTGCATAATGAAGGGTGTCAATTGGTTCGTTGGGGTTCCCCGATCCTGATGCAGCTGGCTGGCTTCACTCAGACCAGAACAATATGAAAAAAATCTAGGTAAACTGTGACTTGAAAAAGATAACACTTTGCGGCAACCATCCATGTACAGGTACCTTGTAATTATGGTGTCGTCTCAGATGTTGCATGGCTATTACTATAGCAACTGGCTCTCTTACTGGAGACAATCTGACTGAACAGAATCCTTTGGGATTCCAAGAACAGCGAGCTGAAAATTCACTGCTTCTTTTCCATCTATATCCCTTCCTTTGGCTTCACATTTCATGCCTCTTCTCTCCTTATTGCACAAGTAAATACACAAAAACAGAGAGAAACTGCTGTACGAACAAATGCGGAAACACCAAAGGAGTGTCAGATATTTTTAATTTAAAAAATACTGTACGTAAAAATATCCTCCCAATATTAATTTTACTGATATAAAATGCAGAAATTCTGTTTGCTTTAATAAAAAGCTCATCCTATTTTCCTCAGCCCCTCCAGTTAAACAGCTGTAGATTCAATAAGACAAGTCTAAGCAAACAGAAATGTGTCATACATTTCACAGACGGGCATGGAAACAGGTGGAGAATTGTCCGCACAGAATAATGCATGAAGAAATGTCAAGCAGTATTCAATTTGAGTCATAGAACCATGATTTTCAAGTTAAAAGGCCATCATCCAAAACAAGAAATGTGCTTTGGAAATCTGGTGGTGAACCCTTTCAGATAGTGCTGTTAATCATAGATCAGGCTCTTCGGCCCACGATAGCTGTGCCGACCACAATGTCAAATTAAGCTAATCATCTGTCTGCAACAACTCCTTGGAGCTGGAAGCATACTTGAAGGGTCTTGGTCTGAAATGCTGACTGTCGATTTCACTTCACAGATGCTGCTTGTCCCACTGAGAGTTCCTTTTCCATTTTTAGCTCTCCCTGTAGCTAATACTCTCTGATTCAGGCGACATCTTGGTGAACTCTTCTGCACCCTCTCCAGTGTCTCCACATAACACCTACATCGCAGCAATCAGAACTACACAGAATATTTGGAAACATACATCAGTCCCTACTCTTAAGATGTGGATTATAAACATGTCCGAGACGCTACATCTTGAAAATATTAGACTTGTCTTGGCAGAAAAAACAATCATTTTTCGAAGACATGGACACCATTCATTGATTAATTACAAGGATAGTACGGTACAACATAACATTGGATTTAAATCTAAATACGGCTTGGGTGAGGCGGGTGGGGAGGGATGTGAGGCAGGTATATCACCACTTTTTTCTTTCTTTCTCTTTTTGTCCTTTTATTTATTTATTTTTTTCTATTCCTCTCTTCTTTCTTTCATTTATTCACTCTTTGGCTACACCACTTTGGTAGTCTAGGGGGTCTATCTTTGCACATCTCACTTTTTCTCTTTCTTGCTTTTTCTCCTTTCTTTTCTTCCAACTATAACTAAAAAGTTAAAATTGAAGCTATACAATAACTGTATTATTTTATATGCCGTTGGTTCTATTTTTGTACATTTGCTTCTAATAAATAAAAAAAATAAAAAAAATAAAGAACTACACAGAATACTCCAAGTGAAGAACACTAAAGTTTCATATAGTTGCAACATGACTTCCCAATATTTACCTGCAGCGCCCTGACTATTCAGTGTGCATTCTTTACCAACCTATCTGCAGTATGGACACTGAATTTTCTCATTTTAATGAACTTACCGACAACATCCCTCTCATCTCTGTGGCCCAACCTGGATCCGCACCAATTTATCCCACTATCTCAACCCCTTTTACCTTCCCCTGATCCTTTCCATCTATATCGCTCCCTTTGGCTGCACATTTCATGCCTCTTCTCCCCTTATTTCACAGCCTTTTGTTCTCTTCCCACCGATAACCTTTCTCTAACAATGTGTCAACAAATTCTTGCCTGTACCCACCTATCACTTGTTCAAGAAGGAACTGCAGATGCTGGAAAAATCGAAGGTAGACAAAAAATGCTGGAGAAACTCAGCGGGTGCGGCAGCATCTATGGAGCGAAGGAAATAGGCAACGTTTCGGCCCGAAACGTTGCCTATTTCCTTCGCTCCATAGATGCTGCCGCACCCGCTGAGTTTCTCCACCATTTTTGTCTACCTCCACCTATTACTTGCCTGGCTTTGTCCTGCTCCCACCTCTTTTCCAACTTTCTCCATCCCATTACAATCAACCTGAAGAATGGTTCTGACCAGATAAATCGCTGCCTGACTCGTTGAGTTACTACACCACGTTGTGGTTTTTTTTTTGCAAACCAGCATCTGCAGTTCCTTGTGTCTATATCTACTTGTGTTGCCATTTTCAGGGAGCTGTGGACTTGGACCCTAAGATCCCTCTGTACATTTATGCTCCCGAGGGTCCTGTATAACCATAGAACCATATAACAATTATAGCACGGAAACAGGCCATCTCGGTCCTTCTAGTCCGTGCCGAACACTTACTCTCACCTAGTCCCATCTACCTGCACTCAGACCATATCCCTCCATTCCTTTCCCGTCCATATACCTATCCAATTTATTTTTAAATGATAAAATCGAACCTGCCTCCACCACTTCCACTGGAGGCTCATTCCACACAGCTACCACTCTCTGAGTAAAGAAGTTCCCCCTCATGTTACCCCTAAACTTTTGACCCTTAATTCTCAAATCATGTCCTCTTGTTTGAATCTTCCCTACTCTCAATGGAAAAAGCTTATCCACGTCAACTCTGTCTATCCCTCTCGTAATTTTAAAGATCTCTATCAAGTCCCCCCTTAACCTTCTGTGCTCCAAAGAATAAAGACCTAACTTGTTCAACCTTTCTCTGTAACTTAGGTGCAGATACCCAGGCAACATTCTAGTAAATCTCCTCTGTACTCTCTCTATTTTGTTGACTTCTTTCCTATAATTTGGCGACCAACATTGTACACCATACTCCAGAATTGGCCTCACCAATGCCTTGTACAATTTTAACATTACATCCCAACTTCTATACTCAATGCTCTGATTTATAAAGGCCGGCACACCAAAAGCTTTCTTTACCACCCTATCTACATGAGATTCCACCTTCAGGGAACTATGCACAGTTATTCCTAGATCCCTCTGTTCAACTGCATTCCTCAATTCGCTACCATTTACCATTTACCTGTCTTTTACTGTATACTTTCCACTTGAGCCCCCAAAGTACAAGACACCATTTTGACCAGATTAAACACCAGCTGCCATTTATCTGCCCATCTCTCCATATCTGCACATCCATCTCTGATCTATATCCTTATGTATCTTTTGACTGCCTTCTTCACCATTCATAACTCCACCAGTTTTTGTAAACTTCTGCAAACTTACCAATTATCCATCAACATGACAGGCAAAATGGATGGTTCTTATACAAAGAGAAAGAAAGTTAATTAAAATTGGATAGTTTGATATTGAGACTTCTAAGCTGTAACATGCTCACACAGAAGACAAAGTGTTGTTCCTTGCACTTGTATTGGACCTGGTGACAGTGGCAGGGTAATGTCAGAGTAGGTGTGGGATGATGATCCCTGGCAACTGGGAGCTCAGCGTTGCTCCTGCAATCTGCGCACAGGTGTTTTGGGTGACGACCATCGAATCTATGCTTGGTATCTGAAATGTAGAGAAGGCCGCAGTGTGCACACAGTTGGGTGGCACAGTGGTTGAGCTGCTGTCTTACAGCGCATGAGACCCGGGTTCGATACAGTACGGAGTTTGTACGTTCCCCCTGTGACCTAGGTGGGTTTTCCCTGGGAACTCCGGTTTCCTCCCACACTCCAAAGACATACAGGTATGTAGGTTGAGTGGCTTCATATAGTTGTAAATTGTCCCTAATGTGTGTAAGTTAAGGGCCTGTCCCACATAGGCGACTTTTTAGGCGACTGCAGGAGACTTTGCAGCCGCCACATGTTCGCGGGTGATTGCCGGGGAGTCGCTTTCATGGTCGTGAGGAATTCCCGCATTCTGGGAACTAGTCGCGGCCTCATTATGGTCGCCATGAACTTTTCAACATGTTGAAAAAACAGCAGCGACTAGAATGAAGTCGCCATGGAGAGTAGCGAGAATTCTCGAGCCATAGGTGGGTCGCAAGGAGGTCCTAGTGGGTTGCCTCTTAAAAGTTGTCTTTACTCCTTCTCCCTCCTGCTCCCCCCTCTTTTAAAGGACTTACCATACACTGTGCTTTAGCTGTCTTAATTACAGCGCCAACCTGTTCATCGCAGTGTGTGTCTGTATCACCTTGGCTTTGCACCGTGGGAATTTTTTAGACAGCTCTCCTCAGCTTGCCCTGGCGTGTGTGTGTGTGTGCGCGCGCGCGCGCGCGTGCGTGCGTGCGTGCGTGCGTGCGTGCGTGCGTGCGTGTGTGCGTGCGTGCGTGTGTGCGTGTGTGTGTGTGTGCGTGTGTGTGTGTGTGTGTGTGTGTGTGTGTGTGTGTGTGTGTGTTCCGCTCTGACAGTCTTTGTTCCAGTTCCCGGTTTTTCAGGCAACTGCCGGCAACTTGACAGTCGCCAGTAGTCCACTGAAAAATCGCCTTAGTGGGACAGGCCCATTAGTGTTAGTGCGTGAGGATCGCTGGCCAGTGCAGACTCAGTGGGCCGAAGGGCCTGTTTCCATGCTCCATCTCTAACTTAAATTAAACACCAAATGCAGTACTGGTAATTCTGATATATCGCGATAGTTGCAATCCAAAGAAACTTTGTGTTATAGAAAATAGTGTTATAAAAAAAAATGGTGTCAATGGAGAAAAGCGAGTTAGTTGCCAGATAGATTTCTACCTGCAATAACAGCTCCTTTCCCTGCAGGATTTTTAAAAATTAAGGTATTTTTAATAGTGATAAGTTTATTTTTGTTACTGCGAGTTGAAAATACTAAATGCTGTATGTCACATTGTTTCATAGAGTATCATTGTATTAGCGTCAACAGAAGCAATTGCGTATCAATTTCAATGGCCACCTGCAGTGTGCCAGTGTTCTTAAGAGACAATGATGTCTGATTACTGTGGGGAAGTTATATGGAAACAGTTATTTTTCCCCTGGACTGTTCCTATTTCCCAAGACTATTTCTAGGTCCCAAACAAAATCACGTTATCACCAATACATAATTCCTTAATTCATCAATAATGTGTTTTAATTCATCAGTAACGTTATAGCCAAATTGCGTTATTGGAACATGCTTTTTAGCAGAACTACCTGTACATTGTATTGTAATTGTCTGTTGTTTATTTCTGGATGTGAAAGGACAGTTTATTGTATCTCTGGTCTTTACCTTTCAGCATTCCACCCCTGGCCGACCACTCCCTGTTGTATATACCTGCTGGTGATGAGATACCTGTCCTTTCACCTCTTCCCTCCCCACCATCCAGGGGGCCAAACAGTGTTTCCAGGTGAAGCAGCAATTCACTTACATAATAGACAATAGACAATAGGTGCAGGAGTAGGCCATTTGGCTCTTCGAGCCAGCACCGCCATTCAATATGATCATGGCTGATCATCCCCAATCAGTACCCCGTTCCTGCCTTCTCCCCATATCCCCTGATTCTGCTATTTTTAAGAGCCCTATCTAGCTCTCTCTTGAAAGCATCCAGAGAACCTGCCTCCACCGCCCTCTGAGGCAGAGAATTCCACAGACTCACCACTCTCTGTGAGAAAAAGTGTTTCCTCGTCTCCGTTCTAAATGGCTTACTCCTTATTCTTAAACTGTGGCCCCTGGTTCTGGAGTATCTAGTGTACTGCATTCAATATTCACAATGTAGACTCCTCTACCATTGAGAAACTGCTGATGGTATGTCTGCAGGGCACGGCCAGCAGGCTTGTCAGTACAAAATAAAAATAAAACGGCTTTTGTATTGTTGGGTCTACTGAGCATGTCCAACGGTGCTGATATTAACAGCACAATAAATTCCATTGCGCATATAATCTGATTTTAATTGTCACTAAACTGCCAGAATAAATGATTCTGTCTCAATCCATTGGATAAATTCCCTTTATACCACGTATTTCCACCCCCCCCCCCCCCTCCATCCCCTTCCCTGCTACCTGTACAAACTTGTTCCTTTTTTTTCAGTTCTAATGACAGATCCCAGACTTGAAACATTAGCTATTTTTCTTTCCGTTGATGCTGCCTGACCTGCTGAGAGTTTCCAGCATTTTCTGGTTTATTGTTAACCGATGGGTCCTTGAGGCCTTACAGTCAACAAGTTAATACTTAAAAACATGTGTGACAAGTCAGCATCCAGATTTCCCCAAGGAACCCTGTAATTACACCAAAAATAACATTCTGATTTCAAATGGAAGTCAAGATCAGTGACATGCATTACTCCAGCAAGTGAAAACAAAAATGGTATTGTAGGTTATAATAATATTATATAGATGAAAGGTGGCGAGCTGGTATATCCCTTTTGCGCGATGTTCATAATAGTATCTGTCTTTCTCTTTTTTCTTCTTTCTCTTTTTTCTTTCCTAGGGTCTATCTCTTAATTTCTTTTCTCTAATTTCTCGTCTAAAGGGTCTTTCTTCTTTCCTTTCGTCACGCTTTTACACTAACACTATTTTCTTTCACTTTCTCTATTTTCTCAATTTCAATCTTTTCTTAATAGCTTTAAAAAATGAAGGGGTACATTAAATGCAATAAGATATACGTGGTGTGTATTAATGTAATTTATTGTAATTTAATGTACTAATAAATATATACTTTTTAAATAAATAAATACATAAATAAATAATGATAATATTATCCGATGCTGACAAGAGGATGTTGCCAGGACTCGAGTACCTGAGCTATAGCGAGAGATTAGGGAGGCGAGGAGATTATTCCTCGGAGCACAGGAGGCTGGGTGGTGATCATATAGTGGAGTGCAAAATCCTGAAGGGAATAGATAAGATGAATGCAGTTTTTTATCCCCATGGTAGAGGAATGAAGAACCAGAAAGAACAAGTTTAAGGTGAGAGGGAAACGATTTAACAGGATTCTGAGGAGCAACGTTTTCCATTCAGAGGATGGTGAGAATATTGAAGGAGGTTCCAGAGGAAGTAGTGGAGGCATGTACAATAACCAGATTTATAAGATGTCTGAACTAGTACATGGAAAGGAAACGTTTAGAGGGATATGTGCCAAATGCGGGTAAATGTGACTAAGATGGGGCATTTTTGTCAGCATGGACAAGTTTGGCTAAAGAGCCCATTTCCATGCTGTATGACTGTATAAGAACAACTTTCACATATACAGCACAATTAACGGTGAAATATCACTAGATATTTACTAGATCACTAAATATCACTAGATATCATAGAAACACGTCTTATGGAGTGCCATGGAATCACAGTTCTTCAGCATGGAAACAGGCCCTTCAGCCAAGCTTGCCAATGCCCACCAAGGTGCTCCATCTACACTCTTGCCAGTTGCCCACGTTTGGCCCATATCTCTCTGAACATTTTGAATCCATATACTTGTCCAATATATTATAAATGTGGTTATTGTTCATGCCTGAACTATTTCCTCCAGCACCTCACTCTATGTACCCATCACCCTCTGCATGAAAATGTTGCCCCTCAGGTTCCTATTAAATGTTTTACCTCTCACCTTAAACTTATGTTCTCTGGATTTTGATTCTCCGTCTCTGTGTAACGATTCTGTGCATCTACCTTATCTATACCCCTCATGGTCGTATACACCTCTATAAGATCACATCCCATCCTCCTATGCTCCAAGGAATACAGTCCTAGCCTGCCCAACCTTCCCCCATACCTCAGGCCCTCAAGTCCTGGCAACATCCTCGTAAATCTTCTCTGCACTCTTTCTAGCAAAGCAATATCTTTCCCAAAGCAGGGTGACCGAAACTGAACACATACCCCAGCTGTGGCCTCAACAGCACCTTGTACAACAGTAACATAACATTCCAACTTCTACACTCAATACGCTGACTGATGAAGGTCAATGTACCAAAAACCACCTTGACCACCTTATCTACCTGTGATGCCACTTTCAAGGAACTATGTACCTGCGCTCCTAGATCCCTCTGCTCTACAACACTCCCCAGAGCCCTGCCATTTACTGTGAAGTTCCTGCCCTAGCTAGACTTCCCAAAATGCAAGACCTCACATTTATCTGCATTAAACTCCATTAACCATTCCTCTGTCCACTTGCCCAACTGATCAAGATTCTGCTGTTGCCCTATGATAACCATCTTTGTCATCTATAATACCACCCTTTTATACTTCCAACTTACTAATCATGCCTTGTACATACTCATCCAAATTGTTGATATAAACCACAAACAACAATGGGTCCAGCACCGATCGCTGAGGCACATTACAAGTCACAGGCCTCCAGTCCATGAAACAACCTTCCACAATTACCCATTTCTTCTTTCCATAAAGCCAATTGTCTATCCAGTCTGAAGAAGGGTCTCGATCCGAAATGTCACCCATTCCTTCTCTCCAGAGATGCTGCCTGTCCCGATGAGTTACTCCAGCATTTTTAAACCAGCATCTGCAGTTCTTTCCTACACACTGTCTATCCAGTCGGCTAGGTTTCCTTGGATCCCATGTGATTTAATCTCCCAGATCACCACACCATGCAGAACCTTGTCAAATGCCTCGCTGAAATCCATATAGACATCTTCTACAGCCTCAACAACCTTTTTAGTTACATCATCAAAAAACTCAATCAGATTCATGAGGCCCGATCGCCCACATACAAAACCATTCTTAGTATCCCTAATCAGCCCTTGTCTATAAATATGCATGCATATATTATCCATCAAAATACTCTTTGGTATCATTCTAACCACAGATACTAGGCTCACTGGCCTGTAGTTCCCAGGCTTCCCCTTGCAACCCTTCTTAAATAAAGGCACAACATTTGCCACCCTCCAGTCTTCTGGCACCTCACCCATACTTAATGACTCAACCTGGATACCTAGAATTTTTTTCTCTAGCTTCCCGCAGTGTTCTCGGATACATCTGATCAGGCCTGGGAGATTTGCCTACCTTAATACCTGTCAGGACGTTCAGCGTCTCCTTTACTGTAATAATGACTGTCTTGGAGATATTTTCATTGACTGTCCCAAGTTCCCTGGTCCTCATGTCTTTCTCCACGGTAAACACAGAAGAGAAATAATGATTGACAACCTTGCCCATCTCCTGTGCTCCACACAGAGTTGGCCACTTTAATTCCTGAGGGGCCCTATTCTTTCTCTGCTTACCCTATTTCCCTTAATGTACTTATACAATCTCTGCCAGTGCTACCTCCTGCCCCCTTTTTGCCCACTTGATTTCTATCTTTAGCGTACTCATCAGTTCCCAAAACTCCTCCAGGGAGATAGACCCCAGTTGTCTATATGTCTCCTTTTTCTTGACCAGAGCCTCAATTCCTCTCATCATCCAATCTTCCTCATGACTACCTGCCTTGTCAGTGCAAGAACATAAAGCTGCAGCAAGAAAGATTTTCTTTTAAGGTTCCACTGCATATGACAAATACACATTCTTGACTTTCAATATTTTAGGGTAGAGTGGACTTTGGAGGAATTCGAAAGCCTAAGATCTCAGCTGCAGCAAACAGTGCAGTGAAGAAAATTGGGTAAGAGCAAAGCAGTTGAAGATTAGGAGAGGGCTGGTAGAACATTGAGATCTCCGAGGAGTGCAAGAGTGGAGAAGAATACAGGGAATTTAAGAATAAGGGGTAGGCCATTTAGAACGGAGATGAGGAGAAACTTTTTTACCCAGAGAGTTGTGAATCTGTGGAATTCTTTGCCTCAGGAGGCAGTGGAGGCCAATTCTCTGGATGCTTTCAAGAGAGAGTTAGATAGAGCTCTTAAAGATAGCGGAGTCAGGGGATATGGTGAGAAGGCAGGAACGGGGTACTGAATGTGGATGATCAGCCATGATCACAGTGAATGGTGGTGCTGGCTCAAAGGGCCGAATGGCCTACTCCTACACCTATTGTCTATTGTCTATGGATAGAGATAACAAAGGGCTGGAAGGATTTTAATACAATATTAAAGCTTTACAACTGAGTTGCTGTCAAATGTGGATCAAATACACAGGGAGAAAGGGTGAATTAAACCATGGAATTAGGATTTAGGCAAGGTCAAGTTTATGGTGCCAAAAATACGCCAGAATATATGTTAGCAAGGACATTGATGTCAATGGCATGGATCAGAGATAAGTAACATTACAGATGTGAATGTTGGATGTCTTGGCAATGGAAAAATTGTGGTCATAAACTGATCCAATGATCATTTGGAAGGCCAGGATTGCTGACAATCGGACAAAAGCTGTAGACTAAATAGGGCTTGTCGTGGGCGGGAGGGGCGGGGGGGGGGGGGGTGGGGGCAGGTGAAACAGATAACAGGATCCAGAGGATAAATGCAAAGGCACTTCCTGTATCCATCAGTTCTCATCTCAATTTAACTGCTAAGCTTCTCCATACTGAAAATGTGGTAGTTTATAGTTGGCCGTGAAGAATTATTATTATGTTTAAATGAACATTATGCATGCTAAGAGAGAATTAGTTATGCAATGTATCCCAATCAAACCACTATCTGTTTTGAAAATGTGTTTCATCCATTCACATCAAACGCACCTTCCTTGGAGAGGTAATATTCTCTTCAGAGAGGCAGTAGTTCAGTTTAGTTTAGTTTAGAGATACAGGCGGAAACAGGCCCTTCGGCCCACCGGGTCTGTGCCGACCAGCGATCCCCACACATTAACACTATCCTACACCCACTAGGGACATTTACCAAGCCAATTAACCGACAAACCTGTATGTCTTTGGAGAATGCACTGAACAGAGATGAGCAAATACTCTAGGATACTCTAGGATCCAAATTATGTCCCGGTTTTTCTCTGTCTAAACCATAAAATCACAGAATCTCCACCCAGCACACACACCGCCTCTCTATCCTGATAAAGACTGCTGTCCAATCATGGAGATGGTGGCAACAAAGTTACACGGTTGGCCCATAATAGAGGAGAAGATCTTGACACTTATACAGACCAGTCCATCACAGGCTTGTATAGGGCTCTGGTGAGACCACATCTGGAGTATTGTGTACAGTTCTGGTCTCCTAATTTGAGGAAGGACATCCTTGTGATTGAGGCAGTGCAGCGTAGGTTCACGAGATTGATCCCTGGGATGGCGGGACTGTCATATGAGGAAAGATTGAAAAGACTAGGCTTATATTCACTGGAGTTTAGAAGGATGAGGGGGATTATTATAGAAACATATAAAATTATAAAAGGACTGGACAAGCTAGATGCAGGAAAAATGTTCCCAATGTTGGGCGAGTCCAGAACCAGGGGCCACAGTCTTAGAATAAAGGGGAGGCCATTTAAGACTGAGGTGAGAAAAAACTTTTTCACCCAGAGAGTTGTGAATTTATGGAATTCCCTGCCACAGAGGGCAGTGGAGGCCAAGTCACTGGATGGATTTAAGAGAGAGTTAGATAGAGCTCTAGGGGCTAGTGGAGTCAAGGGATATGGGGAGAAGGCAGGCACGGGTTATTGATAGGGGACGATCAGCCATGATCACAATGAATGGTGGTGCTGGCCCGAAGGGCCGAATGGCCTCCTCCTGCACCTATTTTCTATGTTTCTATGTTATAATCAGTTTGTTCTAAGGAAAGGCTTCAAGAATTGTTCATTTTTGTGGCTTTCTTGAGCATCTGAGATTTGGCATGTCCACATGGATTCTCTCGAGTTTCTACCCCCACACTATTGACTGTGCACGGTGTAATGCACTTAAGCCTGGTATGGCAACTGCCCTGCTGTTGGCCGTCTGAAACTGCAATGATGAATACAGACCAGTCCATCACCGGCTTGGCACTTCATCTTTATGGTGTGCTTATAAAAAGGCTGCAAGTATCATCAAAGTTGCCAGCCACCCTGGTCATTCCCTTTTCGTTCTTTTACCTCAGAGTGAAGATACAGGAACTTGAAAGCCTGGACATCCAGACTTAAGAACATCTTCTTTCCTACTGCTATCAGACTCCTGAATTAATCGTCTCTTTCGCACCCATTTCCAGGAGGTGATGCCAAATATTTCTACTCTTAACTCTACCTCATTTGGGTTTTTTCCCCACTACTTCAGATTGCACCACAATCTTTGTACTATTCCACTGTCATTGTACTTATGTTGTAGTTATCATGAGTATATGTATACTGATCTTCATGCAAACAAGGAATTCTATTGCATTCAGGTGTATATGACAACGAACTAATGCGAATGCGAATCTGAATCTAAAATTGAATCATTTTCCACACCCAACATGCAACATGTACATTGTTTAGCTAACAATGGGACTAGCTGGAAAGCAACTTGTTGGCTTCTAAGGCTGTCTCTTGTTTCAAACTTCATTTATCAATGCACTGAACTGGGGCGATGTCCTCGCAGTGCCATGGGAATTTACATAAGGCACAGATATCTAGACAAAACTGCAGCATATTCTTAGCAGTCCTTCCACTGGATAAAACTGGAATTTTGCTGTCAATGCAAATAACATAGAGGCTCAGGATTAAATAATAACAGACCATGTTGGAAACACACAAAAAGTCAGGCGGCATCTGTGGACGAAATCGGGCTAATATTTCGGGTTGAAGACCCTTGGCCAGAATTGGAAACATTAATTCCATTTCTTTTTCAATAGATGGTGCTGATTGATGTCAACCCTTTTTGTTTTTACTTCAGAATTCCAGAATTTACAGTTTATTATTATGAAAAATCTTGTAAATGTAGTTATGGTTACACCTGCAAATGGAAAATCAGACAGCCCTTAGCTAATGCCATAAAAAAAAAACAGAATTAAAAATACATTTCTATCAAACTTAAACTCAGAATGATTTTTCACCTGATTACCTGTAGTATAAGGTCCTTGTAAGTCAGTACTAGCCACAATTCATTAATTTACTCTTCATCAAAATATTGGACCTCAAAAAAACTTCTGCAATGCAAGACAATCAGCTTCATAATACAGAATCACATTTGTTATTGCACCAGTTATGGAATTTATCGTTTTATGTGAAGTGGTTCACTCACAGCATTATATTTTAAAGAGCAAATTTACCACAATCTTATATTCATTGGACCTTTCCGTAACAACAAGACACGTAACAAAACAATCCATTTTGCTGAAACAAAGCATTTAGGGATATGGTTAATACATGCAAATGATGGATCTGCCAGGATTTCAGACCACAAAATGCACGAAACAGGGAGGAAAAAGATCATTGGTTTGTTATTGTTGGGGAAAAAGCTGGTTAAAAGCTGGTTAATAGTTTGTGTGACTTTTACATGGACAGGCAAAGCATGACGTCTCGTAATCTGGGTCTCAAGATTCCTTTAGAACTATGACAGAAGTCCAGCACCACAAGTACTTGCTTATTAAGCTTTACCTCCTGACGACTTGGGACCATCTGATCCTGGAAAGTTACCCTGTGACGTGACAACCTCTCCCGGGGAATGGGGGGTATTTCACTCCCACCTTGCTGTCATGTGGGAATTAAAAAAAGAACAGTCATGGTGCAAGAAAATAAAACAATGGCAATGTATTGTGGTATTACACTGTTTGCAAGGAAATATCAGGAGCCTTCAATTCCTGTAATTAAAACTGCTGCAAAGTGTCACTTTATAATAAGCAATGTAGGGATGAGCATTTTTTGGTTCATCATAATCGTAAAAAATCAGGTTATTCATAAACCCATTCATTTGCAGGTCTTGTTCTTTTTTAATTTGATAGCTATAACCTAAATATAGCAATAAACTAAAATTAAGACTCAATTAGATAAATGTCAAGAAACTGGAAATAATATTAATACATCTTTAAGAAAAGATGCATCAATTTCTTATAGTTCCTGGAATCAATGTAGATGCTATGACTATGGTTTTAGCACATGTAAACCATGCCAAGATTTTCCTCATGCCAAGTACACTTTTCAGTTTCCTTAAAGTACAGTGGATTTGAGGGAAATCAATCTGAGGACACATTTGTTTTTTAAGTGACTATAACTAACAAGTCGGACAACATCCCAACTCATTCATGCCAACCAAGGCCCCATATCTAATCTATTCCCATTTGCCTGCATTTAATCCATACCCGTTTCAACCTTTCCCATCTATGTATTTGTCCAGACATCTTTTAAATTTGTTGTTGTAACTACCTCAACTACGTTCTCTTGCAGCTTGCTCCATCTCCCCACCACCCTCTGTGTGAGAAAATTGCCCCTCGGGTTCCTAAGACATCTTTCCCTTCTCACCTCAAACTTCTCACTACCTATTCCCCTCATGATTTTATGCACTTGTATAAGATCACTCCTCAGCCTCTAGTGCTCCAAGGAACTCTTAGGTTGCCCAACCTCCCTGTATAGCTCATGCTTCCTACATCCTTGTGAATCTTTTCTGCACTCTTTCCGCCTTAATGGCAACTTTCCTGTAACAGGATAAACCAAAGTTGAACACAATAATCTAAGTGCCGCCTCACCAACGTCTTGTACGGCTGTAACATAACGTCCCAACTTCTACATTCAATTTCCTGACTGAAGACCAGTGTGCCCAAAGCTCTCTTCACCACCCCTATCTGGCCGTAACACAATTTTCAGTGAACTATAAGCATGCACGCCTAGATCCCTCTATTCCAAAACACTCTCCAAGGCCCTAACTTTCACGTGAAGGTCCTGCCCTGGCTTGATCTCAAAACTGCAACACCTCACACATATCTTAATTCAAACCCATTTGCTATTTCTCGGCCCACTGAACCAACTGATCAAGATTCTGTAGTAATTTTTGATAACCATCTTTACTGTCTACAATAACACCTATTTTAGTGACATCAGGAAATTTACTGATCGTGCCTGACACATTCAACCAATATGTTGATATAGAAGACAAAGATAAGCCACATGTTGTGGATGTATCCATTCTTGATATCAGTTCTGACTGTTGGGATTGAAGTAATCTATCACACATATACACAGAAAATGTTCAAATGCTCATCCCTAATGAATAATACAGGAACATAATTGTATTATGTGGAGGCTCTCGTCAAAATTTAATATTTAACATTGTTTTTCAGCTTAACACAAGCAATTAGATATCACTTCCACAATAAACAGTTCATAAGTATCCTGCACATTCACAAAATTTTGCAAGCAGTGCTTACTTAAAATACTACGCAAGTATGCATTTCACAAATCTGTTTAGTGAATAACAGATTAAGTGAATCTATATGAAACATATAGACAGATAGCAGAAATTGAACAAGAAATAAATTTCCCAAAAAGAAAGCAGTCAAGCTTTAAAGACAGTCATGTTTCTTTCCATTAAACAAATTTCTCAATAGTTCCATAAGCACATGCACTGCAGCATATGTTAAGCCATTCTGACCCCTTCCTCAATTTGGAAGAAGATAGAGTCTGTTTTCAAGTGAGGATTGCAAAAGCATAATGAGGAGAGGTATGGGTGCTGTGCAAGGTATGAGGAAGTAGTGAAGTTTCTAAAAGCAAATAATAGGCCAGGAAGTATTATCTACCTGCTAACATATTCATTGCTATGCTTGAATGATAAATGATAATAAACTCATGCATTATAATTTTAAGCCAAATAATACAGAAATGGTTAGAGGTATGTTGCCCTAGAATTCTACAGCAATTAAAATATGAGGTAGCTTTATGAGAATTCTGTGTTCTTTAATTTTCCTGTTTACCTGTTAATCCATGAAATAAAACACTCATGAATGTTATAACCTGGCCTTACCCACCATATTCAGAACAATTTAGGCTAACTTGTCACATATGAAACTGTCATGTGTGATGGAATACATCACCATGACAATAAAATCAAAATTGTCAAAAGTATTTTCAAATAAGGGAGATCTGGCCAAGTACTGAGTCCAAACATACTAATCATTGGAGTAGATGCCATCAAAGATGGTGATCTATCATGTGTAGGAAGGAACAGCAGATGCTGGTTTACACCGAAAATAGAAACAAACCACAGGAGTAACTCAACGGCTCAGGCAGCATCTCTGGAGAAAAAGAATAGGTGACGTTTCAGGTCAAGACCCTTCTTTAGACCGAGAGAACGTCCATAGCAGGACATCCGATGTGTTCTCATTCTTTAGGGAACAGGGGTTCCCCTCTTCTATCATAAATGAGGCCCTCACACGTGTCCCTTCCATATCACATAGCTGTGCTCTTGCTCCCCCTCCTTATAGCACATAATCTGCCAGAATTGTCACCATCTCCAACAGGATCCCACCACTGGTCACATCTTCCCCTCCACACCTTTTCGCCTTCCGCGGAGACCATTCCCTCTCCACAACTCCGTGGTTAACGCATCCCTTCCCACCAAAAACCACTCCCTCCCCAGGTACTTTCTCCTGCAACTGCAGGAGATGCAACAGCTGTCCCTGTACCTCCTCCCTCAACTCCATCCAGGGACCCAGACAGTCCTTTCAGATGAGACAGAGGTTCACTTGCACCTCCTCCAACCTCATCTACTGTATCCGCTGTTCTCGGTGTGTACTAAATATCGTCGAGACCAAGCGCAGACTGGGCAATTGTTTCGCTGAACACCTACGCTCAGTCTGCCTTGACTTACGCAATCTCCCGGTTGCCAATATCCCTTTCCCATTCCCATACTGACTCTTCTATCCTGTGCCCCCTCCACTGTTAGTGTGATGCCATATGCAACTTGGAGGATCAGCACCTCATATTTCACTTGGGCAGCTTACCAGCGATATGAATATTAATTTCTCTAATTTCAAGTAACCTCTTCATTCCTTCTCTCTCTACCCCTCCTCCACCCTAGTAGTTGCCAGTTCCACTGTTCACATTCATATATCCCTTCATTATCGCCTCTTTCCCAGTCAACAATGGACCATTGTGGATTCCACCTTTCTTTGGTCACTGGTGCTGGCTCTGATTTTTTCTGAATATTTCCAGACCTCTAATTTTCCTCCCCCCTGACTCAGTCTGAAGAAGGGTTTTGACCCGAAACGTCACCTTTTCCTTTTCTCCAGAAATGCTGCCGGATCCACTGAGTTACTCCAGCATTTTGCTTCTATCTTCAGAGATCTATCGTGGTTGTCAACTAGAACATGCTGGGCCATCTCGAGATAGAATTTACAGCAATGAATTTGATAGATTTACTGGGGATGGAATTAACTTTCATTGTATTTCTAAATTGATGTAGATTTGAACCAGAATAGAGAAAATAAGTTTCATGCCAAACATGAAATATCAAAACATAAGTAGAAGATGAAAGAGAAAAAAGTAACTTAATCTTAAGTAAATTTTCTTTAATAGTTTATCTACATTAATAGGGACTCTAAAGAGGCTGTCCCACTTGGGCGACCTAATTGGCGAGTTTAGAAGAGTTTAGGAGAGTTTGAAAAAATGTCATCTTGAAGACCTCCTTCGACCTCCTTCGACTATGTTGAAGACTAGCTTCGACTAGCTACGACTAACTTCGGGAAAATTGGACACCAAATAGTGGAGAGTGAAGACGACCTCCTTCTATCTCCTTCGACCTCCCTTCGACCTCCCTTTGACTATGATGAAGACTATCTAGGACTACCTTTGACTACCCTCGATTACCTACGACTGACATGCCGACCTACTACGACTACGCAATCTCCTACGATTAAACCTACGAGCAAAAAAAGTATCGATTTTTTTCCATGGCGACCTTTTTTTACTCGCGGGCATTTTTCAACATGTTGAAAAATACGCCGTGACCTAGCTGAGGCCTCGAGTACGCGGAGACCACTCTCGAGCATGAATGAGAGTTACAAAGACTTCCTACGACCTCGTGTCGACCATGCTGCGAGTATGAGTCGAGGGCAAACTGGCCAGAACTCGCGGATTAGGTCGCCCAAGTGGAACAACTGACAGACTCTTACATTCCAGCTCAAATGTATGGTGTTTTAGGTACAACACAAAGATGCATGTTTTGAAGAGGATACATGATAGGACAGGTTTGGAGGGATATGGACCAAATGCGTGCAAGTGGCACTAGTGTAGCTAGGACATGTTGGGCCGAAGGACCTGTGTGGACATGTTGGGCCGAAGGACCTGTTTCCACACTGTATCACTCAATGACTCTATGATGAACTTTCTGACTAATCATACCAAGTGCAGGTTGCAATGAAATAACCCCATGCCTTCTGTACATTCTAGCACAAAGGTAAATTTGTTATTTTATCACAAGTAGCCAATTGTTGTTCCAAACCTGCTGAGAGCGTATATACTTAATTGCTCTCCCAAATCCTTCAAATCATTATCAGATCTCTTCCAAAAAAGATTTGCTTAGAAATTTCACAGCAAAACATTTTATATGATTGCAACACCAGTGTCCTTAAAAGTAGCAGTAAATAAAATCTTTTCATTAATTTGGTTACAATTTATCAAATAATAACTTCCAAAACAGACATTTCTCGTAATGGTCAATGGGAACTTCTATAAATTGTATTGTCAGCGCAACATTTGTTCTTCAGGATGAGGTGTGAAAGCTCTTACTTTAAGTGATGAGTGGAAGCAAGCTTTCGCTGTACAATTCCTATAAACCTTGTTTCCATTCATCATTTTTGTCCAGGTGAAGAGAAAAATACAGCAGTATGCTAAAAGAACCATGAAATGTTAGTTGTGTAGCAATTTATCAAGGCAAATGCTTTGAGAGGGTACACGAAAATGCTGGAGAAACTCAACGGGTGCAGCAGCATCTATGGAGCGAAGGAAATAGGCAACGTTTCGGGCCGAAACCCTTCTTCAGACTCAAAATGCTTTGAGAGGTATGGATTTCACTTTGTAATTTCTAATGATGACTATGTACACTCAGACATATTTCTGTTTGCAATTTAGACCATCCATTTCACGATGCCTGTCTCATATAAAGCATAGATTGTTCATTTAATTGTCAAAATAATTGTTCACATTCTGTTATAATCGTGGAAAGAACATCTGCCTTCACACTAGGTGATTAGGTACACTGTTGAAACTTAGTTGATCCAGTTTGATTATGTGACTTGGTTTGATAGCAGGCTACACTAGTTTCAACCCTTAATAACCATTGGTCTAAACAGTCTGGCGTGGGTGTCATTTGATAAAATGTACATTCTTCCAATCCATCGAGCCCATCTCTTCGTCTCTTGCTACATATTTTCATGAGTTCACTGTAATAACAACTCAACTCATTTCAAAAACCATGGCAAATAAGAGATGCCCAAAAATCTTACTTTATTTGACCCAAACAATTACAAATTAGAGCAAACAAATCATTAAAACTAATCACTTAGTAAAATATACAAATCTTGGTTAGTTTTGTGGTATATTTACACATTTGGCTCTAGTTGCCATCCAATAGTTATTATTACAATACTTAACAAACCAATGAGTTAATACATGTATACAATCAATAATATTATAGATTTTACCATTAAAAGCTAAAGATAATACTCAATGATAAAGTATTTTTTTCTGTTCAGACTATGCAAGTGTGTTATTAAAGCTTTTACTTTATGAACATTATTTCTTTAAAAAACATGACCTCCACTCATGAAACATGCAGATAAACAGAAGCAATTGAGCACAATAGTATGTGAAGGGTTTTTTACATATTTACCCAGGCTATCAAGTGCATCTTGTAGGATAAGTATTGTTCAGAATTTGACTGACAATCTCATTTTGATTAACATTAAACTTGATTAAATCAAAGAATTTTAAATATCAGATTGGGAGTGTTCAGAGCCAGCACGATACTATTGGAGTGAAGGGCAAGGCTGGCAGGTTCCGGGAACCATTGTTGATGAAGGATATTGTGGCTCTGGTCAGGAAAAAGGAGAATGCATATGTCAGGTGTTGGCAGCTGTGAAGTGAATCTGGAGCATAAGGGATGTAAAAAAAAACCACTTAAGAGAAATTCATGCTTTAGCAGGTAGGATAAAAGAGAAGCATGAGGCTGCAGAGGTTGAAATCTAGAACAGTAAAGAATCTGCTGGAAAAACTCAGCAGTTTGAGCACCATGTTTTAGTTTTAGAATCTTAGAGATACGGAATGGAAACAGGCCATTTGGCCTATCGAATCCACACTGACCATTGATCGCCCATACTCTAGTTCTATCCTACACACTAGGGTCAATTTACAAAAGCCAATTAACCTACAAACCTTCACGCCTTTGGAATGTGAGATCCAACCGGAGCCACCGGAGAAAATCCAAGCAATCACAGGGAGAATGTGCAAGCTCCGCACAGTCAGCACCCATAGTCATGATCAAACCCAGGTCTCTGGCGCTGTAATGCACCAACATTACTGCTGCGTCACAGTGCCACTCATTGAAGCGGGGTGGAAGGGGGGGATAAACTATCGATGTCTCAGGTTCAAACTGCATCGGAACCAAGAGTGGAGAGGGAAAATAGCCAGCATAAAAAGGAGAAGGGGATGAAGGATGATGTTCAGATGGTGCCAAGTAGGGGAGGATAGTAGTATTTTGAGACAGAGGCAACTTGGTTTGGCCAGTCCTGTCCAAGAGTTGTGGATGCAGCCCAGTCCAAGATACAAATCAGCCATCGACTCCATCTACACTTCAAACTTCCACGAGAAAGCATTGCCCAGGGTACACCATGGAGGCACTATAGTTGCATGTGGCTTGATTGTACTAATGTATCGTATAATTTGACCAGAGAGCAGGCAAACAGAGTTTCACTTTATCTCAGTACATGTGACAATAATAAACCAATGTCAATACCTAATTTCTAGAGTCAGTGATCAATGGCGTTATATCAGAGCACCTTAAAAAAAGTGGAACAATTAGAAAAAGTCTGTATGGATTTGTGTGAGGGAAATCCCACTTGACTAATCTACGGATGCAGCAGAATGTTGCTGGATTATGTGGTATTAGCTATTAGGAAAAGTAGGACAAACATGAATTGTTTTATCTGGAATGCTGGAGAATGAGGAGAGATATGATAACAGTATATAAAATTATGAGAAGTATAGATTGGGAAGACAGTCAGAACCTTCTTTCCAAGGTGGAAATGTCAAAGAACAGATGCCATATTTAAAGTGAGAGGAGCAAAGTTTAGGGGAGATGCGTGAGACAAGGAAGAAGAAGGGGGGGGGGCGGTGTGGGAAGAAAAAAGTGGGGGGGGTAGTTAGTGGACACCCAAGGACCCGACGTGGGGAACCGCCGTGGGAGGGGGGGGGGGAGAGAACAAAGGAGGGCCTGGCACCGGATATTTTATAACTGTCAGCACCCTTTATGTAGCAATACCCTGGGTATGCAAATCAAAGAATATCACTGTGACTTGTCACATGTGACAATAAAATATTCATTCAATAATTCAAAGTGGAGAATTCAATGTTCATACCATTGGGTTGCAAGCTACCCAAGCAGAATATGAGGTGCTGTTCCCCCAGTTTGCCTGTGGCCTCAAGCAGGCCCAAAATAGAAAGATCAGTGTCGGAATGGGAAAGGGAGTTAAAATGTTTAAGAAGGAACTGCAGATGCTGGAAAATCGAAGGTACACAAAAACGCTGGAGAAACTCAGCGGGTGCAGCAGCATCTATGGAGCGAAGGAAATAGGCAACGTTTCGGGCCGAAACCTTCTTCAGGGAGTTAAAATGGTTAGCAATGGGGAGATCTAGTAGGCTTTGGTGGACTGAGCACAAGCCCATCCATTTTCTTCAGCGATGCTGCCTGACCTGCTGAGTTACTCCAGCACTTTGTGTCTTTTTGTGTATTAACCAGCATCTGCAGTTCTTTGTTTCTACAATTTAAGATCAAGAGGTGAAGACATTTCTTCGCATAGTGTGGAAAATCTGTGGAATTCACCAACACAAACAGCATTTGAGCCTAGATCATCATCATTGAGTCTAAAAGTCTGAAAAACGTTGCAATTTTACAAAGTTCACGTCACGCCATATATGCAATAATGTATACAGTTTTGGTCGTCCCTTCACAGGAAGGTTGTGAAAGCCTAGTATCATGGTGCATAAGAGGATCACCAAGATATTGCATGAATGAGGGAGTATTCATTATAAGAGAGATAGGACAAACTTGGTGAAGAAAGGACGGTTGTTTTCTCTGCTGTGTCGGAGGCTGAGGGAAGGCCTGATAGTAGCATATCCAAATAACCAAGTCACCATGGTCATTTGGATTTAGAACCGGTTTACTCATGTAGTAAGGTGCTGGTAAAAGGGTGTTATTCGGGCTGGATGTCTGTGACCCATGGAGTTCTGCAAGGATCTGTGCTGGGACTTCTGTTGTTTGTGATATATATAAATGGCTTGGACGTAAATGTAGATGGGTTGCTTCATAAAATTGCAGATTACACCAAAATTGGTGGAGTTGCATACAGCGAGGAAGGCTGTCAAAGTATACAGGGAGATTATAGGTCAGCTACAGAAATGGGCAGAGAAATGACTGATGGAGTTTAATCTGAGCATGTGCATTTCATTTTGGGAGGTCAAGTGCAAGGGGAAAGCATTCAGTTAATGGCAAGACCCTTAACTGTATTGATGTATAGAGGGATCTTGGGGTCCAAGTGCATAGCTCGCTGAAAGTGGCAAAACAAGTAAATAGAATGGTGAAGACCCTCATTGGTCAGGGCATTGAATATAAGGTTCAGAGAGTCAAGAAAGCTTTAAAGCACATTGATTAAAAGCAAATGTGCGCGCACTGAGAGAAAAGACAAAGTAGGTACAGGAAGGATGTGGAGGCTTGGAGAGGATGAAGTAATGTTTTATAAGAATTATTCCCAGATTAGAGGGTGTACGTTGTATGGAATGTTTTCCCTGGAACTTCGGAGGTCTGACAAAACTATATAAAGTTATGAACAGCACAGACAGATATTCAGAATTGTTTCCAAGTGTGGAAATTACAAAGGTGAGAGGATATAGCTTTAAGGATTAAGGGCGATAGTTTAAAGTAGATATGCGGGGCAAGACAGTTTTTTTACACAAGGAGGGTTGTGGGTACCTGGAACATGCTGCCTGGGTGGGGAGAGAAGCATTTAGGGGCTTTTAAGAAGTGTTTTGTAACAAAAGGTTACTTAAAACAAAATACAAATATTTTTCAGAAAGGGTTAAAGATTTGTGATATGTTTGGCACAGATATTGTGGGCCAAAGGCCTGTTCCTGTGCTGTACTGATCCATGTTCTAAGTCTCGTTCCAGAAGTGTTTTTGTGGTTGGCACCATTTATTTTTCCTACATATTACTCAATTAAGTGCTCAATTAATTACTTTAATACCAACAAACAATATAATAAAATAGAGGGATATTAAATAAACTGTAATTTAATGCTTAAAGGAAATCCTTATAAGAAAAAGTCATGTTTTTAAATAAATTGGTTGAACAAACAATTGGAATATTCTTAACACTGTGGTCAGGCGAATGAACCCTCTATTTGAAACAAACCACAACATTGCAACAAAGTGTGCATTTTCATCTGTGTATGAAGGCATTATCAAAATGTTTATTTTTAAATAAATCGTCTACACTTTGAACTGTTGTTAAATGCCACTACATGACGTGTTATACGTGAGAACACATGTCTGTAGGTCTACAGAAAAACTCAATGCTTATACTTTATTCATATACAGATATACATCTAGATATTTAAAAGCCAGCTGTTTCCCATGGGTGCCACTTTGATCAAATGTATCCCTGAGAAAGATTTTTGAAATTTGGCCTGCTGAAAGTCAGAGATAGTATTACAAGAAATAACAAAACACCAATAAAACAATGCAAATGTCAGGCTTAGATTTGGTGTCATATGGGCAATGTTTTCTGGTTCTGCAAACGCATACAAACAATGGGTTCCACGATATCCATGGGGAATTGGCAGACCTGTCCTTTTTGAAATGAGAAGGAATTAATTTCACCAAAGAAATAATGAAGAACTGTGGCTGCTAACTTATTTAAAACAAACTAAATTTAAGCAGTAAAAATAAATGCTGGTGGAATTAACATAGGTACTATTTAAGAACGGTCTTAATCGGTCTGTTTTAAACTAGATTATTAAAGTAAAAACAGAAACTATGCATGATTAAGAATAACATTTACATAGGGGAGACCTAGAACTCAAATTCTACTTAAAATAATTCCCCTTAGGTATAAAAATGATAGTGTGTTATAATTGCCCAGTAGGAACAAACATTGTGTGTGCAGTGAGAGTAGCCGCAGGGCAGAATAGAAAATGCTGAATAATAAGATGTTTATTACGGTTCAGTACTTAATCAAATAGAATACAATAGATAATGCAACCTCTCCCATAAATTACAATATATCACATTATTTTGGCACTGGAACCAAGTTAAGCCTGATGGACAAATAAAGTAGTTTCTCCAGTTGAGGTGAATAGTGGGAGTATATGGGAGAACAACAGTACTTGTATATGACAAAATAAAATCCACTTTTGCAATTAGCCAATCATTGTCTACAATTGTGATTAACAATAGCAAGCCAGAAGTAAAGATATAAACAAGGACAATAAAATTCAACCAGGCATATAAAAGCCACAGTGCGATACAAAGAAAATGTTTTTATTATCATGGAAACAGAGTGGAAAAGAGGAAATGTGATCCCAGAAGAAAATGGGCGTACTTCTCATTGGAAAGTGGCAGTTATTCAATGTTTTATTATCTGCGTGTTACAATGGATGAAATGTCAAAAATAGTGGTGGTCAAAGAGAACCCCAAAATAGGCAACGGGAAGAATGGTGACTACAAATTAAAGAATTTTGTAATGGAGAAAATAAATGGCCTGACAAATGGTTTCTACCCCAGGCTATCAAATTAAATTATAAATTGTCAATGCTCCACCCACTGAAAAGCTGAAAATGTCACTCCCTTGCTTAAGATGAGAGTGAGTCAAGTGACAGTAGAACTGTCAACTTAACATCAAAATAATGGGAGTTACTTTTATCATCAAAGACTGTGACAGGACTCAGATATTAATCATCTTTCAAAGAATGGCAGTGGATTGGTGAAGGTCACGTTATTTCTATGAATAACTTGATTTTTTTTAATGTGCGTCAGTGATTATTCTCCTTAAGGATTTCCAGAAGGCATTTGGTTGTGTTTTACCGATACACATTAGGGTTATAGGACATAAAAATCTGGAGTAGCTCAGTGGGTCAGACACCATCTCAGGAGAAAAGGAATAGGTGACGTTTCGGGTCGAGACCCTTCTTAAAGGTTGAGACCCTTCTTCAGGTGCTGTCTGTCCCGCTGAGTTACTCCAGCTTTTCGTGTCTAACTTCAGTTTAAACCAGCATCTGCAGTTCCTTCCTACACAGGGTATAGGACATGACGTCTTATAAAATCTTGTTTTTTTCCCAAACATTTTAAATCTTTATATAACTAATTATGGCCCCATAAAATAAGTACTGGATGTTCAATATTTAGGTCATTCATCATCACGATGGGAATCTCAATAAACAAGGATTGAGGATGATTTCCAATTGTACTAAAGTATTCAAAATATATCAGATGGATCTGTAAGTTAATGTGTATAAAATCCATATGTGGCAGAACTTGGAATCTTGATCTGCATAATAGCACAGAATAAAAAACAAGGAAGTTATGTTGAATTTGTATAAAACACTTGCTAGGCCACAACTGGAATAGCACAATTTAGGAAAGACATGAAGGTTCTAGAGAGAATGATAAGAAATCAACAGCGACCTGAAGGATGAAGTAAAACTAAAACAAGTGACCAAATGAACAAATGATGGCGGAAAGAGCATGAAGGTGGACACAAAATGCTGGAGTAACTCAGCGGGTCAGGCAGCATCTCTGGATAGAAGGAATGGGTGTTTTCGGGTCGAGACCCTTCTTCAGACTGAGGGTCAGGGGAGAGGGAGACACAGAGATTTGGGAGGGTAAGATGTGAAAACAAGATACCAAAGGGGACGAAGGTCAAGGAAAATGTAGCATAGATCATTGTTAGCTAGGGGAAGTTGACAACGAAGCATACAGAGATAACATGTAATCAGGGAGACATTCAGACTGGTCGGAGAACTAGGAAGGGGGAGGGATGGAGAGAGAGGGAAAGCGAAGGTTACTTGAACTTAGTGACGTTGATATTCATAACGCTGGGTTATACCGAGCGAAATAGGAGGTGCTGCAGATTGGGCAACTTAATGGTATCCACCATTTATGTAGATTCTTCATCGCTCCCTTGGCCAGCGAAGGCCCAAATACTCAAATGTCCTCCCTGTTTGTCAGCCAAGAACAGAGATGAACTTATCAAGGACAGTGAAAGTCAGCACCGCTGGTCCTAAACCATGACACTGCCCTTGACTCTATCCCACATTAAGTTAAATGGTCGAGTTACATTGCCACCTCCAACAAGACATAAAGGCATATTCCAAATGAAAAATAACAAGGCCTTGTAGACAGATAGTATCCTTTCTGATGTTCTTGGCAGAGGGGAACTTCAGTCACAAAATTCGACATCATCAATATTTAGGAGGAAGAGGGTAAATGGCAGTCGTGGCCAACTCCAACAAAGGAGACAAATCAAATTCAAAGTAGGAGATAGAGGAACAGATATGTAGACAGTTTACCAAACAATGGAAGGCACCAGGGTTGTTTTATTGGGTGACATTAACCTGCAAATATTGACTGGGACTTGCTCAGTAACAAAGGCTTAGACAGGGCAGAATTGTGAGGGTTTCTCAAGACAAAATGTGGATACTGGTGTTGGGAAATGAACCTGGCCAGGTGACTGGTATTTTAGAGGATAGTGATCACAACTACATAGGTGTTAATGTGTAAGAAGGAATTGCAGATGCTGGTTAAACGGAAGATAGACACAAAAAGATGGATTAACTCAGCGGGTCTGACAGTATCTCTGGAGAAAAGGAATAGGTGACGTTTCGGGTTGAGACCCTTCTTCAGATTGAGAGTCAGGAGAAAGGGAAACGAGAGATATAGACGGTGATGGGTGACGAGAAGTTAGGGATAGAATAAAACTAAAAGAAAAGATGTATAACACAGCAAAGAGTAGCCAGAAGCCAGAGGATTGGGAAACTTTCATTGGACAACAGAAGGAAACAAAACGGGCAATAAGGGCTGAAAAGATGAAGTATGAAGGGAAGCTGGCCAGGAATATAAAGAAGGACAGTAAAAGCTTCTTTAGATATATTAAGGGAAAAAGAGTAGCAAAGTCAAATGTGGGTCCCTTGAAGGCAGACACGGGTGAAATTATTATGGGCAACAAGGAAATGGCAGAAGAGTTGAATAGGTACTTCGGATCTGTCTTCACTAGGGAAGACACAAACAATCTCCCAGATGTACTGGAGGACAGAGGATCTAAGGGGGTAGAGGAACTGAAAGAAATTTTCATTAGGGGAGAAATAGTATTGGGTAGGCTAACGGGACTGAAGGATGATAAATTCCCTGGGCCTGATGGTCTGCATCCCAGGGTCCTCAGGGAGGTGGCTCTAGAAATAGTGGATGCATTGGTGATCATTTTCCAATGTTCAATAGATTCAGGATCAGTTCCTGTGGATTGGAGGATAGCTAATGTTATCCCACTTTTCAAGAAAGGAGTGAGAGAGTAAACAGGGATATACAGACCAGTTAGCCTGACTTCGGTGGTGGGAAAGATGCTGGAGTCAATTATTAAAGAGGTAATAATGGGGCATTTGGATAGCAGTAAAAGGATTAGTCCAAGTCAACATGGATTTATGAAAGGGAAATCATGCTCGACTAATCTTCTGGAATTTTTTGAGGATGTGACAAGTAAAATGGATGAAGGGGTGCCAGTGGATGTAGTGTATCTAGACTTTCAGAAAGCCTTTGATAAGGTCCCGCACGGGAGACTGGTGACTAAAATTAGAGCACATGGCATTGGGGGTAGGGTGTTGACATGGATAGAAAATTAGTTGGCAGACGGGTCCTTTTCAGAATGGCAGGCAGTGGCGAGTGGAGTGCCGCAAGGCTCGGTGTTGGGACCGCAACTGTTTACCATATATATTAATGATTTGGAAGAGGGAATTAGGAGCAACACTAGCAAGTTTGCGGATGACACAAAGCTGGGTGGCAGTGTGAACTGTGAAGAGGATGTTAGGAGGTTGCAGGGTGACCTGGACAGGTTGAGTGAGTGGGCAGATGCGTGGCAGATGCAGTATAATATAGATAAATGTGAGGTTATCCACTTTGGCGGCAAAAACAAGGGGGCAGATTATTATCTCAATGGGGTTAGGTTAGGTAAGGGGGAGGTACAGCGAGACCTGGGTGTCCTTGTACACCGGTCACTGAAAGTTGCCGTGCAAGTACAGCAGGCAGTGAAGAAAGCTAATGGAGTGTTGGCCTTCATAACAAGAGGATTTCAGTATAGGAGTAAAGAGGTTCTTCTGCAGTTGTATAGGGCTCTGGTGAGACCACATCTGGAGTATTGTGTATAGTTTTGGTCTCCTAATTTGAGGAAGGACATCCTTGTGATTGAGGCAGTGCAGCGTAGGTTCACGAGATTGATCCCTGGGATGGCGGGACTGTCATATGAGGAAAGATTGAAAAGAGTAGGCTTGTATTCACTGGAGTTTAGAAGGATGAGGGGGATCTTATAGAAACATATAAAATTATAAAAGGACTGGACAAGCTAGGTGCAGGAAAAATGTTCCCAATGTTGGGCGAGTCCAGAACCAGGGGCCACAGTCTCAGAATAAAGGGGAGGTCATTTAAGACTGAGGTGAGAAAAAACTTTTTCACCCAGAGAGTTGTGAAATTGTGGAATTCCCTGCCACAGAGGGCAGTGGAGGCCAAATCACTGGATGGATTTAAGAGAGAGTTAGATAGAGCTCTCGGGGCTAGTGGAGTTAAGGGATATGGGGAGAAGGCAGGCACGGGTTATTGATAGGGGACGATCAGCCATGATCACAATGAATGGCGGTGCTGGCTCGAAGGGCCGAATGGCCTCCTCCTGCACCTATTTTCTATGTTTCTATGTCTATGTTTCTATGTGATATAGAGAGATATAGAACAAATGAATGAAAGATATGCAAAAAAATAGCAATGATAAAGGAAATGATTAGCTGTGGCTAGGTGAAAACAAGTTGCAGACAATAGAACTCACGACGACAATAGTGAAACAGCTAGGGTGGGGGAGGGACAGAGAGAGAGTGAATGCAGGGGTTACTTGAAGTTAGAAAATTCAACATTTATACCGCTGACTTGTAAGCTGTCCAAGCGAAATAGAAGGTGCTGTTCCTCCAATTTGCATTTGACCTCACTCTGACAATGGAGGAGGCCCAGGACAGAAAGGTCAATGCAGGAACGGGAAGGGGAGTTAAAATGTTTGGCAACTCGGAGATTAGGTAGGCCCAGGCGGACTGAGCAAAGGTGTTCAGAGAAACGATCGCCCAGTCTACATTTGGTCTTGCCAATGTATGAGTCCACACCAGGAATAACGGATACAGTCGATGAGGTTGGAGGAGGTGCAAATAAACCTCTGCCTAACCTTTCAGTCCTGGGCCTCCTCCATTGCCAGAGTGAGTGAAGGAGTAGATGTCGAGGTGTTCCTGAAGAGCATTAAGGTGGATTCATTTTCAGGACCTGATGGGATTTATCCCAGGTTATTGTGGGAGGCAAGAGAGGAGATTGCAGGTGCCAAGGTGAAGATCTATGTGTCATCTCTAGCCACAGGAGGGCAGGAGAGTAGCAAATGTTCATTTAAGACAGGAAGTTGAAAGAAATCAAGGAGTTATAGGACGGTGAGCCTCACAACAGTGGTTGGGAAGATATTGGAGAGAATTCTTCGGGACAGGATTTAATCCAATTTGAAAGACAATGTGTTAATTTGGGACAGTCACCATGGCTTTGTACACGGCAAGGAAATGTATAGCATGCGGTATGTGTATGTAGGTGTATTCTGTGGAAGTGTATCCTGTATTAAGGGAGGGTTGTTCTGGGATGCCAGAACAAACTGCTGAGCCTTCCTGAGGTGTCGTGGGCCTAATTCAACGAAACACCAGTGAAGGGAGGTGCCCACTTGATAACCTCAATGATATACTTGCATCTACACTATCATTTTTTTTTAATGTGCTTGCTAACATGTAGGTAGCCCCATCTTTTCCCCTTCACTTTAAATCAATGCCATCATGTTCCCCCATCCTAGAAAAAGTCTATGCATTCACCCTTTTGCCTTTTCTATTCCACTCAAGGTTTTATAAACCTCAATGATATCACCCCTCAGTCTTCTGTGGTCCATGGAATGAAGTCCCAGCCTGCCCAACCTCTCCCAATAGTTCAGGCCCTGAAGTCCTGAAAGTATGCTGAGAGAATGGAGCAGCTGGGCTTGTACACTCTGGAGTTTAGAAGGATGAGAGGGCATCTCATTGAAACATATAAGATTGCTAAGGGCTTGGACACACTAGAGGCAGGAAACATGTTCCCGATGTTGGGGGAGTCCAGAACCAGGGGCCACAGTTTAAGAATAAGGGATGAGCCATTTAGAACGGAGACGAGGAAACACTTTTTCTCACAGAGAGTGGTGAGTCTGTGGAATTCTCTGCCTCAGAGGGCGGTGGAGGCAGGTTCTCTGGATGCTTTCAAGAGAGAGCTAGATAGGACTCTTAAAAATAGCGGAGTCAGGGGATATGGGGAGAAGGCAAGAACGGGGTACTGATTGGGGATGATCAGCCATGATCACATTGAATGGCGGTGCTGGCTCGAAGGGCCAAATGGCCTACTCCTGCACCTTTTGTCTATTGTCTATTGTCTATCCTCATAAATCTTCCCTGCAGTCTTTCAAGCTTAATGACATTTTTCCTAGAGCAGGGTGACCAAAACGGAGCACAATACTCGAACTGTGGCCTGACCAATATCTTGTACAATTCTAACATGACATCCCAACTTTAATACTCAATTGAAGATAGACATAAAATGCTGGTGTAACTCAGCAGGACAGGCAGCACCCCCGGAGAGAAGGAATGGTGACGTTTCGGGTCGAGACCCTTCTTCAGACTCAATACTTAATTCCCTGACTAATGAATGCCTTCTGCACTAACCTATCTACCTGCGACACCACTCTCAGTAAACTATGTGCTGATACTCTTAGATCCTTAGATACTCTTAGATACTTTTAGGATGGCAGGCAGTGACTAGTGGGGTACCGCAAGGCTCGGTGCTGGGACCGCAGCAATGTACCATATACATCAATGATTTAAATGAAGGGATTCAAAATAACATTAGCAAATTTGCAGATGACACAAAGCTGGGTGGCAGTGTGAACTGTAAGGAGGATGTTATGAGAATGCAGGGTGACTTGGACAGGTTGGGGGAGTGGGCAGATGCATGGCAGATGCAGTTTAATGTGGATAAATGTAAGGTTATCCACTTTGGTAGCAAAAACAGGTAGGCTGATTACTATCTAAATGGTGTCAAGTTGGGAAAAAGGGAAGTACAACGGGATCTGGGGTCCTTGTTCATCAGTCAGTGAAAGTAAGCATGCAGGTACAGCAGGCAGTGAAGAAAGCGAATAGCATGTTGGCCTTTATAACAAGAGGAGTTGAGTATAGGAGCAAAGAGGTCCTTCTGTAGTTGTATAGGGCCCTAGTGAGACCACACCTGGAGTACTGCATGCAGTTTTGGTCCCCTAATTTGAGGAAGGACATTATTGCTATTGAGGGATTGCAGCGTAGGTTTACAAGGTTAATTCCCGGGATGGCGGGACTGTCATATGCTGGGTGAATGGAGCGGCTGGGCTTGCATACTCTGGAGTTTAGAAGGATGAGAGGGAATCTTATTAAAACATATAAGATTATTAAGGGTTTGGGCACGCTAGAGGCAGGAAACATGTTTCCGATGTTGGGAGAGTCCAGAACCAGGGGCCACAGTTTAAGAATAAGGGGTAAGCCATTTAGAACGGAAACGAGGAAACACTTTTTCTCACAGAGAGTTGTGAGTCTGTGGAATTCTCTGCCCCAGAGGGCGGTGGAGGACGGTTCTCTGGATACTTTCAAGAGAGAGCTAGATAGGGCTCTTAAAGATAGCGGAGTCAGGGGATATGGGGAGAAAGCAGGAACGGGGTACTGATTGGGGATGATCAGCCATGATCACATTGAATGGTGGTGCTGGCTCGAAGGGCCAAATGCCCTACTCCTGCACCCGTTGTCTATTGTCTATTGTCTTCCCGAAAACTTCAACACTCCACAACACTGCCCAGGATCCAACTGTGAAGGACCTGACCTGATTTGACTTCCCAAAATGCAGCACCTCACACTTATCTGAATTAAACTCCATTTGCCATTCTCAGCCCACTTGTCCAACTGACCAAGATCCTGTTGTAATTCTTGATAATTACCTGTGCTGTCTACTATATCACCCATGATAGTGTCATCTGCAAACTTACTAATCATGCCTTGCACATTAAGTTGGCAAAAATATATATATTGGGTATGCAATCCATTCTGTCACTTAATAATGCAGAAAAGACATTGCCTGGACTGTAAGAATTTAAGTCACAATGACTTTTGGATAGGTAGCTCTAGTAACGTATACTATTGAAAATTTTAGAGGACTTATCGCCTCCACAATAAGTCTCATACAGCAAACCCTAAATAAATATATAAACATTATCTTAAAACATGTAATAATAAAACTGTCAGAAAAACGTGATGTTTTGGCTGTTAAACTTATCAAATAAGCCCACTTGAGTGTCTCTCTCTCTCTCTCTCTCTCTCTCTCTCTCTCTCTCTCTCTCTCTCTCTCTCTTTCAGATATTAGCTGCAAATTTCATTTAAAATCCAAGTTTGCCACTTCTCATTAAGATGTTTCAAATTCACAACAAAATGAACCAATTATTAATCACTGGAGACCATATAAATGGACGGAATAATAAATCAATTGCAGCATTCCTGTGTATCCAAGTTGTGCTTTGGTAATGTCATACAATTCCAGCAGATGGCGCAGGAGGGATTGTTAAGAGATGGTATATCTGCACAGAAAAAGTTTTGATTTGTTGAAGCTATTCGCAGTTCTTTCTATGAAGCTTTGTTCTTTGCCCTCCACAGAAGCTGCCTGACCCACTGAGTTACTCCAGTACTTTTGAGTTTTGCCCAAAACTCCAGCATTTGCAATTTCTTATTTCTTCATTAATAACAGAGACACGAGGACCTGCAGCAGCTGGAACATTGAGTAAAACAGAATATGCTGGAGTAATTCTTCAGGTCAGTCAGCACCTGTAGTAGGAATGGATAGGCAATGTTTCAGGTGAGGACCCTTTTTAAGACTGAACAGTCCAGCCCTAAACTTCGCCTATCCATTCCTTCCGCACTTGCTACCTGACCCGCTGAGTTACTCCAGCACTTTGTGTTTTTTATCATTTTAAATAACACAACTCTTTAAAAATATACCTTGATTTTCCCTTTACATAAAGTAGCCAGAGGAGACACGGCTAAGTATTACGGGGGTGACTCCCCCATCCCTTTAGCTTCATTTTTTTGTTTAGTTTAGAGATACAGCGCGGAAACAGGTCCTTTGGCCCACCAAGTCCGCACCGACCAGCGATCCCCCCACAGTAACACAAGCCTACATACACTAGGGACAATTTACACTTATACCAAGTATAGAAAATCCATGCCAATTAGCCTATAAACCACTACGTCTTTGGAGTGTGGGCGGAAACCGAAGATCTCGGCGAAAACCCACGCGGGGACAGGAACGTACAAACTCCGTGCAGGCAGCACCCGTAGTCGGGATCGAACCCGGTTCTCTGGCGCTGAAGCGCTGTAAGGCAGCAACTCTACCGCTGCACCACCGTGCCGCCCTATAATGTATAATAGGGCTTCAGCAGAAGAATGCTACATAGTGATTCCAGAGTGTGGGACTACAGCATAGATTTTTCAGCGATCTGATAAAACTCAAGTCCTTGATCAACTCATGGTCTGCTAAACCATACCTTGAATAATTAATCAGATGTCAACCAAGTACTGCCAATCTCCTTTTGCAAGGAATTGGATGGAGAAAAAAGGACAACAAATCTAGATCACTAAAAATAAACCATGTCCAGCTCTGCACTATGAATCACATATTCCATATGCTTTCAAATGTTTTGCTGAATCATTTAAGATAATTCATTACTTGAGTCATTATCTGTGGAAGGAATGGATAAACATTAACCAAAGGAAATCAAAAAAGTAAAACTGAGAGTAGCAGGCATGAATATAAACATTTGACTGAAGGTTACCTCGTTTTTAATCTGTGGTATTGAATTAAAAGATAATTAAGTGTAAATATGAAGCTAAATATACAAATTATTCAAGTTGAATCTGTTGAATTGGCTTGGTGCATTTGGAGTCCTTGTAAAACGGATGATTTCCCTATTCATGAGATCATCTTTCGGTACAATCAGAAAAAACAGGAAATAAAGTGGATTCTATCCCTATAATTTGGAGTTGGATTCAAGTTGAATTGGCTTGGAGCAGTTCAGGTTCAACTATACTTCACCTATGCAAGGCCAGAAGGCAAACATATGCTGCAATGACTTGACAGTATGAGGTCACCCAGTGCCATGGCACTGTGGTACATATATCACAGTGTGCTTATCAATGTATTGGCCACATCATTCCTATATTCTGAATGTTAAAAAAACAGGAAAATTGAGAGCTTTTACATTGTACGGCACAATGCTCCTTTCAATTTAGATTTCTTGAAACGACTTTAAACCACTAATACCCATCCTCTTGCCAAGACTAAGAGGCAATGTTGACACCAAGATGAGCAAGATTCGCTTACATTTATATTTGTACTTGGAGTAAGCTCCAATATGTCCATTTTGTTAGTTGAGCAGCATTTAGTAATTCACAAACCTTACTAAAAACAGACAAGGTCAAAAAGGAATGAAACCAAAGAATGAAGCTGAGAATCCTGGGTTTACCCAGAAATCTAGCAGAGGCAATTATTTGGGGCATCTCAATACACCAGAAAAATAGAACAGGGTACCTTCTGTAACATGGTGCTCATCGTTCCATGTCAGTTCCTCATAATAATGTTCATTTACTTACCTGCAAAAGAAAAACATAAATAATTAGACAAAAATGCAACTAGCAAATGCTTACGTTATTCCTCAGTTTTATTACTAGAAATAAAAAGAAAATAACTAACATTGACTACACTTGTATTTTGATCATAATCACCAACCAAGCAAGATTTGAATACTTTAGATATTTTAAATATTTATTTGTTGTCGTTTGAACCTAAGTTCAAACGAAATTCTGTTTCTGCAGTCATACAAACAAGTAAAAAGAACTAAGACACAACACAATTTACACAAACATCCATCACAGTGAGTCTCCTCCTCACTGTGATGGAAGGCAAAGTCTTATCTCTCCCTGCACTCCATTCTCCTCCCGATGTCAGAGTCAAAGCCCCGGCGGGCGATTGTAGATATGTCCCGCGGCCACCAAAGCCGCGCCGGGCGATGCCAGACCCCGCTCCGGGTCTTGATGTTGTAGCCCCCGGTAGCGCCAGCAAGTCCCACGGCCACCAATGCCGCACCGGGCGATGCCAGACACCGCTCCAGGTCATCTTCAACCCGCAACTCGGGCGGGAGTAGCTGCCGTTGCGGGAGCTCCGAAAAGCGGTCTCCCACCATGGACCCGCAGGCTCCCGATGTTACCGTCCACCAGTCCCGCGGCTGAAGCCTCCGAATCTCCGGGGTCGGGTCGCAGCAGCGCGCCACCACAGCCCCTCCCGCTCCGAAGTCGGCCAGCTCCACGATGGTGAGAAGTCCGCAGGCTCCGCGACTGGAGCCCCAGGTCGTTCCGGTTGGAGGCCGCTCCATGGTGCTAGGCCCCAACGACAACGGAGACCCGACAGAGAAAGGTCGGTTCTCCCGTGCAGGGAAAAGATTTTAAAAGTTTCCCCCTCCCTACCCCCCGACCCCCGCCCCCCCACACATACCCCGTTAAAAAAACACTAAAAACAAAACTCAAACGAAACAAAAAAAAATAAAAAAGACAGACGGACTGCAGAGGCCGCTGCAACCAAGTCGCGCCGCCCACTATATTGAACAAAGAACAGCAGAGGAATGGGCTCTTTGGACCACAACGTTTGTGCTGAACACATTGCCAATTGCTCTCATTTGCCTGTACATGATCCATATCCCTCTATTCCCCGCACTTCCATGTGGCGATCTAAAAGCCCCTTAAATGCCACTATTATATCTGCCCCCGCCCCCCCCCCCCCCCCCACAACCCCTGGCATTGCGTTCCAGGCCCTCACTACTCCCTGTGTAAAAAACATGCCCCGCACATCTCCATTAAACTTTTCCCCTCTCATTTTATAGGACATGTGTTGGACATTTCTATCCTGGGAAAAAGGTTCTGGCTGTTTATCCTATCTATGCTTCTCTTAATTTTATATACTTCTATCAAGTCTCCATCCACCTCCAACATTCCATAAAAAATAATCCAAGTCTATCCAATCTTCCCTGTAGCTGAAACCCTCTAATCCAAGCAGCATTCTGGAAAACCTCCTCTGCACCCTCTCCAAAGCCTCCACATCTTTCCTGTAATGGGACGACTAGAACGGCACGCAATTCTCCAAATACTTTTTGAATAACATTTATAAATCATATGATTTATCAGCAATACTCAGCATTTAAAAATGAGGATGAATATAACATTATTTTTAGTTTAGTTTATTTTAGTTTCAGAGATACAGCATGGAAACAGGCCCTTCGGCCCACCTACTCCTCGCCAACCAACAATCCCCGCACACTATAGGGCCTGTCCCACTTTCACGACCTAATTCACAACCTCTGCCGAGTTTGCCCTTGACTCATACTCGCAGCATGGCCGTCACGAGGTCGTAGGAGGTCATAGGTAGGTCGTAGCAGGCCGTGATTCTAGTCGTAGGTACTCGTGGCATCAAGTAAGTCGGGGCGTTTTTCTAGCATGATGAAAAATGTCCACGAGTAAAAAAGGTCGTGAATTAGGTCGTGAAAGTGGGACAGGTCCTTAACAGTATTGTACACACACTAGGGACAATTTACAATTATACCAAGCCAATTAACCTACAAACCTGTACGTCTTTGGAGCGTGGAGGAAACCGGAGCACCCGGAGAAAACCCACGCAGGTCATGGGGAGAACGTACAAACTCGATATAGACAAGCACCTGAAGTCAGGATTGAACCCAGGTCCTCTGTGTTATAAGGGAGCAACTCTACCGCTGCACCACAGTGCTGCCTTCAATCCGTTTATTCTGCAGCAGAGAGCTAGTTAATCCTTATTTCTGAAAACACCAATTCCTGAGGCTTCAAAGTATGCGTACCTCATGCTAAAGTCTTGACAGTCAGTCTTTGGAGACTATCAGATTATGCAAGTCCACACAATATCAAATTATTTGGATTTTCATCAATGGACAAGGAACTACAATAGACAGCAGAAACCAAGGCTGATATTTTTACTCCACATTTCTCACATGTGTGTGAGCTCAACTATTAAGCCTTGCTTTCAATCTATAGCAGCCAATAAGAAGCTCAAGAAATGAATTTAGACCCTGCCTCATAGATTTTCATTGGTTTCAGATCGAGCCTTTTAAGAATGAACTTACTGATTTCAAAAGCTAAGTAGAGAGTGAGTTGTGAAAATTAATGTTCAATTGATCAGAGTTATGTTTTCACCGTGACAGAGCATGACATCATTCATATCTAATAATCACCGATTCCACCTAAAAATCAGTTCTCATTCATCATAATGTAGGTGGTTGCGTGTGCTGAGAGCAAACTGCCCTGCAAGATTAAATATGCATAAATATGCCTGTGTCCTGTTGACATATAGCAGAAATGTTTGCAGGACCAGAATAAGCAAGTTCAGTATTTCGATAAACGCAAGGAATCATGGGATTTGTCAAAGGTCATTCGGGATTTTAAAAAAGCGAACGCAGCGCTGTATAAACTGTGTATAAATTGTTAACTATTCTACCAAGGAATTAATCTAGAATTCTGTCAACTCAATAGCTTCCTTTCTTGTTCTGCTGTTCACACACTACTTACACAGTTCCAGTTCTAGTTCAATTCATTAACCTGCAATTATGAGATATTCAAAAAGTTCACAAATTTATTATTTTCATTTAATCCTTAATGTGTTTGCTACTGGAATAAGAAAATATTACTTGTGTTTGAAACATTTTCTTATCATCATTCATAATTTATGTGTAAAAATATATTTAATCTGAGGCAGGCAGCGACTGGATCAGTGTGATGTGGCCGAAGGGTGGATTTTAATGGGTCATTAGTAAACTGTTCCATCTGTGTGGCATCACCAGCTCTCTTTCTCCCAGATCCCCCACCCCAACTGTCGACAAAGTCTGACTGAGAAAATGCTCCCACTCATATTACGAGTTGGCTCCGTGTTTGCCCACTTGCTGGGACGGGCGGCGCCTCCTTCAAAGAGAGCGAGAACAGGTCCTGTCAGCTGGGGAGCTCCGACCCACTCCTGAGTGAAGCCGCCAGTTTGGCTGCGTTTCAAATGGCTGCAAATTCTCATAATTATCACCACCAAATCATCCGGACCCGGCTCTCAACTGTGTGACCTGACAGACTGGAACCAACCCCAGAGGTTAAAGCGACAGCATCTTTATTTAAGCCAACCCACCTCGAAAGTTTAACCAGCCTGTTCGAATCCAATCTGAACTTTCCAACCTACCCCCCACAGCACATTCTCCTTGTTTCCCTCAATCCAGGAAGGTTGTTCAGATAGGAATGTAAGGACTGTCTCAAATTGGTTGACCACACAACTTGTAATTCGTGTAAATCAATATCGAATTTGAATGGCTGTGACTCAGTAATGCCAGCGATTTGATAATTGACAGGTTTGTTCCAGGCATTCTTACGTTTTCAAGGCTGGTGCTGTATTCAGTCAACAATATAAATAGATACAATTGTGGATTTGTGCAGCCTGCAGTATGCTGTGGCCTACTGCTGACATATTTGACGGATACATTTATTTATAAATCTCATTGAAATGAATACGCAGGTCCGTACACACACAGTAGCTCACCTGGCGAGAATGTTTATCCCGAATGAACCATGACCTGGGCATGCGCAGTTCTAATACCGAACTCACTTATTGTCACTGATATTTTGACTTCACATCACTTCACAACTGTAGTACTAAAGTCCTTAGGAACAATTAGGAACTGTAGTACTAAAGTCCTTCGGCTTTCTGCAGAGACCGTTCCCTCCGTAACTCCCTGGTCAATTTGTCCCTTCCCACCCAAACCACCCCCTCCCATATAACCATATAACCATATAACAATTACAGCACGAAACAGGCCATCTCGACCCTTCTAGTCCGTGCCGAACACGTATTCTCCCCTAGTCCCATATACCTGCGCTCAGACCATAACCTTCCATTCCTTTCCCGTCCATATAACTATCCAATTTATTTGTAAATGATAAAAACGAACCTGCCTCCACCACCTTCACTGGAAGCTCATTCCACACAGCCACCACTCTCTGAGTAAAGAAGTTCCCCCTCATGTTACCCCTAAACTTCTGTCCCTTAATTCTCAAGTCATGTCCCCTTGTTTGAATCTTCCCTACTCTCAATGGGAAAAGCTTATCCACGTCAACTCTGTCTATCCCTCTCATCATTTTAAAGACCTCTATCAAGTCCCCCCTTAACCTTCTGCGCTCCAAAGAATAAAGCCCTAACTTGTTCAACCTTTCTCTGTAACTTAGTTGTTGAAACCCAGGCAACATTCTAGTAAATCTCCTCTGTACTCTCTCTATTTTGTTGACATCCTTCCTATAATTAGGCGACCAAAATTGTACACCATACTCCAGAATTGGCCTCACCAATGCCTTGTACAATTTTAACATTACATCCCAACTTCTATAGTCAATGCTCTGATTTATAAAAGCCAGCACACCAAAAGCTTTCTTTACCACCCTATCTACATGAGATTCCACTTTCAGGGAACTGTGCACAGTTATTCCAAGATCCCTCTGTTCACCTGCATTCTTCAATTCCCTACCATTTACCATGTACGTCCTATTTTGATTTGTCCTGCCAAGATGTAGCACCTCACACTTATCAGCATTAAACTCCATCTGCCATCTTTCAGCCCACTCTTCCAACCGGCATAAATCTCTCTGTAGACTTTGAAAATCTACTTCATTATCCATAGCCCCACCTATCTTAGTATCATCTGCATACTTACTAATCCAATTTACCACACCATCATCCAGATCATTGATGTACATGACAAACAACAGTGGACCCAACACAGATCCCTGTGGCACCCCACTAGTCACTGGCCTCCAACCTGACAAACAACCATCCACCATTACTCTCTGGCATCTCCCATTCAGCCACTGTTGAATCATCTTGCTACTCCACCATTAATACCCAACCATTGAACCTTCTTAACCAACCTTCCGTGAGGAAACCTTGTCAAGGCCTTACTGAAGTCCATATATACAACATCCACGGCTTTACCCTCATCAATTTCCCGAGTAACCTCTTCAAAGAATTCAAGAAGATTAGTCAACATGACCTTCCAGGCACAAATCCATGTTGACTGTTCCTAATCAGCCCCTGTTTATCCAGATGCTTATATATATTATCTCTAAGTATCCTTTCCATTAATTTGCCCACCACTCCCCTGGTACTTTACCTTGCAACCGCAGAAAATGCTACACTTGTCGCTTTACCTCCCCCCTCGACTCCATCCAAGGACCCAAGCAGTCTTTCCAGGTGAGGCAGAGGTTCACCTGCACCTCCTCCAACCTCATCTATTGCATCCGCTGCCCAGGTGCCAACTGCTCTACATCAGTGAGACCAAGCGCAGGTTTGGCGATCGCTTCGCCCAACACCTCCGCTCAGTTCGCAATAACCAACCTGATCTCCCGGTGGCTCAGCACTTCAACTCCCCCTCCCATTCCGAATCCGACCTTTCTGTCCTAGGCCTCTCCATGGCCAGAGTGAGTCCCACTGCAAATTGGAGGAGCAGCACCTCATATTCCGTTTGGGTAGTTTACACCCCAGCGGTATGACATTGACTTCTCCAATTTCAGGTGGACCTTGCTTTCTCCCTCCTTCCCCTCCCTTCCCAACTCTCCCACAGCCCACTGTCTCCGCCTCTTCCTTTCTTCTTCCCGTCCCCCCACATCAGTTTGAGGAAGGGTATCGACCCGAAACGTCGCCTATTTCCTTCGTTCCATAGACACTGCCTCACCCGCTGAGTTTCTCCAGCATTTTTGTCTATCTTCGATTTTTTCAGCATCTGAGTTCTATAATTCATTGCTTTCATAGTTCACAGTATCCTCCCAAAGGAAAAAATCTAGCTTACATCTCTTCATTCCATCCACCCC
>CM075977.1:260095795-260169723 GCA_038087875.1 Malacoraja senta | reverse complement strand
GGCTCAGCACTTCAACTCCCCCTCCCATTCCGAATCCGACCTTTCTGTCCTAGGCCTCTTCCATGGCCAGAGTGAGTCCCACTGCAAATTGGAGGAGCAGCACCTCATATTCCGTTTGGGTAGTTTACACCCCAGCGGTATGAACATTGACTTCTCCAATTTCAGGTGGACCTTGCTTTCTCCCTCCTTCCCCTCCCTTCCCAACTCTCCCACAGCCCACTGTCTCCGCCTCTTCCTTTCTTCTTCCCGTCCCCCCACATCAGTTTGAGGAAGGGTATCGACCCGAAACGTCGCCTATTTCCTTCGTTCCATAGACACTGCCTCACCCGCTGAGTTTCTCCAGCATTTTTGTCTATCTTCGATTTTTTCAGCATCTGCAGTTCTTTCTTAATCATTGATATATAGTTCACAGTATCTTTCAAAGGCAAAAATCTCTACATTTTAATCCATCACACCCAAATCCAGTAAACTGGAAGCAGATCCGTAATCCCTACACTATTTTCTTTGGGGAGGTTCGCAATTTGACAAGCAATGAATTATTGATCTCAGACAGGGCAGTGGAACCCAATACAGTTGCTGCACTGGGTTGGCGAAGAGAGCATTTGCTAGGGCTCCCACATGCCACATCAGTTTGGGAACCTTCCTGGGATCTGTCAGAAGAAGGGATCGAACTGAAATAGTGCGTCCTTCATAGATTGTCAACCAGCATCCAGAAGGGGTGCCTTATGCCTGTGGAACCATGCCCAGGCAAGGAGGTCAGCAGAAGAAAAATAACTTGGAAATCTGATTTTTTTTTGCAGCTTTTTACCACAATGGCACTGACAATTGGGATTGTTTCACACCACTGTGATATTTTATAATGCAATTGGTTGAGGCTATCATTTAAAAAAAAACCCACTAAAACACTGAAAAATTAAATAAATATAAAAGAAACATTCTGTAGGGAGACATTTACATCTCAGCTGAAAGAGATTGCATATCATTAGACATGGGTGAGGTGCCAGAAGATTGTAGGGTGACTGGTCATGTGCCTCTGTTTAAGAAGGGTATCAAAACAAAACCTGGGATCTAGAGAACAATAAGCCTAACGTCTCTGATAAGAAAGTTACTGTACAGACAGAAAGGCAGTTATCAGTAAGGAAGGTTATCCAAAATTACAATAGGATATAGATGAAGTGGGGAATTGGGCCAAGTGTGAGGTGTTCACATTGTGAGGGGTGAATATAAGGGGAAGGCATACAATACAAAGCATTTTGTGTTTTGTTGAAGGTATACAATCGATGGCAAGGCCCTGATCAACATTGATGTGCAGAATGATCTAAGGGGCAAGGTCCTTAGCTCTCTGAAAATATCAACAGAGTGTTATAGAAAGTGTGTAGGAAGGAACTGCAGATGCTGGTTTAAACCAACGATTGACACAAAAATCTGGAGTAACACAGCGGACAGGCAGCATCTCTGGAGAGAAGGAATGGGTGACCTTTCAGGTCGAGACTCTTCTTCAGAAGAAGGGTCTCGACCCGAAGTGTATCGAAAGTGTATGGTATGCACGCCCACATTGTTAGGGGCATCAAATACCAGTGTAACTAAGTCATGACACAGCCGCATAAGACTTTGGTTAGGCCGCATTTAGAGTATTGCGTGCAGTTCTGGTCACCTCAGAACAGGAAGAATGTGAATGCATTGGAGAGGGTGCAGAAGAGGTTTTCCAGAATGCTATCTGGATTAGGTGGTGTTAGCTCTAAGGAGAGGTTGGACACATTTGGGTGTTTTCTCTGGAAAGCCGGAGGTTCAGGGAAGAACTGGAATATCAGCAAGGCTTTTGACAAGGTTCTGCATGGTTGGCTGCTCTGGAAGGTTAGATCACATGGGATCCTACGAGAAATAGGCGACTGGATAGAAAATTGGCTTCATGGAAGGAAGCAGAGGATGATGGTGGAAGGTTATTTTTCAGACGGGAAGCCTGTGTCTGGTAGTGTGCTATAGAAGTTGGGAGGTCATGTTACAATTGCGCAAGACATTGGCGAGGCCACATTTAGAGTATTGTATTCACTTTTGGTCACCTTTTTATTGGATAGATATTGTTAAGCTGGAAAGGGTGCAGAGTAGATTTACAAGGATGTTGCCAGGACTCGAGGGCCTGATCTGTAGGGAGAGGTTTAGCAGGCCAGGACTTTATCCCTTGGAGCGCAGTAGAATGATGTATAAGATCATGGGAGGAATACATAGGGTGAATGCAGAGTCTTTTACCCAGAGAAGAGGAATCAAGAACTAGAGGACATGGGTTAAAGTTGAGAGGGGAAAGATTTAATAGGAACCTGAGGGGCCTTTGTTTTACACAGCATGTGGTAGCTAAATGGAATGGGCTGCCAGCGGACATAGTTGAAGCAGGCACTATCACACATGAATAGGAGCCAAACACTGGTAGGTGGGACTAGCGTAGATGGGACATGTTGGTCAGTGTAGCAAGTTGAGCCAAAGGGCCTGTTTCCACACCATGTGACTGACTCCCTATGACTCTATAACATTAGCCATCCCCCAGTCTTCTGGCACCTCACCCATGGTTAAAGATCATGCAGGTATCTCAGCCAGTGCTTCTGCAATTATGGTCAGAGGCTCAATATCTGTCATCCAGAGTGCCTCACTGCTGTCAGTCTTGCCCTTCACTCTAACAGGAACATGCAGGCCTTGAACATTCGCTATCTCACTTTTTAAAAGCCTGCCATTTGCCAGACATCTGTTTGCCTGCAAGCAAACTACTCCCATCAACTTTTGCAAGTTCGAGCTTAGTACCGTTAACATTTGCCTTTAAAACTTTTAACTTGTTGATCACTTCTGTCCTTTTCCACAACTATTTAAAAACTAATAGAACCCCAGTCGCTGGACGCTAAGTATTCCCGTACTGACATCCCAGTTGCTTGCCCTGCTCTATTCTCCAAGAGTAGGTCAAGCTTTGTCTTCTACGTATCAGGCCCCTTTAAATATTACTCGGGGAAACTTTCCTGAACACACTTGACAAATCCAAACCCCAACAAATCTCTTAGCGCTCATCATCGGCGGTCACCCGAAACGAGTATGACTGTCCTCTTTTGAGAGGACGCCTGTGCTTGACTTTGTATAAAGTGGGGAGACTGGTGCACAGACAGCCACCACACGGTCCTTGACAGATCTGGGTCAGGATCCAGTGGCATGGAGTCCAAGACGACCGGGGACCCTTTTCTGCTGCAGCCTTCATCCGCCTTCCCAGCCGTTGTGACGCTGCACTAAAGTGTGCCATCATCCTCCGTCTGTTCCAGCGTTGAGGTCTTGGTTGGATTGCTCTTTGTCAGGGACCTCCTCCTCGACCTTACCGCCATGGGTGGCCCTACCAGGAGCATAGCTCCAGATGGCATCGCTCTCAGGATCTCAGGACCACACAAGCTTCTCCACCACGACAAGGTGACAATCCATGGGGAAACTCTTAGCACTGTGGTAGTCCCAATCTACGTAAGAAAACAAAATTTCATCTGCTTCACTACTGCTTTGGATCCCACCCACCTAACAATCTAGTTCAATGTGGTTCAGGAGTAACTGTCTCTGTTGTACTGGTCACTTCAGCCCCAGATGAGATCCCAATATCTGAATCTCTGCCCCCTGTACTGATTCTTGAGCCATATGTCCTTTCCTTCTATTCGTGCTCTCACTAATGTGGATCGGGGAGTAATGACATTATGATTCTCGACGTCCTGCTTTATAACCTTTTTAACTCCCCAATATTCACTGTCGGATCTCATCTCGTTTTCTACCCAGGCAATTTGTGCCAATTATAGAAGAATGTCTGGCTCTCACCCTTCCCTTTGAGAATGTTCTGAAGCAGAGAGGGTACGGCATACCAGCACGTCTAAACGTTGAAAACTAGATGGTGTTGCCTGAACTGTGATAGGCATATCAGAACCTTTTGACTGAAAAAAAAACTGACAAGAACTGTACACAGTGCTCCAACTGCATGGCCTTACCAATATCTTCTACAGCTGTCATCAACTCCTGCACTCCGTACATTGATGGAGGCAAGTGTGCCAATCTGGTCCTTCACCGCCCTATCTCCCCATGTCGCCACTTTCATGTAACTTTGAACATTCCTTCCTCTGTTCTACACTCCTGTTCTGGCGTGTTTACCAAAATACAACATCTTGTACTTTTGTGAATGAAACTCCATTCCTCCTCTCCAATCCAGTTGACCAAGATCCCATTGTAATCTTAGCTAACACTTTTCACTATCCACTATACAATTTTAGTGTCATCCGCAACTTTTTAGCTAAGTAAGATTTCACTGATACAAATAACACTTATGAACCCTATATTGTAATACTATTGCATAATATATACACAACTAGAATGTAATTCACTTCCGAATGTAACTCACTCCAGGAGAGGATGGAGAAACTTGATAGATTTCTACCAGCTGCAGCACAGTGACACATCTGATAGAGCTGCTGCCTCACAGTGCCAAATCACCAGGGCTCAATCCTGACCTTGGGTGCTGTCGGAGCGGAGTTTGCACGTTCTCCCTGTGACCATGTGGGTTTTCTCCAGATGCTCTGGTTCTCTCTCACATACCCAAAGACATCTGGATTTATAGGTCAATTGTCCTCTGTAAATTGCCCCTAGCGTGCATGGAGTGGCGGAGAGCGCGGGATAACATAGATGGTGCGATGGTTTCCGTTATTATCGACAGTCAGGGGATATGGGGAGAAGGCAGGAACGGGGTACTGATTGTGGATGATCAGCCACGATCATATTGAATGGCGATGTTGGCTCAAAGGGCCAAATGGCCAACTCCTGCACCTATTGTCTATTGTCTATTGTTTGCTATAACCGAGTAAGAGATTATCATTGCATGTAGTAAAAAGAAAGAATTGCAGATGCTGGTTAATACGCAAAAGGACACAAAGTGCTAGGGTATCTCAGCAGATCAGGCAGCATCTCTGAACATGGATAGGTAACGTTTTGGGTCGGGACTCTTCTTCAGACCGATTCAGTCTGTTGAATTACTCCAGCACTTTGTGTCATTTCGCATTAAAACTAGGCGCTAATGTCGCTGATCTGCATCAGCAAGTTCCCCTTCACCAGCTAACCGCACGGTCCAGTTGATGCGGTTGTTGTTGCAGCTCATGTTGTAGCCCATTCCGTAGGCACTTTCTTCAGGCTGCCGTGGACCCTCTTCCCTCTCACCAGTGTCGCTTCTTTCCGTTGGCCGTCGCTTTGTCCGCTCCCAGCGCCACCTCTTCCTCCTTCTCCGTCGCTTCCGCCGTTCCCTCCTCCACCACCTCCTCCCCCTAGCTCGGAGTTGCCGACATCTTCCAAGGTGAGTATGTTGTCCACTCCGGGGAAGAAGAAAGAGGAGGTGGCGGTGAAGGGGGGGGGGGGGGGTGAAGCGGCAGAATGGACAAAACGATGGCCAACAGGAAGAAGCGGCAGCTGATGAAGAGGGAGCCTCACGGTGGCCGAGCGCGTCCTGTCGGGGGCTATAACGTGAGCCACAACAAAAGCTGCGTCAACCGGACCCTGTGGGCAGCTGGTGAAGAAGGGCTTGCCGTGGCACTCTCTACCCCCTCCACCGTCACCTCCGTCTCCCACAAACTCGCTGACATTGTCCACCTTGGAAGATGTCGGCAACCCCGAGGAAAAAGGAGGAAGTGGCTGTGGCGGAGTGGCCAAAACATCGGGAAAAGAAGGAGGAGGAGGAGGAGGCAGTGGTGGAGTGGACAAAGCAACAGGAAACGAAGGAGGAAGAGACAGTGGGGGGGGGGGGGGGGGAATGGACACAACGATGGTCAACAGAAAGAAGCAGCAGCTGGTGAGAGAGGGAGGGAGCCTATAGTGACCAAGTGTGTACTGTCGGTGGTGGTGGTGGCCTGAAGAATGTGCTGTCGGCCAGGGGCTACAACGTGAGCCGGCAACAACAGCCGCACCAACCAGAGGATGTGGGCAGCCAGGGCTGTGACAGGCCAGGAAGACGGTGTAAGCCGAGGTCCATCCGTTATAACCAAAATCCGTTATAAAGAGGTCTGTTAATAACTGTTAACTGAGGCTTGAATAATCAGGTTGCTAGATTTATTTTGCAGGAATCTTTTTTATATGCGGTTGCCTTAATATTTCTCCTTACTTCCTGTCACTCAGTTATATGTATGATACTAATGGATCAGCACAAAGCTTTTCAGCAAAGTACAAAGTGAATCCACCGAAACGTACCAAGGTCACAGAGAAGTAATGATACACAAGAAATTGGCTGTGGTACACAGCTTCCAAAGGCACTGGTCCACTCATTGCACTGTTAACCATCTGCATTAGAGCAGCATACTAAATTAAACAAGATTTTATGCTGTTGAGTGCTGGGCAGATCTAACAGTTACTGTTTTTCAGATTTCTTACTGACAAAAATTCAGGTCTTAAGGAAATAATCAATAAGGGCAGCAGAATCTGGAAAGAGAAGAATTTGATGAATTTCTTTCAAAAAATAACATCCCATTGTTTTCCAATTATTGGATTAAAATGTTGTAATTGTCATATATAGTTCGATTTTAACCTGTTATTCAATGGTTAAATCGTGTTTGCTTAATCTAATTCCAATTGAAATAAATGAGAAATCGAATGGGAAATCAAATCGAAGATAGAGGACTGAGGAACTTGTGGAAGTTAATTGAAAGAGCAGTCAGTATTACGGTCGAAGAGGTGTCAAAGGTCCTGATGTGTATGAAGGTAGACAAATCTCCCGGGACAGATCAGATATATCCGAGGACACCGTGGGAAACTAGAGAAGAAATTGCAGAAGCCCTGGCTGACATTTATGAGTCGTCATTAAATACAGGAGAGGTGCTGGAAGACTGGGGGGTGGAAAATGTGCCTCTATTTAAGATGGGCTGCAGGGAAAAGGCTGTGAACTATATGCCAGTGAGCTGTGTTGGAAAGTTACTGGAGAGCATTCTGAGAGATAGGATATACATGCATTTGGATGGACAAGGGCTGATTAGAGAGAGTCAGCATGGTTTTGTACGTGGGAGGTTGTATCTCACGAATCTGATTTGAGTTTTTTGAAGATGTGACCAAAATGGTTGATGAGGGCATAGCTGTAGATGTTGTATATATGGATTTCAGCAAAGCATTCGACAAGGTTCCACATAGTAGGCTGCTCTGGAAGATTAGATCGCATGGAATCCAAGGTGAGATAGCTGAATGTATAGAAAATTGGCTTCATGGAAGGAAGGTGGAAGGAAGGTAATGGTGGAAGGTTGCTTCTCGGACTGGAGGCCTGTGACTAGTGGTGTGCCTCAAAGTTCGGTGCTGGGCCCATTAGTTTGTCATCTACGTCAATGATTTGGATGAGAACGAACATGGCAAGATTAGCAAATTTGCAGATAATAAAAAATTGGGTGGTATTGCAGATAGTGAAGATGGATGTCAAAAATGTGGCAGGATTATGATCGGGTGGCCAGGTGCCCGAAAGAAAGGTTGATGGAATTGAATACAGATAAATGTGAGGTGTGCAATGTGTGCAGTTCTGGGCACCAGACGGAGAGGGTACAAAGAAGATTTATGAGGATGGTGCCAGGACTCGAGGGCCTGAGCAGGAGGAGGTGGTTGAGGCAGGGACTACCTAATTATTAATACTTAAAAAATGATGGAGTTGTGATCACCATCCCCAGATGCTTTTTCCACTGCAACACCAGTCAACAGGCCAGACTCATTTCCAGGTCCAAGGTCCAGTATGGCCCCCCTCCTTGAGTCGGACGATCAAGATACTTTTGAAGAAAACAGATGGTGGTGGGTGTATGGAACGAGGTGCCGGAGGAGGTAGTTGAGGCAGGTATTATTGAAACCTTTAAGAAACAATTAGACAGGTACATGGATAGGACAGGTTTAGAGGAATATGGGCCAAAAACATGCAGGTGGGGCTAGTGTAAATAAGTCATGTTGGTGGGTGTGGGCAAGTTGGGCCAAGGGCTTGTTTCCACACTGTATGACTTGATGAATCTCTGACTCTACAAGATATAAAGCACCATCTTTAGCATTGCAGCTTGCAGACTCATTGTCATTGAAATAAATTCTTGCAGGAGATAATATGGGTAGTGAATGCGAGACAGCTCTTTGTTCAGGACCATGGTGGAAAAAAATAAGGTGAAAAGATAAATGGCTCCGTTTAGTATAATTATTTGCCATTACTAAAATTAGATAAAGAATGGATGCAATATGAAAAGTGGTTTGAACCTAGAACTTGCTATCTCAAAATCAAAAAGCTTTTCTTTGTGCTGATGTTGCCATTAGGACTTCTGAAAATCTATTAGGTGGTTGATAATTTCAATTAGATCCTCTCACGATGTATTTGGATCTAATATAAATAACCCTAGAATTCCAAGCCTTTAATTGATTTCCATTCACTGATACTGTCAGAAAGTACAGCACAGCAACAGGCCCTTCAGCCCATCATGCCCATGTCAACCTTATTTTCCATCACTTATCTTATCTGTTGGGATTTGAACTACGCCTTGCCTATTTAAATATTTATCTAAATGCTTCTTAATCATATGTAATTGTATCAGATTCCACCACCTCTTCTGGCATGACGTTGCAGCAATCAATCATTCTCAGTGTTAAAAAAACACTTGCCCCACAGATAGAGCTCCTTTAAAACTTCGACCTTTTACCTTAAACCTACGGCTTCTTATTTTGGATACACCTACCATAGGAAAAGAATTTTGACTGTCGGCATGAATAAGTTGGGCCAAAGGGCTTGTATTCGTGCTGTACCCTATCTGTGCCTCTTGTAATTCATCAGATCACTGCTCAATCTCCTTTGCTCCAGAGAAAACAAACCCAGCCGATCCAATCTCTCCCCATAGCTAAAGTCCTCTGATCCAGGCTATATATCTTGGTGAATCACCTCTGCATTCTCTCCTGCCCAATCATATCCTTCGTGTAGTGTGGCATCCAGACCTGCGTACAATAGGTCAAGTGCACCTTAACCAGTATTTTGAAAAGTTGCAACACCATGTTCCGATTCTTCTATTCTATGCCCTGATCTATGAAGGCAAGCATGAAATATGTCTGAAGAAGGGTTCCGACCAAAAAAGTCACCTATCCATTTCCCCCAGAGATGTTGCCAGACCCACTGGGTTACCTCAACATTGTGTGTCTATCTATGAGATATTCCTTCTTCAGCACCCTATCCACCCGTATGGCCACTTTTAGAAAATAATGGACCTGGATCCCAAGACCTGGTATATCTGCTGATTCTCAATGCCAGAGACCTGGGTTCGATCCTGACTTTGGGTGCAGTCTGTGTGGAGTTTCCACGTTCTCCCAGTTATGCAGGGTGTTCCGGTTTCCTCCTACACCTCAAGACGTGCAGATCTCTACATTGTCCCTTGTATGTAAGGAGTGGATGGGAATTTGGGATAACATAGAACTAGTGTTAATGAGTGATCAATGGTTAACGTGGACTCAGTAGGCCCATGGGCTTGTTACAATGCTGTAGCTCTTAACTAAACTAAATTAAACAAAACCACTCTGTTCTTTTTTTTTTAACCTAATTTGTGCATAATCAACTTCTGGAATAGGATACCCAAACTGACTCAATGTTTCATATAAAATCTCAGGATTTAGTGATTGTGCCAACAGGAAATACTGGCGTTTAGGAGCATAATTTTCAGCTTAAGTGACCCGATAACCTATTGGGGCAAATTCCACCTAACATGTCAACCTACTTCTGTTTCAATGAAATGAAAGTTATTCTTGTAAGCAAACAAGTTTTGTGTAAACATACAACGCACAACTAGGTTGAAGAAGAAGTTAGCTGAGATAACAACGTGATCCAGATGAACTCAGGAAGTGAGCCAAGTGATGGTAAATGAACGCTGCATTTTGCAAAGTTAAACCAGGACAGGACTTGCATGGTAAATGGTAGGTCCCTGGAGAGTTGTAGAACACACAGACCTCAAGGTACAGGTACTTAATTCCCTGAAAATGTTTTTTTTATAGGTAGACAGGCTGCTTGCCATGCTTACCTTCATTGAGTACAGGAGTTGTAATGTTGTGTTTTGATTACATGTTGTTCGCCAGACCACAGTTGGATTATCGTGTGCAGTATTGGTCACCCAGCTATAGGAAGGATAGCATTAAGTGGAAAGGGTTCGCAAGTTCTGGGAAGAAACTGCTTGGTATTTTCCCTCCATTTTCCCTCCAAACACCAGAGGGCCAAACAATCTGCCGAGGCCCAAGACCTTTCCATATCTCTGGAGCTACCTCTCAGCAAACACAGACATCAATGACATAATACACTACTGCCTCCGGATGCCCAGTACAGCTTTCAGTTATCAGGGAAGTAGATCAGAGCCTCAAACCTGACCTCAGCATCATGGTCTACTGGGTGGTGATGATCCTCAACATCCTGTGTGCTTTGGGGACACTGACTGTCTACAGCAAGCATCTCAGAGCACTGGAGTACCACCAAAGCTGGCTCCACAAGTCCTCCAAATCCATTAACAGTATAAATTAACCAACATCAGCATTCTAACTCAGCCCAATGTCTCTATCATTGGGGTTTTAGTTACAGTCAACCCACTTTGATGATCGGGTTATGGTATTTCCGAAACATGACTCCAAAGGCAGGCACTCTATTCACTGAGTGACAGAGAGAAACAGGCCCTTTGGCTCTCAGAGTTCATCAACCCAATCACATTAATTCTACATTCATCCTAATTTTAGTCTTTCCATGCTCTCAGGTTCTTATAATTAGTTCCCCATGGATTCTACAACTCACTCATACACCTTGAGTCATTTACAATGGCCTATTGCCACAGCATTTACAGTGGCCAGTTACCAACCTGCACAATTTTGGGATGTGATGGGAAACCAGAAGACCTGGAGGAAACCCATGCACAGGGTTTAATCATAGGGTGAATAAGCACAACTCACACCCAAAGTCAGGATTGAACGCAGGTCTCTGGCACTTTAAAGCAGCTGCTCTACCAACACCCCTTCTAAGTTATTTTCGTGGCAAGAGATTTATAAAAAGGGATATGTTTCAAGCAAATAAAAGCAGTGTTGCTGGAGGAACTCGGCCGGTCAGGCAACATACTGTTCACGGACAGTCAATATTTTGTTGAGAGACCCTTCATCTGGACTGGAAAAGGGGAAATCAGCAAGGCATTTGACAAGGTTCCGCATAGTAGGCTGCTCTGAAAGGTTAGATCTCATGGGATCCAAGGATAGATAGCTGAATAGGTAGAAAACTGGCTTCATGGAAGAAAGCAGAGGGAAGGTTGTTTTTCGGAATGGAAACCTGTGACTAGTAGTGTGCCTCAGGGTTTGGTGCTGGGCCCATTGCTGTTTGTCATCTATACCACTGATTTGGATTGATGAAGAATGTACATGGCATGATTAGCACGTTTGCAGATGACACATGTGAGGTGTTGCATTTTGGAAGGACTAACATGGGTGGGTCTCATACAGTGAATGGTAGGGCTCTGGGGAGTGTTGTAGAGCAAAGGAATCTAGGACTGCAGCTATATAGTTCATTGAAAGTGGCACCACAGGTAGGTAGGGTGGTCAAAAAGGCTTATGGCACATTGCCCTTCCTCAGTCAGAATATTGAGTGTAGATGTTGGGAGGTCATGTTGCAGTTATATAAAACATTGGTGAGGCTGCATTTAGAGTTTTGTGGCAATGGTGCAGAGAGGATTTATGAGGATGTTGCCAGGACTTGAGGGCCTGAGCTAGGGAGAGATTGAGCAGGTTAGGACTCTATCCTTGGAGCACAGGAGGATGAGGGGCGACTCCTGTAGATCCCTTTGATGGTAGAGAGGACAGTGCCCATGATAGACTGGGCAGTGTTCACCCATCTTTCCCCTTCACCTTAAACCTATGCCCTCTGGTTCTCGATTATCCAACTCTGGGCAAGATACTCTGTGTGTCTGTCAGATTTTATAAACCTCTATAAGATCACCCCTCATCCTCCTATGCTGCAGGGAATGGAGTGCCAGCCTGCTCAACCTCTCCCTATAGCTCAAACCCTCGAGTCATGGCAACATCGTAAATCTTCTCTGCACGCTTTCCAACTTGACAACAACTTTCCTATAACACACGGTGCCCAGAACTGAACACAATATTCTAAATACTCAGTACTCTGACTGATGAAGGCTAAAGTGCCAAAAGCCTTGGCCTTTGACCACCCTATCTACCTGTGGTGCCACGCCACATGTTAGACTTTCCAAAATGCGACACCTCACAATTCTCTGTATTCCATCACCCATTCCTCAGCCCACCTGCTCAACCAGTCAAGACCCTGCTTGCTGTACACCACTAGTCACAGGCCTCCAGCCCGAAAAGCAACCTTCCACCATTACCCTTTGCTTCCTTCCCTGAAGCCAATTTTCTATCCATTCAGCTATCTCTCCTTGGATTACATGTGATCTAACATTCCAAAACAGCCTACCATGCAAAACCTTGTCTTTGCTGAAATCCACATATACAACTAGAACTCTGCCCTCATCAATTATTTTGGTCACATTTTCAAAAGACTCAATCAGATTCATGAGACATGACCTCCCACATACAAAGACATGCTGACTATCTATCCATAATCAGCCTTTATCCATCTAAATGTAGGTATATCCTTTTCCTCAGAACATTCTCCAGTAAATTTCCAACTACAGATGTTAAGCTAACTGGCCTATAGTCCCCAGCCTTTCCCTCCAGCTCGCCTGTATTTAAAGACGACTCGCAGGGCTCTCGCAATTTCCTCTCTAGTTTCCCACTGTCCTCGGATATATATGACCCGGCTCAAAAGATTTGTCTACCTTCATATGCATCAGGACCTTAAGCATCTCAAAGGTGCAAAGGAACTTGGCAGTGCTGATGCAGGATTCCCAAAAAGTCAATTTGCAAGTCGAATCACTAATAAGGAAGGCAAATGTAATGATAGCATTTATTTCGAGAGGACTAGAAGATAAAATCAGGGATGTAATGCTGAGGATTTATAAGGCACTGGTCAGGCCACAATTGGAGTATTGTGAGCAATTTGAGCCCCATATCTGAAGAAGCATGCGCTGACGCTGGAGAGAGTCCAGAAGAGGCTAACGATAATGATCCCAGAAATGATTGGGTTAACATATGATGAGCGTTTGACAGCACTGGGCCTGTACTCGCTGTTGTTTAGAAGGATGAGGGGAGACCTCATTGAAACTTACCGAATAGTGAAAGCTCTGGATAGAGTGGATGTGGAGAGGATGTTTCCACTAGTGGGAGAGTCTTGGACCAGAGGCCATAGCCTCAGATTAAAAAGACGTACCTTTAGGAAGGAGATGAGGAGGAATTTCTTTAGTCAAGGCTGGTGAATCTGTGGAAATGATTGCCACAGAACGCTGTGGAGGCCAAGTCAATGGATATTTTTAAGGCAGAGGTTCATAGATTCTTGATTAGTACAGGGATTATGGAGAGAAGGCAGGAGAATGGGGTTGTACAGGGATTATGGGGAGAAGGCAGGAGAATGGGGTTGAGCGGGAAAGATAGATCAGCCATGATTGAAGGACAGAGCAGATTTTATGGGCTGAATGGCCTAATTCTGCTCGTACACTTTTATAAACACTTATGGACTGCTCCAAGTTCCTCAGTCCTCCCGTCTTTCTCCTGAAGAGGTTTCAATCTCTGGATTACTCTGGATGTGCAATTGTGAATGCACAATCAATTGCCAATTGACCATTTTGAGCCTGATGCTTTCGACCTCAGAAGCTATTGAATTTTGCAACGGCAGGCTGACCACCTAAATATTTCATGAGCATAGTACACAATTGCCCTTTATCAGACTTTCAATGACCCAGATCAAGGCCATATCACTTCACTATTAAAGTAAATGTAGGGTTGATGGAATGGTCCAGAAACTCAAGGTAAACAACTCTTACATTAAATTAGGAAGAAAGTGATCAAGGCCAAGAAAAAGCTTTAGATAATAAAGTCAATAATAAAGTTATTTCAAAGAAATGGCCTTCATTGTATGGAATATTTTTGCAATTAAATAATGATTAATAAATGATGCATGCATTATAAAAGTGCCAACCTTAAAGTACACATATATAATCCCACAACCAGATGTAATCATATTTTAAGTGCTATAGTGTTCCTGTTAAAGTGAGTGAAACATTTGAAAGCTCTATGCCAAAAATGATGCCAAGCTAAATTAATCTCATCAGCCCACACATAATTCATAGCCCTCCATTCCCGGCATATCCATGTGCCTATCTAAAAACATTGGCAATGCTACTATCGTATCAGCCTTCAACACTACCCTGGCAGCACATTCCAGGCAGCCACCACTTTCAGTGTAAATAAAAAACTTGTTGGGTACATCTCCTGTAAACCTTGCCCTTTTCACCTTAAAGCTGTGCCTCTAGTCTTTGATAAGTCCATAAATATGTCATAACATCATACAGCACAGAAACAGGCACTTTTGCCCAAATTGTCCATGCTGACCAAGATGCCCCTTCTATACTATTCTGCATTTGACCCATATCCCTCATAAACTTTCTTATCCATATATCTGTCCAAGTACCTATTAAATATTGTATAGTACCTGCCTCAACTACATCCACTGGCAGCTCGTTCCATGTATCCACCACCCTCCATATGAGAAAGTTGCCTCATCAGGTTCCCATTACATTCTTCCTCTCTAATTTTAAACCTATGTCCTCTGATTCTTGCTGTGCATTCACGCTTTCTATTCTCCCATGATTGAATAAACCACTACAAGACCACTCCTTGTCCTCCTCTGCTCCAGCACCTAGCCTGCTTTCCCAGGTTGGGTAGACCTAGCCTGCCCGACCTCTACCTACAGCCCAAGCACCTCAAGTCCTGGCAACATCCTTGTAATTCATCTCTGCACTCATTCCAGCTTAACAACATCCTTCCTATAGCAGGGTGACCAGAACTGATCACAATACTCCAAAGGAGGCCTCATCAAAGTTCATGTTCAAAAGTCATTGGTGCAGAAGTAGGCCAATTGGCCCATCCAGTGAACTCATGGCTTATCAAATCTGAACTCTGGGTATAGTCCGTCAGGTCGAGGTGACTTATCCACCTTCAGACCTTTCAGCTTGTACAACTGTAAAATAACAACCCAACTTCTAGACTCAATACCCTAACTGATGAAGGCCAATGTACCGAAAGCCTTCTTGATCACCCTGTCTACCTGTGATGCAACATTCAAGGAACTATGTTCTTTTACTCCTAGATACTTCTGCTCTACAACACTCCCCGAGGCTCTGCCATTCATTGTGTCGATCCTACTCTGATTTGACTTCCCATAATGCAACACCTTGCACATCTGCATTAAACTCCATTAACCATTCTTCAGCCCACTTGACCAACTGATGAAAATCCTGCTGTAAATGTTGATAATCATCTTCGCTATCTATGATACCATGTGTTATAGCACTTACTTTGCGTTTTAATTGTAATTTTAGTATAATCTACAAACTTATTAAGCATGTCTTCTACATTCTCATCCAAATTAGCTGGAGAAGCCTGTGTCATGGAGTGATAGAATCAAACAGCATGGGAAACAGGCCCTTTGGCCCAACTTGCCCACACCGACCAACATGTCCCATCTACACTAATCCAACCTGCCTGCGTTTGGCCCATATCCCTCCAAACCTGTCCTATCCATGTACCTGTCTAATTGTTTCTTAAAAGTTGCAATAGTCCCTGCCTCAACTACCTCCTCTGGCAGCTCGTTCCATATATTCACCAACCTTTGTGTGAAAGACCACCGCTGAGGTCTAATCAAAGTCCTCTATCTGTTTCTGTTTGTATGGCCACTTTCAGGGATTTATGGACTTGGACCTCAAAATCCCTTTGTACATTAAGCATATACTTTCCCTTCGCATTCAACCTCCCATTGTGCAACACCTGAGGCCAAGTCATTAGATATTTTTAAGGCAAAGATTGAGAGATTCTTGATTAGTAAGGGTGTCAGGTGTTATGTGGAGAAGGCAGGAGAATTGGGTTGAGAGGGAAGGATAGATCAGCCATGATTGAATGGCGGAGTAGACACGATTGGCCAAATGGTCTAATTCTACTCCTATGATTATGAATCTCACACCTACATGGATTGCATTCCATCTGCCAATTCTCTGCCGATTTCTGTAGCTGATCAATATCCCATTGTACACATTGACAGCCATCCTCACAGTATGCAACTCCAGCAATCTTGGTGTCATCTGCAAACTTACTAACCAATCCATCTACATTTTTGTCTGATATTTATGACAAATAACAGAGGTCCCAGCACAGAATCTTATGGAACTGCATTGGTCACAGACATGCAGCCTGAATAACACCCTTCCACCACCACCCTCTGTCTGCTATTAATAAGCCAGTCTGAATCAATACAACCAAGTCACTGTAAATTTGCCCACCATCCTATGCTCATCGGTCACCTTTGTCACATCCTCCAAAAATTTGATCAACTTAATAAGACATGACCGGCTGCACACAATGCTGACTCTCCCTAATTAGCCCATTTTCCTCCAAATAGGAATAAATCCTATCCCAAATTATCCTCTCCAGTAGCTTACCGACCACTGATGAGAGGTTCACTGCCCCATATTTCACTGGATTCTCTCTACTTCCTTTCTTAAACAAAGGAACAACATTGGCTCTAGGACCTTGCCTGTGGCTGGAGAACATACGAAGCTCTTTGTCAAGGCTCCTGCAATCTCCTCTCTTGCCTCTCTTATTACCTGGGATAGATCCAACTGGGCTGGCGGGCTTCTTCACGTAGTCACTCACGTGACTCCGAAGTAAAATGTTCTTCAAGAGTCACAACACCACTTCGTTAGAACATACAACAGTACAGCACAGGAACAGGCCCTACGGCCCACAATGTTTATGCCGAACATGATGCTTAGTTAAACTGAATTCATCTGTCTGTACATGATTCATATCCCACTATTCCCTGCACTTCCTTGTGCCTATCTAAAAGCCTCTTAAACACCATTATCATATCTGCCTCCACCATCACTCCAGGAAATGTGTTCCAGGCCCCCACTGAGTGAAAAAAAACATATCCTGCACATCTCCATTAAACTTTCCCCCTCTCACCTTATAGCTATGCCCTGCAGTGTTGGACATTTCCACCCTAGGACAAAAGTTTCCGATTGTCAACCCTACGTATGCCTCATAAAATGTTTCTATATTTCTATCAACATCCCAGAGCAAATAATCTCAGTCTATTCAACCTCTCCCTAGCTGAAACCCCCGAATCCAGACAGCACTCTTGTAAATCTTTTATTTTATTTTACACTCCTCTTGTGCATTAATATTTTCCACACTGATCTCATAGTCTTCCATGTCCTTCTCCCTGGTGCGTACAAGTGCAAATTACTCACTAGTACCTCGTAAATTAATCTAACTTTCTATATTTGAATGAGAGACTGGATTTTTTTTCTAGTTAAGAATGGTGCCAGAAGTGTATTGAAACTGGACTTGTTTGATTCTGCCTTATTTCTAACAGTCATGTATAGTTTTAGAACTCTGGTACTATAGAGATTTGCTGCCCAGACAAGTCCATTCTTCTTCTTCTTGCGTATGGCGTGCACAGCCTAAAGTTGTAAGACAAAACAGTTATAATGGGTGACTTGAATCTACATATAGATTGGGTGAATCAAATTGGCAGGGGTGCTGAGGAAGAGGATTTCTTGGAATGTATGCGGGATAGTTATCTAAACCAACATGTAGAGGAACCAACGAGAGAGCAGGCTATTCTAGACTGGGTATTGAGTAATGAGGAAGGGTTAGTTAGCAGTCTTGTTGTGCGTGCCCCCTTGGGCAAGAGTGACCATAATATGGTTGAGTTCTTCATTAGGATGGAGAGTGACATTGTTAATTCAGAAACAACGGTTCTGAACTTAAGGAAAGGTAACTTTGAGGGTATAAGACGTGAATTGGCCAAGACTGACTGGCAATTAGTTCTAAAAGGGTTAACGGTGGATATGCAATGGAAGGCATTTAAAGACTGCATGGATGAACTACAAAAATTGTTCATCCCAGTTTGGCAAAAGAATAAATCAGGGAAGGTAGTGCATCCATGGATAACAAGGGAAATCAGGGATAGTATCAAAGCAAAAGATGATGCGTACAAATTAGCCAGAAAAAGCAGCATACCAGAGGACTGGGAGAAATTCAGAGACCAGCAGAGGAGGAGAAAGGGCTTAATTAGGAAAGGGAAAATAGATTATGAAAGGAAACTGGCAGGGAACATAAAAACTGACTGCAAAAGTTTTTATAGATATGTGAAGAGAAAGAGATTAGTTAAAACAAATGTAGGTCCCTTGCAGTCAGAAACAGGTGAATTGATCATGGGGAACAAGGATATGGCGGACCAATTGAATAACTACTTTGGTTCCGTCTTCACTAAGGAAGACATAAATAATCTGCCGGAAATAGCAGGGGGCCGCGGGTCAAAGGAGATGGAGGAACTGAGTGAAATCCAGGTTAGTCGGGAAGTGGTGTTGGGTAAATTGAATGGATTAAAGGCCGATAAATCACCAGGGCCAGATAGGCTGCATCCCAGAGTACTTAAGGAAGTAGCTCCAGGAATAGTGGATGCATTAGTGATAATTTTTCAAAACTCTTTAGATTCTGGAGTAGTTCCTGAGGATTGGAGGGTAGCAAACGTAACCCCACTTTTTAAGAAGGGAGGGATAGAGAAAACGGGGAATTACAGACCAGTTAGTCTAACATCGGTAGTGGGAAACTGCTAGAGTCACTTATTAAAGATGGGATAGCAGCACATTTGGAAAGTGGTGAAATCATTGGACAAAGTCAGCATGGATTTACGAAAGGTAAATCATGTCTGATGAATCTTATAGAATTTTTCGAGGGTGTAACTAGTAGAGTGGATAGGGGAGAACCAGTGGATGTGTTGTATCTGGACTTTCAGAAGGCTTTTGACAAGGTACCACATAAGAGATTAGTATACAAACTTAAAGCACACAGTATTGGGGGTTCAGTATTGATGTGGATAGAGAACTGGCTGGCAAACAGGAAGCAAAGAGTAGGAGTAAACGGGTCCTTTTCACAATGGCAGGCAGTGACTAGTGGGGTACCGCAAGGCTCAGTGCTGGGACCCCAGCTATTTACAATTTATATTAATGATCTGGATGAGGGAATTGAAGGCAACATCTCCAAGTTTGCGGATGACACTAAGCTGGGGGGCAGTGTTAGCTGTGAGGAGGATGCTAGGAGACTGCAAGGTGACTTGGATAGGCTGGGTGAGTGGGCAAATGTTTGGCAGATGCAGTATAATGTGGATAAATGTGAGGTTATCCACTTTGGTGGCAAAAACAGGAAAGCAGACTATTATCTAAATGGTGGCCGATTAGGAAATGGGGAGATGCAGCGAGACCTGGGTGTCATGGTACACCAGTCATTGAAAGTAGGCATGCAGGTGCAGCAGGCAGTGAAGAAAGCGAATGGTATGTTAGCTTTCATAGCAAAAGGATTTGAGTATAGGAGCAGGGAGGTTCTACTGCAGTTGTACAGGGTCTTGGTGAGACCACACCTGGAGTATTGCGTACAGTTTTGGTCTCCAAATCTGAGGAAGGACATTATAGCCATAGAGGGAGTGCAGAGAAGGTTCACCAGACTGATTCCTGGGATGTCAGGACTTTCATATGAAGAAAGACAGGATAGACTTGGCTTATACTCGCTAGAATTTAGGAGATTGAGAGGGGATCTTATAGAAACGTACAAAATTCTTATGGGGTTGGACAGGCTAGATGCAGGAAGATTGTTCCCGATGTTGGTGAAGTCCAGGACAAGGGGTCACAGCTTAAGGATAAGGGGGAAATCCTTTAAGACCGAGATGAGGAAAAACTTTTTCTCACAGAGAGTGGTGAATCTCTGGAACTCTCTGCCACAGAGGGTAGTTGAGGCCAGTTCATTGGCTATATTTAAGAGGGAGTTAGATGTGGCCCTTGTGGCTAAGGGGATCAGGGGGTATGGAAAGAAGGCAGGTACGGGATACTGAGTTGGATGATCAGCCATGATCATATTGAATGGCGGTGCAGGCTCGAAGGGCCGAATGGCCTACTCCTGCACCTATTTTCTATGTATCTATGTATCTAACTTGTTCTGTTTGATCTTCTGTTTATGCATGCCAGGTTGATTGCATTCGTCGAAACAGGGTGCACCACGCGAAGGTTGCAATCTCCCACCCCACAAGTCCATTCAACCCTCCTGTCCGTGCTGGTCACAATTACTATTTAAAGTACTGGTGCGCTACGGTGGCACAGCAGTAGAGTTGCTGCTTTACAGCGCCAGAGACCCAGGTTCAATCCTGACGATGGGTGCTATCTGTACGGAATTTTACGGAAGTTCTCCCCATGACATGTGGGTTTTTCCCAGGTGTTCCGGTTTCCTCCCACACTCGAAACACATACAGGTTTGTAGGTTAATTGGAATTGGTAAGAATTGTAAATTATCCCGGTGTTTAGGATAGTGTTCGTGTACGGGGTGATGGCTGGTCGGTGAGGACTCAGTTGGCAGAAGGGTCTATCTCCACACTGTATCTCTAAACTAAAAATGAATGCACTTTACAGTTCCTTGGGGAGTAACTGTGCAGATCAAGTGTTTATTCAAGCACCACTTAATAATGATGATTTCTAACATCCATCTTTCAGGCAATGAGGTCTATACCAGCATTGGGTACAAAACCTTGTTCCATTACAAAACGTTTGTAAATAATTGTAACGTTAATTTTCTGTTGTAAAAGATCATTGAAACTGAAATAAATAAATCATGGTGGAAAATGATAAATAAGCCCGAGGCACAAGGAACTGCAGATGCTGGAATCTAGAGCAAAAAACAACATGCTGAGGAACTGTGGAGGGAATGGACAGTCTGAAGAACGCTCCTGACCTGTCCATTCACAGATGCTGTATGACCCGCTGAGTTTCTCCAACATGTTTTTTGCTGAAGAAAATAACTCGATTTTATCGTCCTAATCATAAGGTCGAAAGTGATAGGAGCAGAATTAGGCCATTCAACCGATCAAGTATACTCTGCCATCCAATCATGGCTGATCTATCTCTCTCTCCTAACCCTCCTTCTTTCTACTGCCTTCTCCCCACAGCCACTGACACCCGTACTGATCCCCAGCTATGAATCCTCATTATGAGCTGGTATAAGATGGGAGGGACAGATTTCCCAGTGCTTGTCTAGACACACAGCAGAGTGACAGATGGACCAGCATATGTCACTCAGTCTGTCCCAGATTCTATAGGTATACACATTTTGCATTTAGCTCTCTGGGATCATCTGTGTAAACAAGTTAGTGTCAACCTATTCTAAATAAACTAATTGGAAATATTGATTAAAATACAGTCCAGAAATATCAAAAGTTCATGGACATAAGAGAATGTATTCACAGTTGTGATTTGACAGTCCCAGATGGTAGACTGACCAGAAGGTTAGAACACATGGGGTCCAACATGAGCTAGCTGAATTGGATCCAAAATTGGCTTGGTGAGAGGTGGCAGAGGCAGATGGAATTTAATGCCGACAAGTTCATGGTGATGCATTTTGAGAATTCCTATGGGAGGATAGGACATATACAGTATATGGTAGGGTACCAAGGAATGTTGATGAACAGAGATCTTGGCGTTCAAGTCCATAGTTCACTCAAAGTAGTTACACGGATAATAGGGGGATGAACGCAGCATTTATGCTTGTCCACATAGGGCAGGGCATAAAATGTAAAAGTTCAATGCTATGTTGCAACTTTAGAAAACATTGGTTCACTTGCACTTGCAGTATTGTGTACAATTCTGGTCAGTTCACCGGTTGGCGCTACCAGCAGTGGCTGTCCTTTCTTCTTTTTTGGTATTTTTAGTATGTGTTAAAAAGTATGTTTTAGTGTTTCTTGGTTTGTTTTATGTGGGGGGTGGGGGGTCAGGGGAAACTTTTTTTCAATCTCTTACCTCGACGGAGATGTGATTGTTTTCCGTATCGTATCTCCGTCCGCACTGCGGGGCCTAACATCGTGGAGTTGGCGGTCTTTCCTAGAGACCCACGGGCGCTCCAAGCCGCGGGAGTCTGCGGGATTTAACATCGTGAAGCATGCGATCCCTTTGCCGGGGATCGAAGCTCCAACCGCGGGGCCTGTGGAGGCCGACTAAGGATCTACATGTTGCGGAGAGAGTTTCAACTGCCCCAACGCGGGAGTTTCGATCACCCCGACGGGGGCTTCGATCATCGGCTGCGGGGGCTTTGATCGCCCCGACAACGGATGGTTTAACTGCCCCGACCGTGGGAGAACAAAGAGGACGAAGGTTGAACTTTATTGTCTTCCATCACAGTGAAGAATGTGGTGGATGTTTATGTTAACTTTTATGTGGTGGTGTGTCTTGTTGCTTTTCACTTAGTGCGGCTGTATGCTAACTCAAATTTCACGGTACCTTAATTGATTGGTACATGTGACAATAAACTGACCTTGACCTTGAAAAAATAGATGTGACTGGCTGGAGAGATTCATCCAGGAGATTGTCCAGGATGTTGCCTGAACTAGGGCTTGAGTTATCTGGAGAGATTGCAGAGGCTGGGTTTGTTCCATCTGGAGCGCAGAGGGTAAGGGGTGATCTGACAAAGCTGTATAACATTATAGGAGGCTGAGATTCATTGATATCTGGATTCATTGAACATTGCTGGAGGAGGTTGTGGAATCAGAAACAAATCATTATGTTTAAGAAACAGGCACTTAAATAGGGAAGACATTGAAATATATGGTCCTAGTCTGGGCAAATGGAATTAGAGTTGATGGGCAAAAAGGTTGGCATGGATGTGATGGTTTCTGTACAGTATGCTTTGATTCTCTGCTTACAGTGCCCTCCATAATCTTTGGGACAAAGACCCATCATTTATTTATTTGCCTCTGTACTACACAATTTGTAATATTTGTAATAGAAAAAAAATCACATGTATTAAAGTGCACATTGTCAGATTTTAATAAAGGCCATTTTTATACATTCTACCACGAATGCACTATATCAATGAGTACATACCAACAAAAAAAATGCAGGTGCTGGGAAAGCTGAAATAGAAGCAAAAAAAAAAATGCAGGTAGCATCTAAGGAAAGAAAAATAATGTTATGGTTTCAGAGTGAAGAGCATTTACTAGAAGGGTCACTTAATACAACACATTATTTCCTTTGGAAAAGTAGGGGTTGGTCGGGGACAGTCAGCACCAATTTGTTGATAGGAGGTCCTGTTTAATTACATTAAATGAGAATAATGTTTTGAAAAAGAGGCAAGTGAATCTATTAATATGGTCTGTGCAAATGATGTGGCTTACATGGTTTCGGAAGGCCTTTCACAAGGTGCCACATGGTGATCCAAGCATATGAGATCCTGGACAATTAATTAGTTAGTTGATAGGAGAAAGAAAGTGCTGGTGAAAAGCATTTGACCCGTGGTGCTGCAGTCCTGGGATCGGGCTTGGGACCTTTGCCGTTGATGTACTTTAATGATTTAGATGTGAATGTAGAAGGTAAGATTAGCAAATTTGCATTTAGTAGTGTAGTTGATAACAAAGACGATATATCAGACAAAATAATTATATTGATCAGATGGTAAGTTGGGCAGAGCAATGGCACATGGAAATTTAATCCTGACAAGTGCGAGGTGATGCATTTTGAGAGGTCAAACGAGACCCTGTCACGCGGGATACCTGGTCCCCCAACGCAACCCGTTCCCCAACGCAATATTCCACCACTCACCCAATGCAAGCCGTCCCCCCAATGCAATATTGCACCACTCGCGCATAGCCCCTTACTGCGCAGGCACGGCTCATTTCACCTCATCCCCCAGCACTACTTCCCCCTCTTCACCCTCCTTCTTTCCCCTCTCCTCCTCCCTTCCCCCAATCCCTCCCTCACCTCTCCCTCCCTCTACTTTCCCCTACCCTCAGTTACCCCCTCGCTCCATAACTCCTCTCCCCTCCCTACCCCTCTCCTATCCCTCTATCCCTCACTCACCTCCCCCTATCCCCCCCACTATACCTGCAGACCTCCCCCACTGCCCTCCTCCCTCTATTTCCCCTCATCCCTCACTTTCCTCACCTCCCACTCTTTCCCCCTCTCCCTCCCAACCTGTTCCTCTCCCACAATCCCCCCACTCTCCCTCCTCACCTCCCCAGGATCTTTCCCCTCTCCTCCTACCCTCCCTCAATCCCTCCCTCTCCTTTCCCCTACCCTCAGTCACTCCCTCCCTCCCTTGCTCCATCCATAAAAGGCAGCATCTGCAGTTCCTTCCTCCACAGGTCATTCATTGTTAGCTGTGGTTTAGATCCCGTTGACTTGACGATTGATCCAGTTTGCTGTGTGTGTGTGTGTGTGTGTGTGTGTGTGTGTGTGTGTGTGTGTGTGTGTGTGTGTGTGTGGTGTGTGTGGTGTGTGTGTGTGTGTGTGTGTGTGTGTGTGTGTGTGTGTGTGTGTGTGTGTGTGTGGTGTGTGTGTGTGTGTGTGTGTGGTGTGTGTGTGTGTGTGTTGTGTGTGTGTGTGTGTGTGTGTGTGTGTGTGTGTGTGTGTGGTGTGTGTGTGTGTGTGTGTGTGTGTGTGTGGTGTGGTGTGTGTTACTCAAACTCTGCGCAAGCTGCTCGGCCACCCTGCAACCCGACTCTCCCTCCCACCCACTGCCCATTCCGCTCGGCCCGTCCCTGTCCTGTCCGACTGCCCGCTGTTGCCGTTCGGTCCGTCCCCGCCCTACCCGCCCGCTGTTGCCACTCGGCCCGTCCCCGCCCTGCCCGTCCGCCTATCTGCTTGCTGTCGCCGCCGGGCCGGGTCGGGCCGCGGGAAGGGGGTGATGGAGTCAGTGTTCGTCACGGTGGGCACCATGAGTTTCAATGAGCTGGTGGAGAAGATCTCCTCCGAGAAGGCCTTGGGGGTGAGTTACCGCAACAGCGGCGGCGGTGGACACAGACCCGGGCGGGATGGGTAGACGGGACCGCCATTGCCGCAGAGGGTGGGCGGGGGAGAGGGTTGAGTGATGAGGGAGAGAGAGACGGGACCAGGGACTCCACGGGGCCTGCACTGAACCACCCCCGCGGCCGCCGCCAGTGGTGGGGGAGACGATAGACAAGTTACTGTGAGGAGGGGAGAGAGGAGTTTGTGAGTGAGGCGGGACAGGCCGCCGCCAGTGGGGCAGGAAGGGACATCCCCATCCCGGCCGTGGCATTGACTGACAGGAGAAGAGACCAATCTGCGTAGTGCTGACAGAAGGAATCTGCGCACGCGCGGTTTTTAAGATATTAAACGTCGATAACTTTTACAATATTCCACCGATCGGAACTAAACTTGTTGCACTCGCAACACAGGAGAACAGTGAGTAACCTGCCTAAAAATCGCAGCACTATCGCGTATCGTTTTTGCGCAAATAGAAAAAAGGGGCAAACTGGAAGAGCACAAGAAGAAAGAAAGATAGATAGATAGATAGATAGATAGATAGATAGATAGATAGATAGATAGATAGATAGATAGACAGATAGATAGATAGATAGATAGATAGATAGATAGATAGATAGAGGCAGGGCATGTATCATGAATGAAGAATAAAGGAACACACAAGGAACTGCATATGCTGGAATCCAAGTTACATAGAAACATAGAAAATAGGTGCAGGAGTAGGCCATTCGGCCCTTCGAGCCTGCACCGCCATTCAATATGATCATGGCTGATCATCCAACTCAGTATCCCGTGCCTGCCTTCTCTCCACACCCCTGATCCCTTTAGCCACAAGGACCACATCTAACTCCCTCTTAAATATAGCCAATGAACTGGCCTCAACTAACTTATGTGGCAGAGAATTCCAGAGATTCACCACTCTCTGTGTGAAAAATGTTTTTCTCATCTCGGTCCTAAAAGACTTCCCCCTTATCCTTAAAAAGTTGGTCTCGACAAGCACACAATCTCAACAACGACTTGCACAGCTGCATCAAACTATCCCAACCTTTGTACTCAATACCCTTCCAAATGAAGGCAAGCATGCCAAATGCCTCCCTCACAATACTCACCACCTGATTTGTCACTTTTAGTGAACCATGCACTGGTATTCCCACATCTCTCTGTTCTCCAGTGCCTACTATTTATCGTACAAGTCATGCCCTGGCTTGGCATACCAAGGTGCAACACCTCCCACTTACATTCCATTTGCCATTCCTAGGCCCAGCTTCCAACTGATCTAGATCCTGTTGTAAACTTAGATAACCTTCACTGCCTATGATACCACCAATTTTAGTGTTATCTGCAAATTTACTGACAATGCTAACTTCATGATCATCCAAATCATTAATGTATAGAACAAACAGCAATAGGCTCAGCACTGACCAATGCGGAACTCTGTTGGTCACAGGCCTCAAATTAGAAAAGCAATGCTCCACAACTACAGAGATTGAGAGAAGCTACTTTTAAAAGTATATAAAATGATATAAGGCATAGTTTCGTTTAGTTTAGAGATACAGTATGGAAACAGGCTCGTTGGCCCACTGAGTCCATGCCAACCAATGATCACCTATGCACTAGTTCTATCCTACACCCCAGGGTCAAATTTACAGAGGCCAATTGACCTGCAAACCTCCACATCTTTGGGATATGGGAGGAAACCGGAGCACCTGGAGGAAACCCATGGGGTCACAGGGAAAACGTGCAAACTCCACTCAGACAGCACATGAGGACAGGATTGAACCTGGGTCTCTGGCGCTGTGAAGCAGCAGCTCTACCACTGCACCACAGTGTCATCCTAGGGTTGACAGTCAGACCCTTTTTCCCCAGGGTGGAAATGTCAAAGACAAGTGGGCAGAATGTTAAGGTCGGAGGGGGAAAGTTGAAAGGAGATGTGCAGGCAGTATTTTTTTAAACATAGAGAGTGCTTGGTGCCTGGAGCTTGCTGGTTGAAGCAGATGCTGTAGTGGGATCTAAGACACTTTTAGATAGCCCCATGGGAATGGAAAGATATGGATCAGAGGAGATTAATTTAACAGCATCATGTTCCGAATAGACATTGTGGGCAAAAGGATTTTTCCCTCTGCTGCACCGTTTGACATTCCAAGTGTACAAAATTATAAAAGGAATAGATACTATAGATGTTAAGACATTTTCCCCCCTTGGCAGAAGTATCTAAGACCAGAGGACATAGACTTAAATAGAGGAGTAAGGGATTTGAAGTAATAAAAGGGATTATTTTTTCTCACCCATGTGTTTGCAACACATTTCCTGAGAAGGTCAAAAGAGTCAAGGGTGTTTAATTGTCATAGAGCCACAGCGAAACAATAAAATTCTCACTTGCTGCAGTATAACAGTTTTGTACATGCAGGGGCATAGCTCTAAGGTGAGAGCGGCAACGTTTAAATTAAAATGTGCGTGGCAACTTTTTTTAAATTTAGAAAATGGTGAGTGCCTAGAACACTCTGCCAGGGCAGATTCAATAGTGTTATTTAAGAGGCTTTTCGATAGGCTTATGGATATGCAGGGAATGAAATGATATGGATTATGCACAGGTAGATATGAGATGGTCTTGGCATCATGTTTGGCATGGACTTTGTAGGCCGAAGGGCCTGTTCTTGAGCTGTACTGTTCTATGTTTTACAACATGGACCAAAATTTGAAAAAGGCTTTGGACAATCTAAGCCCACATAACTTTAATTTTTGGAGAGATCAAATATACTGGATTTTCTTAACTTCACCACTAACCTCCACCCTGCCTTTAAATTAATTTGGACTATCTTGGGCACCTCTCTCCCCCTTCTCGATCTTTCTGTCTGCATCACAGGAGACAGACTATCGACTGACGTCTATTATAAACCTACTGATCCCTCTTCCCTCTTCCATCATAGAATGAAGCCTCACACGTGTCTCCTCAGTACCTGCAGCTCTGCTCTTGCTCCCCCTCCCCCCAGTCGCAACAGGGACAGATCAGCCATCGCATACAGCACATAATCCTCCGACATTTTCGCCACTCCAACTGGATTCCACCACTAGTCACATCTTCCCATTTCTACCCCTTTCCGCTTTCCGCAGAGACCATTCCTCCGCAACTTCCTGGTTAACTCATCCCTTCCCCACCCAAACCACCCCCTCCCAAGGTACTTTCTCCTGAAAATGCAGGAGATGTAATACCTGTCCCTATACCTCCTCCCTTGATTATGTCAAGGGACCCTGACAGTCTTTTCAGGTGAGGCAGAGGTTCACTTGCACCTCTTCCAACCTCATCTACTGTATCTACGGACATTATAGCCATAGAGGGAGTGCAGAGAAGGTTCACCAGACTGATTCCTGGGATGTCAGGACTTTCATATGAAGAAAGACTGGATAGACTTGGCTTATACTCGCTAGAATTTAGGAGATTGAGAGGGGATCTTATAGAAACGTACAAAATTCTTATGGGGTTGGACAGGCTAGATGCAGGAAGATTGTTCCCGATGTTGGGGAAGTCCAGGACAAGGGGTCACAGCTTAAGGATAACGGGGAAATCCTTTAAGACCAAGATGAGGAAAAACGTTTTCACACAGAGAGTGGTGAATCTCTGGAACTCTCTGCCACAGAGGGTAGTTGAGGCCAGTTCATTGGCTATATTTAAGAGGGAGTTAGATGTGGCCCTTGTGGCTAAAGGGATCAGGGGGTATGGAGAGAAGGCAGGTACGGGATACTGAATTGGATGATCAGCCATGATCATATTGAATGGCGGTGCAGGCTCGAAGGGCCGAATGGCCTACTCCTGCACCTATTTTCTATGTATCTATGTATCCATGGTTCCAGGTGTGGACTTCTCGGCAAGACTAAGTGAAGATTGGGCAATCATTTCGCTGAACACCTTTGCTCAGTCCTTCTTGGCCTACGTGATCTCCCAGTTACCAAACACTATAACTCCCCTTCCCATTCCCATACTCACCTTTCTACCCTGGGCCTCCTCTATTGTCAGAATGAGGTCAAATGCAAACTGCTGGAACAGCACCTTATATTTCGCTTGGACAGCTTACAACCTAGTGGTATAAATATTGATATTTCTAACTTCTATTAGTGATCCTCGCATCCCCTCTCTCTCTCTCTGTCCTTCCCCCACCCTAGTCGTCGTACTAGTTTCATTGTTATCCGGCTGAGTTTCACTGTGTCACTCATTATCACTTTCCCCACAGCCAACAATGGACCATTGTGGGCTTCACCTTTCCTTGATCATCGTTGCTTTTTGCATATCTTTCATTCATTTGTTCTATGTACCTTCTGTATCTCTTGTTTCCCTCTCCCTTGACTTCAGTCTGAAGAAGGGTCTCGACCTGAAAAGTCACCTATTCCTTTTCTCCAAAGATGCTGCCTGACCCGCTGAGTTACTCCAGCTTTTTGCGTCTATCTTCAAATATACTGGGCTTGTTTTCCCTCGAGCGAAGGAGGCAGGGGAATAATCTGATGGAGGTGCCTGAAGATTATGAGAGGGGATGGAGCAAAAAGGCCAAATCTTCTATTTTCCTTATGGGTATCAAAAACAAGACATAGGTTTAAGAAAGACACACAAAATTGTAGATGCTAGAATCCCTGAGAAAGACACAAAAGTCCTGGAGGAACACAGCAGGTCAGGCAGCATCTGTGGAGGGAATGATGTCTTCAAACTAAGACATAGGTTTAAGGTATAAGAAGTGATTTTGAAAGGATTTAAGGTGTTTCCCACCACACAGGCTGATACCAGCAGGGGTAGTGGAATTATATACAATTCATCAAAGAGGCATTAATACAGACCTATATATAAGCAAGATATAGATGTTATGGCAATAATACGAACAAATGGGATTTGTGTAGATGGGAAAACAATCTTAGCAGAGGCATGATAGAACAGAGGGCTTGTTATTGCATTGTACTGCTATAACTAGCACTCTATGTTCAGAGAATCATTAACCATCGCATGTACATACTGGGCAAGTGGAAAAGAATTAATGGAACAATCTGAAGTTAGCGATATGTTGTCTCCAGAATTGATATAAGGCTTATGGGCCTGCCACCACTTAGGCGATTTTTCAGACGACTGCCGGCGACTGTCAAGTTGCCGGCAGTCGCCTGAAAAACCAGCAACTGGAACGGCGACTGTCAGAGTGGAACACACTCTCACACACATACACATCGCTTCCTTCATCAGCCCGTTATGCAGGCGGGGGACAGGGCAAGCGGGAGGAGCGCTGTCTGAGTGAAATTCGCACGGTGCAAAGCCAAGGTGATACAGACACACATCGCGATGAACAGGAAGGTTGGCGCTGTAATTAAGACGGTGAAAGCACATGTACGGGAAGGGTCAAGTAAGTCCTTTAAAAGAGGGCGGGGGGAGAGAGGGGCAGGGGGGAGAGGGGGTGGAGGGGGGGGAGAGGGGGGGTGGAGAGGGGGGAGAAGGGGGAGTAAGGGGGGAGAGGGGAGAAGGAGTGGAGACAGCTTTTAAGAAGCCAGAGATCCACGGCTGTGAAGCTCGGCAGACATATAACATTACCGGTCGGTTATCCTTGGTTCTGAAAACTACTACTTACATTTTTTTCTCCCAATGAGGCAATGAAATTCACCGGTCAGCACTGGCTATAACCTACAAGAACCTTCGACCTCCAGGCAACCCACCTATGGCACGAGAATTCTCGCTACTCTCCATGGCGGCTTCATTCTGGTTACCGCTAATTTTTCAACATGGTTGAAAAATTCACGGCGACCATAATGAGGCCGCGACTACTTCCCAGAATGCGGGAACTCCTCACGACCATGTGGCGACTGCATAGTCTCCATCAGTCGCCCAAAAAGCTGCCTAAGTGGGACAAGCCCATTAGATTATGACAGGAGTTAGGCCTGGAGATATTGCCTCACGTCATCCTAATTCCAACTAAAAGCTTATTTGCCAAAATCAAATGTGAACCTTGAAATTACTTTCTCAAGAATACATGGTCTGTTTTCACTGGAGGAATGTTTAAAGGTCAATTGTTGCAGTTATCAGTTGATTACCACTGCCTTTGCCAAAAGGTCTGCTCCAGCTTTAATGCAGGCAATCTTTTCCAAACAGTTCTTTTCTTTGACTCCCAGCCAAATGCAATAGCTAATTGAACAAAACACAAAGTGCTGGAGTAACTCAGCAGGTCAGCAGGCTGTGGAGGAAGTGGACAGGGATGTTTCGGGTCGGGAGTGTTCTTCAGGCTGATTGTATTAGGTGGGAGAAAGCTGGGAAAGAGGTTGCGGTGGGAAGAAGCCTCTGGCAAGTGATAGGTGGGTACAGGTGAGAGGGTTCTGATTGGCAGATGGGTAGAGTAAGTGTAAAGGTAAAATAAGAAAAGGAGACAAAAAGGTGACAAGAGGAGTGAAATGTGGAGCTAGAGGGAGGATATAGATGGAGGGAGGGGAAGGGGGTAGCTGTGCAGGATAGTGGGAGAAATGAGTGTGCACCAGGGTAGGGACACAATAAAGACAGAGGGGGAAGGAAGAGGTGCAACATAAAATTGGAGCATTCAATGTTCATACCATTGGGTTGTAAGCTAATACGAGGTGCTGTTCCTCCAGCTTGCATGTGACTTCACTCTGCCAATGGAGGTGACCAAGGACAGAAAGATCAGTACGTGAATGGGAACGGGAATTAAAAAGGTTAGCAACCGAGAGATCCACCCATTGTGAACAGTTTACAAGTGGCAGATATTACCAATAATCCCAAGAGATTTTACAAGTACATGAAGGGAAGAAGGGTAACCAGCAAGAGAATTGGGGCCCCTCAGGAATCAAAGTGTCCACAGGAGATGTTTTTGAAGATGCGATCAAAAAGGTTGATGAGGTAGAATTGTGGGCATTGTATATATGATTTTAAGGTTCGCATGATAGGCTGCCCAGGAAGGTTAGATCGCATGGGTTACAAGGAGCGAAAGCCGACTGGATAGCTAATTGACTTCTTGAAAGGAAGCAGTAATGGTAGAAGGAAGATATACGAGGATGTTGCCAGGATTCAAGGGAGAAATTGAGCAGGGTAGGACTTTATACCTTGGAGTGTAGGAGGATGAGGGGCGATCTTGTAGAGGTATATAAGACCATGAGAGGAATAGAGATGAATAAAAGCACTTTTACTCAGAGTTGGGGAATCAAAAGACAGAGGATATACAGTAGATTTAAGGTGAAGGGGATAAGATTTAATAGGAACCTGAGGAACAACTTATTTCACACAAAGAGTGGTAGGTATATGGATCGAGCTGCCGGAGGAGTAAATGAGGCAAGTACTATCACAACATTTAAAAAAACATTTGGGCAAGTACATGGATAGGATAGTTTCAGAGGGATATGCGGCAAACGCAAGCAGGTGGGACTAGTGTAATTGGAATGTTGGTCAGTGTGGGCACGTTGGGCATGCTTCCACACAATATGATTCTATGACTATGTCTATGGTCAAGTTAAGGCAATGGGGTGCCGAGAATTCAATGTTATTAAAGTGTTGAAAAGCATATGTGGTGTTTCGGATTTAGGTAGGAAGAGACTGCGCAAGGGGAAATAAGATGTCCAGCAAAAAGGCAGACGGATCTGTATCCTTGTTCCAAACACACCCCAGCTCTTTCTCCTCTAAATTGACATCTGCATTGAGGCTGCATCCTGCACCCGTCCAGAACTTTTTGATTTCATCACCTCTACCATTAACGTGCCATCAAATTCTCTTAGATAATCTCTGATACTTCTTTCCCCTTCTTATTGCAGGCAGTTGTAGGTGTATCCCAGTCCATAACACAGACCAGATTCCTCACCATTGATTCCATCTACACTTCATGCTGCTTTCTCAAGAAAACAGTCAACATAATCAAAGACCTTTCCCCACACCGGTCATGCCTACTTCTACCTGCTTGAATGTAGAAGCTTGAAGGCACACACCACCAGACTCAGAAAGAGCTTCTTCCCCTGTCATCAGGCTTCTGAATGGCCTACCTCAATTCTCCAACTACCTAAATAAACGTAAACCTTTCTCGATCTCTCTGTCTCCATCGCTGGGAACACTCTCGACTAATGTCTCCTACAAATCCACAGATTCCCAACATTACCTTGACTACAACTCCTCCCACTATTGAAAGGATGTCATCCCTTTCCCTAAATGTCTCCATATCTGCACCTGATGGGAGGCTCCTCTGTCACTGGATCCTCCATTTTCTGACCCAGACACAATAGAAACATAGAAAACAGGTGCAGGAATAGCCATCTCGGCCCTTCGGGCCAGCACCACCATTCAATATGATCATGGCTGATCATCCAAAATCAGTACCCCGTTCCTGCTTTCTCACCATATCGCTTGATTCAGTTAGCCCCAAGAGCAATATCTGACTCTCTCTTGAATATATCCAGTGTATTGGCCTCCACTGCCTTCTGTGGTAGAGAATTCCACAGATTCACAACTCTCTGGATGAAAATGCTTTTCCTCATCTAAGTCCTAAATGGCCTACCTCTGGTTCTGGACTCCACTAACATCAGGAAAATTTTCCCCTTAAGAATTTTATATGTTTCTATAAGATCCCCTCTCATCCTTCTAAATTCAAGCGAATACAAGCCCAGTCGACATTTCATCATATGTCAGTCCCGCCATCTCGGGAATTAACCTGGTGAACCAACGCTGCACTCCCTCAATAGCAAGATTGTCCTTCCTCGCATTAGGAGACCAAAACTGCACACAATACTCCATGGTGTGGTCTCACCAGGGCCCTGTACAACTGCAGTAGGACCTCCTTGCTCCTATACTCAAATTCTCTTGCTATGAAGGCCAACATGTCATTTGCTTTCATCACTGCCTACTGTACCTGCATGCTCACTTTCAGTGACAGATGTACAAGGACATCCAGGTCCCGTTGCACCTCCCCTTTTCCTAATCTGACACCATTCAGATAATAACCTGCCTTCTTGTTCTTGCCACCAAAGTGGATAACCTCACTTTTATCCACATCTGCCATGAAGATATGTGATAACACCTCAGTAATTCTCAATACAGGTGCCTTGCAAGGATGTGTTCCGTCCCCTACTATTCTCCCAATATACTCACAAATGAACAACCAAATTCGGCTACAACTCTATCTACAAGTTTGCAGAAGACACCACGGTAATACATCAGATCACAAACAATGATGAGTCGCAGTGCAGGAAAGAGACAGAGAACTTAGTAACATGGTGTCAGGACAATAATTTCTTCCTTAATGTCAGGAAAGACGAAAGTGCTAGTTATCGACAACAGGAAGCAAGGAAGCATGGATAAACATCAATGGTGCTGAAGTGGAAATAGTTGAGTGCTTCAAGTTCCTTGGCATTAATATTACCAACAATTTGTCATGAACTAAGCACATTGATGTGACAGCAAAGAAGGTGACCAACATTTCCACTTCCTGAGAAAATTCAACATGTCTCCAATGACTTATAAATTTCTACAAAACTATGAAAAGCATACTGTCGAGTTGCATCACAACTTGGTTTGGGAACTGCTTTGCCCAAAACTGCAGAGTTGTAGATGTAGCCCTGTATATCACACAGACCAGATTTTCTACTATTGATTCTAACTATAGTCTCCACTCCCTCAGAAAAGCAGCCAATTAAAATAATACAGTAGGAACTTGATCAGCTATGTTAGTGGGCTGAGGAACAACTCACGGAGGTTGATGCAGATTTAATGAGAGAATTCGGAAACTGGAGGTGGAAAGGGACTTGGGAGTGCTGGCGCAGGTTTTCCAAAAGGTTAATTTGTCGGTTGAAATAGCGATAAGGGAGGCAAATGCAATGCTAGCATTCATCTCAAGGGGACTAGAATATAAAAGCAAGGATGTAATACTGAGGCTTTATCAGGCGCTGGTGAGGCCACATATGGAATATTGTGTAGAAATAAAGAACTGTAGATGCTGGTTTATACCAAAGATAAACCCAAAGCGCTGGAGTAACTCAGCAGGTCAGGCAGCATCCTTGGGAAAAAAGGATAGGCGACAATTCAGGTCAGGACCCCACTTCAGATGGGGGAGAGCTGGACGAATCAGGGCTAGCCACAAATGACCATGGGCAGGGTGATGCCCGGCTAGCTCCTTTGCTGACTGGGGAAGGCGTCATCTAAAGGGATAGAATGTGGTAAACTGTGGAACTGTTTAAGCAACTAGGGTGGAGGAAGGGGCAAGGTGGGGTGGGGAGAGGGGAGAGGGGTGTAGGTAGAAGTTCATGCTGCTGAGTTGAAAGCAACCCAAGCAAAATATGAGGTACCGTTCCTCCAATTTGCATGTGGCCTCTCTCTGCCAATGGAGGAGGTCCAGGACAGAATGGGCAGTATGGGAATGGGGAGTTGAAATGGTCGGCAACCGGGAGATCCTGTAGGCCTCGTTGAGACCAGGGGGAACTCTTTCCCTGTTGTGTCTGAAGTGAGGGGGAGCGAGAACAGAACTACAAGACACAGAGGAAACACATGTGAGGGCCCCATCTATGACAGAAAAGGAACCCACGTTCCCTGAAGGATGAGGACATCTCGGATGTCCTAATATGAAACACAACATCCTCTGAGCAGATGCAGCGGAAAGGGGGGAACTGAGAGTAGGGCTCAGCATCTACAAGAGGCACGGTGGGAAGAAGTATAGTCCAGGTAACCGTGGGTCGGTAGGTTTGTAATGGACATCCGTTAATAGTCTGATGGAGACAGAGAGATTGAGAAAAGGGAGAGAGGTGTCCAAGATAGTACAGGTGAATTTGAGGGCAGGGTGAAAGTTAGTGGTGAAGTTAATAAAGTCCAGGAGTTCTGCAGAGATGCAGGAGGTAGCCCCGATGTAGTCATCGATGAAGCGGAGAAAGCGTTGGGGGATAGGGTCAGTGTACGACTGGAATAAGGACTAACAAAAAGGCAATCGCTGCTGGGGCCTGTGATTTGGAGAAAGTGGGAGGAATCAAAGGAGAAGAAGTTTTTGGTTGTACAAGGGGGGGTAGGATAAAATCGAAATATGTGGAGATGAATTTAGTGGGGCAGGAGCATTCAGAAACAATGAGCCTGCCAGGGCAGTCCTGTCTGTGGATGTTCGGGAGGAGGTAGGTGTGGGCAATGAGGTGCTAGGGAACAATGAGGTTGAAGGCTGTAGAGGATGAAGTCAGAGAGAGTCTGGGAGATAATGGCCTGGTGCCCAACTGTGGGATCATGTTCAAGGGGTAGGTATGAGGAGGTGTCCGAGAGGCGGTGTCCAGCCACGGCATGGTAGAGGTCAGCCCGCCAGACCACAATGGCACCTCGCTAGACGGAGGGTTCGATGATAATGTTGGAATTGTTGTGAAGTGAACAGAGGGCTTGGTATTCAGAGGGAATTTGATTAGAGTAGGTAAGGGGAGTAGAAAAGTCAAGACGGTTGATGTCTCGCCAGCAGTTGGAGATAGAGAAGTCCAGACTGGGTAAATAGCCTTCCGGGGGAAGTCTACGAGGAGGGGGAATGTTGTAGATGGGAGAAGGGGTCCTGACCGGGCGGTGAGGACTCCTTCCCATAGAAGAAGGCACGGAGGCAGAAGCGACAGAAGAAAAATTCTATGTCATGGTGAACGTGGAACTCCTTGAGGCAGGGGAGGCGGGGTATAAAGAAAAGGCCAGACCGTTTTAAATCAAAAAAGCGGAGGTCAGGGGGGGGTGTGGTGAAAACATGACAGCGGTGAGGTCTGGGGTCGGAGGTGAGCAGAGGGGTAGAAGGAGGCTTGAGTGAAGTGCTGTGAGGGGATGATGTGGATTCAGAAGAGAGGGGGGTGTGAGGTGTGGTATACGTGTGAGGGGTGGTCGGGGTTATGTAGATTAAAGAGGGAGGAGGCAGGAAGACCCAGGAATATTGTGAGCCGTTTTGGACCTCAAATCTGAGGAAATATGTGCTGGCTTTGGAGAGGGTCCAAAGAAGGTTTGCGAGAATGATCCCAGGAATGAGTGAGTTAACGCATGAGGAACATTTGATGGTTCTTGGACCCGCTGGAGTTTAGAAGGATGAGGAAGGATCTCACAGAAATCTACCGGGTAATGAGCGGCCAGAGTGGATGTGGAGAGGATGTTTCCAGTAATGTCTATAAGAGTCTATAACCAGAAGGCACAACCTCAGAATAAAAGGACATATTTTCAAAATGGAGATGAGTAGAAAGTTATTTCGCCAGAGGGTGGAGAATCTGTGAATTCATTGCCATAAATGGGTGCAGAGGCCAAGATTTGGGGTATATTTAAGGCAGAGATTGCTAGGTTCTTGATTAGGAAGGGCGTCAAAGGTTATTGAGAGAAAGCAGGAGAATGCGGTTGAGCGGGAAAAATAGATTTAATTTAGTTTAATTTAGAGATACAGCACAGAAACAGGCCCTTCAGCCCACCGAATCCCCACCGACTAGCGGTACCCGCATATTAACACTATCCTACACACACTAGGGGCAATTTACATTTATACCAAGCCAATTAACCTACAAACCTGTACTTCTTTACACTGTGGCAGAAAACCGAAGATCTCGGAGAAAACCCACGCAGGTCACAGGGAGAACGTACAAAACTCCGTACAGACAAGCACCCATAGTCAGAACCAAACCCAGGCCTCTCGCGCTGTAAGGTAGTAATATCGCTGCGCCAGTGTGCCGCCATGATTGAATGGCAGATTCGATTCAATGGGCTGAATGGCCTAATTCTGGTCCTATATATTTTGGTGAGCATAACATCAAAGGTGGGAAAGTTCCTGGAAGAAATCTTGAGGGACAGGTTTTATTTGCATTTGTTGAGGCAAAGACTGACTAGGGCCCATCAGCATGGCCAGGCACAAGGCAAATCCTTTTTCAGGCATTTTACTTTTTTTTGAAGTGATCAAGAGGATTCGCTGAGGGTAGAATCATAGACATTGTCTACATGGACTTTAAAAAGCTTTTGACAAGGTCCTGCCTGGTTGGCGTAACACATTGGATCCAGGATACAGTTAGCAAATTGGATACAAAATTGGCTTATAGACAGGAGGCAGAGTGTGAGCTTGGTGGGTTCGAGGCCTGTGTCTAGTGGTGTACCACATGGATCAGTGTTTGATCATTCATTGTTTGTCATGTATATGGTTGAGAATGATTTGGATAAGAATGCAGGTGATATGATGAGAAAAGGTACTTAAAATTGGTAGTCTTGTGGATAGCTAAGGCTGTGGAATGACAGACTGAATTTAACTTGGACAAGTGGAAAGTTATAGATTTTGGGAAGATAAACCAGGTCAGGCGCATATTGAAAGGCAGGTCCCTGCATCATGTTGTGGAGCAGAGAAGCACATACCTAGTACCTAGTTCCCAACAACGGGAATAGAAGTGGAGAGGGTGGTGAAGAAGGCATATGACACAATTGTTTTCGTTGGTCAAGGCATTGAGGACAAGATTTGAGACATTATGTTGCAGTTTTGTAGCTTATGCTACACTTGGAGTAATGTGGGCAATTCTGGTCACCATACTATTGGAAAAGTATGATTAAGCTAAAGAGGATGCTGAAGAGATTCACAAGGATTGGAGGGCTTGCAATATCAGGAGAGATTGGATAAGCTAGGTCCATTTTCCCTGGAGTGAAGAAAGTTGAGGGGTGACAATGATAAAGGGTATAGAAAACTATGGGCGGCATAGTCAGTGTTTATTGTATGAGTGTCTAAAACTAGAGAGCATAGTTTAAGTTGAGTGGGAGGTTTAAAGAGAATCTGAGGAATAAACTTCTCACACAAAGAGTAACTGGTGTCTGGAATGGGCTGCCAAAAGGGGTGGTGGAGGCAGGGACATTCAAGAGGTATCTGCAAATGTATTCCATTTGATACATGAATGAGCATGGCATAGAAGTGATCTGTGGTTGGCGGCGCGACTCACGTTGCAGCGGCCTCTGCAGTCCGTCTGTCTTTTTAATTTTTTTTGTTTCGTTTGAGTTTTGTATAGTGTTTTTTTTTTAAACTGGGTATGTGTGGGGGGCGGGGGTGGGGAAACTTTTAAAATCTTTTCCCTGCCCGGGAGACCCGACCTTTCTCTGTCGGGTCTCCGTTGTCGTTGGGGCCTAGCACCGTGGAGCGGCCTCCAACCGGAACGACCTGGGGCTCCAGTCGCGGAGCCTGCGGACTACTCACCATCGTGGAGCTGGCCGAGTTTGGAGCGGGAGGAGCTGTGGTGGCGCGCTGCTGCTACCCGACCCCCGGAGATTCGGAGGCTTCAGCCCGAGTTGCGGGGTTGAGGATGACCTGGAGCGGGGTCTGGCGTCGCCTGGCGCGGCATTGGTGGCCGTGGGACTTGCTTGCGCTGCCGGGGGCTACAACATCGGGACCCGGAGTGTGGCCTTGCATCGCCCGGCGCGGCTTTAATGGCCGCGGGACATATCTACAATCGCCCGCCGGGGGCTTTGACTTTGACATCGGGAGGAGAATGTGGAGTGCAGGGGAGAGATAAGACTTTGCCTTCCATCACAGTGAGGAGGAGATTCACTGTGATGGATGTTTGTGTAAATTGTGTTGTGTCTTAGTTCTTTTTACTTGTTTGTATGACTGCAGAAACAGAATTTCGTTTGAACTTAGGTTCAAATGACAACAAATAAATATCTATCTATCTATAGAGGAATGTGTAATTAATCCAGGCAGGTAGGATTAGTAATAGATAGACATGATGGTTGGCATAGACATGGTTGGCAAAAAGGCCAATTTCTATGCTGTACAATTCTATAAAATGAATCGTTTTTAAAAAATGGCAAAATGGTCATAAAGAATACTCGTCTTGGAAAATGAGATCCCCAGGGATCCAATTAATTATAATTTGCAATTAATAACCAGGGGACTTGCTTTCATCTATTATGCAATAGAGAAATACTTATCCCCCAGGCAACTAAGAGAGAATAAGATTGTAATGTTGTAACTTCCAGTCTGTGTTTTGTTCATAAACTTAAAGGGGGACAATAGGGGAGCAAGGATAGTGAAAATTGGGGATAGGTGCAAAGATGAAAATATGTAGAAAGAAAATAAAGAATGATGTCACTGTCCCTTCTGTATTATGTTCCTTGATTTCTGGCTAATGCAAATGCAAATGGAATGGTAGAAGTGGTTATTGTCCAAGCCATACCCTCCACTACTATGACTGCAGGACAAAACACATTGGCAGCTTAGCCAGCATGGGGCTGAAGTACATCAGTACATTGCAGGTGAACCAAATCCAAAAATTAATCTACTGGTTTGGAAAGCTATGCTTCAAATATTATATTTGGTTTTAGTTCATTCCCGAAAAAAAAATTGATTGAACCGAATGAATCTAAGATTCTTAGTGGTAGCTATATTAGATAATCCCCCAAAACAAACTTTTAATGCAGTCAGCAAGCAAACTTTGCATTGCATTTGCATTAATTATAATTAAATAATTGCAGTGCGCAGCCAGTAGTCACCACACCTTCAGATGGGTGCAAATCTCAGAACAGGACCAAAGTTGAGTGCAAGCTCTACTTAAAGTCAGTTGGCACCACTTAAAAAGAAAATGAACTGTGTTCTGGTAGTCCTAGTAGTGATTCTAGTGCACCAAAGTTAATGATGACACAAAGTGGGAGAATGCAGCTCCTAAGACTTTTAACACTGTACCAGATGCCCGGTGGCAGCAAGACAGAAAAGAGTTCAACAGGTCCATCACACAATATCTTCAAAAAGCCAGAGTTAATAACCAAGGTTATCAATGTCAACGATGAAGTTCGAAGCACCGTGATGCAATGCCTCAAGAAACCTCACCTGTATGGTCTAACGCCAATGAACACATTTTCAACTTATATTTCCTGTGATATGCACCACTAAGTTTAGACATTGCAGACAAGTGCAAACCAAGTGCCAGTTGAGTTACTCTTGTCTATGCGTCCAAGGGGCAGGTTATACAATAGTGCTGAGTTCATATCAGCAGTTTCATATGACAACATACAGAAGGTGGAAAGTCTGTAGGCGTGAGGTCCTGGGGGCTGACCTGTCAAGCCCCCCAGGAATGTTGTACAGTTTATTGAGATCACTTCTTCAATGTGTCCGAAGAAGAATCATTGATATGTCTAATAACATCGAGGACCACGTTTCTATTGAAGTAAAGAAATCGAATTTTGCTTTGCAAGTTGATGAGTCGACCCAAATTAGCGGCTAAGTACAACTACTAGCATTCATTCGTTTCATCCAGGGAACTGAAATTATAAACTCTTTTTTATGCTGCAGAGAACTTCAAGAACACACCAGAGGTCAAGATATATTTGATACTTTTACTGCATATTGAGAAATAATTGGACTTTCATGGAGGTTGTGTGTTGGTGTTTGCACAGTTGGTGCTCCATTCATGGTAAGCCACATCAAAGGTTTAGTTTCACTGGCAAAATAACAAAATCCAAATATGGTATTCACTTATTGCTTATTACATAGTTAGCCCTCACTGGAGAGACGCTGGGGACAGGATTGAGGTCCGAGTTAGATCAATTTTGTGAAATCAAGACCCCTAAAGACACGACTCTTCAAACAGCTTTGTAAACTAATGCATTATGGATGCTTGATTTTACAAACAGAAGGTGCCATCGGGTGGCGCCAGCAATGGCTGCCTCGCCAACAGTCTGTCTGTCCCTTTCTTCTTTGTTTTTTTTTAGTATGTGTTAAATGTATGTTTTTAGTGTCCTTTAGCTTGTTTTATGTGGGGGGTGGGGGTTGGGGGAAACTTTTTCTAATCTCTTACCTCGACGGAGATGCAATTTTTTTCTGTATCGTATCACCGTCCGCACTGCGGGGCCTAACATTCGAGGAGTTGGTGGCCTTTGCTGGAGACCGACCGGGAGTTCCACCGCGGGAGCCTGTGGACTTTCACATCGTGGAGCCCGCGGTCTCTGGTCAGAGACTGACTTCGGGAACTCCAAGCCGCAGGAGCTTTGACCGCCCCCACGCGGCAGCTTCGATCGCCCCGACGAGGGGACTTACACCGCCGGCTGTGGGAGCTTCGATCGCCCCGACAGATGGTTCGACTGCCCCGACCGCGGGAGAAGAATGAGGGAAGAAGATTGGACTTTATTGCCTTCCATCACAGTGAGGAATGTCGGGAATCCACTGTGGTGGATGTTTATGTTAACTTTTATGTAGTTGTGTGTCTTGTTGCTTTTTTTTGGTTTGGCTGTATCTTTTGGTACACGTGACAATAAAAGATCTTTGAAACCTTTGAAACCTTTGAAGTGGGAAAGAATTAAGCTCATGCATCACTTTAAAATAGCTCCATTTGAAAAATTTGTTAAAAATGAAACGTTTCCTTCGTTTGGATTAACTGTATGCTTAGAAGTGATAGCATTTTTTATTCAGATAATATTCAGAAAATAAATATTCTTTAGTGATGGCATTTTTTATTCAGATAATATTCAGAAAATAAATATTCTTTATTCTGAATATCCGCAAATTAATGTATTTCATGTTTTGGATGAGAAAACCCGTCCATTTGTCGGCTGCTAAGTCAAACAAGTGCGCAGCAAGGTTAACATTATTATATCTGTGTTCCGTAAGCTCAAATGGCTGGTCCCGGCAGTAATTCTGGACTGTCTAGTATGCTGAGAAACATATCAAGGGCACGCAGATTAAGGACAGAGTTGGAGCTGCAGAGTTATTTGTGGTGTCCTTTTTATGGACATTGATATCCTTCCTATCCTTAACAAGGTCACCGCCACTTGATTCAGTAAATTGGGCCCTCGAGTATTTGTGCTATAAAGTCATCTTAAAGGGCCTGTCCCACTTGGGTGTCATTTGCGCATCATTTACGCAACATCATTTACGCGTCACGATGTTACGCGCGCATCGTGCGTGGTGACGTAGGCAGTGACGCGCGGTCGCGCGCGGCACCCCAGGATTTTGGGATGTACAAAATCTTCGCTCGCCATCTGCGTGATGCGCAAATGACGCCCAGGTGGGACAGGCGCTTAACAGCACATCCTGGGTGCTCATGAGACACTTTTTCCAGTGTTCTTTCCACCCATCTGTTCTTTTTATAATACGCTTTTTTGTTGGATCTCAGTCTTTGGGAGCCTGTTGAGCTGTTCTCCATAATCTTCATGGAAAAAAATGTGGCCAGCTGGTCTGGTTTTATAAAACTGCTCAAAATGGTTAAATCAGAGATCAAAGTAAACTACTGCGTTTGAGAATGGTTATTTTAGTTTTGAGATAAAGAATGGAAATAGGCTTTGCAAACCACCTAGTCCACACCAACCATTATACTATCGATCTCATTATTGTGTGATCAACCCGATCACACTGGTTCTACGTTATCCCACTTTCTCTTTCACTCCTTACACATTATGGGCAATTTACAGAGGCCAATTAACCTAGTTGGGTTGTGGGAGGAAAGTGGTGCACCCAGAGGAAACCCACATGCTCACGGGAGAACGTGCAAACTCCACACAGATAGCAGCTAAGGTCAGCATTGAACCCGGGTCTCTGGCTCTGCGAGGCAGCAGTTCTACCAGCTGCACCACGATACGCCCTTCCACTGTGTTACTGCAAATGTCAAACATAATGGCAATAAAATGTCCGTTTTCTGGTTGTTCTCCCTCCCTGTGATAAATAGCAATTTTCCTTAGACCAACTCAGTTCATGGTGTTTTTGTTATTTATTTACAGATCACATATTACTCTGGGTCTTAAACTACAGTTTAAGTACAGATAGTGTTTGAACTCAGAAAATGGAGCTTGCAAAATGTACCCACTGACACTGCACATTCACCTGGCACTTAATGGTTTCCCGTCACCAGGGAAAGAGTCCTTCCTGTGCACATCATTTCCTTTAATGCGGACATTATAAAGTAGCAAGAGATCCATCCATCAATCTGCAGAAGTCAGAGTGAAACTATACTTCTTCAATCATTGCCAAAATCAAATGGCTCACAAATAGAATATCGCACTACACTCCACCAGATAAAAGAGGACTGAATCCCAAATCCTTTGCACTTTCTTCATATGTATTTCTTCTCTGTGTTTACTGTGGAGAAAGATGTGATGACTGGGGAATTTGGGACAGTAAATGGAAGTGTCTTGAGGACAGTTAATATTACTATCGAGAGGTGCTGAACGTCCTAGGGTGTATGGAGTGGGTAAATCCCCTGGGCCAGATCAGAGAAATCTGAGGACACTGTGGAAAGCTAGAGAGGGAATTGCAGGCACCGTGACTGATATACATGAATGATCATTAGACATGGGTGAGATGCCGGAAGAGTGGAGGGTGGCTAATGTTGTGCCTCTATTTAAGAAGGGTTGCATTGTCACCTTGCCATGGTGGAGAAGCTTGTGTGGACCTGAGATACTGAGAGTGATGCCATCTGGAGCTATGCTCCTGGTAGGGCCACCCATGGTGGTAAGGTCGAGGGGGAGGTCTAGAGCAATCCAACCAAGACCTCAACGGTGGAACAAGCGGAGGACGATGGCTGACCTTAGTGGAGCGTCACTACGGCTGGGAAGGCAGATGAAGGCTGCAGCAGAAAAGGGTCTCCGGTCGTCTTGGACTCCATGCCACTGGATCCTGACCCAGATCTGTCAAGGACCGTGGGGTGGCTGTCTGTGCACAAGACTCCCCACGTTAAACAAAGTCACGCACAGATGTCTCCATATAGGGAATAGCACCATGGAGACGCCCATGGTCATCTATGATCGAAGGGGGCCTAAGAAAAAGAAGATGAAGAAAAAAGGAGAAGGAAAGAAAAGCTTGGGAACTATAGACCAGTGAACCTATGTCTGTGGTAGGAAGGTTACTGGAGAGTATTCCGAGAGATATGATCATATGCATTTGGATAGATAGGAGCTGATTAGGGTCAGCGTGGTTTTGTATGTGAGAGATCGTGTGTCATGCGTTTTTTGAGGAAATAACTAAAAAGGTTGATGAGGACAAAGCCGAAGATGTTACTAAATGGACTTCAACAAGGCATTTGATAAGGCTCCGCATGTTAGACTGCTCTGGAAGGTCAGATGGCATGGGATCCAGGGTCCAGGAAAGCTGGCTGACTGGATAGAGAATTGGCTTCATGGAAGGTCGTTTTCCAGACTGGAGGCTTGTGATTAGTGGTGTGCCTCAGAGATCAGTGCTGTTTGTGGTTTATATCAATGATTTGGATGAGAATGTGCAAGACGTGATTAGCAAGTTTACAAATGACACAAAAAGCAGGTGGCATCGCAGATAATGAGGGTGGCTATCAAAAACTTCAACAGGATCTTCATTGGTTGGGCAGGTGGCGTGAGGAATGCTGTCTGGAATTTAATACAGAGAAATGTAAGGTGATGTATTTTGGGAAGTCAAACGAGGGTAAAACCAACACACATGAAAGGCAGGGCTCTACAGAGTGTTGTAGAGTAGAGGCAGCTCGGAGTGCAGGGTACATGGTAACTTGAAAGTGGCATCACAAGTAGATAGAGTGGTCAAGAAGGCTTTTGGCATATTGGTTCTCATCAGTCAGTGTATTGAGTACAGAAGTTGGGCGATTATGTTAGTTGTACAAGACATTGGTGAGGCCACATTTGGAGTATTGTGTTCAGTTTTAGTCACCATATTGTAGGAAAGATGTGAAGTTAAAAAGGGTGCAGAGAAGAATTGCGAGCATGTTGCGAGGACACAAGGGACTGAGGTATAGGGAGAGGTTGAGCAGGCTAGGACAATATTCCTTGGAGCACAGGAGGCTGATGGGTGATCTTGTGGTGGTGTATACGATCATGAAAGGAACAGGTAGGTTAAATGCACAGTCGTTTACCCAGAGTAGGGGAATCAAGAACCAGAGGACATAGGATTGTCAGGGGGGAAAAGGCAATTTTCTGCCTAAAAGACAATTTTTTAAACATGATGGGCAGTGAGTATATGGAACGAGCGGCCAGAGAAGGTAGTTGGGGCAGGTACTATAACCACGTCTAAAATACATTTGGATGGGTTGAAAGGACATGGGCTAAATGCAGGCAGATGGGACTAGTACAGATGGGGCCTATTGGTCGGCGTGGGCAGGTTGGGACGGAGAGCTTGTCTACTTGTGAAGCCACTTTCAAGGAACTATGTACCTGCACTACGAGATCCCCTGTTCTACAACAACCCACAGAGCACTGCCATTCATGTGTGTTGGTCCTGCCCTGGTTTGACTTCACAAAATGCAACACCTTATACTTGTCTGTATTGAACTCCATGAACTTGCCCAACTGATCAAGATCTTGCTGCAATTTTTGATAACCATATTCGCAATCTATGATGCCACCAACTTTCCTGACATATAGCCATACAGCATGGAAACAGGCCCATTGGCCCAGCTTGCCCATGTCAATCAATGTACCCCATGATCACTAGTCCTAGCTGCCCACGTTTGGCCCATATACCTCTAAACTTTTCCTATTCATCTACCTGTCCAAATGTCTTTTAAATGTTGTCATACTTTCTGCCTCAACTACATCCTCCGGCAGCTCATTCTATATACCTAAGATTCTATGTGTGAAAAAGTTGCCCCTCAGACCCTCTATTAAACCTTTCCCCTCTCACCATAAACCAATGCCCCTGGTTCTTGATTTCCTCAACCCTGTGCATTTACCCTACCTATTCCCCTCATGATCTTATCCTCTGTAAGATTACCTCTCATCCTCCTGAGCTCCAAGAAATACAGTCCTAGCCTGCCTAACCTCTCCCTATAGCTCAAACCCTCATGTCCCAGAAAAACTCTTGCAAATCTTCTCTGCATTCTTTCCAGCCTAACAAAATCTTTAAAATAACAGGGTGACGAAAACTGAACACAATACTCCAACTGTGGCCTCACCAGCGCCTTGTACATCTGTAACATAACATCCAGCTTCTGTACAAAACCCTGACTTATGAAGGCCAAAGTGCCAAAAGCCTTCTTGACCATCCTATCTACCCGTGACGCCACGTTCAAGGAACTATGTACCTGCACTTCTAGATCCCTCTGCTCCGCAACACTCTTAGAGTCCTGCCATTTACTGTGAAAGCCCTGCTCTGGTTAGACTTCCCAAAATGCCATACCTCACATTTATCTGCATTAAACTCTGTTCCCCATTCCTCAGCCTACTTATCCAACTGATCAAGATCCTGCTGTAAATTTTGATAACCATCTTCACTATCTACAATACCACCCACTTTAGTGTTATCTGCAAAGTCATGTGTTGTACACTAACTTATGAAACATGCCTTGAGCGCCAGCAGTGTCCTTGGCGAGGCAGTGTCTGCCTCGCCAACAGTCTGTCTGTCCTTTGTTCTTGTTGTTATTTTTAGTATGTGTTAAAAAGTAGGTATTAGTATTTTTTGGTTTGTTTTATGTGGAGGGTGGGGAGGGGGGGGCGGTTGGGGGGAACTTTTTTCAATCTCTTACCTCAACGAAGATGCGATTTTTTTCGTATCGTATCTCCGTCCGCACTGCGGGGCCTAACACGGTGGAGTTGGCGGCCTTTCCTGAAGACTGACGGGCACTCCAAGCCGCGGGAGTCTGCGGGACTTTAACATCGCGGACCTTGCGATCCCTTTGCCGGGGATCGAAGCTCCAACTGTGGGGCCTGTGGACTTTACCATCCTAAAACCCGCGGTCTCTGGTAAGAAGAGGCCGATTCGGGAGCTCCATGCCGCGGAGAGAGTTTCAACCGCCACGACGCAGGAGTTTCAATCACCCCGATGGAGTCCTCGATCGTTGGCTGCGGGGGCTTTGATCGCTCCGACAACGGATGGTTTGACTGCCCCGACCGTGGGAAAACAAAGAGGAAGCAGTTTGATCTTTATTGCCTTCCATCACAGTGAGGAATGTGGAATCCACTGTGGTGGATGTTTATGTAAACGTTTATGAGGTTGTGTGCCATGTTGCTTTTCATTTAGTACGGCTGTATGGTAACTCAAATTTCACTGTACCTTAACTGTTACATGTGACAATAAACTGCCCTTGAAACCTTGAATGCAGACTTTCTAATCACGCCTTGAATGCAAACTTTCTAATCACGCCTTGAACGCAAACTTACTAATCCTGCCTAGCACTTATCATGCCTTGTGTCATCTACAAACTTCAGATGCCTTGTGCATTCTTAACCAAATTGTTGATATAAACCACAAACTGCAAAGGGCCCAGCACTGATCCTTGAGGCACTAGTCACAGTCCTCCAATCCGAAAAATAACCTTTCACCATCATCCTCTGCTTCCTTCCATGAAGCCAATTCTCTGTCCAGTTGGCTAGTTCTCCTTGAATCCTTTGTGATCCAACCTTCCAGAGCAGGATACCATATGGAATGCTATCAAATGCCTTGCTGTGTCCATACAGGCAACATCTATGGCGTTTCCCAGCAACATCTCTCGATTTCCTTACTGTCTAAAATCTGACACAGAATGTAGCCTTGAACATCTAGTTCTACCCCAATGTCTGTCCCATAATTCGCTGGAGCGGTCATTCACTGTGTATGTCCTGACTTGATATAACTTCCTAAAATGAATCATTTTGTACTTATCTGAGTTAATATCCATCTGTCATTGTCTTGTCCACTTTCCCAGTTGCTACATATCCTGTTAGACAATCTTCTTCAATGGTCCACCACACCACCATTTTAGTGTTATCTGCAAACCTATTAATCATGCCACCTACAATCTCATGCAAATTGTTAATACACATGACAAATAACCGGCGTTCTAGCACCGATCTCTGCAGCCCACCACTGGTCACAGGCCTCCAATCTGGAAGATAACCCTGAAGACCCATTCTCTGCTTCCTGCCACCAAACTACAACAAGCACAAAGAAAACAAGAAATATACACCAACCTGACCAAACACCATTGGTGACGAGGTCAAAGAGATAGGAAAGACCTTCTCTGCTTGTGGAAGATTAGGTAGTATGGGAATGAAAAGGAATCAGCATAAAGGGCACAGTCCCACTTATGCAAATTACATCAGGAGGTAGAAAATGCATGCAAGAAAGATAATGTTACAAATGTCAGGGGGGATTTCAATAAGCAGGTAGACTGGGAAAATCAGGTTGATACTGGATCCCAAGAAAAGGAATTTGTGCCTATGTGATGGCTTTTTAAGCAGCTCATGGTCGAGACCACCAGGGCATAGGCAATTCTGGATTTCCTATGGTGTTGTGTATTGAACTAGATTTGATTAGGGAGCTTAAGGTGAAAGAACCCCTAGGAGTAATCATAAAATGATAGAATTCAATTCACATTTTGAGAGGGAGTAGCCAAATTTGGATGTATTGGTATTACTGTTGAGTAAAGATAACTACAGAGACGCAAGGGAGGAGCTGGCTAAAACTTATTGGAAGGGGACTCAAGGAGGAATGACGGTAGAGCAGCAATGGGAGGCGTTTCTGGGAGTCATTCGAAAGGCACAGGATCTTTTCAGCCCAAAGAGGAAGAAACATGCTAGGGAGAGAATGAAGCATTCGTGGCTAACAAAGGAAGTCAAAGACCGTATAATAGCAACAGAGAAAGCATAGAATATGGCAAAGATTAGTGGAAAGCGAGAGGATTGGGAACGCTTTAAAAATCGAAGACAACTAAAAAAAAAGGGAGAAAAGATGAAATATGCACTTAAGCCAGGCAATAATATAAAAGAGAATATGAGTTTTTTTCAGATATATAAAGAGTAAAAGAGAGGCAAGAGTGGACATTGAACCATGGGAAAACAACACTGGAGAATTGGTAATTGGGAAGAAAGAAATGGTGGACAAAATGAATATGTTTTTGCATTAGTTTTCACCGTAGATGACACCAGCAACATGCCAGAAATTCAAGAGAGTGCGGAGGCAGAAGTGCGTGCTGTCGCTCTTTCTGAGGAGAAGGTGCTTGGGAAGTTAAAAGGTCTGAAAGGGAGGGGTGGAGAGAGGGAGTGGGGGAGGGAGAGGGGGAAGGAGAGAGAGGGGGGGGGAGGGAGAGGGAGAGGGAGAGGGAGAGGGAGAGGGAGAGGGAGAGGGAGAGGGAGAGGGAGAGGGAGAGGGAGAGGGAGAGGGAGAGGGAGAGGGAGAGGGAGAGGGAGAGGGAGAGGGAGAGGGAGAGGGAGAGGGGGAGGGGGAGGGGGGAGGGGGGGGGGAGGGGGAGGGGGGGAAGGGGAGAGAGAGAGAGGGAGGGAGAGTAGGAGGGAGAGAGAGCAGAGACTGAGACACATGAGAGCAGTTTGTAAAAACGAAGACAACAAAAGCTGTTGGAGGCAACGAAAGCTGCCTTGCATAACACTGTACAAGTGAGTAACAGAAGCAGGCAGATACCATGTAGTTACATACATCTGTTTTGCCTTGTTTCTTCTTTGTGTTGGCAGCGTGTGCCCGCAAAAAAAAAAAAAAAAAAAAAAGCACGCAGGAAGCATTTATGAAAATTTCAGGAAATACCATCAAATTCCAGGAAATTTGGGATTCTATTTCAGGAATAATAAATTTGAGGTGTGGAAGCACTGCCTGGACCAGATGGACCCCAGGATTCTGAAAGAGATAGCTGTAGAAATTGTGGCGCCATTAGTAGTAATCATTTTAGAAAGCATTTTATCAGGTGCATCACAGCATGCTTTGGGAACAGCTTCATCCAAACTGAAAGAAATTGCAGAAAGATGTGCATGTAACCCAGACCATCATGAAAACCAGTCTCCCTTCCATGGTCTTCAGCTACACTATGCTTCCTCGGCAAGGCCACCCGCATAATCAAGGACCAGTCTCACCCTGATCACTCACTCTTCTCTCCTCTCTCATCAAGCAAGAGGTACAGAAGTTTGGAAACACATACCTCCAGATTCAGGGATAGTTTCTTCTTAGCTGTTATCAGGCTCACCAGAGTGTGGCCCCGACCTCCCATCTACCTCATTGGAGATCTTTGAACTATCTTTAGTCGAACTCTATCATGTACTAAATATTATACCCTTTATCTGCACACTGTGGCCGTCTCGACTGTAATCATGTATAGTCTTTTCATTAACTGGATGGCACACAACGAAAAGCTTTTCACTTTCACCTCAGTACACGTAAAAACAATAAAACTAAACTAAACTAATCTTCCAAGATTCACTGTAGTCAAGAATGGTTCCAGAGAAATGGAAAATCACGAAAGTAACTCCACGGCTTAAGAAGGAAGCAAGACAAAATGGAGGAAATTATAGGCTGGTTAATTTGACTTCAGTGGTTGATAAAATGATAATAGGTCAAACTCAGCATGATTTTGTTAAGTGATCTTGCCTGTCAAATCCATTGGATTTATTGAGGAACAAACAAGCAGGATAGACAAAGGAAAGTTAATGGATGTTGTTTACTTGTATTTTCAGAAGGCCATGCTATTAGAGGCAAAGTATTAGCATGGATAGAAAACTGGCAGAAGGCCAAGATTGGGTATATAAGGGGCCTTTTGAGGTTGGCCGGCAATGACAAGTGGTGGTCCACAAGGGTCGTTGTTCAATCCACTGCTTTTCACGTTATATGTTAATGATCTGGATGATGGAAATTATGATTTTGTGGCCAAGTGTACGGATAATATCAAGACAGGTGAAGGGGCAGTTAACAATGAAGAAGCAGAGATTTTGCAAAAGGACTTGGACAGGTTGGGAAAGAGTGCAAAGAAGCGGCAGATGGAATAGAGCAGAGCAAAATGTACGATCATACATTTTGGTAGAAGGAATAAAGGTGTAAACTATTTTCTAAATGGGGAGACGATTCAGAAAAAGGAAGTCCAAAGGGACTTGGGAGAGCTAGTTCAGGATTCCCAAAATGTTAATCTGCAGGTACAAATACAATGTTAGCATTCATTTCGAGAGGTCTAGAATATAAAAGCAGGCCATACTTAGAGAATCATTGAGAGTCATAGAGTTATACAGCGTGACAACAGGCTCTTTAGCCCAACTTGCCCACTCGGACCAACATATCCCATTTACATTAGTCCCACCTGCCTATGTTTGGCCCATATCCCTCTAAACCCATCCCATCCATATACTGTCCAAATATTGTTTAAACGTGATAGTACTTGTCTCAACTACCTCCTCCGGCAGCTCATTCCATATACTTACCACCCTTTGTGTAAAAATGTTGCCGCTCAGGTTCCTATTAAATCTCTCCCCCCCCCCCCCTCACCTTAAACCTATGTCTTCTGGTTCTTCATTCCTTTACTCTGGATAACAGACTCTGTGCATTTACCCTATCTATTCCTTTCATGGCCTTATACACTATAAGATCACCCCTCATCCTCCTGCATTCCAAGGAATAAAGTCCTAGCCTGCTCAACCACTTCCTTCTACAACTTCTGTGCACCCCATTCAGCTTAACAACACCTTTCCTAAACAGGTGACCAAAACTGAGTACAATTCTCTGAATGTGGCCTCACCAATGTCTTGTACAACTGTAACATGGCCTACCAACTTCTACACTCAAACCTCTGCCTGAAGAAAGTCAATATGCCCTAGGCCTTCTTGACCATTTTCTACCTGTAATTCCACTTTCAAGGAACTATGTACCTGCACTCCTCTGCTCTACAACACTTCCTAGAGCCCTGCCATTCACTGTGTAGGTCCTGCCCTGGTTAGACTTCCCAAAATACAACACCTCGCATTTCTCTGTATAAAACTACATCAACCATTCCTCAGCCCACCTGACCAACCGATTAAGATGCTGCTGCAATTTTTGACAATCATTTTCACTATCACCCATTTTGGTATTTTCTGCAAATTTACTATTCATGCCGTACTTTCTCATCAAATCGTTGATATGTATCACAAAGAAAACATGTGGGGCAAGTTATTTTTTTGTTGGTGAGTGCCTGGAGCGAGCTGCTGGGTGGTGGTTGAGGCAAATACTATAGAGGCATTTAAGAGACTTTTGGATAGGCACATGGATATACAGGGAATGGAGAGTTGTGGATAATTTGCAGGCAGATAAGAGTTGGTCTTGGCATCATGATCAGCACAGACTTGTGGACCGAGGACCTGTTCTTCTGTCGTAATGTTCTGTATTTTATGTTCTAGGGGTGTCTAAAACTAGAGGGCATTGGTGAGAGGGTAAACAATTTTAAGTACCCATGGGGCAATTTAAAAAAAAAAAAATTTACACACAAACACGGCAGTGGATATGTAGTAGCTGTTGAGGCAGGCACAGTTACAATGATTAGAAGACAGTTTGGCAGATACATAGACTGAAAAGGCTTAGAGACAGGTCAAATGCATACCGGTCAGATGCATATAAATGGTCAGCATGTTATGAGGTGGGACCAAAGGCCTGCTTCTGTGCTGTGACTAGAGTTGCCAACTGCTCCATATTAACCGGGACATCCCGTATTTAGGGCTAAATTAGTTGGTCCGCCCTTGTCACGCATACGGGACCGCCCTTGTCACGTATTTGGCTGCTGCTACTCGGGTCGAGGGGACTGTCGGGTCGGAGCGCCGCGTCTGGCTCCGTCTCACCCGTCCAGACATAGTGCAGTCCATGGAGTGCAGCAGCAGTGGCTCGCCCGTGGCCCTGTCGGTCGGCAGCCCAGCCAGCTTTCCGACCTTCGAACCTTCGCTTACCGCCGACACCACCACCGCTCCTTCTCGTGGCCGATCATCGGCTCATGAGTTGGATGGGGTGCTGGACTTTGCGTGCAGCAGGACACAAAGCCCAGCGTGGGCCAGCTGAGGAGTTTTGGCCTGGGTGCCAGACTTTGCGCGCGACATCGCGCGGCCCGTGCCAAAACTCCTCAGCTGGCCTGCTGGCTGGGCTTTGTGTGCAGTCCAACACTCGAGCCAACTCATCATTCACCCAGCCATGGCCGAGTTGGTCAACGAATTGCCCTGGACTAGGTGACTTGGTTGACGTCCTGTCACTTTCCATGGTTCGTCGAAAAGATCAAAATTCAAAATTCGAAGTACAGTTTCTACTGAATGTGTATCGCTTTTGCTCCATCGTAAAGTCAAAATATCATAAGACGAAGCATCATAAATAGAGGAGCATGTGTACTCTGTAATCACCAGAGGGCACGCTTACAGACAGATCCTAGATCTGATACAACAGCGTGCGTGCGTGCTGCATGTACTGTTGACGACACACCGAGTGATTCACCCGTCATCCAATCACAGGCCCCCTTATGCACATCAGCTATATTTTGCCAATTCCTGACAAAAACAAAAAGTTTCAGTAACGTCTGGTGTTTTTGGGTCGGTTTGGCATGTGCAAATATGGATAAACCTGCAAAAAAGAAGACTGTGCAGCTATAACAAGCAATGGGAAGCAAAAAAGACATGGGTTAGGCCTGTCAGAGGTGACTCGACGAGGGCCTTCTGTACTTTATGCCGTTGGGAATTTGTCCCTTCTTTTGACCTTTTGTCCCTTATTTGGGAGTGAGAAAGTTGGCAACCTTAGCTGTGACGCAATTATTCGCCAACTCTAACCACGAAGAGATGCTGCTGGAATATTGAGTGGTACCACGAAAGGCACAAACAATTTAGATGTTTTGCTTTTCGGCCTGATGCAAATTCAGTGGTACACAATATGCGAGCCATGCAAAAATAAATCAGTCAAGTCCAATAATAAGACCCATGCATCACAGGTGGGTCATTGGAGATCACTTATTTAACACGAGATATCATAATTTCTTTATGTGCACTTTGAGCTATTCTTGGTGAACTCTGAGATGGTGCTCAACACAGACGACCCTTTGTGTGCTAGTCATAGAAGTGGATCTGCAATCACGCATTACAATCGCTCCACGCTTTTCAATCCCTACTTCGACAACAACATCTCTTACTTTAACCATGCTCTTCGTAATCTTCTCTCAGATCTGCCCATTCTCCCACACCCGGGACCAGAAGACCAACCGCAATCACTCCCAGCGCCGTGAGGATATGCCCAGCGAGGCCTACTGCAACCGTCGAGACCTAAAGCCTACCAGAGCATCCTAACGATTCTGCCGTCCTTTCCCCGGAGCTAGCAACCCCACGACTAGATCTCTGGGCCGGCCCGACCATCAACAGACCCCGACCCACAGGTATCAATTCTACAGTACTAATGCTACCTTTGTTCTCTTCTCAGGTCTACCGCGACCGACCCACCCTGCGGCCTACCCCCCCCCCCCAGGAGCCTCCAGAGGGCCTGACCAAGTGCAGGCATCCATTGCCACGGCCATCCAGCGCCAACTCCAGGCAAGGGAATATACTCACCAGGTCAAAGTGCTACCACCTAGTGAGGAAATGGGGCAAGCGTGCCGGGCTACGTGAGGATATAACAAAGCGGATTTATGACCTCCCAACCTAACATACTACAGGCTAACATGCAGTCTATGGAAAATAAACTAGATTAACCTAAAACTAGAATGACTTACTTCAAAGAAGTGAGACTCTGTTGCGTGCTCTGTTTCACAGAGACATGGCTCACTCCTGACATACCTGACTGTGCCATTCAAACTTAGGGCTTCTCCCTACCTTCAGGCAAGGTTAGATAGAGGTGGCTGCTTTCTAATCAATACCTTGTGGTGCTCAGAGGTGGCAGTCCTGGCGAGCCCATACTCCCCGGACCTGGAATACCTGATAGTGAAGCCCGAGAGGGAATTCACCTCAGCAATCCTGACAGCAGTCTACATTCCCACCCCATGCAGATGTCAAGCTAGCTCTGAACGTACTGTACTCGTACTATCAATAGCTTGGGACAAAACACCCATGAAGCCCTGATCACTGCAGCCGGAGACTTTAATCAAGCCAACCTCATGGGCTTACTATCAACGTACTACTAGCATTTGTGGAATTCCCTGCCACAGAGGGCAGTAGGCCAAATCACTGGATGGAGCCACAGAGGGCAGTGGAGGCCAAATCACTGGATGGATTTAAGAGAGAGTTAGATAGAGCTCCAGGGGCTATTGGAATCAAGGGATATGGGGAGAAGGCAGGCACGGGTTATTGATTGGGGACGATCAGCCATGATCACAATGAATGGCGATGCTGGCTCGAAGGGCTGAATGGCCTCCTCCTGCAACTATTTTCTATGTTTCTATGTCCCACCAGGGGCCAGAACACCCACGACCACTGTTACACATCAATAAAAAATGCCTTTCATTCTCTCCCTCATCCAGATTTCAGGAAATCTGATCATCCAACTAGGCTTCTACCCCCTGCCCACAAACAAAAACTGAAGCAAGAGGATCCGGTACAAGGAATTGTTAAATGCTGGTCAGCAGACACGGATGACATCCTACACGACTGCTTTGAGTCAGTGGATTGGTCCATATTCAGGGATTCTGCAGCTAACCCGAATGAGTACGCCATTGTGGATCAGATATCAAGTAACGATGAGAAAGACTACAGGAAGGAGATTGAGAACCTCGCGACCTGGTGTCGAGACAATAACCTTTTTCTCAATGTCAGCAAGACAAAGGAGATGGTAATCGACTTCAGGAAGTAAAGCGATACATATACCCCGGTCTGCATTGACGGCGCTTAAGTAGAGTTGGTCAAGAGCTTCATATTCCTAGGAGTAAATATCAACAACAACTTGTCCTGGACCACCCATATTGAAGTGATGGCCAAGAAAGCACACCAACGCCTCTACTTCCTACTTCGGCATGTACCCAACAACTTTCACCAACTTCTACAGATGCGCTGTAGAAAGCATTTTATTGAGATGCATCACAACGTGGTTTGATAACAGCTCCATCCTAGATGGCAAGAAATTGCAGAGAATTGTGGACGCAGCCCAGACCATCAACCTCCCTTCCACTGACTACATCAACAACCACACGTTGCCTCGGCAAGGCCACCAGCATAATCAAGGATGATTCGCACCCCGGCTACTCCCTTTTTTCTCCCCTCTCCCATCAGGCAAAGGTGTGATAACGCACACCTCCAGATTCAGGGACAGTTTCTTCCCGGCTGTTATCAGGCGATTGAACCATCCTACCAACAACTAGAGAGCTGTCCTGAGCTACCAACTACCTCATTGGTGACCCTTGGACTATCTTTGATCAAAACTTGTCTTGACTTTATCTTGCACTAAACGTTATTCCCTTTATCATGTATTTGTACACTGTGGATGGCTCGATTGTAATCGCATGCTGTGTTTCCATTGACTGGCTAGCATGCAACAAAAGCATTTCACTGTACCCTAGAGTTGCTATCTTACCGTGCCGCAGACCCAGGTTTGATCCTGACTACGAGTGCTGTCTCTAAGGAATTTGTACACTCTCCCTGTGACTGTGTGGGTTTTCCCCGGGTGCTCCGGTTTCCTCCCACATTTGAAAGACGTACGGGTTTTTGGGTTAATTGGCTTCGGTAAAAATCATAAATCATCCCTCGTGTGTAGGTTAGTGCTAGTGTACAAGGATCGTTGTTTGGCGCCGACTCGGTGGGCCGAAGGGCCTGTTTCTGCAGGCTTCCAGATATGTGCTGATATCAGCAACAGTCTCTCTGCCAGCTCTTTCAACTCTCCACAGCCTATGCACTACCATAATGAATATTGACACTCATTGTTGTTTTTTCACAGAATCAAAGAATCGTACAGCACAGAAACAAGCCCTCTTGACCCTCTTCATCTATGCAGACTGTGACGTCTATGCTAATGCTATTTGCCTGCTTTAGGCCCCTATCCTTCTATCCATTTCCTATTCAAATGCCTTTTTACACTCTTTACTGCGCTTGCCTCTACTATCTTCTTCAGCAGCTCATGTGAGACAACCGCCATCTTCTATGTGAAAAATTTAACCCTCAGAACTCCTTTAAATTTCTCCTCTCTAGTTCTACACCCCCTCGTCCTGGGAAAACGACTCATTTATTCGATCTCGGCCCTGAGTAATTTTATAAACATGCAACGTCACCTTCAATCAACATCGTCTCCATGTGTTGCCACATTCAAAGAGCTATGGACGCATCCCAAGGCTCCTCTATACATCAGTGCTTTTGAGGGTTCTACCATTTGCTGTATAAATTATAGATCCTGTTTGTTGGATTCATAACCCCTTAACTTTCAGGACTGCCTACCATTCAAAACTTTCTCGAATACCTGACTAAAGTTTACTTAAACCGTGTTTCTCACTCTGCCTTCATCAATTTTAATGGTTGCCTTCTCAAAAGCTCCGTCAGATATGTGAGGCATGATCTTCCCCACACAAAAACATGCTGACTCTTTCTAATCAATCCCTGCCTTTTGAAGTGAACATACATTCTGTCGCTCAGAATTTTCTCTGATGGTTTCTCTATCACTGAGTTTCCAGGCCTATTTTCACTGCCCTTTTTGACAAACGGAGAATTTTGGCTACCCTCCACTTTCCTGGTACCTCACCCATGGGTGACGAAGATGCAAACATCTTCACAGAGCCCCAGTAATCTCCTCCCTGGCTTTCTGCTGCATCTTGCGACCCTAGGGATTTATCCATTCTAATGTGGGCCAATATTTCAACCAATTCCTTATTTTTTCTACCCACTGGTAGAAATGTTTGCCCTCTGGTTTTTAAACCGTCAAGAAAAATCACCCTTCCCATTTACTCCATGCATATTTCGCTATTAAGTCTCTCCAATATCACCTTTGGAAAATGACCCTGGCTTATCAATTCTATGTTCATCACTACCAACTTCCAGTCCTGACAGTATTTTAATAAATCTCCCTTGAACCCTCTTTAATTCAAATCACATTTGTGCTATAATATATGGAGCAAAGCTGCAATTGTCGACTAAGTAGAGTTCCATATAGCTAACATGCTCATATGTTCAATATCTTGACTAACAAAGGAGAGCATCCTACATATCTTCTGGACCATTTCATTGATGTGCAGAATTAACTGCAAGAATATATGGATACACATTCCCAAATCTCCTTGTTCCTTCAATCACTCAATGTCCGACTAGTTATTCATTGCATTAAAGTGGGAAGGCTGAAAGTTTGGCTACCATTGCAAAATGTTAACCTAAAATTTCCAGAGCACTATACAGGAAGTACTGGTATAACATTATTTCAGTGATACGATATACATGCATTTGGAAAGACAGGGGTTGATTAGGAGCGCTTAATACAAGGTATCACGAGAGAAAGCATTTGTATGGATTTCAATAACGCCTTTGATAAAATTCTGCATGACAGGCTGCACTGGAAGGGTAAATCGCTTGGGATCCAGGGAAGAAAGATCTAGCCTGTCCAACCTCTTTCCGAAACCCAGCTATCGAGCCCTGGGAACTACTCTGCAGCTTAATGGCATCTTTCCTAACGCAGGGTGACTTAAACTGAACACAAAACTCCAGGTGCCACCTCATCAATGTCTTATACAACTGAAACATAATGTCCCAAATTCTATGTTCAATTCCCTGATTAATGAAGGCCAACGTGCCACAAGCCTTCTTCATCACCCTAACTACCTACAATGCCACGGTCAGGGAACTATCTACGTATACACAGACCCCTCTGCTCAAATAACTCTCTGCTCCAATATGATATAGTTGGGATCACGGAGACATGGCTCCAGGGTGACCAAGGCTGGGAGCTGAACATCCAGGGATATTCAATATTCAGGAGAGATAGACAGAAAGGAAAAGGAGGTGGGGTAGCGTTGCTGGTTAGAGAGGAGATTAACGCAATAGAAAGGAAGGACATTAGCTTGGAGGATGTGGAATCGATATGGGTAGAGCTGCGAAACACTAAGGGGCAGAAAACGCAAGTGGGAGTTGTGTACAGGCCACCTAACAGTAGTAGTGGAGTTGGGGATGGCATCAAACTGGAAATTAGAAATGCGTGCAACAAAGGTAAAACAATTATAATGGGTGACTTCAATCTACATATTGATTGGGTGAATCAAATTGGCAGTGGTGCTGAGGAAGTGGATTTCTTGGAATGTATGCGGGATCGTTTTCTAAACCAACATGTAGAGGAATCAACGACAGAGCAGGCTATTCTAGACTGGGTATTGAGTAATGAGGAAGGGTTAGTTAGCAGTCTTGTTGTGCGTGGCCCCTTGGGCAAGAGTGACCATAATATGGTTGAGTTCTTCATTGGGATGGAGAGTGACATTGTTAATTCAGAAACAAGGGTCCTGAACTTAAAGAAAGGTAACTTTGAGGGTATGAAACGTGAATTGGCCAAGATAGACTGGCAATTGATTCTTAAAGGGTTGACGGTGGATATGCAATGGAAGGCATTTAAAGACTGCATGGATGAACTACAACAATTGTTCATCCCAGTTTGGCAAAAGAATAAATCGGGGAAGGTAGTGCATCCGTAGATAACAAGGGAAATCAGGGATAGTATCAAAACAAAAGATGAAGCATACAAATTAGCCAGAAAAAGCAGCCTACCAGGGGACTGGGAGAAATTCAGAGTCCAGCAGAGGAGGACAAAGGGCTTAATTAGGAAAGGGAAAATAGATTATGAAAGAAAACTGGCAGGGAACAAAAAAATTGACTGCAGAAGTTTTTATAGATATGTGAAGAGAAAAAGATTAGTTAAAACAAAGGTAGGTCCCTTGCAGTCAGAAACAGGCGAATTGATCATGGGGAACAAGGACATGGCAGACCAATTGAATGACTACTTTGGTTCTGTCTTCACTAAGGAAGACATAAATAATCTGCCGGAAATAGCAGGGGACCGGGGGTCAAATGAGATGGAGGAACTGGGTGAAATCCAGGTTAGCCGGGAAGTGGTGTTAGGTAAATTGAATGGATTAAAGGCCGATAAATCCCCAGAGTACTTAAGGAAGTAGCCCCAGAAATAGTGGATGCATTAGTGCTAATTTTTCGAAACTCTTTAGATTCTGGAGTAGTTCCTGAGGATTGGAGGGTAGCTAATGTAACCTCACTTTTTAAAAAGGGAGGGAGAGAGAAAACGGGGAATTACAGACCAGATAGTCTAACATCGGTAGTGGGGGAAATGCTAGAGTCAGTTATTAAAGATGGGATAGCAGCACATTTGGAAAGTGGTGAATTCATTGGACACGGTCAGCATGGATTTATGAAAGGTAAATCATGTCTGACGAATCTTATAGAATTTTTCGAGGATGTAACTAGTAGAGTGGATAAGGGAGAACCAGTGGATGTGTTATATCTGGATTTTCAGAAGGCTTTAGACAAGGTCCCACATAAGAGATTAGTATGCAAACTTAAGGCACACGGTATTGGGGGTTCAGTATTGATGTGGATAGAGAACTGGCTGGCAGACAGGAAGCAAAGAGTAGGAGTAAACGGGTCCTTTTCAGAATGGCAGGCAGTGACTAGTGGGGTACCGCAAGGCTCAGTGCTGGGACCCCAGCTATTTACAATATATATTAATGATCTGGATGAGGGAATTGAATGCATAATCTCCAAGTTTGCGGATGACACGAAGCTGGGGGGCAGTGTTAGCTGTGAGGAGGATGTTAGGAGGCTGCAAGGTGACGGATAGGTTGGGTGAGTGGGCAAATGCATGGCAGATGCAGTATAATGTGGATAAATGTGAGGTTATCCACTTTGGTGGGAAAAACAGGAAAGTAGACTATTATCTGAATGGTGGCCGATTAGGAAAAGGGGAGATGCAACGAGATCTGGGTGTCATGGTACACCAGTCAGTGAAAGTAGACATGCGGGTGCAGCAGGCAGTGAAGAAAGCGAATGGTATGTTAGCATTCATAGCAAAAGGATTTGAGTATAAGAGCAGGGAGGTTCTACTGCAGTTGTACAGGGTCTTGGTGAGACCACACCTGGAGTATTGCGTACAGTTTTGGTCTCCTAATCTGAGGAAAGACATTCTTGCCATAGAGGGAGTACAGAGAAGGGGCACCAGACTGATTCCTGGGATGGCAGGACTTTCATATGAAGAAAAACTGGATAAACTCGGCTTGTACTCGCTAGAATTTAGAAGATTGAGGGGAGATCTTATAGAAACTTACAAAATTCTTAAGGGGTTGGACAGGCTAGATGCAGGAAGATTGTTCCCGATGTTGGGGAAGTCCAGAACAAGGAGTCACAGTTTAAGGATAAGGGGGAAGTCTTTTAGGACCGAGATGAGAAAATCATTTTTCACACAGAGAGTGGTGAATCTGTGGAATTCTCTGCCACAGAAGGTAGTTGAGGCCAGTTCATTGGCTATATTTAAGAGGGAGTTAGATGTGGCCCTTGTGGCTAAAGGGATCAGGGGGTATGGAGAGAAGGCAGATACAGGATACTGAGTTGGATGATCAGCCATGATCATATTGAATGGCGGTGCAGGCTCGAAGGGCTGAATGGCCTACTCCTGCACCTATTTTCTATGTTTCTATGTTTCTAACACTCCCCAGGGCCCTATCATACACTGCAATGGTCTTATCCTGGTTTGACTTCCCAAAATGGAACAACGCACACTTATTTAATTTCGCCATTCCTCAGCCCATTTGACCAGCTGATCTAAGGATCGCACTGATAATCACCTTCACTGTCTACAATGCCACCTTTTTAGTGTCATCTAAAAACTTCTTAAACATGCCTTGTACATTCCCACCTAAATCGTTGATATAGATAACAAGCAGCAATGGGCCCAGTACCAATCCCCAAGGCACACCACTAGTCACAGACCTCGAGACAGAAAAACACCCTTCCACTACCAACCTCAGCTTTCCACCCGGAAGCCAATTCTATATCTAGTTAGCTAGCTCGCCCTGGAATTCATGCAATCTAACTTTCCAGACCAGCCAACCATGCGGAACCTTATCAAAAGCCATGCTGAAATCCATAGAGACTATGTTTTTGGCCCTGTCCTCATCAACCATCTTAGCTACTTACTCAAAAAACTCAATCAAATTCATGAGATATAATCTCCCATGTCCAAAACCATGCTGACTATCTGTATGGAGTAGGCCATTCGCCCCTTCGAGCCAGCTGTGATCATGGCTGATCACTCACATTCAGTACCCCGTTCCTGCCTTCTCACCATATCCCCTGACTCCGCTATCTTTATATCTAACTCTCTCTTGAAAGCATCCAGAGAATTGGCCTCCACTGCCTTCTGAGGCAGAGAATTCCACAGATTCATAATTCTCTGCGTAAAAAAGTTATTCTTCAACTCCGTTCTAAATGGCCTAACCCTTATTCTTAAACTGTGGCCCCTGGTTCTGGACTCCCCCAACATCGGGAACATGTTTCCTGCTTCTAGCGTGTCCAATCCCTTAATAATCTTACATGTTTCAATAAGATCGCCTCTCATCCTTCTAAACTCCAGAGTTTAGAGGGATATGGGCCAAGTGCAGCCAAGTGGGACTAGCATAGCTCTTGGTCATCATGAACAAGTTGGGCCGGAGGGCCTGCTTCCATACTGTGTGACACTCTGACCTGATTGAAGTATATAAAATGAGAGACATGAATATGGTAGATAGAACCTATTTCTGAGGGTAGAAATGTCAACGACTAGAGGGCATAGTTTTAGGCTGAGAACGACAAAGTTTAAAGGAAATATGCAGAAAAGGTTTTTTTTCCCACACAGAGGATGGTGAGTGCCTGAAACGTACTAACAGGGATGCCGGTGAATGCAGATACAATAGTGGCATACAAGAGATTTTTAGATAGGCATACGGATATGCAGGGAATGGAGGGATATGGATCAGTGCAGGCAGATGAGAGTTTATTATGGCATCATGTTTGGCACAGAAGGACCTATTCAGTTCTGAAGGGCCGTACTGTTCTTTTCTAAACCAGTTAGATGCATCTTCAAGTCTAAAAATCAAGATTCAGGTCATGTGTAAGAGACATGAATAAATTATAATCTATGGTGGCATCTTAAACTTTGTGGAATTTAAATGACCCAATTGCATTTGTTCTTGTGCAATTGGGTCAAACATTATTCATAAATTTGGAATTATTCAATGTAGTTCTTCTGCCAACATTTACTGTACCAAAATTATCATGACATTCATTCACAAATACATGTGATATTTACATGCTGTCAACAATTCTCCCACCAATAATTTTCAGATGATCATTCCAGCCCTTCAGCATCAAGTAGGGAAAGGACCATAATTTGCCGCCATTTCCCACGGAGACTTTGCAGTAATTGTACCAAACTTTGACACGCCCTCAGCACTTGGTCCTGCATCCTGGAATGGGCTTGTGTGCAATATTCAGTTACTGGTCACTCCTTGCACTGAAAGACCAGCACATTTCAGCAGATCAATGTTCATCGTTCACTGAATTGATGATCTTTCATCAGTTTAGTTTAGTTTAGTTTAAAGATAGTGTGGAAACAGCCCTTCGGTCGACAGAGTCCACGCCATCCAGCGATCCCCGCACAATAACATTATCTGACATACACTTGGGATAATATACAATTTTACCAAGCCAATTAACCTACAAACCTGTACATCTTTGGAGTGTGGGAGGAAATCGGAGAACCCAGAAAAAACCCACGCAGCTCACGGGGAGAACGTACAAACTCCATACAGACAATTCCCAGTCAGGGTCGAACCCGGGTCTGGTGCTGTCAGGACGCAACTCTACCATTGCGCCACTGTGCCGCCCTATTGTGCAACAGTGTCACCCCATCAGCTGTTGATATTGATCTCAGAATGCATCTCTGCGAACAGCCTGTGCAAAATAACTGCTTGGGGTGTACCTTGACAAACCACAACGCTAAATAGAGACATGGGAAGGAGATTAATCTTCACCTTATCTGCACTGTAGTCACCTCAAGGCAGGGTGCAATGGGATTGTGCGTGCAAGATCTGATCTTGAAGTGGTGGTGGTGGGGCGACAATCTTGTTTGAAAGTTCTAGCGAGACTACCTGCACATGCCAGTTAAAGACCTGAGGTGACCAGCAAATGGTGACCAGCAGGTTAGTGATCATCTGGCAGCTCCAGGCCATGGACTGGCACACAGGCAGTGAGCGTTAGATTCTATTATAGGGCTCTTGAACTGAGACGGAAAGAGCCCTTCGGCAGTTGCACCAATGACTGACCTGCCCTATTTAGCTTCCCAGTATTTATTTATTGTTTGGTAAGGTATTTATTTGTCACATATACCGGATGGCCATCCACCTCAATACTAACCAGATGGCCATTATAGTGTCCATAGTGGCCACTATGTCCCACACTGGACTCATAGAAGGAAGTCAAGGAGACCTTCTATGCTAGCCTGGATACAATTATTTCAGATATCCTCAAAGATAAGATCATTCTTCGGGGACTTCAATGCCAGAGTCAGTTGTGATCACGTATTGTGGAATGGCACTATTAAGAAGATGGGAACATCAACTCCAATGGAGTCTTCCTAACCAAAACACAAATACACATCATCATAAACACTCTCTTCAGAGAGAAAAATAAATTAAAAACTTCCTGGATCCACGCCCGTACAAAATGCTGGCATCTGATTGGTTTTGTCCGAGCCAAGGATAGGCATGACACAAGCCTCACTAGGGCAATGACCAGTGTGGACGAATGTTGGACAGAACACCACATCATTCACTCCACCATTTCCATTAAGCTGATGCCAAAATAAGCGGCTGCAGAGGGAAATGAGCTGGCCCAGATTTAACATCAAGAGCATGGAAAACATGAATGAATGAATGAATACGTTTATTGGCCAAGTATGTACACATACAAGGAATTTGCCTCGGTGCTCCGCTCGCAAGTAACAACACGACATACAGTAACAATTAAGAATGACACGTAAAAAACATTAAACATTAATAATAAAACATTACAGTTTAAACATGTGAATGAAATAAAATACCAGAGCAAAAGGAGGCTACAGACTTTTGGTTATTGAGTAGAGCTACTACCCGTGGAAAAAAGCTGATTTTATGTCTGGCTGTGGCGGCTTTGACAGTCCGGAGTCGCCTTCCAGAGGGAAGTGCTTCAAAGAGTATGTGGCCAGGGTGAGAGGGGTCAGAGATGATCTTACCCGCTCGCTTCCTGGCCCTTGCAGTGTACAGTTTCGTCAATGGGAGGAAGGTTGCAGCCAACAACCTTCTCAACTGATCAGACAATTCGCTGCAGCCTCTGGATGTCGTGCTTGGTGAATGAGCCAAACCAGACCATGATGGAGAAGTTGAGGACAGACTCTGCAATGGCAGTATATAATTGGACCATCATTTAAGACACAACTATTTTTCCAAGCTTCCCTCAATAACAATCTGCCCACAAAGTATCCCAATGATACTGAGGTGCATTGGGATATGTTAGAAACCACACAATCCTTGATACCAGCAGGAACATCAATGTCACAAAAACAATGAAATATCAGAATGGGTTTGACAACAATTTAATACTGAAATTGAACCACCAATTGCTGACAAACTGAAAGCATTTTGTGCCTGGCAGAATGACATCAATTGCCAGGCTGAGAGAAAAGTGCACGCCAGAGCAAGACTAATGGCTAGCGGCAAGAGAGGAAACTTAAAAATAAATATTGGATTTAAAAAACCCCTAGAGATCCAGTCAACATCAGCGCTGATTCAGACAACATTCGGGCTTCTTAAATGCCATCAAAGCAGCCCCATGGGCTCATCTAGCGTCAACATATCCCTGACCCACTGAGTTACTCCAACACTTTGTGTCTATCCTCTAAGGTAGGGGTCGGCAACCTACGGCCCCCGGGCCGAATGCGGCCCGTAACCCGAAATCATCCGGCCCGCAGGCGGATTTTTTTCCCCGTAATAATCCGGCCCGCCGAGCTCTGGCTGTACTGCATCCTGTAAAAGCCGCCGGCACGGCCGCGCACCTTCTGTGAACACATTTAAGAATGAACTGCAGATGCTGGAAAAATCGAAGGTAGACAAAAATGCTGGAGAAAATCAGCGTGTGAGACATACAAGGTTTGCATGAGGCTGCCTCACCCGCTGAGTTTCTCCAGCAATTTTGTCTACCTTCGATTTTGATCTGATGCCTTCCATCCGGGGCGGGATGGGGGCGGGATCCATGTGTACACGTGTCTTCTGAAGGAGGATGAAGCAATCAATTGCCGATGGAGGGAACTACTTCCAAGAACTTCTAAGAACCACTTCCAACACCAAGAAGTCCCAACTACATCCCACCACCAATACCTCTCACCCATGCCCACACTGCAATAAAGTCTATGGCTTCAGGATCAGTCTCTTCAGCCATCTCAAGACCCACAAAAAGGACCAACCAGGAGGACAATCATACTTGACTTCAAGTGATCACTGATGATGATGATGATGAAGTTTAATGGGTCTTGTGTGGTTAACAATGTGCAATATGCAAACTCCTAATGGTTGTCTACAGTTTTGCCTTGCATTACCATAGTCCCATACAAACTAATTTCCAAACTGCTAGACCTTGGAGGCAGCACTTCCCTGGCCACTGGACCCATAGACCATAATCAGTGAGGAAAGGCGACAATACATTCTCAACACACGTGTGGTACAAGGATGCATTCTCAGCGCAATATTATACTCGCTATACACTCACAAGTGTACAGCCAAATTCTGCTCTAACCCCTTCTATAAGTATGCAGATGACCTACTGTAATGGGCTGTATCTTGATCAGTGACGAAACAGGGGACCACGGGAAGGAGATAGAGAGCTGTCAAAACAACAGTCAAACCTCAAATGACATAAAGTCCTAGTCATACAGCATGGAACCAGGCCCTCAACTTACCCACAACGGCCAACATACCCCAAGTACACGGGTCCCGCCTGCCTCCATTTAGCCCCTATCTCTCTAAACTCGTCCTATATAAATCTTTCTTAAACAATGCGATAATACCTGCCTCAACTACCTCCTCCGGCAGCTCGTTCCATATACGTGCGTGAAAAGGTTACCTCACAGGTTCCTATTAAATCTTTCCCCCTCACCTTAAATCTACGTCCTCTGGTTCTCGATTCCCCGACTGGGCAAGAGACTCGGTGCATCCACTCGATCGAGCCTGCTCAACGTCTCTCTATAGGCCGCCGGGTCCTGGCAAAATCTCGTAGATATTCTCTGCACCTTTTCCGGCTTTACACCATTTTTCGTATAACATGGTGCCCAAAACAGGAAACAATACTCTACATGCGACTTTACCGTCTTATACAACTGCAACATGACCTCCCAAGAGCGTTTGATGGCACTGGGCCTATATTCGCTGATTTAGAAGAATGAGGGGGCACCTCATTGAAATGTACAGAATAGTGAAAGGCTTGGATAGAGTGGATGTGGAGAGGATGTTTCTATTAGTTGGAGAGTCTAGGACTGGAGGTCATAGCCTCAGAATTAAAAGAAGGAGGTGAGGAGGAATTTCTTTAGTCGAGGGTGGTGAACCTGCGGAATTCTTTGCCACAGAAGCCTGTGGAGGCAAAGTCAGTGGATACATTTAAGGCAGAGATAAATAAATTCTTGATTAGTACAGGTGTCAGAGGTTATGGGGAGAAGGTAGGAGAATGGGGTTAGGAGTGAGGGATGGATCAGCCATGATTGAATGGCGGAGTAGACTTGATGGGCCGAATGGCCTAATTCTACTTCTATCACATGATCTTATGATCTCCCAACTTCTATACTCAATGCTCAGACTGATGAAGGCCAACATGCCAAAAAACGATGTACCTGTACTCATAGATCCTTCTGCTCTACAACACTCCTCAGAGCCCTACCATTCACTGTGTAGATTCTGCTCATGTTATTGCTCCCAAAATGCAACACCTCACATTTCTCTGTATTAAATTCCATCAACCATTCCTCATCCACCTGCCCAAGGAATCAAGATCCTGCTGCAATTTTTGACAATCATATTCACAATCTAAAATACCGCCCACTTTTATGTCATCTACCAACTTGCTAACTATGCCATGTACGTTCTCATCCAAATCATTGATATAAATGACAAACAGCAATGGGTCCAACACCGAACCCTGAGGCACACCACTAGTCACCACACCAAAAGCAACCTTCCACCATCACCCTCTGCTTTCTTCCATGAAGCCAAATTTCTGTCCATTCAGCTATCTCTCTTTGAATCCCATGAGATCTAACCTTCCGAAGCAGCCTACCATGCAGAACTTTGTCAAATGCCTTACTAAATTCTAGGTATACAACGTGGCTCTGCTTTCATCGACCTTTTTGGGCACATCCTCAAAAAACACAATCGGATTCGTGAGACATGACCTCCCACGTACAAAACTAAGTTGACTATCCCTAATCACCCCTTGTCCATCTGAGTGCATGTATATTCTATCCCTCAGAATACTCTCTGGTAACTTTCCGGCCACAGATGTTAATGTCACGGGCCTGTAGTTCCCAGCCCTTTCCCTGCAGCCCCTCTTGAATAGAGGCACAACATTTTTCCTCCCTCCAATCATCCGGCACCTCGCCCGTATTTAACGACGACTCATAAATCTCCGTGAGGGCTCCTGCAATTTCCTCTCTAGCTTCTTAAGGGCCTGTCCCACAAGCATGCGACTGCATGCAGCAAGCGCGACCTAACGTGGTCGCTTGAGCCGCACGGCCTCGCGGGGCCGGTCACACTTCGATCGCCGGAGCCGTATGGAGTTGTGCGGAGCTGGTCCCGACATCGCGCGGGTCTCCGAAAAACTGACACTGTTCAAAAATCCCGCACGGCAACGGCCTGCCAGCCCGCAGCCGCCTCGATGCCGTACGCACCGCCTCGACGGGCGTGCGCAGCGTCTCGACGCCGTACGTCACGCGCGAACTTCCCGCGGACTTCGCTCGAACTTCACGTCAATCACTCGACCTCCGCGCGGCCCCCGCTTCCGGTTTGGTCGCGCTCGCCGCATGCAGTTGCATGCTGGTGGGACCGGCCCTGTACGGGGATCACTCGACCTCCGCTTCCGGTTAGGTCGCGCTTGCCGCATGCAGTCGCATGCTCGTGGGACAGGCCCTTAACAATGTCCTCGGACATATAGTATCTGCTCAGAGCCGGGAGATTTGTATATCTTCATACAGGTCAGGACCTTCAGCACCTCTGCAACCATAATGCCGACTGCTCTCAAGGCACTTCCATTGACCACCTCTAGATCCCTCAATCTTTCCCCACGGAAAAACAGAGGAGAAATACTCGCTAAGAACCCTGCCCATCTCCTGTGGCTCCACACAGAGTTCACTCCTGAGAGGTCCCACTCTCTCTCTCTCTGGTTACCGTTTTGCCCCTTTATGTACATAAAATCTCTTGGGGTTATCCTTAATCAATGTCAAGCTAATTATTGACTTCAGAAACCAAGTGGTGCCCTAATCAGCATCAATGATGCTGAAGTGGAAATGGTTGAGAGCTTCAAAATCCTCAGCATGAGTTTTACCACCACCCGTCCTGAACCAACCACGTTGAAGCTATGGCCAAAAAAGCAGTCCAACACTTCTACTTCCAGAGGAGATTAAGGAAGCTCGGCAAGACCAACAACTCTTACTAACTTCTCCAATGCACCATAGAAAGCACTGTAGCTTGGGTTGGGAACAGCTCTGCACTACCCAACATAATCAAAGGCCTTTTTCTGGTCATTCCCTCTTCTCCCCACTCGATTCAGGAATATTTATCTGTTTTCGGTCTTTTGAACCATTCTCCCATGAGGTAAGGTGTAGTCCTGATCCTCCAACCGACCTCATTGCGGATGTTGGACTTTTTCTCTGGAACTGTAATACAACAATGCTGAAAGACTATATTCTGCATTCTGGTATTTTTCTCTTTGCTCTACCTGTTGTACTTGGGTGGGGCTTGATTATATTCCTATCTATTGTTATCTGATGGGATAGCACGCAAACAAAAGCCTTTCACTGTATCTTGGTGCACATGACAATAATAAACCAATACAAATACAAACAACCCGTGGTGAGAAAGATACATTTTAGTAAAACAACTCAAGATTCTGGATTGGTTCAATTTTGCTTTCTATCAAGAGAACTATACTAACGTATGGGGGAAGAAAATGAAAGTGTTTGGCAAGAGATAAACATCCTCAACTAAAAATAAATAAGGGACTGTGTTGGACAGTGGAAATTGTAGAGCCAGTACTGAATAACAAAACTTTGTTTCCAGTGGAAATTATTCTTTTGATAGTGCAGATAGGAAATGATTCTTCCTAATGAGACAAGGCTCATCATAATTGCGTACCTCTGTGTATCCTGAAATATCCTGATGTATTCATAAATCTTGGAACTAATCTTTGCAGAATATGTAGACTAAAAATGTCAAACTCATGATCATGATTAATTATCACAATTTATGGAAATGAATTATCTTTCAAAACATTAAGAGCCCAAACACAGTATTACTAAAGGTAGGTGTGTGTGTGTGTGTGTGTGTGTGTGTGTGGGGGGGAGATAGTTCATCACAATTATCATCGTCTAAATAGCAAGAAAATTGTGCAGATGAGGTAGATGGAGTTGGAGCAAATGTAGAACCTGCCCAATGGCAAGGTCTGAAAAAAAAATTGTTCAAAGTGTTTCAGTTGATTGCTAGCTGCCTGTGCTTAAGCACAGTGGTCGGTGCGGAGTCAGTGGGCCGAAGGACCTGTTTCTGCGTTGTATCTCTAAACTGAACTAAAAAACAAACAGCTTACCAACTAAATGAAAACATCCAAAATGTTTAAAATTGTTTAGCTATGAGCTTCTAATGAATTACAGTTAAAAGGAATACATATTTTCATAAATATAACAATATTCACTGATCAGTGAGTTAGTAACTCAAGGGCATTAATCTAATTTAGGTCACTCAGAGAATCAAAAGGAACTTTTTTTTTTAAACAGTATTATTGTCAAAAATAAGAAAAAACATTTAAATGACAAGAGCATTTGTAAAATGGGCCAATCCAAGGTGATGAGTGAGTTGGTAATTTCCTCCTATTGATTGATTGAAAGATTCAGCATGGAAACAGGCCCTTCGGCCCACCAAGTCTACACAGACCATTGATCACCCATCCAGGTTAGTTCTATGTTATCTCATTCCCTCATCCACTCCTTACACACCACCGGCAAATCACAAAGGGCAATTAACCTACAAACCCACACATCTTTGGGATGTGGGAGGAAATCAGAGCACCTGGAGGAAACCCACAGGGCACTGGGGGAATGTGCAAACTCTACACAGACAGCACCCGAGTTCAGGATCAAACGTAGTTCTCGGGCACTGTGAGGCAGCATCTTTACCAGCTGTGCTACTGATGGTTAAAAAATCTATAAATATCAAAACAAGATAAAGTTACTGGTGTATAAAAAAAGGGAAGCAAGGATTCAATGATAACCGTTGATTTTAGGGCAATTAACAGAAAGAAACCAATGCATGCCATCTCAAGAGCAGTCATATTTGGAGCATTGATGGAATAGTTCAGAAGAGGAATGTGTACAGAAATACACATGTGTGCAGAAATATAGAAACTGAAGTAAGACAGAAAAAAAAGATTGTAATGGAGAGGCTAAAGTTCACAAACAAGCAAGTAACTGTTCTGACGAGAAGCAAACTTGTATCCTGGGCTGGAATGCAATACCAAGCATTATGAATGCTTTGCTGTTCTCAACAAATGAGTGCAGTTTAAGCTAAGCCAAAAGCTTAGGGTTGAACATTAAAAATTAAATGATGACTTCAAATAGTAATAAGAACATACTCTTCTTCACTAAGTGATTTTAATTCCCATGTAACACGGCTTTCAGTAAGTGGTTAAATTAATATCTGATCAGAGGTTATTTAAAGAGTAAACTGCACTGACAGTAAAAGTATAAATCATAGTACAGGTCCACCATCAGTTTTCCGGTACCCTTGGTTCCCGAACCTTGCCATATTATACGTTTTCCCAGACTAACAGAGGTCACAGCCTCTGGGGGCGCTGAGATATCCTCGGAAGTCGGCTATGGGAACAGATCTGCCTGCTCCGGCTAGGCTCGATTTCCACAGCCCTGGCCGCAGAGGGCAAATTTAACCCGTTGATTGGCCACGGAAATGCCGATGAGGTAGTGAGGGAGTGAATCCCTCTTTTAATTCATAGGACGTATCTGCAACAGGCTGGTCAGTCTTTCGATCAAATCTGGATAGCAGTGTTCATTGATAGGAAGGTGAAAGCACCACTTTAAGAAATAAGAAGCTATTCAGTTGTGCTTGCAAGAAGTCACTTTCAGCTGAGGTTAAGAGACCACATGCCCAGGTGAGAGAAGCAGGTGCTTTTTGTGTGTGGCCTAGTCATGGGCATTGAAAAAAGAATTATGGACCTTTTTTTTTTTCCTTCATCTGCTTGTCACCAGAATTTAATTGTACAACTGAACCTAGGCAGTACTGTTGCAAAATTTAAAAACTGGATACAGGCCTGAACCATCTCAGCAGAGTTCAATGTAAAAAAAATATATAGAATCATAACAGCACGGAAACAATGGGATACAAAGATAGCCGGGCGAGGTGAGGAGAGGGACATCTGACCAGGTTGCCTACCTTTCTTACCACTTCCTCTGCCAACTCTTTCCACAAACACAGGAAATGTTAGGGCTCTATCTAAAACCAGAGGGCATAGCTTTATGGTGAGATGGGAAACATTAAAGTAACATGAGTGACAACTTTTTCCACAGAAGGTGGTGAGTATACGGAACAAATTGTCAGAGACAGGTACAGTTACAATTTTAAAGAGACATATGGCTGGGTTTATGAATAGGAAAGATTTTAAGGAATATGGGCCAAATGCAGGCAATTGGGAATAGCTCAGATAGACATCTTCATTATTGTGGACAAGTTTAGCTGAAGGGCCTGTTATCCTGCTGAGTAACTGACCCACAGTCCTACGTGTGAAAAAGTTCCCCTTTAAAGTCCCCTTTAAATCTTTCCTCTCTCATCCTAAATCTATGGCCTCTACCTTTAGACTCTCTTCTGCTGGAAAGAAAAACTAACCACTCACCTTACCTACACCCTCATGATTTTATATATTACTAGACCAAGTGGGACCCGTTGGGTCCCGTCCCCTCAACACGTGGTTGCGGGGGGGGGGGGCGGCATGCGGCGTCACACACACACACACTAACCATCCTGCGCACACACACACACACACAGTGACCACCCCCGTTGATATTATATTAATATTATTCATTCACTCCTTTCACCACATCCCCACCCTATCCACTCACGCATAGC
>CM075977.1:260019196-260095595 GCA_038087875.1 Malacoraja senta | reverse complement strand
CCCACTTCCTGCTACGCCGCGCTTACCGCCTGGAATCGCCTGCCCGTAGGACAGGCCCTTAAGATCACAAGATACATTTAGAATAAAATTGCCCTTCATTCTAGTTGATTTTGCCTTTCATGAAATAAACAACCACTGAAGATGTAGCTGTTACTCAAATAGTTCCAGTGTCTCGCCCTCTGCCACTTTTCTGGTAACTTGTTCCAGATATCGATCATCGTCTGTAAAATAATATTTCTGTCCCAAACATGTCCTTCACAACTCTAAGCATGTGCTCTCCTTTCTGTATCTGAAGATATTCTGGGTTACATTCTTCACCTTCTTGTGCATTTGAGTTCACTCTTGTACATCACACAGTCATTACTTTAGGGTTCAACAGCCCTAATGTGTTCAAGTCATCCCCAATCTCATCTTCCAACTCTTATTTTGAATTCTTTGGCATCTCAACTAGAAATTGTTTTAAGAACGATTTTAATGGTCAAGAGAGTACGATTGGAGAGAGGAAGCCAAAAAGAGCAACAAAAAAATGTAAAACTAAATTATAATTTTTCAGGTTGATTTTTGGGGCTGAATAAACGTATAGAAAAGTGGAGTACAGCGTGGTTACTGGAGAGTATTCTGAGGGATAGGATATACATGCATTTAGATGGACAAGGGCTGATTAGGGATAGTCAGCATGGTTTTGTACATGGGACGTCATGTCTCATGAGTCCGATTGAGTTTTTTTGAAGATGTGACCAAAAAGGCTGTAGATATTAATTTCACTAAAGCATTCAAAAAGGCACCACATGGTAAGCTGCTCTGGAAAGTTTGATCGTATGGGATCCAAGGAGAGATAGCTGACTGGAGAGAAAATTGGCTTCATTGAAGGAAGCAGGGTGATGGTGCAAGCTTGCTTCTTGGACTGGAGGCCGGTGATTAGTGGTGTGCCTCAGGGTTTGGTGCTGGGCCCATTACTGTTTGTCATCTGTATCAATAATTTGGATGAGAATGTACTTGGCAAGACTTGCAAATTTGCAAATGATACAAAAGTGGGTGATTTTGCAGATAGTGACGATGACGGTCAAAAATTGCAGCAGGATCTTGATCAGTTGGCCAGGTGGGCTGAGAAATGGTTGATGGAATTTAATACAGAGAAATATGAGGTATTGCATTTTGGAACATCTAACAAGGGCAGGACACACAGTGAATGGTAAGGCTCTGGGAAGTGTTGTAGAAGCAGAGGGATCTAGGAGAGCAGGTGCTGTACTTAGTTCCATGAAGATGGCGTCACAGGTAGATGGGGGGTCAAACAGGCTTTCAGCACATTGGCCTTACTGAGTGTAGAAGTTGGGAGATCATATTACAGTTATACAAGACATTAGTGGGACTGTGTTTGGAGTATTGTGTTCAGTTCTGGGCACCATGTTATAGGAAAGATGTTAAGTTGGAAAGGATGTTGCCAGAACTCGAGGATCTGAGCTATAGGGAGAGGTTGAGTAGGCTGTGACTCCATTCATTAGAGTGCAAGAGGATGAGGGGTCATCTTATAGAGGTGTATAAAATCATGAGAGGAATAGATCAAGAGGACGCATGGAGTCTCTTGCCCAGAGTGGGGGAAATAGAGAACCAGAGGGCATAGGTTTAAAGTGAAGGGGGGGAGATTTTATAGGAATCTGAGAGGTAACTTCTTGCATGCAAAGGGTGGTGGGTGTATGGAATGAGCTGCCAGAGCAAGTAGTTGATGCAGTGACTATTGCAACTTTTAAGAAGCAATTAGACAGGTAAATGGATAGGACAGGTTTAGAGGGATATGGGCCAAATGCAGGCAAGTGGGACTAGTGTAGATGGAACATGTTGGTCGGTGTGGGCAAGTTAGGCCAAAGGACCTGTCTCCATGCCGCATGACTCTATGACTCATAGTCATATAGACAAGAATACAGGACTTATAGACAAGAATACGCTTTTGAAAGAAACGAAACCAGAGCCATCATGCTATTAAAGACGAGCATCCTTGGATGGGATGTAGCTGAAAGTGTTCATATGCCAGCATAGCACATTCTTCATTTGAATTTCATATATCCCACTAAACATTTTAATTTTCTCAATATTTGGCCAGAGGATCTAAATTTAAAAATCAGCCAAGTATTTGTTCTTGAACCAATGTCTTCAAATTACATTATTAAAAGGTTGTTTGAAATAAACTATATTTAAATCCTTCAATATTTCACAAGAATTTGTGAACTGAGCATTTGCATTCACAAAATCCACTTACTCAAAATAAAAGTTGTGTCAAAACCCAATATATCAAATTGGATGTGAAAATATTTATCTCCTGTGGGCCAAATCTAGAATAGGAAAATATCACAACTAGCATCTTTTAAAACAGGTGGCCGAGTGGGATGATCCATACCAACTTCTTCCAACCTTCCCCCACAGTGGAAATCATTGTGGGGGGATGATTTTTGTATGTAATTGTTTGTAATTGTATTTGTTAGTCTGTGTTCAAGATGGCGGTCGGAGGGGAGAGTGGACGCTGGCGTTAAATTGCCGCTGCTCTCTCCTCAAATTGTGCTTCTGATTTTCTTTTTTTTTGTGTTTTTGGAAGGAATTCTGTCCCTGATTTATGTATTGGTCTTTATAACCTATTTTTTTTTTTTTTTTTTTTTTTAAATTCTGATTATATGTTTTCTATAAATCTCTGTATGGTGTCCTTGAGACCTCGGTATAAGGCGCCCGTAAATAAAATCCATTATTATTATTATTATCACTTTCTTGCAACACCATGTTATAAAATTGCAAATAGTGAGGAAACTGATGACTTGGACAATTATCCTTTCAACATCAACAAAAACAATCAGAAACCAGTGGACTGAAGTCACTGCTGGATACCTAATGTTATTGTGGTGACGTAGGCATCCAGTGAACAGAAAGAACGTCGTTTCTCGTACCTTTCATCCGTTCAGTTTGTTTACTGTTCCAATAACCAAAGAATATACCAACACAGTAACAGCCAGTGATTGCTGTAGAAATCCCCACTTTGTACTACATATTCATCTGTGCTGCATTCATCTGCATTCTGAACAGAACAAGAGAACAGTAGAGGTCTTTTACGAACTTAACACTGTGTCAGTATTCACCTCACTCAATCCTATGACACGTTGGCATTTGATTTGTCCTTTTGCCATGCAGCTCATGTTTCTTTTTGGCAGAGCTCAGCAATTATCATCAAATCATCATTCATAAAAGGAATGTTCCAGAACTAGACATGGAAATGTTTTCTGGTTTAACCATTTTGTAGATTGCAACGTTATAAAAGTATGGTAATACAGAACCGCTGTACCAAAGTTCCAAGTCACTCCCCCCCCCCCCCCCCCCCCCACACCCCGCCCATATTTCCACACAGCAACATTTCACATTTTTTCACTTGTTTGATTGATTGATTGAAATATATATACAGGATGGAAACAGGCTCTTCGCTCACTGAGTCCACATTGACCTTCAATCATTCGTTCACATTAGTTCTATGTTATTCTACTTCAGCGTCCACTCGCTACATAGTAGTGGCAATTAGCTTACAAATTGTATGCCTTTGGGGAGGAAACTCACGCGGTCACAGGGGAACATGCAAACTCCGCACAGACAGAATCCGAGGTCAGGATCGAACCCGGGTCACTGGCACTGTGAAGCAGCAGCTCTACCAGCTGCACCACTGTGTTGCTCTTACTACTCCCGTCATTAATTCCTCATCATTATTATAACGCTGAAACCATATTTTCTACCTCACCCCTCCATTTATGAAACATTTCCCAAAAACCAGTGTAAAAACACTGGACAAATAGGAGTTAACTCGTGTTCAATTTTCTTTGCTGAATGTACAGGACAGAAGCTACAGTTAGTGAGCCATATGAACACTGAGCCACCTGCATTATTACCCACAACACACTATAATGAGCTCTTTGCTCATGCCAACTAATGTAATAAGCCAACAATACCATTAACAATATAGATTGGTTGTCTGCAAAACGGCTTCAAAGCCACTCCAATTTGGCACAGGACACTCCTTCTTCTAATTTTGACTATAATACTCACATTATTGGGTTACATATTTTTCCGAAAGAGAGATCGCTGGAGAATAATTACCTAAATGACTTACCAAAACGAGAAGGTTTCTGAGTACATAATTATCAAGCAGTCAGAATTTTCCATTTCAGCATCATGTCTTTTATTTAAAATTAACATGTGATATAATGCAACATCAATGCATGATTGCCACTCCATAATAACATGTTTTATTTACAGGAATGTTTTTTAAAAAATCGGATAGCATTAACTTTGTGTTGGCATACTGTAAGATCGTTTATAAAAGATACACTATGGAAGAGACATAGGCAAAAGTAATCTGATGTTGCTGAGAAAGTGAGAGCACAAAGGCAAGGGTGGGGCTATTTCCTGTACAGTACAACCTTCCAATGGTCAGTTAAGGCAAGCCCATTACCTTTAGCAGCTGCCAGATTAATGAAAAAAAGTGATACGGATTTTCCGTATAGCAAAGTAGCTGTATATTAAACATCACTTTCTCTATCATGCAATCGTCACCAATGTCTGCACTTGCACCAACTGAACTGTTCATACCCAAAGATAATAAACAAAAATATTACAGCAATAAGTATCTTGACCAATTCAAAACACAATAGCCAAAGGACAAATAGAAAAATAATTAAAAAAAATAAATTCAATGACAAAAAATACATAAGATTTAAATTTGGAGGTTATTATACACATCTAGTATTAATTAAAAAGAGCCAATGCTAAATACCCAAATGCAAAGCAAATCACTTAATACAACCAAATAAACACGCACTAATAGATTATGTACAGCTAAAATGATCAATGTAACTACAAATAAAATCAAGATATCACCACGGTTTTATTCAACAACACATCAAATTACACACTCACTTATGAAGCTGCTTATTCTGCCGAAATGCATATGATTTGATTCATCAGTCAACAAAGATACACTGAGGTTGTTAGTCCTTACAAATGCCAGCTGAAAGATGTCTAGCAGACAATCTGTTCTTGATATTTCAACAGTAATGCATGTGCTTCCATTCCACCAGTCACAGCTCACCTACCATCACATGATTGTCAAATTACATCATGAACAGCCACACCAATCACTATTCCCGTTATGCCTTTTCTTCCTGCCCCTTCTATTATTCATCAAATATCAGTGAACGGGTGGGGGGGATTCACTCTCGCAGTTAGTATGGTCTTTGTTACATAAAATTCACAATCGATTTATTCATGAATTATGAATGGAAATAACAGGCCGACTCGCATGGTAAATCACTTACCAATGTCGTCATTCAGTAATCAGATCTATTTGTCTGCATTGTCCCTATTGTCTATTATTTCTGCTTGAGAATTAAATTAATTACTATCTTGTCAGAAAAAGACAAAATTGTTTGACTTAACAGTTTTTTCTTGCATTTACAAAATGTTGCAACACCAGTTGTATGGGGTGTTGTTTCCACTAAAGACAATTTTACTTAAAATATACAAAATGTATGTACCCAACAATGAGATTTATGATCTGGAGAAAGATGAATCTTGAGCATGTGAATACGGTGGCAATTTATCATCATCTAATTATACAAGATATTTCAACAGTAAAATATTACTAATATAGTAACTTCTGCCAAAGCTAAAGTAAAACCATACAAATTAGTTCAAATTCATTAATATTACAGTAGAGTAGCTGGATTATTTCTGATTATTTTCCTCAACTACTATTATTAATCCACAGACAACATATGGCTCTGCTGCTGCCTCTTCAATTCAATCTGTTCTTTCAGGATTCAAATCATCTAATTGCCTGGTTTAATGGATTGGCTCTCCTGCATGACATAATGAGAAAAAATAATCCATGTAAAGTACTCTGGATTTTCTCCTATATAGACAGAAGTACACTGTCCAGTTAACAATTTTACTGTAGCATTGAATCAAGGCACTGTTTATTGTTTTAAAATAATGTTTTTTCAGTGAACAACTATTAAGGCTCAGCCCGCTCAAAATCACAAGGCCCCTGTAATTTGATATAGGAGTGTTGCAGAAATTGAGCTCACATGGCAACCTTTAGTAAATGACCCACAATGGATTCTACCACCTGTTCCACTTGTTATTTATTCTCACTGATGTCATAAAAAACCATCAGAATAGATTTGCAAAATTATAAAATGTAAATTATTAACCAGGTCTTGAACCAAGGACACTGAAAATTAAAAAGGCACCAACGTGCTCAGTTCAATTTCTACATAAAATAAACAAAACTGATTTCCATTCCAATGTTAACTCGAACCATGGAGAACCTAAGAAGAATGGGCCTTTCAGACCACCATGTCCATGCTGACCTTTTTGCTCAATTGTACTAATCTTATTTGCCCACATTGAAGTCATAACGTTCAATGCATTGCCTATTTAAAATGTCTTCCTAAATGCCTCCGCGACTTCATCTGGCATCACGGTACAGGTATAAAGTGTGCAATAAAACTTGCTTCTCAGATCCCTATCACTACTTTTCACACTTCCTTTCACATAAACATACCTTGTTTTTGATACCCCAACCACAGAGCTATGAATGGTAAGGAAGGTTGTCCAAGATTCAACAGGATATAGACCAGTTGGAAAAATGGATGGAGAAATGGTAGATTCAGTTTGATCCAGACAAGTATGAGATGTTACAATTTGGGAGGTCAAATGTAAAAGGAAAGAATACAGTAAATGGATCATTGGAAACGTTATGTACAGAGGGATATTGGGTTGTAAGTCCATAGCAAGACACTTGTAAAGAAGGCGTACAGCATGTATGCCTTCATCAGTCAACATGTTGAGTATGAAGGTTGGGAAGCAAAACACTGTGTACTGGAGGGAAGGGAATTGATAGGCAAAGGCAAAGTTTGAGTTTGGGACCCAACCCAGGATCGGGGTAAGAGTCTGAAAAAGGGTCCAACCCAGAACATTGCCTATCCATTCCTCCACAGATGCTTTCTGACGCCCTGAGTTCCTCCATTTTGTGTCTTAACCTCTTCCCTGGGGAAACAATCCCTGCCATCTCCTGTATCTTTGTTTCTAATAATCTTGTTTATCTCTATCTTGTCTTCCCTTAATCTCCTCTGCTCCAAGGAAAACAAGTCCAGCCTATCCATTCTTTCATCTTAACTGAAACATTGCTTCTTAGGAAACATCACGGTGAATCTCTTCTGGGAGAGACATACGTGTGTTCAGAGATGGTTCACCAATTTAAAAGGTGAAATATAAAATTAATTCAGCTGTATAAAATCCTGAGGAGCCGTGATAAAGGTAGGTGCTGTGATGATTGTCAGAGAGTTATACAGCACAAAATAGGCCCTTCGGCCCACCTCATTCATGCCAATGAAGCTCCCTTTCTCAGCTAGACCCATTTGCCTTTGTTTGGCCCACATCCCTCCAAACCATTCCTGTCCAAATGTCTTTTCCATAATGTAATTGTACCTGCCTCTGCAGCTCCCTCTGCCAGCTTGTTCCGCATACCCACTACTTTCTGTGTGAAAAGATTGGAAAAAAAATGTCTACACCCTTTCCAGCTTAATCAAATCCTTCCTAGAGCTGGGTGACCAGAACTACACACAATACTCCATGTGTGCTTTCATCACTTTCTTGTGCATTTGTTTCATGCACAGTGCCCTCATACATGAAGCCAAGGAGTCATAGAGTCATACCCTTCGGCCCAACTTGCCCACACCGACTAATATGTCCCATCTACAGTAGCCCCACCTGCCTGCGTTTGGCCCATATCCTTCTAAACCTGACCAATCCATTGTACCTGTCCAAATGTTTCTTAAATACAATACTACCTGTCTCAACTACTTCCTCCAACTGCTTGTTCCATACACCCACCATCCTCTGTGTGAAAAGTTACTACTCGGGTTCCTATTAAATCCTTCCCGCCTCGCCTTAAAGCTATGTCCTCTGGTTTCCGATCTATTACGCTCATGATTTTGTACACCTCTATAAGATCAGCCCTCATCCTCCTACACTCCAAGGAATAGAGTCCCAGCCTGCTCAACCTTTCTACAGCTCAGACCCTCGAGTCCTGGCAACATAAATCTTCTCTGCACTCCAGCTTGGCAACATCTTTCCTACAACATGGTGCACAGAACTGAATGTAATACTCGTAAATGCAGCCTCACTAACTGCCACATGACCTCCCAATTTGAAACTCAATATTCTGACTAATGTGCCAACCATCCTGACTGTCTACAACACCACCTACTTTTGTATCATCTACAAACTTGCTAATAATAATAATAATAATAATAATAAATTTTTATTTATGGGCGCCTTTCAAGAGTCTCAAGGACACCTTACAGAATTTAACAAGTAAAAAACATATAATCGGAGTAAAATAAATTATAAAGACATCACCAATACACAAATTAAAGACAGAATTCGATCCAAAGACAAAAAAATCAGAAACACAATGTGAAGAGAGAGCAGCGGCAGCTAAACCGCGCCAGCGTACACTCTCCCTTCCGACAGCCATCTTGGACACAGACTAAAATAGTCACGTACACACAAAAATCATCCCCCCACAATGGTTACCACTGTAGGGGAAGGCACAATGTCCAGTCCCCATCCCCAGTTCTCCCAAAGTCAGGCCTATTGAGGCCTCCGCTATTGCCTCTACGGAGGCCCGATGTTCCTGGCCGTTCTCGCCAGGTGCTGTTGCCCCGGCGTCGGGAGAGTCCTCTCATGCGCCCACCCGCACCCGGAGGTGTTGAACTCAGCGGTCACAGCTCACCGGAGCTCCAGCGCGGCGACCCAGGCAAGGCATCGCCCGCTCCGCTCCGCGATAGCGCTCCAGCGCTGTGCCGCCACCGAAGCCGAGGTGCTGGGCGGTCCCCGCCAGGAAATGGCGCTCCACGCCCGCTGGTAGGCCACGAGGACGGCTCGACGGGGCAGCCCGGAGACAAAGCTGCCTCACCGACCAGGTAGGGACCTAGAAATATAGTTACCCCCTTCGCCCTACATTAAAAAGTCGATTTCTCCCACAAACAAAACACAGGACTCACTAGAACTACAAAAAAAAGTGAATTAAACGGATTAAACGGACGGCTGCTGATTAGCAGCCGTTCCCCAAGATGGCTCCTCCTTGATGGCTAATCATGGCATGTATGTTCTCATCTAAATTATTGATATAGATGACAAACCATAATGGGCCCAGCACTGAACCGAGGCTACACCACTAGTTACAGGCCTCCAGCCAGAAAAGCAACCTTCCACCATCACTCTCTGCTTCCTTCCATGAAGCCAATTTTCCATCCATTCAGCTATCTCTCCTTGGATCCCATGGGATCTAACCTTCCAGAGCAGCCCTCCATGAGGAACCTTGTCAAATGCTTTGCTGAAGTCCGTATATACTTCTACAGGATCCTATACATCTACAGCCCTGCCCTCATCAACCTTTTTGATCGCAGCTTCAAAAAACTCAATCAGATTCGTGAGACACGACCTCCCACTTACAAAACCATGCTGACTCTCCCTAATCAGCTCTTGTCTATCTAAATATCTTGTCTATCCTATCCCTCAGAATACTCTCTAATTACTTTCCACCTACAGATGTTAAGTTCACTGGCCTATAGTTTCCACCTTTTTCCGTGCACCCCTTCTTGAATTAAGGCACAACATTTGCCACCTCCAGTCTTCCAGCACCTCCCCTGTATTTAATGACAACTTGTAAATTTCAGCCAGGGCTTCTGTAATTTCCTCTCGAGCTTCTAGCAGTGTCCTTGCTATATCTGATCTGGCCCGGGAGATTTGTTTCGACGCGTTAGGATCTTTAGCATCTCTCCGACCGTAATACTGATTGCTCTCAAGACACTTCCAATGACTGCCCCAAGTTCCTCAATGCCGTGATTGCCACTAATTGTATATTTTCTGCTTACATTTCTCCTCTCAAAATGCAACCTCACAATTGCTCAGATGAAACTCCATTTTCTATTTTTCTGCTCATATCTATAATTGATCTCTCATTGTTCTGTGCCCTTCCTTCCTTTTAGTGGCTACAGTGTCTCTTCCTCAGCTACTGAAACACCTACTTCTCTAAATGTCACACCTCAAAGAAAAAACTGTACTCTGCTGGAAATTTTTCAAAATTGAAATTCTCTCCTCTCAAAATGGTTGCTCATACATTCTCTCCTCCACTTTTGAAGGTAGAACAAATTCTCCGAAACAAAATCTATTCTGAAACAATATTCCATTCTAGATTTTCTTGTGAATATTTTTAGTTTCTTATTTTGGTCATAGAACCAGAGAGTTGGACAGCTTGGAAACTGGCCCTTCAGCCAATCTCGTCCATGCTGACCAAGTTGTCTAAATGAGCATGTACCATTTGCCTGCATTTCTACCATAGTTCCTGTCATGTAGCTGTATAAATATGTCTTTTAAATGTTGTACCCACTTCTACAGCTTCCTCTGCCAGCTCATTCCACCATCTATGTGAAAACTTGCTTGAACCTATGCAATCTAGTTTTGGACTCTTCTATCAATAGACAATAGACAATTGGTGCAGGAGTAGGCCATTCGGCCCTTCGAGCCATTCAATGTGATCATGGCTGATCATCCCCAATCAGTCCCTGCCTTCTCCCCATATCCCCTGATACCACTATCCTTAAGAGCCCTATCTAGCTCTCTCTTGAAAGTATCCAGAGAACCGGCCTCTACTGCCCTCTGAGGCAGAGAAGTCACACTCACAACTCTCTGTGTGAAAAAGACACTCTCTCTGTCTACCCTGGGAAGACAACAGTGACCATTCACTTTCTTTACCTATGCCCTTATCTATATTACTAAAAGTCTGATCTTGACCACTTCCTGTTGTTCTGTATATTGATTTAGAAAAAACGCTGCCACTTACGGCTGTAATTTTTGGCCATCTTACTCAGAGTCCCCCTTCGCTGCGCAGGACAAGAGGATTTTTTCCATCGATGAAAAATAAAAGAATTATTAGTGTTTAAAAAATGTTGAGATTCTCTCTCCTGGATTTCCAAAAGATGCCAAAAGTGGGCGACTTTAACTTCTCCAATACTGAAAGGGACTTGCTCAGTACCAAAGGCTTAGACAGGACAGAATTTGTCAGGTGTATAAGGTTCTTATGTGGATAGTCCAACCCGCGATAGGAGCATACAGGACCTTGTTCTGTAGAAATGAACATGGCCAGCTGACTGGTGTTTCAGTGTCAGAGCATTTTGGTGATAGTGATCACAACTCCATAAGTTTTACGTGCCTTGAATAGGGAGAAGGCTGGAACTTGCAGGAAAGTTTTAGATTGGAGTAAAGCAAACGACAACTTCATTAGGTGGGAGTTCAGGAGTGTACACAATGAGCAATTGTTGTCAGGCAAGTCTACATCTGAGCTGGGAGTTGTTTAAAGACCAGTTCAGAACTGGCATGTTCCATTGAGGATGAGAGATTATGGCAAAGTATGGGAACCTTGGGTAACCAAAGTGGTTGTAAATTTGCTCCAAAAGAAAAAAGGAGTGCATGCAGATTTAAGAGAATGGAATTAGCCCTTACCTTGGAGGAATATAAAGACAGAAGGAAAGAACTCAAGAGGGCAATTAGAAGGGCCAAAAGGGGGCCATGAAATGGCTTTGGCGAGTCGGATTAAAGAAAATGTCAAGCTTTTTCTACCTATATTGGAAACGAGGATAACCATCTGAGGGGGAGGGGGGGAGGGGTGGGGGAGGGGGATGTGGGGAGAGGTGTTGTGGGAGAGGGGGGTTAGAGGGGTGGGGTGGGGGAGGAGGGGAGGGGGGTGGGGGGTGTGGGGGATGGGGGTTGTGGGGGAGGGGGGTGTGGGGGAGGGGAGGTAGGGGAGGGGGTGTGTGGGGGAAGGGAGGGTGGGGAAAGGGGGGTGTGTGGGGAAAGGGGGGTGGTGTGGGGAAAGTGGGGGGTGTGGGGGAAAGTGGGGGCTGTGGGGAAAGTGGGGGGTGTGGGGAAAGTGGGGGCTGTGGGGAAAGTGGGGGTGTGGGGAAAGTGGGGGGTGTAGGGAAAGGGGGTGGGGGAAGGGGGGGACGTTGGAAAGGGGGTGGGGGAAGCGGGGGTGGAGGGGGAAGGGGTGTGGGGGAGGGGGAGGGGGGGGGGCTCCCCCGAGTTACTCCAGCATTGTGTGTCTATCTAAGCATTTTACCTTTGTTTCAGCATGCATTTCTTTAACCACATCTATGAACAAATGCCAAAACTAACATTAATACTTTGCTTGTGGCAATTTATTTTTGCTTATGGATTGTTCTAATCAATAGTGTGAGCATAAATACAGAATATATTTTTTGTTATTCAGTTACTGAAAGGTCAACTGAACAAGGTCAGCATTATCAAGGCCAGTGTTTATTTCCCTTGATGGTGAGCCATCTTTTTAATATACAGCAGTCTTCTTTGTAAACTATTCTCATGGAGTACTTGGGAAGGGGTGGTTCCAGGATGTAGACACTATATCAATGAAGGAATGGCAATATCTTTTACAAATTCAAAACCTTTTCTAATCTCGTACCTTGACGGAGATGCAATTTTTTTCCGTATCGTATCTCTGTCTGCACTGTGGCCTAACATCGTGCAGTTGGCGGCCTTTGTAGGAGATCGACCGGGAGCACATGGCGGGAGCCTGCGGACTTACCATCACGGAGCTCGCGATCCCTTTGGGTCATCTTTGGGGCTCCAACCGTGGGAGCCTGCGGGACTTTAACATCATGGAGCCCGCGGTCTCTGGTTAGAGACTGACATCTCGGACTCCTAGCCGCGGGAGTTTCAACCGCCCCGACGCGGGGGCTTCGATCGCCACGACGCGGGGGCTTCGACCGCAGGCTGCGGGAGCTTCGATCGCCCCAGACTGTGGATGGTTCGACTGCCCCGGCCGCAGAAGAATAAAGAGGAATGAGATTGGACCTTATTGCCTTCCATCACAGTGAGGAACGTGGGGAATCCACTGTGGTGGATGTTTATGTTAACTTTTATGTAGTTGTGTGTATTGTTGCTTTTTTTTTTTAGTTTGGCTGTATGGTAATTTGAATTTCACTGTACCTTAATTGGTATGTGACAATAAACTGACCTTGAATAGGGGTAAAATTAGGCCATTCGATTCATCAAGTCTACTCCGCCATTCAATCATGGCTGATCTATCCCTCCCTCCTAACCCCATTCTCCTGCCTTCTCCTCATAACCTCTGACACCTGTACTAATCAAGAATATATAGTACTATCGAGTATATAGTAGAACAATTAAAAAATTGCAGAGCAAAAAACCAGAAAGTGCTGGAAATACAGTAAACCCTTCTTATAATAGACCATAGGGGGAATGGTGTCCGTTATTGCCGATTGTCGGCTATAACTGAGTAAGGTATTATCATTGTATACGTTGTAGAAACAGACAACTGCAGTTTTTGGATAAGACACTAAAGGACACACAGTGCTGGAGTAACTCGGCATGTCAGGCAGCATTTCTGGAGAACAACAGGCGAGCAAATGGCAGAACAAATTATGGCTGGCAACAGGAGCACCTAATGGCCCATTGTTGGCTTGGGAAGGTGTGATAATGACGGATACAAGGATGCCAGCAGTAGAACTGGTAGGACGTCTAGAGTGGGGGACGGGGGAGAAGGGGTGGGAAGAAAATGCAGAAGTCACTTGAAATGAGAGAAATGTAATGTTCAGGGTTGTAAATTGCCCAAGCAAAATATGAGATGCTGTTCCTCCAATTTGCATGTGGCCTCACTCTGACAGTGGAGGAGACCCAAGTCAGAAAGGTCAGTATGGGAATGGGAACGAGAGCTAAGATGTTAGGCAATTGAGAAATCGCATAGGCCAAGTGGGACTGAGCATAAGTGTTCAGTGAAACGATCACCAAGTCTACACTTGGATTCGCCGATATATAGGAGCCCATGCCAGGAACACTGGATACAGTAGATGAGGTTGGAGGAAGTGAAAGTAAACCTCTGCCTCACCTGAAGGGACCATCAGGGTCCCTGGATGGAGTTGAGGGAGATTCAGATTCAGATTCAGATTCAGAAAACTTTATTGTCTGTCGTAACAGAAAATCTTCTTTGGCGTGGCTCAACATACAAACAGGACAATGTACTGATAAGCAGTCATACAACACAGATTTCTGCGAGCACACACCGTGTGTATAGATCTTAAAATCTATACAGTATATAGTAGAACATTAAAGAAGGAGGTAGAAGGACAGGTGTTACATCTCCTGCGGATCTCTGCATATTACCACATTGCCTGCTATGTTTTTCCAGCACTTTCTACTTTTATCACACATAACCATATAACCATATAACCATTACAGCACGGAAACAGGCCATCTCGGCCCTTCAAGTCCGTGCCGAACACTTTTTTTTATTTTTTTATTATTTTTATTACTTCCCCCTAATCCCATCTACCTGCACTCAGACCATAACCCTCCATTCCTTTCCCGTCCATATACCCATCCAATCTATTTTTAAAGGATAAAATCGAACCTGCCTCCACCACTTCCACTGGAAGCTCATTCCACACAGCTACCACTCTCTGAGTAAAGAAGTTCCCCCTAATGTTACCCCTAAACTTCTGTCCCTTAATTCTCAAGTCATGTCCCCTTGTTTGAATCTTCCCTACTCTCATTGGGAAAAGCTTATCCACGTCAACTCTGTCCAACCCGCTCATCATTTTAAAGACCTCTATCAAGTCCCCCCTTAACCTTCTGCGCTCCAAAGAATAAAGACCTAACTTGTTCAGCCTTTCTCTGTAACTTAGTTGCTGAAACCCAGGCAACATTCTAGTAAATCTCCTCTGTACTCTCTCTATTTTGTTGACATTCTTCCTATAATTAGGCAACCAAAATTGTACTCCATACTCCAGAATTGGCCTCACCAATGCCTTGTACAATTTTAACATTACATCCCTACTTCTATATTCAATGCTCTGATTTATAAAGGCCAGCACACCAAAAGCTTTCTTTACCACCCTATCTACATGAGATTCCACCTTCAGGGAACTATGCACAGTTATTCCTAAATCCCTCTGTTCAACTGCATTCCTCAATTCGCTACCATTTACCATGTACGTCCTATTTTGATTTGTCCTGCCGAGATGTAGCACCTCACATTTATCAGCATTAAACTCCATCTGCCATCTTTCAGCCCAGTCTTCCAAATGGCCTAAATCTCTCTGTAGACTTTGAAAATCTACTTCATTATCCACCACCTATCGTAGTATCATCTGCATACTTACTAATCCAATTTTCCACACCATCATCCAGATCATTGATGTACATGACAAACAACAGTGGACCCAACACAGACCCCTGAGGCACCCCACTAGTCACTGGCCTCCAACCTGACAAACAGCCATCCACCATTACTCCCTGGCATCTCCCATTCAGCCACTGTTGAATCCATCTTGCTACTCCACCATTAATACCCAACAATTGAATCTTCTTAACCAACCTTCCATGAGGAACCTTGTCAAAGGCCTTACGGAAGTCCATATTGACAACATCCACTGCTTTACCCTCATCAATTTCCCTAGTAACCTCTTCGAAAAATTCAAGAAGATTAGTCAAACATGACCTTCCAGGCACAAATCCATGTTGACTGTTCCTAATCAGACCCTGCTTATCCAGATGCTTATATATATTATCTCTAAGTATCCTTTCCATTAATTTGTCCACCACTGACGTCAAACTAACAGGTCTATAATTGCTAGGTTTACTCTTAGAACCCTTTTTAAACAACGGAACAACATGCGCAGTACGCCAATCCTCCGGCACTATTCCGGTTTCTAATGACATTTGAAATATTTCTGTCATAGCCCCTGCTATTTCTACACTAACTTCCCTCAATGTCCTAGGGAATATCCTGTCAGGACCTGGAGACTTATCCGTTTTCATATTTTTCAAAAGTGTCCGCACCTCTTCTTCTTTGAATCTCATAGTTTCCATTGCTACTCTGCTTGTTTCCCGTACCTCACATAATTCCATATCCTTCTCCTTGGTGAAGAAAAGAAAAGAAATTGTTCAATATCTCCCCCATCTCTTTTGGCTCTGCAGATAGCTGTCCACTCTGACTCTCTAATGGACCAATTTTATTCCTTGTTATCCTTTTGCTATTAATATAGCTGTAGAAACCCTTTGGATTTACTTTCACCTTACTTGCCAAAGCAACCTCATATCTTCTTTTAGCTTTTCTAATTTCTTTCTTAATATTCTTTTTACATTCTTTATACTCCTCAAGCACCTCATTTACTCCATGCTGCCTATAATTATTGTAGATCTCTCTCTTTTTCCGAACCAAGTGTCCAATTTCCATACAACTTGTGCGTCATTGATGGAAGTGGCTCAGCAATCTAAAGGCGATGTAGTCGCAGATTCCAAGACCACCTTATAGCCACAGTATTCAACTGTGTTTGTAATGATAATCTTCCAGGAAAAGAATGCTCAGACTCAATGATGGCAATGTTATTGAATTCAAGCGTAAGTGGTTAGTTTTGCTTATTGACTAGCAATTGTATAGCACAATTTTTACTTCTCGCTGACCACCCATGCCTAAATATTGTCCAACCTATGCTGCACACAGGCATGGACTACTTCATTTTCTAGAGAGCTGTAGTTGGCATTGATCATTGCACAAGTATGATGCACAAGAGACATTTATGAAGCAGTTGCAAAGGGCAGCAGGGTTACGGAGCTGTAATGAGATATCCGTGTGGCAAAGCCCGTAACCAAAGGGTCAAACATGATTAAACACAGAAGAAGACCAATCAACTATGAGTCTGCGTCAATTGAAGAAGGGCACACAGCCAAATCCCACCTTTCGTTTAATTTTAGAGCAGCTGCCTCGTAGCTCCGGTGACACAGGTTCAATATAACCTCTGGTGGTGTTTATGTGGAATTTCCATGTACTCCCTGCAATTTATGAATAGAAAAGGTTTAGAGGTATACTAGACTGTGGGACCCGTTGGGTCCCATGTTCACACAGGAGGGCTGGTCCCCCAACGCAATATTCCACCTCTCCACCAATTTCAATATAGGTGGCCAGTGGTGGAGGGGGGGGGGGGCTTTCTGGAGCGCTAGTATGGGCGTTGCAGGCCGAAGGGACTGGTTTCCAGAGGGCTAGTATGGACATTGTGGGCCGAATGGATTCCTGGGCTGGCAGCTCAGTCACTTGGGCCTGGTGGGCTGGCAGCTCAGTCACTAGGGCCTGGTGGCAGCTCAGGCCGGGTGGGCTGGCAGCTCAGGCCTGGTGGGTTGGCAGTTCAGGCCTGGTGGGCTGGCAGCTCAGGCCTGGTGGGCTGGCAGTTCAGGCCTGGTGGGCTGGCAGCTCAGGCCTGGTGGGCTGGCAGCTCGGTGCCTGGTGGGCTGGCACCTCAGTCACTCAGGCCTGGTGGGCTGGCAGTCGACTCACTCACGGGTGGTGGGCTGGCAGCCGACTCACTCACGGCTGGTGGGCTGGCAGCCGACTCACTCACTGCTGGTGTGCTGGCAGCCGACTCACTCACGGCTGGTGGGTTGGCAGCCGACTCACTCACGGCTGGTGTGCTGGCAGCCGACTCACTCACGGCTGGTGGGCTGGCAGCCGACTCACTCACGGCACACACACACCCTCCATCTCACACACACACACACACACACAGACACACACACTCCATCTCTCTCACATACACACCCTCCATCTCTCACACACACACACACCCTCCATCTCTCACACACACACCCACCATCTCACACACACACTCACACCTTCCATCACACACTCTCACACAACATATATATGACAGTCAAACTCTTGAATCAACTCATGCGGTTGAGTCCCGAGCGGGACTTCCGCAGTGTGCGGGACCTCCGGAATGAGCGTGACATTCAGTTCAAGCAGCACAATGCAGGCCAACCCTTCAATTCAGTTCAAGCAGCACAGTGCAGATCAACCCATCAATTCAGTTCAAGCAGCACAGTGCAGACCAACAATTCACTTCATAGAAACATAGAAACATAGAAAATAGGTGCAGGAGTAGGCCATTCGGCCCTTCGAGCCTGCACCGCCATTCAATATGATCATGGCTGATCATCCAACAGTATCCTGTACCTGCTTTCTCTCCATACCCTCTGATCCCCTTAGCCACAAGGGCCACATCTAACTCCCCTCTTAAATATAGCCAATGAACTGGCCTCAACTACATTCTGTGGCATAGAATTCCAGAGATTCACCACTCTCTGTGTAAAAAATGTTTTTCTCATCTCAGTCCTAAAAGATTTCCCCTTTATCCTTAAACTGTGACCCCTTGTTCTGGACTTCCCCAACATCGGGAACAATCTTCCTGCATCTAGCCTGTCCAACCACTCAAGAATTTTGTAAGTTTCTCTAAGATCCCCCCTCAATCTTCTAAATTCTAGCGAGTACAAGCCGAGTCTATCCAGTCTTTCTTCATATGAAAGTCCTGACATCCCAGGAATCAGTCTGGTGAACCTTCTCTGTACTCCCTCTGTGGCAAGAATGTCCTTCCTCAGATTAGACCAAAACTGTACGCAATACTCCAGGTGTGGTCTCACCAAGACCCTGTACAACTGCAGTAGAACCTCCCTGCTCCTATACGCAAATCCTTTTGCTATGAATGCTAACATACCATTCGTTTTCTTCACTGCCTGCTGCACCTGCATGCCTACTTTCAATGACTGGTGTACCATGACACCCAGGTCTCGTTGCATCTCCCCTTTTCCTAATCGGCCACCATTCAGGTAAAAGTCTACTTTCCTGTTTTTGCCACCAAGGTGGATAACCTCACATTTATCCACATTATACTGCATCTGCCATGCATTTGCCCACTCACCCAGCCTATCCAAGTCATCTTGCAGCCTCCTGGCATCCTCCTCACAGCTAACACTGCCCCCCAGCTTCGCGTCATCCGCAAACTTGGAGACGTTGCATTCAATTCCCTCGTCCAAATCATTCTGAAAAGGACCTGTTTACTCCTACTTTTTGCTTCCTGTCTGCCAGCCAGTTCTCTATCCACATCAATACTGAACCCCCAATACCGTGTGCTTTAAGTTTGTATACTAATCTCTTATGTGGGACCTTGTCGATAGCCTTCTGAAAGTCCAGATATAACACATCCACTGGTTCTCTCTTATCCACTCTACTAGATTCATCAGACATGATTTACCTTTCATAAATCCATGCTGACTGTCCAATGATTTCACCATTTTCCAAATGTGCTGCTATCCCATCTTTAATAACTGATTCTAGCAGATTCCCCACTACTGATGTTAGACTAACTGGTCTGTAATTCCCCGTTTTCTCTCTCCCTCCCTTTTTAAAAAGTGGGGTTACATTAGCTACCCTCCATGCATAGTGCAGACTCACAGTTCAGTTCACTCACGGCGGAGACGCACAGTTCAACTCTCACTCATGGTCTTCCGGGGTGACTGACTCAAGTCTGGCCTCCGGGGCTTTATTCTCCTGCCCCCCCCCCCCCCGGAAGGGGCATCACCTTCATCATGGTGACTAACAGGCGAGAAGACCAATCTGCTGATCTCATGATTTTTTAAACTTTCATAACTTTTTTATTATTTCACCGATCAGAAAAAACCTTGGGGCGGTTGGAGTAGAGTAATTAGGCGAAAAAATCATAACGATACAGGGTTGTGTTTTTTCTAAAATTTATTTACAACGTAGACCGGAAGTGGTCAAGATGAGACTTTTAGTAATAGTATAGATAGATGGGCTGATCAAGAACAAATGGGACAAGTATGGATGGGAAGCTTGGTCAGCATGGATGAGGTGGGCTGAAGGCCCATTGTTACATAATTCTATGAAAATATAATAAAGCTGTATAATTATATGACTGGAGATCTTTGAATGCTCCTTCAAAATAACTTAACTGCAACTGCAATAAGCTCTCTTCCACTATAAGTTCTTAGTGAATGGTTGATTGACTGTGTTCTTGACAGCTCTTTGAATCCATGTACAGTGCCCTCCATAATGTTTGGGACAAAGATCCATCATTTATTTATTTGCCTCTGTACTCCACAATTTGAGATTTGTAGTCGAAAAAATCACATGTAATTAAAGTGCATATTGTCAGATTTTATTAAAGGCCATTTTTATACATTTTGATTTCACGATGTAGAAATTACAGCTGTGTTTATACATAGTCCCCCCATTTCAGGGCACCATAATGTTTGGGACACATGGCTTTACAGGTGCTTGTAATTGCTCAGGTGTGTTTAATTGCCTCCTTAATGCGGTTATAAGAGAGCTCTCAGCACCTAGTCTTTCCATCACCTTTGGAAACGTTTATTGTTGTTTATCAACATGAGGACCAAAGTTGTGCCAATGTAAGTCAAATAAGCCATTATGAGACTGAGAAACAAGAATAAAATTGTTAGAGACATCAGCCAAACCTTAGGCTAACCAAAATCAACTGTTTGGAACATCATTAAGAAGAAAGAGAGCACTGGTGAGCTTACTAATCGCAAAAGGACTGGCAGGCCAAGGAAGACCTCCGCAGCTGATGACAGAAGAATTCTCTCTATAATAAAGAAAAATCCCCAAACACTTGTCCGACAGATCAGAAACACTTTTCAGGACTCAGATGTGGATTTGTCAATGACCACTGTCCACAGAAGACTTCATGAACAGAAACACAAAGGTTACACTACAAGATGCAAACCACTTGTTAGCCGCAAAAATAGGATGGCTGGGTTACAGTTTGCCAAAAATTACTTAAAAGAGCAACCGTAGTCGTGGAAAAGGATCTTGTGGACAGATGAGACAAAGATTAACATATCAGAGTGATGGCAAGAACAAAGTATGGAGGAGAGAAGGAACTGCCCAAGATTCAAAGCATACCACCTCATCTGCGAAAAAAAGGTGATCGGGGTGTTATGGCCTGGGCATGTATGACTGCTGAAGGTACTGGCTCACTTATCTTCATTGATGATACAACTGCTGATGATAATGAATTCTGAAGTGTATAGATGCATCCTATCTGCTCAAGTTCAAACAAATGCCTCAAAACTCATTGGCCAGTGGTTCATTCTACAGCAAGACAATGATCCCAAACATACTGCTAAAGCAACAAAGGAGTTTTTCAAAGCTAAAATAAGCTCAATTATGTCGTGGCCAAGTCAATCACCCGATCTGAACCCAATTGAGCATGCCTTTTATATGCTGAAGAGAAAACTGAAGGGTACTCGCCCCCCAAAATAAGCATGTTAAATATGGCTGTAATACAGGCCTGGCAGAGCATCACCAGAGAAGACACCCAGCAACTGGTGATGTCCATGAATCGCAGACTTCAAACAGTCATTGCATGCAAAGGATATGCAACAAAACACTAAACATGACTACTTTTATTTACATGACATTTACATGTGTCCCAAACATTATGGTGCCCTGAAATGGAAGGACCATGTATAAGCACTGCTATAATTTCTACATGGTGAGAAACCGAAATGTATAAAAATGGCCTTAAATAAAATCTGGCAAATGTGCACTTTAACCACGTGTGATTTTATTTTATTACAAATCTCAAATTGTGGAGTACAGAGGCAAATAAATAAATGATGGGGTCTTTGTCCCAAACATTATGGAGGGCACTGTATATAAAGGTTATGGACAATTTGCTGCATCTCCTGTATTGCTTTCAATCACCATCTGTTCTTTCGGGAACAACTTTTGGCCTGGAGATGCCTGGAGATCAATTTCTGTACCTATGATGTGTTCCATCCAATCCCACCTTATGTTTAAAATGAATTGATAAATTGAATTAAATTTAAAAATTAAATGCGTTTTGATAGGGAGAACACTGATGTGCCTTTCCCGAGCCCCCATTCGGCATGATGGTACTTCAGTCAGTCACAGAGGCCGACGTCAGAAGATCCTTCAGGGGGGTGAACCCTCGGAAAGCGCCTGGACCTGATGGTATACCCAGTCGTGTTCTAAAAACCTGTGCGGACCAACTGGCTGGAGTTTTTACGGACATTTTTACGGACATTTTCAACCTCTCACTTCTGAGGTCTGAGTTTCCCACCTGCTTTAAAAGGGCAAGGTGACGTCAAGAAGAGCAAGGTGACGTACCTCAAGGACTATCAACCAGTGGCACTAACGTCTGTGGTAATGAAGTGCTTTGAGAGGTTGATTATGGTGCATATGAACTCCTAACTCGACAAGAACCTGGACCCACTGCAGTTCGCTTACCGCCACAACAGATCAACGGTGGATGCGATCTCACTGGCTCTCCACTCTGCTCTGGACAACTTGGACAACAAAAACTCATATGTCAGGCTGTTATTCATTGACTACAGCTCGCCGTTTAATAGCATCATCCCCTCCAAGCTGGTTACAAAGCTCTCAGATCTGGGTCTCTGCGCATCCCTCTCCAATTGGATCCTCGACTTCCTCATCTACAGACCACAGTCTGTCTGTATTGGTGGAAATGTGTTATCCTCGATAACAATCAGCACGGGAGCACCTCAAGGCTGCGTGCTCAGCCCCCTGCTGTACTCACTCTATACTCATGACTGCGTAGCCGGACATAGTGCGAACTCCATCATCAAGTTCGCCGACGACACCACTGGTGTGGGACGAATCACTGATGGTGACGAGTCAGAGTATAGAAGTGCGATCGACCGATTGACCAAATGGTGCCAGCACAATAACCTGGCACTCATCACCAGCAAAACCAAGGAACTGATTGTGGACTTTGGAAGGGGTAGGATAGGGACCCACAATCCCGTTTATATCAACGGGACGATGGTGGAAAGGGTCAAGAACTTCAAATTCCTGGGTGTGCATATTTCCGAAGATCTTTCCTGGTCCCAACACACTGATGCAATTATAAAGAAAGCACATCAGCGCCTCTACTTCCTGAGAAGATTACGGAGAGTCTGTATGTCAAGGAGGACTCTCTCGTACTTCTACAGGTGCACAGTAGAGAGCATGCTGACCGGTTGCATCGTGGCTTGGTTCGGCAACTTGAGCGTCCAGGAGCGGAAAAGACTGCAAAAAGTTGTAAACACTTCCCAGTCCATCATCGGCTCTGACCTCCCCACCATCGAAGGGATCTATCACAGTCGCTGCCTCAAACAGGCTGCCAACATCATCAAGGACCCACACCATCCTGGCCACACACTCATCTCTCGGCTGCCATCAGGTAGAAGGTACAGGAGCCTGAAATCTGCAACATCCAGGTTCAGGAACAGCTGCTTCCCCACAGCCATCAGGCTATTAAACACAACATCAAACAAACTCTGAACTATAACAGCCTATTGCACTTTATCTATTTATGTGTATATATATGGTCTATGGTATATAGACACACTGAACTATTCTGTATTTATGCTTACAATATTCTGTAGTACTGCAGCATGCAAGGATTTCATTGTCCTATCTGGAACACATGACAATACAACTCTCTTGACTCTTGACTTAACTGATTGACTTTACAAAAAAGTGAGGACAGGAAGATGTGACTACTGGTAGGATCACATTGAAGGTGGCATTCTTAGAAGATATTTCCTTACCTTGGGAGGCAGACAAAGAACTTGAGAGTAAGGGAAGATCCCTGAAGGTGGCAACACAGGTAGATCAGCTGATAAGGAACACTTACAGGGATCCAGCCTTCTTTAGCCAGAGCACAGAATATAAGAGTTATGGTATTAGAGAGTCGTCTCTATCTTGAACGAGCTGCAGGGGAAGCTACGGAAGCAGATATAATTACAATTTTCAAAAGACATTTCGTCTAAATGATTTAGATAGTGATATGGATAGGAAGGGTTTGAAGATATTTAACCCTTATGCAGGTAAATGGAACTTGCACAGAATGCCACCTTGATCCACATGGACAACAAAGAACAGTACCGCACAGGAACAAGCCTTTTGGCCCACAATGTTTGTGCGAAACATGATGCGAAGTGATCTCATCTGCCTGTACATGATCCATATCTCTCTATTCCCTGCACTTCCATGTGCCTATCCAAAAGCCTCTTAAATGCCATTATCGCATCTGCCACCATCATCACCCAGACAATGCATTCCAGGCCCCAACCACTCTCTGTAGAAACAAAAACTTGCCCCGTGCATCACCATTAAACTCCCCCCCGCTCACCTTAGATTCTATGCCCTCTCGTGTTGGACATTTCCACCCTTGGAAAAAGTTCTGACTGTCTACTCTATCCAAGCCTCACATAATTTTATACACTTCTATCAAGTCTTCCCTCAAACTCCGACGTTCCAGACAAAACAATTGAAGCCTATCCAACCTCTCCTTGTCGCTGAAACCCTCTAATCCAGGCAGCATTCTGGTAAAACTATTTTGCACTCCTTCCAAAGCCTCCACATCTTTCCTGTAATGGGGCGACTGGAACTGCACGCAATATTCCAAATGCATAACATTTAGATGCGAACACGGGTTATAGTTGGTTGAAGAAGCACTGCATGGGGAATTGTGTAATTTTTATGGGATTTCTAACATGAAATCTTGTTGATGCTCCTGAGTTGATGCTATTCTGAGGTAGTAATATGTAGTTTAAGTTATGTATTCAAGACTTGGAGTTTGTACATACTCACATTCTGCTGAACCACTATTCAAGAAAACATTAATAAATAGTAATAGACAATAGACAATAGGTGCAGGAGTAGGCCATTCGGCCCTTCGAGCCAGCTTCTAAAAGCAATTGCTTCTTAATCACTATTTGTCTGATCAACACATATTTCCAATGTAATAATGGAACCCTGCCTCTGCACACATTAGATCAATATAACTGGATACATTTCTAATTGCCTTTAAAAAAAAATCTGAAACATAATATGCTGCAAGGATATCATTGGCTCTTATCTGCAGAAAGTATTGATGACTGTGCAACATTCTAACATGTTAATATTTCAGCAAAACTACTCACATTTACAGAAATGAAATGTACTAATTTTCAGTATAAACATTTAGTGCTGTTATGCAATGAAATCCAAATTGATATTAGATTTTTCTGCGCTGAATTAACAAAATATAGATACTCATCTGTGATTTTTTAAATCTGATCACTGTTTTCTTTATGTTAAAAATTGGGAATGTTTAAAAATGAAAATGAGAAGACATCCCCTTCCCAATAGCAGTCTTAACTCCCACCTCCTCCTCAGTCTGACCACATTTTATAGCTTCCTATGGGACAGTACATCCATCTCTATCCGCCCCATAAAATCCGCATCTCCCTCTAGCAGGCAACTAATACGGTTCATTTTACGAATCTCCAATTCAATTGTTTAACACCAACTAGCAACATGTGCTAGAAACAGGAATGAATGCTGTTTAGAGACATAAAACAATACAGCACAATACAACAGGTCCTTTGGCAAACAATGTCTGTGCCGAACATAATGCCAAGACCATCACTTATCTCCCTGTGCAGAATCCCTCTCTCCAATCTTGCATATCCATATGCCTATCTAAAACACCATTAAATACCACCATCTTATCCGCCTTCACCAACGCCCCTGGCAGCACATTCCAAGCACTCACCATCCTCTATGTAAAAAAAAATGTTGTACTACACATCTTTAAACTTTGCCCCTCTCACCTTAAAGCTATGCCCTCTAGTCTTTGACATTTCCACTCTGGGAAAGTGGTTGAGATTGTCTACCCTATCTATGTCTCTCATAATTTTATATACTTGTATCAGGTCTTCCCGCCACCTCTGGCTTTCCAAAGAGAAAACAATCCTTGTCTGTCCAACCTGTCCCTATAGCTCAGGGGTTCTCAACCAGGGGGGAATTCCCCCATGGGGGTGATTTCAGGTTTTCAGGGGGGGGAATTGGGACCACAGATTAGCAAACTCAAACTGTTAGAATGTTGATCTTTTTATTGCCTTTGAGCTCCCCAGGGCGGCACAAAATTCAGTATGCATCGGTTACCTGCTGCAAGCAGCCTATCAAACCGTTCACCACAAACTCCTGAACCGTAAGGATCAAAATAGATTACCCATAGACAGGGCTGCCACAAAGGAAAGACATAGGCGCCACCGAGTGGTCCGTCTGCAAGTACCCTTACGAAAGCTTACGCTTTGCTTAGAGTCCTAGACCTAGCCTCCTGTCACGAGTACCCCCACCAGAAACAAACCAAAAGGTTACTGAAGCTTCTTATGTCGTAGCACTGGAGATAGCAAAGCAGAAAAAAACACATACAATTGGGGAAAATTTGATCAAACCTTGCTCTCTCAAAATGGTGGAAATTGTGTTGGGAAATGGATTGCAGCGGTTCCACTATCAAACAGTACTGTTCAAAGGAGGATCAACGATATGGCCATTGACATCAAGGATCAAGTTGTGCAGGAGATCAAGTCTTCAGCATTTGGCTTATTTTCAATTCAACTTGATGAATCGACTGATGTGGCATCGTGTTCCCAGTTGATGGTGTTAGCAAGGTATGTTCACTCAGGTTCATTTAAAAAGGAGTTTCTCTTTTGTTTTCCTCTTGAAACAACTACCAAGGCCTCGGATATTTTGGAAAAGGTTACATCTTTCTTTGAATCAGAAAATCTTTTGTGGGATAATATCTGTGGGTGCTGTACCAGCTATGTTGGGGACAAAATCAGGATTTCAAGTTTGTGTGAAAAAACGAGCTCCAAAAGTGAAAGGCATTCATTGTATGATCCATCGTCAGGCACTGGCCTCAAAAACACCTCAAAAACCTAGGGAAGGTTTTGGATCAAACAATTCAAATTGTGAATTTTGTCAAAGGAGGAGCTCTCAACTCATGACTTTTCAAGCAGTTATGTACCGACATGGATGCAGCCCATCATTTGCTTCTTTTCCACACAAATGTTCGATGGCTGTCAAGAGGAAATGTAACTGAGCGAATATTTGAGCTTAGAGATGAGCTCAAATTATTTTTTGAAGTTCAAGGTAAGATGGAATTTTTTGCCTGGCTGGATGATGAGGAATGGATCACGGGCTTGCCTATTTGGTTGATATTTTTGAGCAGCTGAATAAACTGAATCTTCAGATGCAAGGAAGGAATACAAACATCATAAAATTCATGGATGCCTTGAAAGCTTTCATGAGCAAGCTGGAAAATTGGAAGAGAAAGGTCAATATAAAAAATGTTGCAATGTTTGAGAAAATGTCATCCGTTCTTGTTGGTGGTGAAGACAAGGTGCTTCCACAATTTGCAAAAAATGAAATTTTGCAGCATTTGACAACACTGGAAACTGAATTCAGCCGATATTTTCCTGAACTCAGTGATGATGAGTTGGATTTAGTGCGAAATCCATTCAAATTGTCAGTTGAAAAAGTTCCTGATGATTGTCAAGATGAATTTCTGGAGCTGAAAACTGATTCGGGAGCAAGAGATGTGTTCGATGAGAAATCAATCACAGAATTTTGGCCCTTGATGTGCGATTCCTACCCAAAAGTGGCAGAAAGAGCTATCTGTGCATTTCTTCCGTTTGTATCGACATATCTTTGTGAGTCAGGCTTTTCAACTCTGTTGCAAATTAAAACGAAGCAACGTAGTAGATTAGAGGTAGAAAATGACCTGCGTTGTGCCCTTTCAAGCACTCCTCCGCGTAGCCCAGAATTGGCGAAGAAAAAACAATCACAGGTTTCTCATTGACTGTAATCTTCATCTGAATAAAATGAATTACAAATTTACAATATCCTGGTATTCTATTGAACTTTTTGTTTATTGCATTATGCTTCAGTTTGGTCTGTTAAGTAATTCATTATAAATATTTAAAAAACTATTTTACTTTTATTCAAGTTTTATAAATCCATCAACATTTTCAATTGGCATTTAATTTGTAAAACTCCACTATAAAAATAATCCATGTAAAATTGTAAATGTATATGTACTAATATGGAAAAAATAAAGGATTTTCAGTATTATATGCATATTATTTGGAATGCACTTTTTGAGGCAGACAATCTTGGAAAGGAGGGGGGGAATGACATTCTGACATATGGTGAAAGGGGTGCATGGGGCAAACAAGGTTGAGAACCACTGCTATAGCTAATACCCACTAATCAATACAACATTCTGTTAAGTATATTTAGAAAGGAGATGAGGAGACATTTATTTAACCAGAGGGTGATGAAAGGTGGCCGATTAGGAAAAGGGGAGATGCAACGAGACCTGGGTGTCATGGTACGCCAGTCATTGAAAGTAGGCATGCAGGTGCAGCAGGCAGTGAAGAAAGCGAATGGTATGTTAGCATTCATAGCGAAAGGATTTGAGTATAGGAGCAGGGAGGTTCTACTGCAGTTGTACAGGGTCTTGGTGAGACCACACCTGGAGAATTGCGTACAGTTTTGGTCTCCTAATCTGAGGAAAGACATTCTTGCCATAGAGGGAGTACAGAGAAAGTTCAACAGACTGATTCCTGGGATGTCAGGACTTTCATATGAAGAAAGACTGGATAGACTCGGCTTTTACTCGCTAGAATTTAGAAGATTGAGGGGGATCTTATAGAAACGTACAAAATTCTTAAGGGGTTGGACAGGCTAGATCCAGGAAGATTATTCCCGATGTTAGGGAAGTCCAGAACAAGGGGTCACAATTTAAGGATAAGGGGGAAGTCTTTTAGGACCGAGATGAGAAAAACATTTTTCACACAGAGAGTGGTGAATCTCTGGAATTCTCTGCCACAGAAGGTAGTTGAGGCCAGTTCATTGGCTATATTTAAGAGGGAGTTAGATGTAGCCCTTGTGGCTAAAGGGATCAGGGGGTATGGAGAGAAGGCGGGTACAGGATACTGAGTTGGATGATCAGCCATGATCATATTGAATGGCGATGCAGGCTCGAAGGGCTGAATGGCCTACTCCTGCACCTATTTTCTATGTTTCTATGTTTCTAATCTGAGGTATTCATTGCTACATATGGTTGTGGAGGCCAGGTCTTTGGGCATTTTTAAAGCAGAGATTGACAGGGTCCTGATTAATAAGGGTGTCAAAGATTATGGGGAGAAGGTAGGAGAATGGGTTTGAGAGGGGAAGATAGATCAGCCATAATTGATATGCCGAATGGCCTAATACTGCTCCTATGACTTATGAACATGAAAAGGACACAAAATGCTGGAGCAACTCAGTGGGATAAGCAGCATCTCTGGAGAACATGGACTTTTGGGTTGGGTCCCTTCTTCAGACAGGAGAAGGTTCTGTGTAGGAATGAACTGCAGATGCTGGTTTACACCGAAGATAGACACAAAATGCTGGAGGAACTCAGCGGGACAGGCAGCATCTCTGGATAGAGGAATGGGTGACGTTTCTGGTCGAGACCCTTCTTCAGACTGGGCGTCAGGGGAGACGGAGTTACAGAGATCAGGAAGTGTAAGAGATCAAAAGAGATACAGATCAAGGAAAATTTAGAATAGACCATTGTTAGCTCAAAGAAGGTGACAACAAAGCAAACAGAGTTACAATGTAACCAGAAGGACAGTCAGACTGGTCGGAGAACTGGGAATGGGGAGGGATGGAGAGAGAGGGAAAGCAAGGGTATGATAATATCCTAGGTAATAATGAAATTGTTTGTAATATTTTATGTATTTTATTAAGTAAAGATTAATTTGACTTCTTTGGGTTCTGAAATAAGCTGAAATTGCAAAGATGTGGGAATCAGGAAATTGGAGCCCAGCATTCAAACGGTATTCCAAACTGTTTCCTGTTACGTGCCAAGTAGAATACCGTCTTCAATGGTGGGAGAGGATGTACTTCCTGAGGAAGGTGCTCGCTTCTGCCTTGAGAGAGGATGTGTTTCCTTTGGAGTTGGTATTCTCTGTAAACAGGAACTTCTGCTTGGTAGCTAACATCGAAGAATACATTGTTAAGACAGAATTTTAAATGTTGTGCTTCTTGACTAAGTTCCTGTTTCAATATTTGTGATCAACAGTTTATGATTGATAGAACCACAGGATGGCAAAAGTATTGTATCAGTGACAAGAATACTTTGAATGGGTAGAGCCTGTGATTTATTTGTTTTAGACATCATTGCTGTATAAACATGTGACTACGTTTCCAAAACACTATAAAAGATGTTGGATGTCTTCATTCATTAGAGTGCTGGCCTGGGGGGGTTAAGTATCTGTTGCATACGACTTTGTATTCCCTAGCACTCTCGCCGGCTAAATGATCAGTAAAGCTTGTGTTGGTTTATCTAACAGTTTGTGAGAAGAAATTTACCTTAACATTGCGTAGTCGGCAGGATTTCGCTGGGACCATCAACAGACGACTGAGTAAAGGCCGTAGTTTGACCGGGGACGGATGGGGAGAAAAAGTGCACTAGTCGGACCCCTGAGACCGACCTCCCGAAGAAGCTCCCGGGAAAACTTAGGTCCTTCGTAGTAGATTGAATCTGGTGTCCTGCCGAAATCTTTAGATGCAGACAACGAAGGTAAGACCAACTGTATTAAGATTTTTGCTACTGGAAAGTAGTTGGTAAGAGATTTATGCTCTGGGAAAGTAGTTGGTAAGAGGTTTTGCTACTAGGAAAGTAGTTGGTAAGGTATTTTGCTACTAGGAGAGTAGTCGGCAATTGGCTTTGCAAACTAAAAAAGTTTGTCGTTCACAAATTAGCTGGGCTGAGAGAGTCTCGCAGCTATGGGGAATAATCTGGATAAAAGTGACGGGGAACCCCCGTATTTTGCTACTAGGAAAGTAGTCCATGATTGACTCTGCAGGTAGAAAGCCTGTCATTCACAATTAAGTGTTAAAAGACACTGCAATAATGGGTAACAATTTGGACTAAAATAACAGGGGAACGCCTGTGCAACAAATGTGTTATTTGAATACTAAAAGTAAGATGAATCCTGGCCAGTCAGAGGAACATGGAATGTAGAGATGATTAAAAGAGCAGAGATGTTGATATGGAAAAGTCGCAGGAAAGAAATGGAAAAAGAGAATTAAGGAATGGAAAGCGGAAAATTAAGGAATGGAAAGCGGAGAAAAAGTATGAGGAGAGAGGGATAGAGTTAAGGAACAAGGATGGAACTATGAAAGGATGGAAAGTGTTACAGCTAGAATGCCAGTGGGCAGAGGAACAAGAGAAAATGGCCAAGGTAGAGAGAGAAAGCGCTGATAAGAAGAGTTCAGAAAACAAGCAATTAATGGTTTAGAACAAATCCGGTTCCGGTAGGTTCTCTAGAGACCCCTTGTCTGACATGGCGACCCAGTTTATATAAGAGGGGTAATGAAGGAATAAAGTCGGGAATAGTGTAGACCACCTCCCCATACAAGATCCTGCTGGGAGGGAGGAGGCTCCAGCACCCCTACAGGAAAGGGCACCCCTAGACGAAAATGATACTGATAGCGACTCGGAGACTGAAAAGGCAGATGAAAAAGAAGGGAAAGGGCTGAGGCAGAAGGAGCAGTAATTGGATTCAGCAGTGAGAAAGTTAAACAACACAGATGACCAGAGAGAGAAACAGCAGATAAATTAAAGAAGATTGGAAGAGGAAAAAAAGCATGAGAATTGAGGCTGCTCAAGAACTTTAAATCATAAGCCAAGAGCCTATACCGTTTAAAACAAACTTGCCTTCGAACTTTGAATCACTTTTGGCACAGAGCTCGCCTCTGCTGGAGAGAGAGAAAGACAGAGAGGAGAGTTTGTGAGTGACCCAATGGTTGTGGGGTGTGGCAACATCCTGAATGACAGGGAGTCTGACCATCACAATCTGGATCACTGTCCAATCACAGCGCCCAGGATCCTGATTGACAGGGAATTGGATCATCCCATTGTGAATCATACCGGCCCGCCCATTCCTAGCAGATGAAGGCTTTTGTGCGCTTGGTTAATTCTTTTTCATTTCTAACTCTCTCATTCCAACAAGAAGAGGACTTTCACAACTTAAAGACAACGCTGATCACTACACTAGCCTCAGCCTTCCCAGTCCACCTAGCCATTATTAAGTGCAATACCCATATGAGGGGCCATAACAAAGTCTCCCAGGGGAATGTCCTAGCTTGCAAAATGTTTACATTGGTCCCCATAGAACCAAAGATTCTAGTAGACAGAACGGTCTTGTCAGACAAATGAGGGAGGTTTAGGAATTATAGAGGGACGCCTCTATGCGCAACGACTATGGAAAACGAGAGGGCTGTGCCATCGATTCCACCAAGGGACTCTGGCTCACACCCCTCTTGGACAAATTTGTGTAATTGATGTTTTTCTGCCTGTTATTTTATATACACTCCCTTACGCATGCTGGTAAGAAGAGAAAACAATAGAGATACACCTTACAATTTAAAAACCTAATTGTGATGCCCATTTACCTTTGTGAAAATTCCATGTTAATTCAGTAAATGTGTGAAATGGTGGCAAGCTTATGAACGTATTTAAGAGTTAGAATGATTGGAAGTTTTAAGAGTTAGAATGATTTCCTTGAGTTGTATATAACTGTGTTTTATTTTTGAGTGAGAATTTTATTGTTTTAAAGTGTGAATATCTGAGATTTAGTATATTGCATGAGGTGTGGCAACTTGTGAGTGAATGTCACAGAAAAAAGGTAAAAAGTAAGTAAGTATACAGTTTAAAGATTGTTACGTGTTTGTGGAACGGGTTCTGGTGAATGTTGAATTAATCCTATAATTCAGATGAAATAGGATGTCATTGAATAAGCTTTTGCTCTTCTACGTAAGAAATCCTTGTACAGACTAATGTGTTTTAAGAGGTAGTGTGTGTCTATTTAAGAAGTCCGTTGTTGTGTGGAGGTGGAGCCACACAAGGTTATTTTCATTTCCATTGCTCTTTGCAAATGTGTTAGTAATCTATGAAAATTGAGTTTATTCTTTATTTTCTCTTAACTTTCAACTGTTGCTGTATGTCATGTTGTCACTTGTGGGCAGAGCACCAAGGCAAATTCCTTGTATGTGAATACTTGGCCAATAAACTTATTCATTTATTCATTCATTCATTAAGGAGAGATGAAAAAAAATGTAGGTTGTTTGTTTTGTCTTATTGGTGTTTTAAGTTCGTTTTCTTCCTATTTTCTTATCTTTTGAATGGAGTTCAAAAAGAGATGGATGCCACACTGGCCATGTGTTAGATGAGATTGGATAAGCCAATATCTCAGTCCTAAATGGCCGACCCCTTATTCTTAAAGAGACTGTTTTCAAATTTCCAGAATACCACTTGTGCCACAAGAGTGAGTGCTAGCATATCAGTTATTGATCATCCATGTTATTAATTTGGATTTTTTTTTAAAGAGCAAGACTATTTTATAGTCAAATTTGTTAGTAAACAGAAGCCTTGAGAGAGGATGTGATTGATAGAACCACAGGATGGCAAAAGTATTGTATCAGTGACAAGAATACTTTGAATGGGTTGAGCCTGTGATTTATTTGTTTTAGACATCATTACTGTATAAACACGTGACTACGTTTCCAAAACGTAGTCACCCTACTATAGTTACCCAACCAGATGCAACTAAATTTAAGGTAGCTCTTTCTTCCCAAAAACCCTTTCTGGCTTAAGTCCTCCCTCCACCACCTCCAGTTTAAATTCCATTTGGAATATTTTGGAGGACCAAGAAACCAAGAACCAAGAAGAAAACACTATAAAAGATGTTGGATGTCTTCATTCATTAGAGTGCTGGCCTGGGGGGGGGGGGGGTTAAGTATCTGTTGCATACTTGACTTTGTGTTCCCTAGCACTCTCGCTGGCTAAATGATCAGTAAAGCCTGTGTTGGTTTATCTAACAGTTTGTGAGTTGTCTGTTTTAAGAAATGAACCTTAACAGTAACTTGAAGTTAGAGAAGTTAATATTCATACTGCTGGGGTGTAAGCTGCCCAAGTGAAATATGAAGTGCTGTTCCTCCTATTGTGTAGGAGGAACAATTGTGTGCTTTATTGTAAACCTTGTAAACAATTGTAAACAGTTCCTTGTTTCTACATCGTTCCAACATTCTGGTAAACCTCTCCTGCACCCTTTCCAAAGCCTCCACATCCTTCCTGTAATGGGGTGACCAGAACTGCATGCAATACTCTGAATGTAGCCTAACGAAAGTGCTATAAACCTACATAATGACATCCTGACAGTTATACTCTATGCCCTGACCTGTGAAGGCAAGCATGCCAGATGCCTTCTTTGCCACTCTATCTACTTGTGTTGCCATTTTCGGGAAGCTATGTACTAAGACCACACAATCTGTCTCCAATGCTGTTGAGGGTCACGCCATTAATTGCATATTTTCCCTTCCACTTCACCTCCCAAAGTGCAACACCTCGCACTTGCTCAGATTAAACTCCATGTGTCTTTTTCCCACCCATTTCTATAGCTGATCTATGTCGCACTGTGTACCTTGATAGTTATCCTCACGCTCCGTGACCCCAGCAATCTTGGTGTAATTTGCAAACTTATTAATCAACCCGTCTACATTTACATCCATGACCTTGCCCAAACATTGCATTATTTGGTCCATGCACATGTGGGCATGGCATTTTGATTCTCCAATTCAGGAAACATACCTCAACCACTGTTTTACATGTGTAAGAAAGAAATGCAGATGCTGGTTTAAATCACAGATAGACACAAAATGCTGGAGTAACTCAGCGGGACAGGCAGCATCTCTGGAGAGACATGAAGATGTCTTCTTCATCTCAGACGGAAGAAGGGTCTCGACCTGAAACATCACCAATTCCTTTTCTCCAGAGATGCTGCCTGTCCTGCTGAGTTACTCCAGCATTTTGTGTCTATGATTGTTTTGCATTTTCTGTCATTAAACCTTTAAAGTGATGGATATTGCGCAGATTCTCTCTGAAAACAGAAAATCAAACATGCTGCTCCTTGGCCTTTCTCAATAATGCTATTTATCTGACAGCAGTGAGCTGCATAAATGGAACCCAGATTCACCTGTCTCTGTTGCTTCAGGATTGCAGATTTGATTACGTGAACCATGCTATATCAATGCTTTGGTAATCTTTGGTACAAATCTCCATTCTGCCATTGTAGGATACAGCCCTTGTTTGTGCTATCAGCACATTGCATTCTCATTTTCAGCATGATAAGATAATCGTAGAATTACACTGTTTGACATTTAACAGACTTAAAATCAATATTCATCATATCATCCAGTATGGCTCTAAATTTTATTTGCCTAGTTTATGTAGCATTCACAACAGTGATATTTATAAAAGAAAGATTAATAAAATCAATTGATGCAAGACTGGGCCCCTTGCATCTGTTGACAGCCATACGTTCTCTGGAAATCTGGGTACAGTTAGGTCAGGCTTCGAAAATTTCAGTTTATCTACGAGTTTATAAAATGTTTTGGTTTATTTTAAAATTAAAACCATAATGTTCCAAAAGTCTGTTTTACAAATGTTTTACTGGTAGAACACACTGTAAGAGTTACATAATTAATCAACAAACTGTATCTTTATAGTCCTTCAATGTGGCAGGAATTACTAATCAAAAAGTGAAATGGGAGAAGGCCAGGAATAATGAGCAAAAATAAGGTGCAAGAGGCGAGTACAGATATCTATACTATTACTAAAACTCTCATCTTGTCCTCTTCCGGTTTGCGTTGTTTTTAAATTTGCGCAAAAAATATCCGCATAGCGCTACGAGTTTTCACCACCTTACTCACCATTCTCCTCTGCTGCGTCAAATAAGTTTTGTTCCAATCGGTGAAATAGTACAAGAATTATGAAGGTTTAAAAATCGTAAAAACTGCCCCACCCGGCACCCGCTGTCAATAACGGCGGCGAGGAGAATAAAAAGCTGAAGGGGCTCCCCCTCCCTCTCCTCCCTCACCACCCCCCACACACACACCCCTCCCCATACCCCTCCCCATACTCCTCCTCCCCCACACTGCCTCCCCCACACCCAACTCTCCCACAACCCCCCTCCCCCACTGCCCCCTCCCCCACATTCCCCTCCTCCCACCACCCCCCACACACACCCCTCCCCCACACCGCCTCCCCCACACCGCCCCCTCCCCCACACCGAACCCTCCCCCACACCCCCTCCATCACACACCCCACCCCTCCCTCCCCACACCCCCCTCCCGCACACCCCCCTCCCGCACACCCCCCTCCCCCACACACCCTGTCCCCCACACCCCCCTCCCCCACACACCCCTCCCCCACACACCTCTCCCCCACACACCTCTCCCACACGCAAGATAACGTGCAAGACACCATTACTATAAACTTAACATGATACTAGTAAATTAACATCTCTATACTTATAAAACTCTGATCTTGTATGTGGATGTGTGTGTCTGTGTCTGTGTCTGTGTGTGTGTGATCACATCTTCTCGAAAAAACGACGCGCTAACGGTAAAAAAATTTACATATTCCAGTAGAGATTTTCCCCCTGGAGTCCAAAATCGCCTTATCTGAAAATCTCATGCTTTATTTCTTGAGTTATTAATGAAAATATTCGAACATCGGAAAAACCTTTGAAATAAAAACGAGTCCTTCGCTGATGACGTCACAATGGGTCTGCTTGCTCTCCCTCCTCCCTCCTCCCCCCGTTATTCAAAAGACGCTGCCAGAGATGAAGTCGCCTTACTCGCAGTCCTTTCTCCCACTCCCCCGGGCCTCTTTCCCACTCCCCCGCGCCTCTCTCCCACCCCCCTCCTCCCATCCCCCTCCTCCCATCCCCTCCTCCTATCCCCTCCTCAGCCCCCATACTCTTCCCCCTCCTCTCCTCCTCCCCCTCGCTGCGAGTGACATCACCTCCCCCTTCCCACCCCCCATTATTCAAAAGATGTACCCGAGCTCCCGAGCTCGCCGGCTCGCATTTCCAGAACATTCCCAACGGTCATTCTCACTTTGATGAACGATGCTTCCTGCTGACTTCCACATCTTTAAAGATAAAGAGTACTGATTCTTAAAGATAACATTTATTTTCAAAGACTTTGGGGGTTTTTACAATTCGCCATTTTCACGCTTTTTAAATACTACACTGTTACACCGTTTTTTCACTTCAAGATTATATTTATTGAAAGACTTACCGGTTTTTAATTTCTTTACAATTTAAAAAAATTAACCAGTTTACTCCCTCTCCCCTGCCCTCTCTCCCTCTCCCCTTGCCCTCTATCCCTCTCCCCTCTCGCCCTCGCTCCCTCTCCCCTCTCTCCCCCAGCCCTCTCTCCCCCTGCCCTCTCTCACACCCCCCCTGCCCTCTCTCCCTGTCCCCTGCCCTCTCCCCATGCCGTTTCCCCGTGCCCTCTCTCTCTCCCCGTCCTCTCTCCCTGCCCACTTGCCATCTCTCCCTCTCCCCTGCCCTCTCGCTCCCTCTCCCCCGCCCTCGCTCCCCTGCCCTAGCTCCTTCTGCCCTCTCTCCCTCCCCTCTGTCACTCTCCCCCTGCCTTCTGTCCCTCTCCCCTGCCCTCTCTCCCTCTCCCCTCGCCCTCTCTCTCTAGCCGCGCTTGCGCAGTTGGGGGCTATGCGTGTGTGGATAGGGCGGGGGTTGGGATAAAAGGAGTGAATTAATAATATTAATATAATATCAAGGGGGGTGGTTAGTGTGTTTGGGGGGTGGTTAGTGTGTGTGACGCCGCAACCGTGCGTTGAGGGGACGGGACCCATTGGATCCCACTTGGTCTAGCGAGTCTATAAAAAACAGAACATTTTGTAAATATTCAGCATAGAGAGAAATATTCAGATTGGAATCCTGTCTTCACATTATCTTTAGTATGATTCTTAAATAAAAGAACATTGACTTTTAATATATTTAAATCTTTTACAGAAAACAGAAATAAAGAAAACAGATAAAGATATAGGTATTCTTCAATTTATGAAGGATTTGTTGGATGCTATGTCAGGCAACATTCTCTAAATCAAAAAGGTTGGGCATGATGTATTATGATTTTTTTTTTAAACAAAGTGCTGGAGTAACTCAGCAGTTCAGGCGGCAGCTCTGGAGAATGTGAATAGGTGATGATTTGGGTTGGGACCGTTCTGAAGAAGGGTCCCGACCCAAAAAGTCACCTATTCATGTTCTTGGAAAGCAGTGATAGTATCGGTCAAAGTCAGCATGGATTTATGAAGGGGAAATCATGCTTGACTAATCTTTTGGAATTTTTTGAGGATGTAGCAAGTAGAATGGATAAGGGAGAGCCAGTGGATGTGGTGTATCTGGACATTCAAAAAGCCTTTGACAAGGTCCCACACAAGAGATTAGTGGGCAAAATTAGAGTGCATGGTAAGGGGGGTAGGGTATTGACATAGATAGAGAACTGGTTGGCAGAAAGGTAACAAAGAGTAGGAATAAACGGGTCCGTTTCAGAATGGCAGGCAGTGACTAGTGGGGTGCCGCAAAGCTCGGTGCTGGGACCACAGTTGTTTACAATATATATTAATGATTTAAAAGAGGGAATTAAATGTAACATCTCTAAGTTTGCGGATGACACAAAGTTGGGTGGCAGTGTGAAATGCGAGGAGGATACTATGAGGTTGCAGGGTGATTTGGATAGGTTGGGTGAGTGGGCAGAAGCACGGCAGAAGCAGTATAATGTGGATAAATGTAAGGTTATCCATTTTGGTGGCAAGAACAGGAAGACAGATTATTATCTGAATGGTGACCGATCAGGAGAAGGGGAGGTGCAACGAGACCTGGGTGTGCTTGTACATCAGTCACTGAAAGTAAGCATGCAGGTACAGCAGGCAGTGAAGAAAGCTAATGGCATGTTGGGCTTCATTGCGAGAGGATTTGAGTTTAGGAGCAAGGAGGTCCTACTGCAGTTGCACAGGACCCTGGTGAGACAGCACCTGGAGTATTGTGTGTATTTTTGGTCTCCCAATTTGAGGAAGGACATTATTGCTATTGAGGGAGTGCAGCGAAGGTTCACCGGGTTAATTCCTGGGATGGCGGAACTGACATGATGAAATGTCGACTGGGCTTGTATTCGCTGGAATTTAGAAGGATGAGAGGAGTTCTTATAGAATGTGTAAATGTGTGTATTGTAAGTTTGAGTTTGTTGTCAGTGTAACAGAGCAATCGCAATAACTGCTGCCAATTTGACTGTTGTTATAGCCACAAACTCTGGGCAACTGTGCTTTTAAAAAGTAAATACAGTACAGAACTGACAATTTACAATAAATTGCACATAATTTATCTAAATTAATCCTGTATTTCCATGGACAATACTGTGCATCTCTGTTTTATTCATTGATTTGCTTTATCAAATATTTGCTAGGCTATACTATCTAAACAAATATGAACACAAATGAAATGCAATGAATGAACAGGGCAAAGTGATAATGTTTTAAACTACGCAAGCATCAGGTACCTTTCCATTCTGTACCTGTTCATTTCGATTAACTTAATAAACGTACAGGATAGGAAAGAATGTCGTTAGAAACAATTATGGAGTAATATTTCTGGCAATAAATCAGTTTCTTCAGACTGTCATTCTTAACAATAACAAATAATGCTAAATGTGTCCTCAAAGACAAAACATACCTACTAATTTTGCATTTTCAATTCTTTCAGCACTGAAAGAATTTGAATGACAAATTTGAATCTGGAATGTCATTATTTCATGTTGTGTGCCTGGAAAAGGGAAATGGGGTTTAGACTGGTAATATCTGCCAAGCATGTATGCGCACCAGCACCTGCTTAGCCAATACAGACCAACACCAACACATCTTGCTGCTGAGACCACATCCATCACAGGTACTGAGCTCCCCACCAAAGGAGCTGACGGAAGAAATGCCACCAATATAATCAAAGGCTCACAGCAACTTGGCTACACTCCCAATTCGCTGCTACCATTTATCAATCAAGAAGGTACGAAGCTGAAAACGGTGGCTAACAGGTTCTTTCCACCAACCATCAGGCTCTTGAACACTGCACAATACTGTCCTCATCAACTGTAATCTTTTATGAAATGTGTCTTTAATTTCACCTCAGACTTCGGGTGTTTTTACGGTATTGTGGTAAATCTGTACTTTATTGCATTTGCTACGGGCCTTTAAAGCAAGTAAGAATGCTCATTTTCTATATAATTGAACACTTTTGACTAGACCACCCCATGGACTCAAAGAGAATTTGGTAACCCTGGCAACGCCATTGCCTGTCAGCCTCTGGGAGCGGATTGGGACGAGGAGGCCTTTCTTTCTTTCTCTGTCTTGTCTGGCGGACGAAGGCTGTTGTCTTGGAACAAGGTAAAGAATATAGCTGCGGGGAAAAAAAATATATTCTGCCCCGACCTCTCCCCCCTCCAAAACAACACTGTTTTTGCAATCATTACAACCCACCTGGCGAATGCGGCCTGGCGGCTTTGGAGAAGTACCGCCTCCCTGCGGGGAGGAGGAGGAGGAAGAGGAGGAGGGTGGAGAAGAAGCCATTTTCTTCACACTCCCTCACAGTCTGTTGTGAAAGGCGATCTGTGGGTGGCAGCACGTCTGCACCGCGCTCTCCTTCCCTCTCTCTCTCTCTCTCTCTTTCACTGCAGCGTCTGGCTTTGCTCTTCTTTGACTGGATTGTTTTTGTACTCGGTTGATGAAAGCTCGGGGAGGGATAATGAGGTGGTTGATGGAGGATGACTTTTTTTTTTGGTGGTGGTGGTGGTGGGGGCTGGGGTGTGGTGGTGGTGTAGATGGGAGCTTGACCTTGTGGCGTTGCCAAAAGCTGTATGTCCGTGCGTCCCCCCCCCGGGTGGACTGCGGCAGCCGCTGTCGGCTCAGGCGGTGGCTCCACTCAGCTAGTCCGGGAGCCGGCGTCAGTGCCCGACGACAACAACACGCTGATGTGATCACGCACAGTACAGAATGGTGGACGGACAACCGCTCCGATCTGTCATTCTGCCCCCCACGCTCAACAACAAGGTGGGGCAGAAAGCTTTTACTTGCAAGATGCGTGCTGCAGAGGATTTGGCACGCTAATACCTTATCATGACGGCCGTTACTTTAATTATCAGTCTGATCAAAACATAATAAATGGTTTTGATCCCGATAATTACATGTTACACTTAGTGTGTTTTCTACATTTATAAATATAATGCCACTAATATATGACATATTACATATAAGCGAGATTACGTTTTTAAACATTAAAATGAAAATCACATTGTAAAATGAGAATTATTACAGTCCAACTTGTAAATCATTCAATAATCAGGGCGACACGGTTGCTGCCTCGCAGCGCCAAAGACCCGGGTTCGACCCTGACTCAGCTGCTGTCTGTGTGGGGTTTGTCCGGTCTCCCTGTGGCCGTGGGGTTTCCACAGGGCGCTCCGGTTTCATTCCACGTCTCAAAGATGTGCGGGTTTGTAAGTTAATTGGTCCCTGTAACATTTTGCAGAGAAGGTGGTATAACATGGAACTCGTGTAAACGGGTGATCAATTATGGGTGTGGACTCAGTGGGCCGAAGGGCTTGTTTCCATGCTGTACCTCCAAACTAAACTACAGTTGTTTTAGCTACACGAGCAGAAATGTTCATGTGTAAAGAATAAATGACAAATAGGTTTGCGTCATTTAAATAAATCCACATTTATGCTGTGCCTTAAATATATTTCCAATTTAACAACAGAATTGCGTTCTGAAAACGTGTCTTTCCCGTTGTACGGATAAAGTGCTTGAAAATGACGAATGATAACAGCCACAGTGACGCTGACTAATTCGTTGTTTATGGTGTTTCCTCCAGCAAATAGAGAGAACCAACAGTCCACGCTTGATTGTCATCTAAAGGAACAAATAATTGTGGAAATAATATCAGGAGACACCAGTATTTACTATTATAAAATAAAGATCTAACTTTGGTAGTATGAAATACTCAAACTTTCTGTCATGATTCTCACACAGTGCAATTAAAGCTTCTAATGATGTTTAGAATATATACTGCAGAAAGAAAGAGCTGTGTTCTTGTGCTAAACATCTTTGGAACAAAATTTCAATTTTCCCAAAACCAGCTGGATTATTCATCCATTGGAATTATGACCCCATGTATTATTAGTACATGGGAGTGTAGAAGTGCAGAAAATTGCAAAAAGGATATAAAACAAGAAAGAAAGAAATGCCATGGTCTCAACTGATGCATCCACTTTGGTGCAAATGCCCACTGATGCAAATTCTAGAGAGCATGCAATGGACACACTTTAAACTTTAGAGATACTTCTTAAAAAATCTGTGCCAATTTGATTGTAGAGAATGTTTTCAGAAATGGCTCAATTTTTTTTTGTTACTCTAAGCAAAGCAGTTGCCCAATCTTTAGGTAAAATTGTGGGTCAATCTAGAATGTTCTTGAATTGTGTATGGAGACTGGAGCCTCCAGTAATTATCTGTATATAGCAACAAAATAATACTACAAAAGTAGTGTAGTGTCCTTTCACATACTAAGTGTAGAGAATGACTCTTTTGCAGTATTATTCATATTGCTGCATATTTAATAGGATAGCTACCAGAGGAATAGCAATATAAAGCTATAACGGGCCACAATTGACACAGTAACTGAATAGGTTAATCACACAGCTGTTATGCAGTCAGTCCATTTTTATCAAGAATTTTCCAGCAACCTTGACAGTGGACTAAACAACAAAAATGCCTTGTTGGTCCAGAGGACAGTTTCACATCACTCACAATTTTATTCCAGGTGAAAATTAATTGCAATGACTACTACTCAGAGACCAGATTGTTGGATAAAAGGAAGGAGAGAAGAACGTGTGAATGAGATTTTACAGAATTGCCTGATAAAATTATCTGAAAAACATAACTAATTTTGTATGTAGCTCAGAAACCTTCTCGGGTTACATTAAATTTTATATCAATAGTAAATCTTGTTAATTCTTAAGCTCCAATAATGTCCAAGTCCAGATGCATGCTTTCTGTGGTAAGTCTGTGCGGGAATAAATCATTTGTGCTCATTTAGTTGATCATAGCTGAGACAACAGTCGGGTGCTATATATGACCTGTGGGCACTTTGCTGAAGTATGGAAAAATCACTTAGACCTATCAGTTCTGGCTGCAGTCCAGAAATCTGGGACATTAAATGAGCAGTGGATGACCTTGCATTATGAGCTTCCACAGTAAATTAATAAATAGAGTGTAAAGCTGTCAATTGGGAAGAAGAAATAATCAAATCTACGAGGTACCATTTTTTTATTGTTAACATTTTAAATGTATTGAAAAAGTTTAGAGCAGTATGGGCCAAACACAGGCAAATGGGACAAGCATAAAAGGGGTATCTTGGTCAACATGATTGAGTTGGGCCAAAGGTCCTGTTTCCAGATAAATCACCCAGGCCTGGTAAGATATATCCAAGGACACTGGGAATCTAGAGAAGAAATTACAGGCATACTGGCTGAGATATATGAATCATCATTAGATACGGGAGAGGTGAAGACTGGAGGGTAGTTAATGTTGTGCCTCTATTTAAACAGTCACAGAATCATAAGGCATGGAAACCGGACACAGTGAAACTAGTACGACGATTAGGGAGCGGGAGAGACCAAAAGTGCTGTTCAGTTTCATTGTATAACTCGTTATCACCTGGAACAGAGCCAACATTGTAGGCTCTATCTTTCCTGGATTATCATTACTTTTTGCATATATTTCATTTATTTGTTCTATATCTCTCACTATCACCATCTATATCTCTCACTATCCACATCTCTGATGACCTCTCTTGGACCCACAATACCTCAACACTGATTAAGAAGGCTCACCAGCGTCCCTTCTTCCCGAGGAGACTAAAGAAGGTCCATCTGTCTCCTCAGATTCTGGTGAACTTCTACCGCTGCGCCATCGAGAGCATCCTTACTAACTATCACAGTATAGTATGGCAACTTCTCTGTCTCTGACCGGAAAGCACTGCAGAGGGTGGTGAAAACTGCCCAACGCATCACCGGTTCCTCACTCCCCTCCATTCAGTCTGTCCAGAGCAAGCGATGTCTGCGAAAGGCGAGCAGCATCGTCAAGGACCAACCACAGACTGTTTACCCTCCTCCCATCTGGGAGGCGCTACAGGTCTCTCCATTCCCGGACCAGCAGGTTCAGGAACAGCTTCTTTCCTGCGGTTGTTACCCTACTTAACTCTGCACCTTGGTGACTGCCAGTCATCCCCCCCCGCCTCGGACGCTCCTTCCCCCAGTGACTGATCTCCCCCGAAAATTGCACTACTGCTACTCTATATACATATATATATTTTACTGTTCCATTATTCTGTGTTCGCACTTCTGGGTGAGATGCTAACTGCATTTCGTTGTCTCTGTACTTGTACACTGCACAATGACAATAAAGTTTGAATCTGAATCTATAGATCTTGTTTTCCTTTCCCCTGACTATCAGTGTGAAGAAGGGTCTCAACCCAAAACGTCACCTATTCCTTTCCTCCAGAGATGCTGCCTGACCCACTTAGTTACTCCAGCTTTTTGTGTCTGTCTTCAGTTTAAACCAGCATCTGCAGTTCCTTCCTTCCTACAGTACAGACCTGCCCTGTTCAGCACAGACTTCATGTGCCGAGGGCCTGTTCTTGTGCTATACTGTTCTATTTTTAATATAATGAAGAACTACTCACTCTCTTTTCTCTTCCATCGAGCATAAGATATGAAGGTTTGAAGCATATATTACCGGATTCAACAATAGTTCCTTTCCCATGTGTAGGAAGGAAATGCAGATACTTATTTACACCGAAGATAGGCACAAAATGCTGGAGTAACTCAGCGGGACAGGTAGCATCTCTGGAGAGAAGGAATGGGTGATGTTTTGGGTCGAGACGTTCAGAATGAGTCAGGGGAGAGCGAGTCTAGAGATATAGAAGGGTAAGGTGTGAAAATGACAAATCAAAGCTAATGATAAGGAAGTGTAGAATGGTTCATTGTTAGTTGAGGGGAAGGTGACAAGGAGGCATACAGTAAGTAAAATTAATCTGATGGTCAGTGAAACTAGTCGGAGAATTAGGGTGTGGGAGGGACTGAGTGAGAGGGAAAGGATTACTTGAAGTTAGAGTTTATTTCCCATTATTATCTTGAATGAACTAACATATTGAACTCATGGGAAACATGTTCCCGATGTTGGGGGAGTCCAGAACCAGGGGCCATAGTTTAACAATAAGTGGTAAGCCATTTGGAACGGAGATGAGGAAACACTTTTTCACACAGAGAATTGTGTCTGTGGAATTCTCTGCTTCAGAGGGCGGTGGAGGTCTCTGGAAACTTTCAAGAGAGAGCTAGATAGGGCTCTTAAATATAGGGGATATGGGGAGAAGGCAGGAATGGGGTACTGATTGTGGATCACATTGAATGGTGGTGCTGGCACAAAGGGCCAAATGGCCTACTCCTGCACCTATTGTCTATATTAAAGATTAATTCCTGATTTCCCATCTATTGTTGTTTTTTTTTTTATTATTTTTTTTTATTAGAAATATTTTACATTACAGTAATCTGCAATAACGTAAATTTATACAGTTCTTGTACCACTTCTGTTTTTCAACTTTAATAGAAAGAAAGGATAGAAAGAGCTAGCAAAGACAGTCAGTGAGTGAATGAAAACGTGGTCCAGGAACACACATGTAAACCTAAACCACAAGAAGTAGTTAAAGAAGAAAAGAAAAAAAGAGAAAAAAGAAAATAAGATAGGACAATGTGAAAGGGATGCACCTACTTCTTATCTTTACTCGCCCCTCGCCAGGTCCTAAAACCATTTATTATCAACATTTTGTTGCACCCTATGTTTGTAATAAGTCGATATATGGAGACCAAATCTTTTGGAATTGGTCTTGTTTACCTGCTAGGAGGAATCTCATATCTTCTAGATGTAACAATTCCGACATATTAGAAGTCCACATTTTTATTGTTGGCGTAGGAGCATTGTTCCAAAATTTCAGTATCAGTTTTTTTGCCGTTATTAAGCCATAACTAAGAAAACTCCTTTGAAACGCAGTCAGCTCCAAACTTGCTTCTATTGTTCCAAAAATAATCAATTCTGCATTCGGTTTCAGTTTTATTTTAAATAATTTAGTGAAAATTTCAAAAATTTCATTCCAAAATGTTTGAATTTTTATACAGAAAACAAAAGAATGTGCTATAGTTGATTCTTGGACTAGGCATTTATCACAGTTAGCAGAGGTATTTGGGTAAAATTTACTTAATTTAGCTTTTAAATAATATAATCTATGTAAAATTTTAAATTGAATCAGAGTATGTCTTACGTTAATCGAACATTTATGCACATATAATAGATGTTTATCCCAACTCTCTTTTGAGATTTTTATAGCTAGTTCCTGTTCCCATTCTCTTCTAATCCCGTCCGATGATGGAATTTCTATATTTAAAATGGAATTATATAGGTATGATATTAAATTAGCTGATTCCGCTTTTATATTCATTATCCCGTCTAATAGGTCAGGAGACATATTTTGATATTCTCGTGTATACTTTTTCAAATAGTCACGTAGTTGAAAATATTTGAAATATTGATTACTATTCAAGTTATATTTAAGTTGTAATTGGTGAAATGTTAAAAAACTTCCATTATCATACATATCTCCAAACGTTTTAATTCCTACTCTTTCCCAATTTATAAAAGCTCTATCATAGAAGGTTTAAACGAAGGGTTATTCATTATAGGTGAAAGAAGTGATAGATTTCTTAATTTTAACGTTAATTTTATTTGTTTCCAAATTCTAATTGTACTATGAATAATTGGATTTTTACTATATATTGTATTCTTCATTTTTGTTGGTGAGAGAAGGATCGCTCCTATGTTAAAAGGGGAACAGTCCTCTCTCTCCATTACTATCCAATCCACCTGCTGGGCCGAATTGTCCAACAGGTGAATCATATTTTTGACATTTGTGGCCCAATAATAATATAAAAAATTGGGGAGTGATAATCCACCAAATTCCTTAGGTTTACACAAATGTTTTCTTTGGATTCTGTGGGATTTATAGTCCCATATAAAGTTTGTAATATCAGCATCCAATTTTTTTGTTTAATTTTTTGGTAAGTATATCGGTATTGACTGGAATAGATATAAAATTTGTGGTAAAAAGATCATTTTTATAGCATTTATTCGGCCTATAAGAGACATCGGGAGGGTTTTCCAGAATTTAATCAGTGTGTTTAGTTTATTGAGTAAGGGCATATAGTTTGCATTAAATAGAGATTTATATTTTCTAGTAATTTCAATTCCCAAATATTTAAATTTTTGTGAAGCGATTTTAAAAGGGAATTTTAACAAGTGTGTCGATTCTTGAGGTTTAATCGTCATAATTTCACTTTTATTCCAATTTATTCTATATCCTGAAAAGGATCCAAATTCCTCGATTAAATTTAATATATTTGGTATACTAGTTTGTGATTTTGTAATATATAATAGTACATCATCTGCATATAAAGATATCTTATTATTTGAATATTTTGTATTGTACCCATGAATATTCGGATGTATCCTAATACTTTCCGCTAACGGTTCTATTACAAGAGCAAATAGCAGAGGTGATAATGAACACCCCTGTCTATTTCCCCTTGATAACTGAAATTTCGAGGACAACATATTATTAGTTAATATTCTGGCCGTTGGCCTATCATATAATAATTTTACCCAAGCGATAAAATTCACTCCCACTTGAAATGTTTGCAATACTTTAACCATATAATCCCATTCCACTTGATCAAATGCTTTTTCTGCGTCCAGTGAAATAATTGATAAGTCTTGCTCTTCGGTTTTATGTGAGTGCATTATATTAAACAGACGTCTCAGGTTATTGCTTGAGTATCTCTTTGGTATAAACCCTGTTTGATCCGGATTTATTAATTTACTAACGTAGTTACTTAGCCTTCTAGCTAATGTTTTCGCTAATATTTTTTGATCTGTATTTAACAGCGCAATAGCTCTATAAGAACCCGGATCTTCTAAATCTTTACCTTTTTTATGTATAAGTGTAATCGTTGACTCCGCCAATGTTTCTGGAAGTGTATGTTCTTTAAAAGCATATGTATACATTTTATGTAGTCGTGGTGTAATTATCTCATAAAATCTTTTAAAAATTCATTACTAAAACCATCTGGCCCTGGAGTTTTTCCATTCTTTAATGTATTTATTGTTTCTTCTATTTCCTTAGTTGAGACTTGTGCACCTAATTCCTCTTGTTCACTCACATTGAGTTTTGGGAGATTACAATTGTCCAGGAACTCTCTAACTTTGGTTCTATCTGCTACCGCTTTAGATGTATATAAATTTTGATAAAATTGAGCGAATCTTTTATTAATATCCTTATGTAGTGTTAACAATTCCCCTTTATCTGATTTAATCTTTAAAATCGTGTGGTCCTTTTCCCGTTTTTTCAGTTGTCGAGCCAGAAGCTTGTGTGGTTTATCCCCAAATTCAAAATTTTCCTGTTTTGTGATTTGAAATAATCTAATAACATTTGCTGATAATATTTTGTTTAATTTAAATTTCATTATTGTTATTTTATTATGTTTGTCTATAGTAGGCTCTTTAGCATTATCTAATTCCAATTCTCTAATTCGTTCTTCTAACTGCCTTTGTTCTTTCTTATTCCTTTTATTTAAAAAAGCTTGGTATGAGATTATAGATCCTCTAATAACTGCTTTGAATGATTCCCATAGTAGAACTGGTGAGGTATCTGGGGTGTCATTATTCTTTAAAAAAAGTTCCATCTGTTGTTTTAAATATATTTCCCCTTGTGGGTCATTTAAGATTTGAGGATTAAACCTCCAAAACGATTTATTAGAAGGCATTCCTTCTAATTTTAAAAAAAAGGTTAACGGGGAGTGATCAGAAATTATACTATTGTGATATTTTGATTTAATTGTATAGGGAATTAGTTTTGTATCCACTAGGAAATAGTCGATACGTGAATAACTTTTGTGTACCATTGAATAAAACGAGTATTCCCTTCCGACAGGGTTAGCGATCCTCCAAACATCTGTTATATTTGTATTTTTTATGTAAGTATTTAAGATTTCCCTGCTTTTAGATTTTGTGTTGCCCCTACTCTGTTGTGAAGATTTATCCAAATATGGATCTAAAACACAGTTAAAATCTCCCCCAATTATCACATTTTGATAATTGAACTGTAATTATATTCAGAATGTTATTAAAAAATTGAGGATTATCAAAATTAGGCGCATAAATATTTACCAAGGTAATTGGGGTAGCATGAATCTCTCCGGTAACTATAAGGTATCTCCCTTCCTTATCTGTCATGATATTCTTCGATTTAAATGGTATACCTTTTCGAATAATGATTGCTGTGCCTCTAGCTTTGGAAATATATGAAGATTGGTATTTGGCCTATCCAGTTTGCCTTCAATCTGGCTTGAGCTTGCAGTTTCAAGTGAGTTTCTTGTGGGAATATTATGTCCGTATTGAGTGACTTCAATTGTGCAAAAATCGTACCCCTTTTAATTGGTTCATTAGCACCCCTAGTATTCCAACTGCAGAATGTGATTCCTCCAAATTTCTTTTGTTTATCGTCTTGCATTTTGAATTATTTAATACCTTTTAAACATGTGATTTCCCATCTATTGTGTTGCGTCTTTTGCGCTTTTTTAAATTCTGCACTTTCTTTATAGCAGTAACACTATATTTGGCATTCTGTTTCATTTTTTGCCCTTGTACTGCCTTTATGTACTTATGTATGGTATTATTCAAAGGTTCAAATGTGCCTTTTTACTGCGCAAACTAAGTTTTTACTGTATTTTGGTACAAATGACAATAAATCAATACAATAAATATCATTACCACAATAATGGACTCCTTAATCAATACTTCAATACCACAGGTAGACAAAAGTGCTGGAGAAACTCAGCGGGTGCGGCAGCATCTATGGAGCGAAGGAAATGGGCAACGTTTCAGGCCGAAACCCTTCTTCAGACTGATGTAGGGTGGGGGGGGGGGGGGGCGGGGAAGAAGAAAGGAAGAAAGGAAGAGGAGGAGCCAGAGGGCTGAAGGAGAGGAGACATTAAGGGCTACCGGAAATTGGAGGTCAATGTTCATGCCGCTTGGGTATAGACTGCCCAAGTGAAATATGAGGTGCTGCTCCTCCAATTTCCGGTGGTGCTCACTTTGGCCCTGGAGGAGGCCCCGGACAGAAAGGTCGGATTCAGAATGGGAGGGGGAGTTGAAGTGCTGAGCCACCGGGAGATCAGGTAGGTTATTGCGGACCGAGCGGAGGTGTTCGGAGAAACGATCGCCAAGCCAACGCTTGGTCTCACCTATGTAGATCAGCTGACATCTAGAGCAGCGGATGCAATAGATGAGGTTGGAGGAGGTGCAGGTGAACCTCTGTCGCACCTGGAACGACTGCTTGGGTCCTTGAATGGAGTCGAGGGGGGATGTAAAGTGACAAGTGTAGCATTTCTTGCAGCTGCAAGGGAAAGTGCCCGGGGAGGGATGTCAATACCACATCCTTTTTCAGCACCCCAGCCCTCATCGTACTTGCAGATTCAGTACCCTGGAATGTTGATGTTCCAACCATGTGTCTATGATAGCAACAATATCATATTCCCAGATGCTAATCAACACTGTCATCCACCTTGTATGCTGTGAGCAGATGCTATAAGCATTGGTGACTTCGTTTTCCTTCTGCTTGGAAGAGGCATTTAGACAGGCAATATGCAAGATATCCAATGATACACCCATAATGTGGGCAAATGGAATTAGTGTAGATGGGCAAAGAAGTTAGCATGGACGGGATGCACCAAAGAGCCCATTTCTGTGTTGCATAGCCCAATGACTCATTGATTTAACTGTACCTCTCCCCCAAATGTAGGACTCTGTGTCCCATTACTCAGCCATGTTACAGAGAAACTGACAATACAATATCCCATTGTTCGGCAATCCCAATGGGTAGCACCTGGCTCACCGGAACTTTGTTTCTCACATTCCCTTTAAAAACGCTGGGGCCTTTTAAACCTACTCACACTCCTTTTAAACCTACTTGAGCTCCACGTCCTGCACTGCCTTTAAACACACTGTGACCCTGTTTACCCAGCCTTTAAACACACTGGATCCATTAGAATATTTGTTATATCATATATTGTTATTGAATGGCTTCTAAACAAAAGTTATTTAAAAATGTTTTAGGGTATTAGTCTGAGCAACATTCAGGTAAATCTACCAGTTTGGCACCACCAAAATCAAGACTGCTAGATTATTGGAGTTTTACTGTTATGTTACCTTATGAGTAAACTTCCCATAAGGAAGTTGGAATCCACATAGGTTCATAAGTAAACTGTCCAGTTCACACATGTCCCAACTTCTCCATAATTGGCCATAATGATCCAGAAATATGAAACCTTATGTCCTACACATTATTTTAGTTATACCAGTTTTGCATCTGGAAGCGTGTACGAAGGAACTACAGATGCTGGTTTAAACCGAATATAGACACAAAAAGCTGGAGTAACTCAGCAGGACAGGCAGCATCTCTGGAGAGAAGGAATGGGTGACGTTTCAGGTCATGACCATTCTTCAGATTGGTTAGGGATAAGGGAAACGAGAGATATAGACAGTGATGTGGAGAGATAAAGAACAATGAATGAAAGATGTGCAAAAAAGTAACGAAGTAAAGGAAACAAGCCATTGTCAGTTGTTTGTAGGGTGAAAATGAGAAGCTAGTGTGACTTGGGTGAGGGAGGGATAGAGAGCGAGGGAATGCCGGGGCTACCTGAAGTGAGAGAAATCAATATTCATATCACTGAGCTGTAAGCTGCCCAAGCAAAATATGAGATGCTGTTCCTCCAATTTGCGTTTAGCCTCAGTCTGACAATGGAGGAGATCGAGGTCAGAAAGGTCTGAGTCAGAATGGGAAGGAGAATTAAAGTGTCCAGCAACCAGGAGATCTGAAAAGTAAAAGGCATCTGAAAGCAGTTAGTATCCTGGAGTGACCAGTACTATGCGGGCAGACACTAGTAGAACAGCCTTTTGGGAGCGGCCATGTGGAGGTGCAAATTCTATGCAGTGGGTAAGTACGACGCTTTGACTTGAGAGTGCCGTGTGGAGGGTAAGTGCGAGGCTTTGGCATGAGAGGTCTCGGTGTGGAGGGTGACAGTCTAGTGCAGTAAAGAAGGCAATTAGGGCAGTGGTATGCTCCTCATGCAGGATGTGGGAAGCCAGGGAGACATCCAGTGTCCCTGAGGACTACATCTGTGTGAGGTGCATCCATCTGCGGCATTAGGGAACTGAAGCAGCAGATGGAGCCTCCAGGAAACTGACAATGTCATAGATAGCAGTTACAGTGAGGTCGTCATTGCCTCAGGTACATGCAAAAGGTAGACGGGTGACCACCAGAAAAGGGAGAGTGCAGCAATCCCCTGTGGCCATTCCTCTCAACAACAGGTATACCACTTTGGATACTGTTTGGGGAGATGACCAGTCAGGGGAGAGCAGCAGTAGTCAGGTCTATGCCGTTGCCCTTACTCTGGGGCACTGGAAGGAAGGGTGAAGCAGGCAGAGCCATAATGAAAGGAGCTTTGTTAGTTAGGGGATAGGCAGGAGATTCTGTGGCAGCGGAAGAGACTCTAGGATGGTGTGTTGCCTCCCTGGAGCCAGGTTTCAGAATAATTCAGAGTGGCTGCAGAACATTCCCGAAGAGGAGGACGAGCAGCTGGATGTCATTAGGCACGTTGGCACAAGTTGACATCAGTAGGCAAAGGGATGAAATCTTGCTGAGTGAATATAGGGAGCTAAGCAAAAGGTTTATGGAATGAGTTGCCAGAATTGGCCGGTGCATTCGGGTCATTCTGGATGGATTTAAGAGAGAGTTAGATAGAGCTCTAGGGGCTAGTGGAGTCAAGGGATATGGGGAGAAGGCAGGGACGGGTTATTGATAGGGGACGATCAGACATGATCACAATGAATGGCGGTGCTGGCTCGAAGGGCCGAATGGCGGTGCTGGCTCGAAGGGCCGAATGGCCTCCTCCTGCACCTATTTTCTCTGTTTCTATTTCAGGAGTTGGGCAGCAAAGGACACTGCAGTTGAGTTGAGATGCGATCATAGGAAGGATGGCGTTACAGCCAGGTAGGTGGGTTGAGGGAAGCTGCAAGGTGGGCAAGAGGGGCCTGCTAATGAAGGAGGGCGCTACCGGCGGAGTGCGGCGTGACCACAGCGGGCGGCAGCCGCCTTTGGCCTTGACGGCGGCCGCCTCTGACTCGTTTCTTGTTCCCTAGTTACCAGAGAGACGCGACCTGACGGATGTTGGTGGGATTTAACGCGTTGGTGGAGTGTTGTGCACAGGGAACGGTCGAATTGAGATCGCCGTGTGCGGTGGTGATTTAAGTCAGGATTTCGGCGAGAATCACTTCTGCTGGCAACTGCTGAGGAGATTGTCGACACAACTCGAGGGGGCACTGGGCCCGGTTTGATGTTGGGATGTGGACAAATGCGAGGTGAGAGGTCTACAAGTCAGGATTATTTAACCGGGCCTTATGAACTCGTAGGTGAGGTGTTGTAAAAAAAAAATGCTTATGTGAACATTATTAACACCACAGATCAGCTGCAAATGTCGAAGCGTTGAGGAAAAGAAACATACAGGAGTTATGTGCAAATGACAAAGTTCTAGAGTGGCTCAGCTGGTCAGGCAGCATCTTTGGAGGCAATGGGAAAGGCGACGTTTAGGGTCTGGACACATGGAGTAGTGGGGAGAAAGCTGGAAAAGAGGGAGAAAAGTCGGAGATGAAAAGGAGACAAACGATGTCAGATAAGGAAAATAGGGGGTGAAATGATGTCAGATGTCAGATAAGGAAAATAGGGGGTGAAATGTGTAGCCAGAGGGAGGCATACAGGTGGAAGAAGAAAGGGGGAAGTGGATAGGGGGTATGGATCGTGGGAGAAATTGATGTGGTGAACCTCTGTCTTCCCGGGTGTGGATATAGGTGCAGGGAAAAATAACAGATCACTGGAGATGATCCAAAGCCCGATCCACAAAAGAAAGAGATCTAACAATGAAAGAGGTGTATATTACAGGCATATAATGGTTTGGCATCTGATCCACCAGAGAGCTCCGTTTCCTGCATCCCTATATTTAACAACCTTATCTACTTTATGAGCAAGTTCCTGCCAGGCCTGTGTAAGATATGTGAGTTAATGAACTGAACATGAAGCATGAGCTATCTGTAGAAGATGAGCACAGAGCTTTCGGAAACATAAAAATCTAATTCATTGATTAATTGCTGATATCAATTTTCCATGAAGTGAAGCCATTGCACAATCTCCCATGTACTCTCCCTAATCAGGCTTTGTCCATCTAAATTCCTGTATATCCTATCCTTCAGAAAATCCTCTAGTAACTTTCCAACTACAGATGTTAAGCTCACTGGCCTATAGTTCCCAGCATTTCCCCAGCTGCCCTTCTTGAATAAAGGCTCAATATTTGCCACCCTCCAGTCTTCTAGCACCTCCCTGTATTTAAAGACGACGCGTAAATTTCAACCAGGGCTCCCGCAATTTCCTCTGGTTTCCCACAATGTCCTCCGATATATATGATCAGGCCCTGGAGATTTGTCTACCTTCATACACGACAGTACCAGCACCTCCGACCAATCCGCTGATCATCTAAAATCAGTACCCCGTTTCTGCTTTTTCACCATATCCCTTGATTCTGTTAGCCCTAAGAGCTATATCTAACTCTCTCTTGAAAACATCCAGTGAAATGGCCTCCACTGCCTTCTGTGGCAGAGAATTCCACAGATTCACAACTCTCTGGGTGAAAACGTTTTTTCTCATCTTAGTCCTAAATGGCCTACCCCTTATTCTTAAAATGTGACCCCTGGACTTCCTCAACATCGGGAAGGTGTAAGGTGTTGCACTTTGGGAGGTTGAATGTAAGAAGGGACGTCATCTTTCTATGTTCCCCAGGGATGCTGCCTGATCCGCTGAATTTTGCCAGCACTTTCTGTCTTTTGTTTAGAGTCATTGAGCTGTACAGCATGGCTAAGGGCTTGTCCACCAAAGTGTCTTCCTGAGATTGGCCCATATGCCGGCTTTTGATCCATATCATTCCAAACCTTTCCTATCCCATGTACCTGTTCAAATGTCTTTTAAAGTTTTGTAATTGTATTTGGCTCTTACACTTTCTATCACAACTTGATCTATATACTCGCCATCTTTACAGGGGCAAAACCTTTCCAAGGAGCAAAACAGCAAAACCTTTCCTATCCAAGTATATGTCCAGATAACTTTCAAACATTGTACTTGTACACGGATCTACCATGTCCTCTGGCACCTCGAACCATATACCCATAATCTTTACCAGAGCAAAATAAATGGAAGTTTATGATCCATAAAAGGGCTCAGACCCAAAAGGTCACCCATCCTTTTTCACCAGTCATGCTGCCTGACCTGCTGAGATACTCCAGCAATTTGTGTCTATCTTCAGAAGTTTATGATTGTTGGATATGAATTAGCTTAGCACTGCAGTTTGTGAGTATTTGGTAGTATTAAAAAATATATATATATCAAAATGTTGTGCTTTATATTTCTAACATTAAATTTATATTATGCATCTATTTCCTGCAGATTCTGGAAATACAAACAGAATGTTAGAGGAAGAGGATATCACGACCACTTCAGCTTATGCAAAATGTCAAGTATGTTTCAGATATGGTCCAGATAGTCTAAAATGGACAGTCTGTTGATCCGCATTAATCTTTCCCCTAGTCTATTTATCTCACTAATGATTATTATCCTGACATATTTGTTGGGCCAAAATGGCCAAAAGATCGTAAGAACGTAAGCATACTCTTTGCATGCTTCCTACTTGCTTTCCCATATGTATGTCTGCCACAAGCATATTTTTCTACAATACAATGGTCTCTTCATCTCGGCTGTTAAAGTAGATTGCAAATTAAGGATGCCCAGTACGGATGCCAGATTAGTGAGTAGTGCCTTCCAAACTGAAAGGACCCATTTATCCTAGCGCTGTTGACTGATCCTTTATCATGATTTTTGACTTTAGAGATACAGTGTGGAAACAGACCCTTAGGCCCATCATGTCTGCGTCGACCAGTGATCATCACATATACTAACACTATCCTATACACTGGGGACAATTTTACAATTTTACGCAAGCCAACTAACCTACAAACCTACACATTTTTGGAGTGTGGGAGGAAACTGGAGCTCCTGGAGAAAACCCACGCGGTCACAGGAAGAACGTATAAACTCTGTAGAGACAGCACCCATAGTCAGAATCAAATCAGGGTCTCTGGTGCTGTAAGGCAGCAACTCTACCGCTGCGCCACTGTGCCACCCTCATGGAAACAGGCCCTTCGGTCCGCGTCTACACTGACGTTCAATCATTCGTTCACATTCCGCTTCTGCATCCATTCCCTACATAGTAGGGGAAATTTGTAGAGGCCAATTAAACTAGAAATTGTATATCTTAGGGTTATGGGAGGAAACTTACACGGTCACAGGGAATCATGTAAACTCCACACAGACAGAATCTGAGGTCAGGATCAAACCCGGGTCTCTGGCGCTGTGAGGCAGCAGCTCTACCAGCTACTCCACAGTGTCGCCCTCAGCATCATGCTAATATATTACCCTAATGTCATGCGCTTACCTTATCTGGTTATCTTTTATTGGCAGTTTAGGGAAGCAGCTTAAAACATTTTGGGGAAACCTAAATACACAATATCTAGTGGTTCTCCTTAATCCACTTTTAACCTGCACCAATGTGCAATGGAAAATGAAGCTCGACACAAAGAACTGCAGATGCTGGGTTTACTGGAGAAACTCAGCAGGTCAGACAGCATCTCTGAAGGACATGGATAGGCAACATTTTGGATCACAATCTACTTAAGATAATCTGAAGTGGAATATGAATGTAGAATATAGAACAGTACAGCTCAGGAAGAGAACTTCTGTTCCATTATGTCTGTGCTGAACATGGTCCCAAGTTAAACCATTCTCTCTTGACTACACGTGATTCACTTCTCTCCATTCCATGCATATTTATGTGGTTATCTAAAAGTGTTTTAAATATCATGATTGTATCTGCTTTCACCACCGCCCCTCACAGAGCATTCCAAAATTAGCTTGATAATAGGAAGCAGTGGGTGATGATTGAGAAATAAACACAAAATATGGTGGGAAAAGTCAGCAGGACAAATAGCATCTGTGGAAAGAAACCGTTAATGTTTCAGATTGAAGACCCTTCATCAGAGCTGAAAAAGAGAGGGTAAGTAGTCTTAATGGCAGTGAAGGTAGAAAAGGGTAGAACAAGTGGAATGTCTAATAGGCTGAAATGATGCACAGACAAAATGTAACTGGCCATTCCACGGCTACATTATTATAGAATCCTAGTCTAACAGCATGGAAACAGGTCCTTTGGCCCAACTTGCCAATACCAGCCAATATGCACATCTACACTTGCCCACCTGCCTGCATTTTGCCCATATCCCTCTAAACCTGTCCGATCCATGTACCTATATCAATGTTTATTAAACGTTGCAATAGTACCTGCCTCAACTATCTCCTCTGGCAGCTCGTTCCAAACACCCACCACTCTTTGTGAAAAAAAAGTAACCCCACAGTTTCCTATTAAATCATTGCCCCCTCACTTTAAACCTATGTCCTCTGGTTCTCGATTCCCCTACTCTGGGCAAGAGGCTCTGTGCGTCTACCTGATCTATTCCTCTCATGTTTTTGTACACCTCTATAAGATCACCATTCATCCTCCTGCGCTCCAAGGAATAGAGTCCGAGACTGCTCAACCTCTCCCTATAGATCAGGCCCTCGAGTCATGGCACATCCTCGTAAATCTTCTTTGCACCCTTTCCAGCTTGACAACATCTTTCCTATAACAAGGTGTCCAAAAATGAACACAATACTCTAAATGCGCCCCCACCAACATCTTATACAACTGCAACATGACTTCCCAACCTCTATACTCAATACTCTGACTGATGAAGGCCAACGTGCCAAAAGCCTTTTGACCACCCTATCTACCTGGGATGGCACTTTCCCGTACTCCTAGATCACTCTGCTCTACAACACTCCCCAGAGCCTTGCAGTTCACTGTGTAGGTCCTGCCTATGTTAATTCTCCCAAAATGCAACATCTCACATCTCTCTGTATTAAATTCCATCAACCATTCCTCAGCCCACCTGCCCAACTGATCAAGATCCTGCTGCAATTTTTGACAACCATCTTCGCTATCTACAATACCACCCATTTTTCTTGTCTTTATTAGCAGGGACATAGAATGAAAGAGAGGAGGTTATGGTACAACTGTATAAAACATCATTTGATCACAGCTTGAAGGATGTGTCTGCACAGGAAAGTGTGCACAGGGGATTGACCAGAATGTTGCCTAGGATGGAGTGTGTTAGTTATAGATAGTCTAGGTTTGGAGCAGAGAGAGCTGAGGTGGGTCCTGATTGATGCAATAACAATTAAGAAGCAGAGATAAGGTAGAGAGTGACAAACATTTCCTCTTGTTAGAAGTGTTTATAACCAAAGAAAATAGGTTGAAGGGAAGGGATAGGACATTTAGAGAGCACTGGAGGAGGAGGATTTTAATTTAGAGAGTAGTTGAAATTGGGAACACACTACATGAGAGGTGATTGTGGCAGACCGTGCACAATTAGAAGCACATTGTGCTTATTTGTTTATGATTTTTGCTGCTAATAGTAGGCAAGGATGCTCACAGCCCTTTCTAATTTAGCACATTTCTACCAGGCTCCCTCTCTGTCTTTTCCACTCCAAGGAAAATAAATGCACCCTCTCCAGTTTCTCCTCATGACTGAAAAGCTTTGTCCCAGCAAAGATTACCATGAATCTCCTCTGCACCTTCTCCAGTGCAACCATGCCTTCTTATAGTGTAGTGAACAATAGACAATAGGTGCAGGAGTAGGCCATTCGGCCCTTCGAGCCAGCACCGCCATTCAATGTGATCATGGCAGATCATCCCCAATCAGTACCCCGTTCCTGCCTTCTCCCCATATCCCCTGACTCCACAATTTTTAAGTGCCCTATCGAGCTCTCTCTTGAAAGTGGACAGTTAGTTCTTCAATTGTAGTCTAACTGATATCTTATTAAGTTAGACAAGAATCTTCCAACTCTTCCAACTCTTCGATGTCTCAGGCAATTAAATTGAGCTGTTTATGTATGTAAGAAACAGTGAGGGGTTCTGCACTGATTCCTGCAGTGCATCACAGGGCACAGCTTTCCCATTGCAATGAACAAACTTCCACCATCACTCTCTCTCTCCTGTTACCAAGTCAAATTTTAATTCAATTTGCTGTGGAGCCAATCAACCTAACTTCCATTTGAACCACAACCCTTTTGATGTTGTTGCAGAAGGTTTGCAACAGAAGACTCCAATTCGTTTCAACTTTTTAAACATTGTTATTAAGTTCAAGTTCAAGTGAGTTTATTGTCATGTATCCCTGATAGGACAATTAAATTCTTGCTTTGCTTCAGCACAACAGAACATAGTAGGTACACAAAAATGCTGGAGAAACTCAGCGGGTGCAGCAGCATCTATGGAGCGAAGGAAATAGGTAACGTTTCGGGCCGAAACCCTTCTTCAGGCTGATAGGGGGTGGGGAGAAGAACATAGTAGGTATTGACTACAAGGCATTCTATAAATATATACACACACATACATATACACACATAATTATATTACTTCATGCAATTAAGATTTAGCACACAAATTGAAGCAAGAAAATAGTTAAGCTAAGGTCTTCCAGGATCCTGTAGACTCTGAAGCTATGCTTCCTATCCAACAAGTATAATATATATCCCAATATCAACTCCAGGAAGCATAACCTTATTCTTGCAGTTAGTCAAAAAAATAATCAATTTTATGGTCTTTCATTTCCAATCTTCAGTAACCAGCCCCCTTTACGTAACAGAGGACTCTTTAGCCCACAATGTTTGTGCCGAACATGAGGCCAAGTTAAACTGATCTCATCTGCCTGTACATGATTCATATCCTCCTATTCCCTGCACTTCCCTGCGCCTATCCCTGAGCCTCTGAAGCGTCACTATTGTATCTGTCTCCACCACCACCGCTGGCAGTGCAATCCAGGCCCCCACCACTTCCTGTGTAAAAAAAACACCCCACACATCTCAATTAAACTTTCTCCCTCTCACCTTATAGCTATGCCCGCTAGGGTTTGACATTTCCACCCTGGGACATAAAGGGTTCTGACTGTCTCCCCTATCTATGCCTGTCATAATTTTATATTGTTCTATCAAGTCTCCCCTCAATCTCAGCCATTCTAGAGCAAACAATCAAAGTCTATCCAACTCCTCTCTGTAGCTGAAACCCCCTAATCCAGGCAGCATTCTGGTAAACCTCTGCACCCTATCCAAAGCCTCCATATCTTTCCTGTAATGAGGCAACCAGAAATGATCAAAAGCGCAGCAAATTACTTTCCAAATCACCTAAGGTTCAACTTTCGTTCTTTACCATTTATCATTTACCATTTGCTCTGTATCTTTAAAGAAAAATCAGTTTAACAGCAAAATAGTGCGGTAGTGTTGTAGATTATTCTAGAATGGCAAGACGCTTAACAGCATTGATGTGTAGAGCTATCATGGAGTCCAAGTTCACAGCTCACTATAGGGGGCAACACAAGTAGATACTGAAGCATGCTAAAGAAAGCATATGGTATGCTCACCTTCATTGCTTGGGGCATTGAATATAAAAGTCAGGAGGTCATGATGCAGCTCAATAGGACTTTGGTTAGGCCACATTTGGAACATTCCATACAGTTCTGGTCGCCCCATTACAGGAACATTTCTGAAGGCTTTGGAAGTGGGTGCAGAGGAGGTTTACCCGAATGCTGCCTGGATTAGGGGGTTTCAGCTACATGGAGAGGTCTAATAGACTTGGATTGTTTTCTCTGGAACATCGGAGGTTGAAGGGAGATTTGATAGAAGTATATAAAATTATGAGAAATTATGGTGATGTAAGAAATAATGGAGATGTGTGGAGCAGGTTTTTTCCACAAATGATGGTGCGGGCATGGAACACATTCTCGGAAGTGGTGGTGGAGGCAGATATGACAGCGGTATTTAAGATGCTTTTGGAAAGGCCCTTGAAAGTTTAGGAATAATGTGATACAGATCATTTGCAGGCAGATGAGATCAGTTCAGCTAGGCATCACATTCAGCACAAATAATATGGGCAAAAGGTCCTTTTCAATGTTCTATTGTTACTAAAGAATATAAATTTCTGACCGGAAGCTTACTTGTGGACTTTATCAAGGGTCATCAACTGTAACCCCAGATGAAACCTTGTATTTTTGTTTGATAATTAATTTACTCCATGTATTCTTGTCCAAAAACAATGATACCATTACTTATTATTGTCAATTCAGGATGAATTACGCAGGACGGTTGCTGTCAGAGCGATGAAACAGTCTACAAATGAAGAAAATTACGTTGCAGATTTTGACTATGGTGAGAATTTGCTAATACATACCATAAACTGTAGCAATGTATCTATTTTCAATCTCGTCAAGTATCCACATTCAAATTGATTGGAATTAATGTTGTAAATCTCAATTACTTTCATAAGTTTATCTTTTTTGCTTTAATAAAAATTGGAGCATCCAAAATATGCAATGCTAAGTGTTGGAATCAATGAGAATTTTCCGGCCAACGTTTAGTAGCATTAGCCAAGTTTTAATTTTTTTATTCACGAACCTATGAAATTCATGAAATGTTAGTTTCAACTGGAATTGCAGAGGGGTGGGAACCAGAGCAGCAGGTCAGCAAATGGAAAGTCTGATGAGAAAGTGCAAGTTGTGACAAGTAAATCTCAAAGGAAGGAATTCATGAATATGAGGATAACGAAGGATGTGATGTGCTTACTTCAATGCAAGGAGTATTGTGGGTAAAGCTGATGAACTTGGAGCCTGGATCAGTGCTTGGAATTATGATGGTGTAGCCATTAAAGAAACTAGACAGCGAGAGGGACACGACTGGCAACAAACTTGCTTCGGTTTCGATATTTCAGACGTGTCATATGCTGATAGAATGGAGCGGCTGGGCTTGTATACTCTGGAATTTAGAAGGATGAGAGGATATCTTATTGAAACATATAAGATTAAGGGTTTGAACACGCAAGAGGCAGGAAATATGTTCCCGATATTGGGGGAGTCCAGAACCAGGGGCCACAGTTTAAGAATAAGGGGTAAGCCATTTAGAACGGAGATGAAGAAAAACTTTTTCACACAGAGAGTTGTGAGTCTGTGGAATTCTCTGCCTCAGAAGGCGGTGGAGGCTGATTCTCTGGATGCTTTCAAGAGAGAGTTAGATAGGGCTCTTAAAGATAGCGGAGTCAGGGGATATGGGAAGAAGGCAGGAACGGGATACTGATTGTGGATGATCAGCCATGATCACATTGAATGGCGGTGCTGGCTCTAAGGGCCTACTCCTGCACCTATTATCTATTGTCTATTGTCTAGGATAGAGAGGGGATAAAAGAGATGGAGTTGCTGCTATACTAACCAAGGAGAACATCACAGGAGTACTCAGCGAGTACATACTGGAGGGTACGTCTACAGAGGCAGTATGGGTTGAGCTCAAATATAAGAAAGGAGCAATTGCTCTAATGGGATTATATTATAGGCCACTGAATAGCCAGTGGGAGATAGATCCGACATGTTGACAGATTAAGTAAGGATGCAAGAATCACAGGGTTATTGCAGTGGGTGACTTTAACTGGCATTTTGACTGTTAATGACTGGCATTTACTCAGGGCAAGAGGATTAGACAGGGTACAATATGTAAGGTGTTTCCAAGAAGGCTTCCTTAAACAGTATCACGATAGTCTGGCTCGAGGAGGCACCATACTGGACCTTATATTGGGAAACAAGCCTTGCCAGGTGACGAGAAGGAGAATTTGGAGATAGTGATCACAACTCCATAGGTTTTAAGATTGCTTTGAGTCGGGACAGGTCTGGATGTTGGGGGAAAGTTTTTAAGTGGGGCAAGGAGGGTAGATCGGGAGCATTTGTTATTTGCTACATCCACAGATGACATATGGGAGTTGTTTAAAGGGAAGCTAATCAAAATACAGGATCAGCATGTGTAATGATGTGACCCGAACACACATTTAGATACAACACATAATTATTAAATCACTTACAGCATAGGATCTGAAGTACGTTACAGCTCCAAGCTGCTACATCTACTGACTGGCGTATGCTTCTTCTTCTTCTTCTGTCGTATGTCTTTTAGACCTGCAGCTCCGTTGAGGCGAGCCAGGCCAACGTGTCATCGTCCAGGTCAATCAGACCTCGTTCACCATTCGGTGGCCGGTGTTTGGGGCAACTGGTGACTATGTGTTCCACTGTCTGTGTTGGGTCCCCACACTCACAGGAGGCGCTGTCCACGAGGCCCCACCTCTTCATCGCTACTCCATAGCATCCGACGCCTGTCCACTGCTTTCGGGGCAGGTCCTGGCCAGGGACGTCCATGGGGTCATCGATGTAATGGTGTAGCCTAGATGGTTCCGCTGACTTCCACTGGTCTCTCCATCTCGTCTTGACCCAGGCGGCCTTAGAAGCGTCAGCCGGTGTTGTGCAGAGCAGCTCTTGGGCTTGCGTGGCAAAGGGGTGCCGTGACTTGAGGCGCACTCGTCGTGGTGTCTCTGTGACGATCTGATGGAGGAGGTGGGATTCACTGGTCTGTGCCTTTCTAGAGAGTGCCAGCGTGGCTGCTTGTCTGATGTTGGCTGGGGCGATGCCAGCGAGGACGGGCAGTTGGTTTACTGGGGTGGCTCGTAGGCATCCGGAGACAGTCCACAGGGCGCTGTTGAGGGCAGCATCCAGCTTCTTGGTGTGAGGGCTACGGCACCAGACCGGGGTGCAGTACTCAGCGGCTGAGAACAGCAGGGCCACTGTGGACATGCGCAGTGGCGTATGCGAACTTTTAATATTATAAAGCACGTACTAGGCGAAGCTACTACTAACAAACACTATGATTGGCTAGCATGCAATAGCCAATCTACATCTCTTCTTGTAGAAGTAAAGAAACACCGGCGGCTAGGCAATATAAACGGTATATTAAGAACATACCAGCAAAGTTATACAAAATCGGCATATCTAAAAGGTGGCCTACAAACCCGTCCGGCACTCGTGCGGTAGGAGACCGCCTCACCTCCTTTTGCGGGAGAAAAGACCGGGGAGGGGAGTGGGAGAACAACCGGCGACCCGACAGGGAAACGAAATAGACGAGCCAGGCGGCAAACGACACGGGGAGACCGCGGTAGGAACAGCGGTTAGAGGTGGGGAAATTGGACCGACTGTTGGAGTGAGCACGAGGCGCGGGGCATCGGGATAGGGAGTCGCAGGACGCGGCTCCTGCACAGGAAGGATGTGTTGACAGTTGCGTCCGTAGATGACGCCGTCCACTTCGACCAGATATGAACGTGGTTCTTTGGCAGGGTCGTGGATGTGTCCCAGGCGTGCATGGCCCTTGTCGGTTTGCAGACGAACGACTTGTCCACGCGCAAGAGGTTTAAGTGGCTTGCTGGACTTGTCGAAGAACCGCTTCTGCGTGTCACGTTTGATTTGCAGTTGTTTCTGAACCGCAGGCGGGGAACGAACTTGTGGCTGCAACAGCTGCTGGAAGACAGGCAGGGGGCCACGGGTTTGGCGAGACATCAGTCGTTGGGCAGGAGAACCTAGTATGGGATCCTGTGCAATGTCCCGTAGATTGAGTTAGTCCAGGTACACGTCGGATTTGACAAGGTATGATCGTTCCACGAGTTGTTTTGCACTCCGAACGGCGCGTTCGGCGAGTCCGTTGGACTGCGGGAACTCGGGACTGCTGGTAACGTGTTGAAAGTCCCATCGTTTAGCAAAGTTTTTAAAGGCTTGGCTGGGGAACTGCCGTTGTCAGACTGAATACGAGCAGGAGAGCCATGTACGGAGAGGTGCAGTTGCAGCTTCTCAATCACTGCCTCCGAAGAAATGGTATTTCGCACCAGCCTGAGTAAGAGTCAACAAGAACCAGATAGTGTTTCCCGTGCCACTCGAAGATGTCGGTGGCTAACGAGGACCATGGGAGAGGAGGGACTGCTTGTGGCAGTAAGGGCTGCTTCTGCTGATGTGGCGTCAGGCTTTTGCAGACAGCGCACGTTTCGGTTCTTTCGCGTATGTATTTGGTCATACCGGGCCAGTAAAACTTGCTTTGCGCCCTCTGGAGGGTTGCCTCCACGCCGTGGTGGTCCCTGTGGATGTCGTTATAGTATTCGTCCCGGAGGGTGGCTGGAACCACTGCCTTGTGACCCTTGACTATGATTCCGTCCTGTAGCACTAGTTCATCACGAACCAGGAAGTAGGGGCGTATTTCGAGCGGGGTGTTGGACTGTTTGTCGGGCCAACCGCGCCTGATTGTAGACAGCAATTGTAAAGTCTCATCAGCAGCCGTGTGTTCAGCTGGGCTGCTTAAACGATCAGTTGGCACAAACGAGACCTTCATGACCGAGAATTCGTCCTGTGCAGAGAGTTGCTGTTCGTTGGTTCTGGTCTCCAACTGGAGGCGTGGGTTCGAATCCCACTTCTGACACCATGTAATGATGTGACCCGAACACACATTAAGATAAACACATATTCATTAAATCACTTACAGCATAGGATCTGCAGTACGTTACAGCTCCGAGCTGCTACATCTACTGACTGGCGTATGCGAACGCTTGATATTATAAAGCACGTACTAGGTGGAGCTACTACTAACAAACACTATGATTGGCTAGCATGCATTAGCCAATCTACAGCATATTCCAGTAAGGAGGAGGGATAAGGACAGCAAGATAAGGGAATCGTGGATGACAAAGGAGGTTGTAAATTTGGTCAAGAAGAAAAATGATGTGTACGTCAGGTTTAAGAAGGTGGCATCAGGTGGGGCTTATGAGGAATATAAAGCGAGCAGCAAATAAATCAGGTGGGTGATTAGAAGGGCCAAAATTTGCCATGAAATGTCATTGGTGGGATAGATTCAGGAAAATCCCAAGTCTTTTTACATTAAAAATAAGAGGGTGACCAGGGAGAAGGTAGGAGCACTCAAAGATAAAGGATGAAAATCTTTGATTGGAGTCGGAGGTGAGGTACTGAACGAGTACTTTGCATCTGTATTCACTGAGGAGATGGACTTGGAGGACAGTGAGGTCAGTGTGGAGAATACAAATATGCTAAAGCAGTTTGGGATCAAGGAGGAGGAGATGCTGCGGCTCTTGAAGAATGTTAGGGGGATAAGTTCCCAGGGTCTGATGGGATCTATCCCAGATGATTGAGGGGGAGCAAGAAAGAAAAAATGTCACCAGAACGTGCACCTAAGATAGCAATGACATGGCAAGCTGACGGAAGAAGGACAAGAGGCCAACCTAAACACACATGGAGGCGAACATTCCAGAAGGATTTGGAAGCCCGGGACAGCAGGAACGGGGTACTGATTGGGGATGATCAGCCATGATCACATTGAACGGTGGTGCTGGCTCGAAGGGCCAAATGGCCTACTCCTGCACCTATTGTCTATTGTCTATTGAAGTAGAGAAAATCTAGGGAACTAGAGGCTGGTGATCCGGTGATCAGTGGTAGTTTAACTATTGGAGAGAATTCTTTGAAATTTACTCCCAATTGAAGGAGAACACGCTAATTAGGGATAGGCAACGCGGTATTGTTGTCCAGAAATGCTGCCTGTCCCGCTGAGTTACTCCAGCATTTTGTGTCTACGTTAGATTTGAACCAGCATCTGCAGTTCTTTCCGACACGGCATTGTATGCAGCAGGTTGTATCTCATTAACTTGATTGAGGCGACAACATAGATTGATGAAAGTAGGGGGGTGAATGTTGTATACTTGGATATTAGTAAGCTCCCTCATGGTAGGCTGATCCAGAAGATTAAGATGTACAGGATACACAATGACTTAGACTATAGACAATAGACAATAGGTGCAGGAGTAGGCCATTCGGCCCTTCGAGCCAGCACCGTCATTCATGGCTGATCATCCCCAATCAGTACCCCATTCCTGCCTTCTCTCCATATCCCCTGACTCCGCTATTTTTAAGAGCCCTATCTAGCTCTCTCTTGAAAGCATCCAGAGAACCTGCCTCCACCGCCCTCTGAGACAGAGAATTCCACAGACTCACCACTCTCTGTGAGAAAAAGTGTTTCCTCGTCTCCGTTCTAAATGGCTTACTCCTTATTCTTAAACTGTGGCCCCTGGTTCTAGACTCCCCCAACATCGGGAACATGTTTCCTGCCTCTAGCGTGTCCAAGCCCTTAACAATCTTATATGTTTCAATGAGATCCCCCTCATCCTTCTAAACTCCAGAGTGTACAAGCCCAGCTGCTCCATTCTCTCAGCATATGACAGTCCCGCCATCCCGGGAATTAACCTTGTAAACCTACGCTGCACTCCCTTGGTTGTATGGATTCAAAATGAGCTTATTCATAGAAGACTGAGGGTTGTGGCAGAAAGTAGAGACTCTGGCTGGAGGTATATGACCAGTGGAGTTCTGCAGAGGTCTGTGCTGGGACCTCTGCTGTTTGTGATAAATGACCAAGACATAAATGGAGATGGTTTGGTGAGTAAATTTGCTGACAACACCAAAATTGGAGGAGATGCAGATAGTGAGGATCTAGATTTGCATCTACGCCCCAGTTAATAATGAATAAATCTCCTGCTGCTACTACCCTGTTGCTTTTACAGCTTTCTGCGGTCTACTTACATATCTGTTCCTCTATTCTTGCTGACTATTGGGAATCCTGCAATATAATCCCATTAAAGTGACCATCCTTTTCTTATTACTAAGATCTCCCCATGTAGTCTTATTAATCGATCTCTCCAGGATATCTTTCCTAAGTACTGCCTTAAAGCTCTCCCTGATCAGCAATGTAATTTCCCCCGTTCCTAACTCCCTCTGTCACGCCTGAAACTTTTGTACACCGGAACTGTAGCTGCCAGTCCTACCCTTCCCTCAACTTCATTTCCGTAATTGCAACAATATCATGATCTCCTGGGCTGATTCATGCTCTCAGCACATCTGAATGACCTGTGAGACTACTTGCATTAAAGTTAATGCAGATAAGAGGACCGGTCCTCTCATGCTTCGCTTACTGTCTCTGCCTAATGGTCCTGCCTGTTCTATTTTATATTTTCTACATATGGTTTAGCCTTTCTAACTGTAATCCTGATCCAGTTTGTGTTTCCCCAGTTTAAACCCTCCTGAGTAGCACAAGCAAACCTCACTGTGAGGATTTTAGTACCTTTCCAATTTTTATTTCTAAAGACCACCAGATGGGTTTTTATGACAAACCATTATATCTACAGCCATCATGATGGAGGCCAGCACTTTTTAAAAACAGATTTAGTTGATTATTTGATTTTAAGTTCTCCAGCTGAAAAGGTAGGATTTGTATTTCACAAAAAAAGATATTCAGTTGAGCTTATTGCCACGTGTACTGAGGTACAGTGAAAAGCTTTTGTTGTGTGCCAACCAGTCAGTGGAAAGACAAAACATGATTACAATCAAGCCATTCACAGTGTATAGATACATGTTTTAGGGAATAACAGTTAGTGCAAGGTAAAGCCAGTAAAGTCTGATCAAAGATAGCCCAAGGGTCACCAATGATGTAAATAGTAGTTCAAGACTGGTTGTGGTAGGATGATTCAGTTGCCATATAACAGCTGGGAAGAAATCTGAATCTGGAGGTGTGTGTTTTCACATTTCTATACCTTCTGCCCGATGGGAGAGGGGAGAAGAGGGAATGGCCAGGGTGCGACTCGTCCTTGATTATGTAGCTGGTCTAGCCGAGACAGCGTGAGGTGTAAATGGAAGGGAGGTTGACAAAATTGCTGGAGAAACTCAGCAGGTGCGGCAGCGAAGGAAATAGGCAACGTTTCGGGCCGAAACCCTTCTTCAGAAGGGAGGTTGGTTTGTGTGATGGTCTGGTCTGCGTCCACAATTCGCTGCAATTTCTTGCGGCCTTGGATGGAGCTGTTCCCAAACTAAGCTGTGATGCACCCTGTTAAAATGTTTTCTGTGGCGCATGTGTAGAAGGTTGGTTGATGGTCACTGGAGTTAAGGAGGAAATAGGTAAAATAAACATAGTAAAAGAAGAAATTCATGGTTTATCATCTTTGAAAGTGGATAAATATGAATGAATGAATGAATACTTTATTGTCATTATAACATGTAAACATGTACAACAAAATTAGAAATGCCAACCAGTCAGTGCACCATTCACACATTTTCTAAGAGCAAAAGTCTAAGATAAACAACTAAAATAGATAACATGAAAAAAAACACATTCTTCTGTCGATTTCACAGTCCCTTTGGTGCGTAGCACACCTGCACTCATTTGGTGGCTACATTAAGTGTAGTTATTGCTGTGGGATAAAAACTGTTTTTGAGTTTGTTTGTCCTTGTCCTCATTGATCTGTACCGTCTGCCTGACGGCAGCAGTTCAAACAGGGAGTGACCGGGGTGGAAAATGTCCTTTATGATCTTCTGGGATTTTTTGAGACAGTGGGAACTGTGTAGGTCCTCCAAGGTGAGGAGAGGGCAGCCGATAATCTTCTGGGCATTGTCAATAGCCCTCTGGAGCGCTTTCCTCTTAGCCGCTGTGCAGCTGGTGTACCACACGCATACACAGTATGTTAAGATGCTCTCTATTGAGCACCGATAAAAGGATAGCAGCAGTCTCTGGGTGATGTTGTTCTTCCTGAGCACCCTCAGGAAGTACAGTCTCTGCTGGACCTTTTTTCAGCAGCGCAGAGGTGTTCACGCTCCAAGTCAGGTCCTCCTCAATGTGGATTCCCAGGAAGCGGAAATCCGCCACTCTCTCCACACAGTCCCCATCGATGATTAGTGGTGTAATGTCCGTTTCCAGGTCTGTAAATATCCAGGTCTGTTAGAATATATGGAACTACGGCTAAGAAAGCACATTAATGTCTCTACTTCCTCAGAAGATAAAGCAAGTTCAGCATGTCTCCAATGACAATTATCAACCGTAGAAAGCATCGATTGGGATTCATCACAGCCGGGTTTGGTAACAGCTTTGTGCAAGATTGCAAGAAATTATAGAGGGTTGTGGATGTAGCCCAGTCCATCACACAGACTAGCTTCACCCCCTCATCATCGATCCCATCTACACTTCATAATGCCCTGCGAAAGCAGCCAACATAATCAAGGACTTTTACACTCCAGTCATTCCCTCTATTTCCCTCACCCTTCGGCAGGATATACAAATTTGAAAGCTCGTACCACCAGATCCAATCTACCTTCGATTTTACCAGCATTTGCAATTCTTTCTTAAACACCAGATTCAGGAACAGCTTCTTCTACTCTTCATCACTGTTATCAGACTACTGAATGGTCCTCTCATGAGGACAGGGAGCATTCTCCATCTTCCAACCTTCATTGCAATTCTTCTCTGTAACTGTAATGCAATAATGCTGTAAAATATTTTGCATTCTGGGTATATTTTTCTCTCTGCACTTGTGCATGATATATATTCCATCTTTGGAAATGTGCTGATAATGAAACCAACTTTGTGGAGAGTTCCATAAATTGCTGTTCAAGCTCCAAGCCCCGTAGCTCAAGCAATTCTAGCTGATAACATTTCTTGTACCCATGGATGGTCAGATCTGCCCCTGCCCAGATGCCGTTGGTATGCTCCAAATTGGTACATTTTAAAAGTTTAAACTGTTGTGGGAAGCAGCAAGAATAAGCGGTGTGATTTTGAGCAGCTCCATCATATAGGAGCAGGAGGAACTTTGCTTGTTGAATATTTTCTGCATTGCAAGTGATTTGACGGCAAAGCATTTAATTACTGTAAAATGTTTTGGGACGGTGAGGTTGCGGAGGATGAATGCAAACAAATTGACATCTATGATTAAGTAATACAACTCTTCATTGGCATAAACACTGCGGCACAATGATACAGTGGTGGAGTTGCTGCCTTACAGTGTCGGAAACACGGGTTCGATCCTGACTGCGGTGCTGTCTGTACAGAGTTTGTACGTTCTCCCTGTGACCGCATGGGTTTTCTCCGGGTGCTCCGGTTTCCTCCCACATCCCAAAGATGTGCAGGTTTAGCTTCGTTAAAATTGTAAATTGTCCCTAGTGTGTAGGATTGCACTAGTGTACGGGCGTGGACTCAGTGGGCCGAAGGGCCTGTTTCCGCACTGTATCTCTGAACTAAACTAAATTAAACATAACCTTTTGAGTCAGATGTGAAATTTCTTTGAGGCAGTTTTTGAATTTGCTCAGAATCCTGGTGCTAGCATTCTAAGCAAATTCCAGAGATCCACCCATTTCTATTACCCCAGATATTTCAACATAAATTGGAAATTCCCTTTGTTCTGTTTTCACACCTTACACTTCCTTATCTACACACTTTCTTATCTGTGTACCTCCCTCTCCCTGACATAAGTCTGAAGAAAGGTTTTGACTCGAAATGTCACCCATTCCTTCTCTCCAGAGATGCTGCCTGTCCCGCTGAGTTACTCTAGCATTTTGTGTCTTTCGGTTTAAACCAGCGTCTGCAGTTCCTTCCTACACATAAACAATTCTCATTTTTGCTCCTACTAGTCCAGCACATTTTCTCAAGAATGACCCAGTTATTATTTGCTTGCAAACCCCTTTCTGCCCTTTGGTGTGATTTTGGATTAGATTCCCCGGGGAAGGGTGTTTTAAGGCACATAAAGGAGGGTCAATATTTAAGAAAAAAGAAAATCCGATCTTGAATCTAATCCATGTTTGACAAATTGTTATTTTGCAGAGCTAATGAAGGATTTTGGTATCAAAACAAGAACTGCAAGCTCTGTGAAAACAGAGAAGAAACCATTGATGTGTCATTATGTATTTTCAGAATATGAGAAGCCAAGAAGAATATTTATGAAGAATACAAGAAACCATGATGCTGAACTTAATATTTTAACTATCACAGACAAGCCTGCAGAACACCATCACAATAATGACCAATGGAGCCCGCCATCTTTTTTGAAATCTGCAAAGAGTAACTGGGGAGAAAATGAGGGGAAAGCACCAATCCCTAAACCAAGGGACCATAACATGAAACAATCATCTTCAACAGGTATTTTATTTTTAATATATGACATTAACCTAATGTAACGCATTAAACATTGCAATTCAGTCTTTGAAGTGTCTCGACCCGAAACGTCACCTATTCCTTTTCTTCAGAGATGCTGCCTGACCCACTGAGTTACTCCAGCACTTTGTGTCTATCTTCAAAATGTAGCCGTTGGATTGATTGAATCAGTGCATTCCAGTGTCGGAGCAGCAACGAGACATTTCAAAAGGCAACATTTGGATCGGTTGAGTCGGTCTATTTCCGTATGGGAACAGCAGCGGGGGTTTCAAAAGGCAATGGTTGGATTAGTTGAGTCAGTGCATATCAATGTCGGAGCAATCGCGAGCAATTTCAAAAGGATTTGAGTATAAGAGCAGGGAGGTTCTACTGCAGTTGTACAAGGTCTTGGTGAGGCCACACCTGGAGTATTGCGTACAGTTTTGGTCTCCTAATCTGAGGAAAGACATTCTTGCCATAGAGGGAGTACAGAGAAGGTTCACCAGACTGATTCTTGGGATGGCAGGACTTTCATATGAAGAAAGACTGGATAGACTCGGCTTGTACTTGCTAGAATTTAGAAGATTGAGGGGGGATCTTATAGAAACTTACAAGATTCTTAAGGGGTTGGACAGGCTAGATGCAGGAAGATTGTTCCCGATGTTGGGGAAGTCCAGAACAAGGGGTCACATTTTAAGGATAAGGAGGAAGTCTTTTAGGACCGAGATGAGAAAATCATTTTTCACACAGAGAGTGGTGAATCTGTGGAATTCTCTGCCATAGAAGGTAGTTGAGGCCAGTTCATTGGCTATATTTAAGAGGGAGTTAGATGTGGCCCTTGTGGCTAAAGGGATCAGGGGGTATGGGGAGAAGGCAGGTACAGGATACTGAGTTGGATGATCAGCCATGATCATATTGAATGGCGGTACAGGCTCGAAGGGCCGAATGGCCTACTCCTGCACCTATTTTCTATGTTTCTAAAAGCAGCAGTTGGATTGGTTTAGACTTTACTTTTAGGCATTAGAACCTATTTCAGCATCAGAGCAGATGCAGGAGATTTCAAAAGGCAGGCGGTGGATTGGTTAAGTGATCAAAATTGCTGTGGGGGGAGGGGGGTTAGTGTGAGGCTTCGGCTCAAGAGCTTCAGCGAGGAGGCTAGGGTGACATGGCGGAGCCGCGGTAGCGTTGCTGCCTCACAGCGCCAGAGACCCGGGTTCAATCCTGACTACGGGTGCTGTCTGTACCGAGTTTGTATGTTCTGCACGTGACCTGCGTGGGTTTTCTCCGGGATCTTCGGTTTCTTCCCACACTTCAAAGATGTACAGGTTTGTAGGCTAATTAGCTTGGTAGGATTGTAAATTGTCCCCAGTATGTGTAGGATAGTGTAAGTGTGCGGGAATCACTGGTCGGCACGAACTCGGTAGGCCGAAGGACCTGTTTCCGCGCTGTATCTCTAAACTAAATTAAACTAAACTAAAGAGGGAATCAGGAGGTAAAGGTACAGTCGGCTGTTTATTGTGTGTGATTTTTGTTTTTTAGTGCTGTAGTGATGGCTGGTAGAATGATGCACTGTTCTCCTGCAGGATATGGGAGGTCAGGAAACTGCTTGGTGCCCCTGATGACAGCACCTGTGGGAATTGTGTCCAGGTGCAGCTCCTTAGCATTAGGGAACTGCCGCTGCAGCTGGACAACCTCAGGACCATCCTGGAGAACGAGAGCTTCATAAATAGTAGAGCAGAGGGATGTACGAGGACAGGTGCATGGTTCCGTGAAGGTGGTGCCACAGGTAGATAGGGTGATCAAAAAGGCTTTGGCACATTGGCCTTCCTCAGTCAAAGTATTGAGTATAAAAGTTGGGAGGTCATGTTGCAGTTATATAAGGCACTGGTGAGACCGCATTTAGAGTATTGTGTTCAGTTCTGGGCACCATGTTACAGGAAAGATGTTGTCCAGTTGGAAAAGGTGCAAAGAAGATTTACCAGGATGTCGCCTGGACTCGAGCTGTAGGAGAGAGGTTTAGCAGGCTGAGACACTATTCCTTGGTGCACAGGAGTATGAAAGATGATCTTATAGAGGTGTACAAAATCATGAGAGGAACAGATCGGGAAGATGCACAGAGACCCTTGTCCGCAGTAGGGAAATCGAGAACCAGAGGACATAGGTTGAAGATAAAGAGGATAAAGATTTAATATGAATCTGAGGGTTAACATTTTCACACAAAGAGTGGTGAGTGTATGTAGGCAGCGACCATTGCAACATTTAAGGAACACTTAGATAGGTACATGGATAGCACAGGGATAAATGTATTATGTATTTTCAGAATATGAGAAGCCAAGAAGAATATTTATGAAGAATACAAGAAACCATGATGCTGAACTTAATATTTTAACTATCGCAGACAAGCCTGCAGAACACCATCACAATAATGACCAATGGAGCCCGCCATCTTTCTTGAACTCTGCAAAGAGTAACTGGAGAGAAAATGAGGGGAAAGCACCAATCCCTAAACCAAGGGACCATAAGATGAAACAATCACCTTCAACAGGTATTTTATTTTTAATATATGACATTAACCTAATGTAACGCATTAAACATTGCAATTCAGTCTTTGAAGTGTCTCGACCCGAAACGTCACCTATTCCTTTTCTTCAGAGATGCTGCCTGACCCACTGAGTTACTCCAGCACTTTGTGTCTATCTCCAAAAGGTAGCCGTTGGATTGATTGAATCAGTGCATTCCAGTGTCGGAGCAGCAACGAGACATTTCAAAAGGCAACATTTGGATCGGTTGAGTCGGTCTATTTCCATATGGGAACAGCAGCGGGGGTTTCAAAAGGCAATGGTTGGATTAGTTGAGTCAGTGCATATCAATGTCGGAGCAGTCGCGAGCAATTTCAAAAGGATTTGAGTATAAGAGCAGGGAGGTTCTACTGCAGTTGTGCAGGGTCTTGGTGAGGCCACACCTGGAGTATTGCGTACAGTTTTGGTCTCCTAATCTGAGGAAAGACATTCTTGCCATAGAGGGAGTACAGAGAAGGTTCACCAGACTGATTCTTGGGATGGCAGGACTTTCATATGAAGAAAGACTGGATAGACTCGGCTTGTACTTGCTAGAATTTAGAAGATTGAGGGGGGATCTTATAGAAACTTACAAGATTTTTAAGGGGTTGGACAGGCTAGATGCAGGAAGATTGTTCCCGGTGTTGGGGAAGTCCAGAACAAGTGGTCACAGTTTAAGGATAAGGAGGAAGTCTTTTAGGACCGAGATGAGAAAACAATTTTTCACACAGAGAGTGGTGAATCTGTGGAATTCTCTGCCACAGAAGGTAGTTGAGGCCAGTTCATTGGCTATATTTAAGAGGGAGTTAGATGTGGCCCTTGTGGCTAAAGGGATCAGGGGGTATGGAGAGAAGGCAGGTACAGGATACTGAGTTGGATGATCAGCCATGATCATATTGAATGGCGGTGCAGGCTCGAAGGGCTGAATGGCCTACACCTGCACTTATTTTCTATGTTTCTATGTTTCGAAAAGCAGCAGTTGGATTGGTTTAGACTTTACTTTTAGGCATTAGAACCTATTTCAGCATCAGAGCAGATGCATGAGATTTCAAAAGGCAGGCGGTGGATTGGTTAAGTGATCTAAATTGCTGTGGGGGGAGGGGGGTTAGTGTGAGGCTTCGGCTCAAGAGCTTCAGCGAGGAGGCTAGGGTGACATGGCGGAGCCGCGGTAGCGTTGCTGCCTCACAGCGCTAGAGACCCGGGTTCAATCCTGACTACGGGTGCTGTCTGTACCGAGTTTGTATGTTCTGCACGTGACCTGCGTGGGTTTTCTCCGGGATCTTCGGTTTCTTCCCACACTTCAAAGATGTACAGGTTTGTAGGCTAATTAGCTTGGTAGGATTGTAAATTGTCCCCAGTATGTGTAGGATAGTGTAAGTGTGCGGGAATCACTGGTCGGCACGAACTCGGTAGGCCGAAGGACCTGTTTCCGCGCTGTATCTCTAAACTAAATTAAACTAAACTAAAGAGGGAATCAGGAGGTAAAGGTACAGTCGGCTGTTTATTGTGTGTGATTTTTGTTTTTTAGTGCTGTAGTGATGGCTGGTAGAATGATGCACTGTTCTCCTGCAGGATATGGGAGGTCAGGGAAACTGCTTGGTGCCCCTGATGACAGCACCTGTGGGAATTGTGTCCAGGTGCAGCTCCTTAGCATTAGGGAACTGCCGCTGCAGCTGGACAACCTCAGGACCATCCTGGAGAACGAGAGCTTCATAAATAGTAGAGCAGAGGGATGTAGGAAGACAGGTGCATGGTTCCGTGAAGGTGGTGCCACAGGTAGATAGGGTGATCAAAAAGGCTTTGGCACATTGGCCTTCCTCAG
>CM075977.1:259958802-260018996 GCA_038087875.1 Malacoraja senta | reverse complement strand
GACGTTGTATACATGGATTCTAGTAATGCATTTGGCAAGGTTCCGCATGGTAGGCTGCTTCTGGAAGGTTAGATCCCATGTGATTCAAGGAAAGATAGCTGAATGGATACAAAATTGGCTTCATGGAAGGAAGCAGAGGATGATGGTGGAATGTTGCTGTGGAGGCCTGTGCCTCACAGTTCAGTGCTGGGCCCATTGCTGTTTGTCATCTATATTACAATCACAATCACAATCACAATAATACTTAGCCAAGTATGTTTTGCAACATACGAGGAATTTCATTTGCCAAGTCAGTCATACAAATAAAAAGCAACGGAACACACGAAACACATTTTAACATAAACATCCACCACAGTGACTCCTCCACATTCCTCACTGTGATGGAAGGCGAGAATAAAGTTCAATCTCTTCCCTTTGCTCTCCCGTGGTCGGGGGCCTCGAGCCCTCTGTTGATGGGATGATCTTGACTCCCTTAGCCGGCGGCAGGCCCTCCACGTCGAGGCGATCTGCTCCTGCATCGGGGGGGAATGTCAGCTCCCCCGCGCCGGACAATCGAACCCCGCGTCGGGGCTGTTCGAACCTTCCGCGACGTTGGAGCTCCCGACATCCACGGCCTCTCCCGAGACTGTGAGCTCCCGACATAAAGTCCACAGGCCGCGGTTGGAGCGATCCCAGGCAAGCGATCGGCCCTGCGGTGGGGCCCATGGTCAGTCTGAGGAGGCCTCCAGCTCCATCGATGGTAGGCCGCTGAGCGACCGGAGACTGCGATCTGAAAAACAATCGCATCTCCGGCAAGGTAAGAAACTGAAAAAAAAGTTTCCCCCGACCCCCTCCCCCTCCCCCCACATAAATCAAACTCGAGAACATTTACACAAAAGACAAAGAAACAAACAGACTGTTGGCGGGGCTGCCAATCGTGCGGCGCCCCTGGTGGTGTGCCAAATCAATGATTTGGATAACAACGTACATTCAAGGTTAGCAAGTTTGCAGATGACGTAAAAGTGGGTGGTATTGTAGATAATGGTTGTCAAGAATTACAGCAGGATCTTGATCAGGTGGGATGACGAATGGTTGATGGAATTTGATACAGAGAAGTGTGAAGTGTTGCATTTTGGGTGCAATAACATGGGCAGAACCTCCACAGTAAACGGTAGAGCTCGGGAGAGTATTGTAGTGCAGGGGAATCTAGGAGTACAGGCACATCGTTCGTTGAAAGTGGCACCTTAGGTAGATAGGGTGGACACACAGGCTTTTGGCACAGTGGCCTTCAGTCAGAGTATTGAGTATAGAAGTTAGGAGGTCATGGTGCAGTTGTATAAGACATTGGCGAGGTCTCATTTAGGGTATTGTGTTCAGTTTTGGGCACCATGTTATTGGAAAGATTTTGTCAAGCTGGAAAGGGTACAGAGAAGATTTATGAGGACTGAGGGCCTGAGCTATGGAGAGAGGTTGAGTAGGCTCGAACTCTATTCCTTGGAGCGCAGAAGGATGAAAGGAGATCTGAAAGAGGTGTATAAAATCACAAAAGGAATAGATTGGGTAAACGCACAGTCTCTTGCCCAGAGTAGGGAATCGAGAACCAGAGGACATACATTTAAGGTGAGGGGGGGGGGGAAGATTTAATAAGAACCTGAGCTGACTTGGCCTCCACTGCCCTTGTGGCTAAAGGGATCAGGGGGTATGGAGAGAAGGCAGGTACGGGATACTGAGTTGGATGATCAGCCATGATCATATTGAATGGCGGTGCAGGCTCGAAGGGCCGAACGGCCTACTCCTGCACCTATTCTTCTATGTATCTATGTGGCAGGGAATTCCATAAATTCACAACTCTCTGGGTGAAAACGTTTTTTCTCACCTCAGTCTTAAATGACCTCCCCTTTATTCTAAGACTGTGACCCCTGGTTCTGGACTCGCCCAACATTGGGAACATTTTTCCTGCATCTAGCTTGTCCAGTCCTTTTATAATGTTATATGATTCTATAAGATGCCCCCTCATCCTTCTAAACTCCAGTGAATTTGAGGCAGGTACCACCGCAACGTTAAGAAACATTTAGACAGGTACATAGATAGGACAGGATTAGATGGTTATGGCCCAAATGCAGGTAGATGGGACTAGTGTAGATGAGACGGTATGGGCAAGTTGGGCCAAAGGGCCTGTTTCCACACTGTAAGACTCTATGACTCTATGAGAAGTGCGGGACTAGTATTTTCCCCAGAGAATAGTGGTGGAACCACATATATTAGAGGCTTTTACATAGGCATGTGGATATGCAGGGAACAGAGACATTTAGATCATGTGCTGGCAGAGATTAACTTGGCATCACATTGAACACTCTCCTCTGCCTGGTGGAGCTGGTCCTCTCTCTCAACAAATTCTCCTTCGACTCCTCCCACTTCCTCCAAATCAACAGCGTAGCCATGGACACTCGCATGGGCCCTAGCTATGGCTGCCTCATTGCAGGGCAGGCCGGACAATCCCTGTTCCAGGCGTACACTGGCCCTATCCCCGATCTCTATCTCCGCTACATTGACGACTGCATCGGGGCTATCTCTTGCACCCATACAGAACTCATGGACTTCATTAACTTCACTACCAATTTCCATCCTGCACTCAAATTCAAATAGACCATCTCCGACACCTCCCACCCTTTTCTTGACCTCACCATTTCCATCACGGGAGATAGACTATTGACTGACATCTGTTACAAACCTACTGACTCCCAAAGCTATCTGGACTACACTTTTTTCCATCCTACTTCCTGCAAAGACTCTATCCCCTACTCCCAATTCCTCCGTCTCCATCGTATCTGCGCCCAAGATGAGGTGTTCCATACCAGGGCATCCGAGATGTCCTCATTCTTTAGTGAGCGGGGGTTCCCCTCTTCTGTCACAGATAAGGCCCTCACACGTGTCTCCATGGTATCCCATACTTCCGCTCTTGCTCCCCCTCCCCACAGTCGCAACAGGGACAGAGTATCCCTAATCCTCACCTTTCGCCCCATACAGCCGTTGTACACAGCACATAATCCTCTAACATTTTCGTCATCTCCAACGGGATCCCACCATCTTCCCATCTCCACCCCTTTCCACTTTCTGCAGAGACCGTTCTCTCCTCAACTCTCTGGTTCATTAATCCATTCTCTTCCAAACTAACCCCTCCCCTGGTACCTTCCCCTGTAACCGCAGGAGATTCAACACCTGTCCTTCAACCTCCTCCCTCGTCTCCATCCAGGGAACCCGACAGTCCTTTCAGGTGAGGCAGAGGACCACTTGCACCTCCTAATAAGTTCATAACTGAGAGGAGCAGAATTGGGCCATTTGGCCCAACAGGTCTACTCCGCCATACAATCATGGCTGATCTGTCTCTCCCTCTCAACCCCATTCTTTTGCCTTCTCACCATAACCCTCTCCAATCTCATCTACTGTATCCGTTGTTCTGGGTGTGAACTCCAATATATCGGCGAGACCAGACGCAGACTGGGCGATCGTTTCGCTGAACGCCTACGCTCAGTCCGCCTTGACACATGCAATCACCTGGTTGTCAAACATTTTAACTCCCCTTCCCATTCCCATACTGACCTTTTTGCCCTGGGCCTCCTGCACTGTCAGAGTGAGGCCACAAGCAAATTGGAGGAACAACAGCTCTTATTTCACTTGTGCAGCTTACAGGCCAGCGGTATGAATATCAATTTCTCTAATTTCTAGTAACCCTTGCACATCCTCTCTCTCCTTCACTCCCCCACCCAAGTTGTCGTGCCAGTTTTACTGTTCGTATACCTTCATCATCACCTCTTCCACAGCCAACAATGGATCATTGTGGGCTCCACCTTTCCTGAGTCATTGGTACCGGCTTTGATTTGTTCTGTACCGTTTCTCACCTCTAGATACCCTCTCCCCCGACGCTCTGTCTGAAGCAGGTTCTCTACCCAAATTGGCACCTATCCTTTCTTCGAGAGATGCTGCCTGATCCACTGAGATACTTCAGTATTTTGAGTATAGAAGTTGGGAAGTCATGTTACAGTTGTACAAGACATCGGTGAGACCATATTTGGAGAGTATTATGTTCAGTTTTGGTCACTCTGTTATAGGAAAGATGTTCTCAAGCTGGAAAGGGTGCAGAGAAGATTTATGAGGAAATTGTCAGGACTCAAGGGCCTGAGCAGGCTGGGACTTTATTCCTTGGAGTGCAGGAGTATGAGGGGTGATCTTATAGAGGTGGGAGGAGTAGATAGGGTAAATGCACAGAGCCTTTTATCCAGAGGACATAGGTTTAAGGTGAGGGGGGAAAGATTTAATATTAACCTGAGGGGCAACTTTCTTACGTAAAGGATGGTAGGAGTATGGAATGAACTGCCAGTGGAGATAGTTGAGGCAAGATTAGTTTAGTTTAGAGATACAGTCCCTTCAGCCCACCAAATCCGTGCCAACCAGCGATCTCCGTACACTAACACTATCCTACACACTAGGGACAATTTACAATCTTTACCAAAGCTAATTAACCTACAAACCTGTACGTCTTTGGAGTGTGGGGGGAAACTGGAGACAGCACCCGGAGTTAAGATCAAACCCGGGACTCTGGCAATGTCAGGCACCAACTCTACCACTGCGCCTCTGTGCCGCCGGTTCTAGCACAACGATTAAGAAACATTTAGATAGGTACATGGATTAGATAGGTCGAGAAGGATATGGGCCAAATGCAGGCAGGTGGGACTAGTGAGATGGGCATGTTGGTCGATGTGGGGAAGTTGGGCCGAAGGGCCTGTTTCTACACAGTAGACACTGTGACTCTATTACTCAAGCTCCCCGGCCCCACAACCTCTTTATGAATCTTTTCTGTGCTCTCATTGGCTTAATTGCATTCTTCCTATATTGTTTACATCTTGTTAATTTATAAAGTATTTCTTGTTATTCAAGTATTCAAGAAGTGCCAGTCTTCTGTCAAAAGCATCATCATTAAACATAAGCAGAAGCACATCGTCAATACCTGATGCCAGGTTTGCAGATTATATTGAAGCACGAGTGCAATCTCCTACAGGTTGGTTAATGAAGTTAATAATATTTCTACAATACTTATATTCAAAGGGACATCAGCCAGGCAGTGGCTCGGTGCTGGGACCGCAGCTATTTACAATATACATCAATGATTTGGATGAAGGGATTCAAAGTAACATTAGCAAATTTGCAGATGACACAAAGCTGGGTGGCAGTGTGAACTGTGAGGAGGATGCTATGAGAATGCAGGGTGGACAGGTTGGGGGAGTGGGCAGATGCATGGCAGATGAAGTTTAATGCGGATAAATGTGAGGTTATCCACTTTGGTAGCAAAAACAGGAAGGCAGATTACTATCTAAATGGCGTCAAGTTGGGAAAAGGGGAAGTACAACGGGATCTGGGGGTCCTTGTACATCAGTCTATGAAAGTAAGCATGCAGGTACAGCAGCCAGTGAAGAAAGCGAATGGCACGTTGGCCTTTATAACAAGAGGAATCGAATATAGGAGCAAAGAGGTCCTTCTGCAATTGTACAGAGCCCTAGTGAGACCACACCTGGAGTATTGTGTGCAGTTTTGGTCCCCTAATTTGAGGAAGGACATTCTTGCTATTGAGGGAGTGCAGCGTAGGTTTACAAGGTTAATTCCCGGGATGGCGGGACTGTCATATGCTGAGAGAATGGAGCAGCTGGGCTTGTGCACTCTGGAGTTTAGAAGGATGAGAGGGCATCTCATTGAAACATATAAGATTGTTAAGGGTTTGGACACGCAAGGAAACATGTTCCCGATGTTGGGGGAGTCCAGAACCAGGGGCCACAGTTTAAGAATAAGGAGTAAGCCATTTAGAACGGAGACGAGGAAACACTTTTTCTCACAGAGAGTGGTGAGTCTGTGGAATTCTCTGCCTCAGAGGGTGGTGGAGGCGGGTTCTCTGGATGCGTTCAAGAGAGAGCTAGATAGGGCTCTTAAAAATAGCGGAGTCAGGGGATATGGGGAGAAGACAGGAACGGGGTACTGATTGGGGATGATCAGCCATGATCACATTGAATGGCGGTGCTGGCTTGAAGGGCTGAATGGCCTACTCCTGCACCTTGACATTCTTAGGTATTTTGTAAGCGGAGATTGACAGATACTTGATTAGTAAGAGGAGACTGCAGGGGAATGGGGTTGTTGTGGAAAGATAAATCAGCCGTGATTGAATGGCGGATTAGGCTTGATGGCTGAATGGCCTACTTCTGCTCCTATGACCTATGAACATAAATTTGGGAGCAGTTATAGCTGTCAATGGAGTGGTGTGCTCCTCCAGTCTGATGTGGGGAATTAGTGTGCAGTTTTGTGTCGCTGGCGGCTATGACTGCAGGAAGTGTGTTCAGCTGTAGCTCCTCTCATACCACACGTATCAGTTGGAGTGACACACTGAAGAGCATACAGGAGGTAAAGAGGGTTATAGACTAGGTTCAGGGTGGTGGTCACACCAAAGGTTCAGACAGATAGATGGGTGGTCACCAGGAGAGGCACACAGGAAATGCGTAAGGTTGCTCGGGATAAACTGCCTCCACCACTTCCTCTGGCAGCTTGTTCCATGTAAGCAGTATCCTGTGAAAATGTTGTTTTACATGCTATCCAGGTAAATGATACCATGCACAGGTAGAACAGGTAGTGCAAAAGAGAAAGGAAACAAAGTTCAGAATATATTGTTATAGCTACAGCGAACATGCAGATAAGAAATGTGCCGGGCTGCATCAAGATAGATTTGAAAATTAGAAATACGTCCTTAATACATGAGAAATCTTTTGAAGAGTCTGAAGCCAGCTGGGAAGTAACTTGAATCTCATGATATATGCTTTCAAGCTTTTGGATCTTCTGCACGATAGGAGAGTGAAGAAGAGAGGGAATGAGTAGTTTTTGATTATGTTGGCCACTTTCCCGAGGCAGTATGTGTAGATGAAGTTGAATTGGGCAGAGGGGGGGGTGGGGGGGGAAGCTGGATTATATGATGGCCTGAGCTGCATCCACAACTCTTGGACAGCACAGTTACATAGAAACATAGAAACATAGAAAATAGGTGCAGGAGGAGGCCATTCAGCCCTTCGAGTCAGCACCACCATTCATTGCGATCATGGCTGATCGTCCCCTATCAATAACCCGTGCCTGCCTTCTCCCCATATCCCTTGACTCCACTAGCCCCTAGAGCTCTATCTAACTCTCTCTTAAATCCATCCAGTGACTTGGCCTCCACTGCCCTCTGTGCCAGGGAGTTCCATGCCAAGATGTGATGTATCCCAATAGATTGCTTTCAATGGTGCATCTATAGAGATTTGCAAGGATCTTTAAAGACAAGCTGTATTTCCCGAGTCTTCTGAGGAAGTAGACGCATTTGTGTGCTTTCTTGTCCGAAGTGTTGATGTGGTTGGATCAGGTCAAACTGTTATTGATATTTCCATCACAGGGATGGTCTTGACCATCTCCACTTAAGCACTGTTGAAGGTATTTGTGTATTTGACCTCAACCCTGAATCTAGCTTTCATGGTGGGTCCAGTTGTCCTTTTAATTATATCTCAGATTGGAACATGAAAATCAATAAGACATGTTGCAGCTTTGGCTAGGCTGTACATGGAGTGTTGTGTGCAGTTCTGGTCACCCCATTATAAGAAGCATGTTAGAAGCTTTGGAGTGGGTACGGATGTTCACCAGAATTATGTCTGGATTAGAAGATATAAGGACAGGTTGGACAAACGTAGGTAGTTTTCTCTGGAGTGTCAAAGGTTGAGGGAAGGCCTGATATGTATATAAATTATGGAGTTGGGAAGTCGTGTTACAGTTGTACAAGACATTGGTGAGGCCACATCTAGAGTATTGTGTTCAGTTTTGGTTACCCTGTTATAGGAAAGATGTTGTTGAGCTGGAAAGGGTGCAGAGAAGATTCACGAGGATGTTGCCAGGACTCGAGGGCCTGAGCTATAGGGAGAGGTTGAACAGGCTAAGACTTTATTCATTGGAGCGCAGGAGGATGAGGGGTGATCTTATAGAGGTGTATAAGATCATGAGAGGAATAGATAGGGTAAATGCAGAGTATTTTACCCACAGTCGGGGAATGAAAAACCAGAGAACATAGTTTTTAGGTGAGGGGAAAAAGATTCAATAGTAAACCAGAGAGAGGTTTATTTTTGTTAAAGGGTGGGGTAAATGGAACAAACTGCCTTTGGACAAGTACATGGAGAAGTTAGGTTTAGAGGGATATGGGCCAAACAAAGGCAGATGGGACTAGCCTAGATGGAGCATTGTGGTCAGCGCGGCAAGTTGGGCTAAAGGTCCTGTTTCCATGTTTCCATGCAGTCTGACTACTTCTCAATGGAGAATATTTGGGGTCTGGACCCGTTATTTTTGTAACTTCGAAATGCACCTGGGAGTTTCAATTTATTTTGGCAATGTTGAAAAATGGCATTATATGCTAAACGAGCTGAGATGTACATTTGATGGTAGAAGGACATTCGGCACTAGTATGAATCCCTACTAATTCTACTAATGGCTATAAAATCCAATGTCTGGACAAAGTATTTTCAGGTCTTTACAAAAAAGCTTACAAAAAGGATCTATCTATAGTTGTTTAAAATTTTGAAAGTACTAATAAAATACAGATTTGAATTTATTTTTACACATTTGGGAAGCTAGGTTAATTTTAAAAAGGTAAGTTGAAACATAGAAACATAGAAAATAGGTGCAGGAGGAGGCCATTCGGCCCTTCGAGCCAGCACCGCCATTCATTGTGATCATGGCTGATTTGTTTACAAAAGTATTGGGTTCTACTTGTCCTTGATGAATCATATTCCTTATCTAGCCACATTCCTTAAAAGTTAACTTTTATTTATTAAGTGTCCTGATCCTATAAGTGAGTTGCAGATAAATTAATTTTAAATGCATGTGTTGTATTTCTAAGCCAAGGTTCATGAGATTGTTACGAAGTTATGTCTGCCAGAAAGTAGAAGAAATCTGAGAAGCTATTGTACAGATTTCTCATAACCATTATGTCAGGTGGGATTTCTGCCATTGTTGAGCCCTTGTAAAACGATGCCCACAGTGCTGCCAAGAGTACATCTTTAAATCATGACAGATAGTATTGATGGCATGTTTAGTTGGTTACTTTTCACACTAAGTACCAACAAAGAAAATTCTCAACCAGAAATATTCAACCAGAGTTTATAAGGATTCATTGATTCTGTGATTTAAAAATAAGTAATTTAACCAGCTAAAAACTGGATGTTCTCCCATGTCAAAGAATGTTAAATAACATTCCATCAATCGTTTATGACACATATGTAGAATGTTTATGTAAATCGTTTAACATTATTTTGCTTGTAGATAGTGATGTCACAGGCAGCTGTGCAAATGATAGAATCAATGGAACAAAATCACCCATTGCTGGGACACACATTGAAGATAATAACACAAATGATGAAGTGAAATCTAAATTAAAGCACTTGTTACGGGAAGAAGCGAATGTAGATCATTGGCAATCTCAAGTGTTTAAACCCAACTTGGAGCAACACGTCACTGATCATGCAATTCCCGAGTCTTTCATGGGGAATTCTTCCAAATTGAAGGTAATTATTTGACGAGTCACAATGCACAAGTCTGCAGACAATGGGGGTAAATGCGTGCCCAACGTCTCCCTCACCCTGATGGCCACCTTGGTGTGTGGCTGCATCAGGTGGAGTGTAGAGCCAAGGCACGTAGGCACCAAGTGTCACTACCTGCTGTCCCCCCCCCCCCCTACACTCTCTGTCCCCTCTCTCCTGTGCCTGACCTGGACTCGCACCTATTTCTCCCCTCCCCTTCCACCAACATTCTTTCCTATAGCTTCACAACGCATGACTCTTCAATCCTTAGGTCTGACGACCTCTGTCTTTTCATCTCTGGCCTTTGTCCAACCATCTGCCTATCAATCCCCCCCCCCTCACCTGTATCAACCTTTTACCTTCCAGGCTTTGTCCTGCCCTTCTCTCTTCCAGCTTTCTCCCCCCTCCCACCCACCCCCCACAGTCAGTCTGAAGAAGGGTCCTGACCAAGAAAGGACCTTTCCATGTTCTCCAGAGACTTGATCTGCCTACAGCATGTTGTGCCCTTTTGTAAACCAATTCTTTGTTTCCACTCTATACTTTGTTTTTTTATAAATTAAATTACGCATAACTTTTCAATATTTTCCATCTTAATTGATATTTTTCCTTAACGTGTGATGAAAGATGGTTGTGTTTAGAATCTCAATGGGTGTACAAGTATATGCTTCCCACAAAGCCAGAACTGTCACTTAATTGCACATACACTGTCAGCTTTTGAGAATTTATCCGTTTTCTCCATTACACAACTTTGACCAAACAATAGATCATTCAGTCAAAAGTACTTTTGATGGTCAAGTCAAGGATGTTGAATTGTCACATGGACAATGCCATTCTTAATTACTGCAGCTACACAGCCACATTAAACACAACACATAAATATACAATAAATGATCAATTACATGAGATAAACCAGACCATAATAGCGCAAGCCAAAGTATACAATCAAACCACATCAGTGCAAAGACAAAAAAAGTTCAGTGGTGTGATAGTGTTGTGGTCACAGTTCTAGACAGTGGTTCAAGGGCCTGATGGCTGATGGCTAGAAGCTGTTCTTGAACTTAGAGATAACTATTCTCAGGCTCCTGTACCTTCTTCCTGATGGTAGCAGTGAGATGAGAGGTGGCCAAGGTGGTGTGGATTATTGATGATATTAGCTACCAGCTTGAAGCAGCGTCTCCCTTAGATCCTTTAATGGTGGGGAACTCAATACCCTTCATGTCATTGTCTACTCTTTCCGCAGCCTCTTTCCTTCTTGGGTGTTCAGATTACTAAACTGGTGGTACTATACTCTCTACAATATACTTGCAGAAGTTCAATAGAGTATTTGTCAACATGCTGAATCTTCTCCATCTTCTGAGGAAGAAGAGACATTGGTGAGCTTTCCTTGTAATAGCATCAATGTGCTGGGCCCAAGTCAGATCTTCAGTGATATGCACACTCAGGAACTTGAAGATGTTGACCCTCTCCAACACCATCCCACTGGTCTCCAACCCTCTCCAACACCATCCCACTGGTCTCCAACCCTCTCCAACACCATCCCACTGGTCTCCAACCCTCTCCAACACCATCCCATCCTGGATAGGAACATGATCCCTCAGCTTTTCTTTCCTGAAGTCAATAAGTACAGAGAGGGTAGAATAGGTGATTGAGCAAATAGTGTTGATGTGTCCCTGTGCTGCCAGCAAGGAAGAGGAGTGTTGCCAGTTTGTACTGATTGAAGTCTGCCAGTGAGGAAGTTGAGGATCCAGTTGCAATAGGATGAGCAGAGACCCAGTTCCTTGAGTCTGGTAATTTGAATTTCACTGTATCTTAATTGGTACATGTGACAATAAACTGACCTTGAGACCTTGAAACCTTGAGTTTGGAAGAATGATGGTGTTGCGTTTCCTCCTATCTGTAAGTTATGTTTTTTGCAAGAAGGCTGTGCAAATGAAAAATATTTACTATCGTACTTGCAGGAGAAAGACCAAGCTAGGATGGAATGGATTGGGAACAAGGGTCAAAATCCAAAATCACATCGAAAATCAAATGATAGCAGGTAATGCAAAAATAACATACTGTTGGTCCAGCAGCACTTTTATGGTCATTTTATGCTAAAATATGCAGATTCACATAAGGTTTAAAATCCTTATTCTTTAATGGGAGTTCCTCCCATCGGGATCCATGTCAAGAAAGCTGTTGAATAATATTTTAAGAAATCTGTGTTCAAAATGAAAATAAGCATTAGGGATAAATTGGATTGTTGTGGAGAATTTGTCAAATTTGTAGAACTGTACAACACAGGAATAGGCCCTTCTACCCATGATGCCTGTGCCGAGCATGATGGACATTAAGTTAACCTCTTCTGTCTGCATATTCCTCCATTCTCTGCAAATTGATGTGCCTACCCATAAGCCTCTTTAATACTGCTATAGTATCTTCTTCCATCATCACCCCAAGCAACGCGTTATAGGCTATAATTTTCCCGTGTAAAATGAATTTCCCCATCTCATCTTAAAGCTATGCCCCTAGTCTTTGATTTTTCATCTTGCAAAAAAGATTCTGACTGTCAAATCCTCTCTATGCCTCACTTCTATCAAGTTTGTCTTCAGTCTCCAACATACCAGAGAAGCAAGCTAAGTTTGTCCAAGCTCTCTATTCACATGGAGGGTGGTGGATATATGGAACGAGCTGCCAGTGGAGGTAGTTGAGGCAGATACTATAACAATATTTAAAAGACCTTTGAAGATATATGGACAAGTACATCGATAGGAAAATTTGTGAGTGATATGGGCCAAATGTGGGCAGGTTGGTGTAGTGTAGATGGGACATCTTGGTCTGCATGGTCAAATTGGGCAAAGGGGCTGTCACCATGCTGTATGATTCTATGACTGTAATCCATATCTGTAACTGATCTGTATCCTTTGACAGCCTTCTTCACTGTCCACAATTTAACCAATTATTATGTTATCTGCAAACTTAATAAACAACCCACTGACATTTTAATCCAACACCAAGTGCTGGAGTAATTCAGCGGGTCAGTTAACATCTCTGGAGGACGTCCTTAGGGCTGTTTCAGGTCGGGATTCTTCTTTACCTACCCATGTTCTCCAGAAATGCTGCCACACCCCCCGAGTTAGTCCTGCATTTTGTGTTCAATGTAAGATTCTAGCAGTTTCTTGGGTCATAGAGCATGGAAACAAGCCCTTTGGCGCAACTTGCCCATGCAGACCAAGATGCCTCATCTACACTAGTCCCATCTTCCAGCGTTTGGCCCATATTCCTCTAAACCTTCCCAATCCATAGTGTCACCTTTTTCATCTGTTACTTCATCATATCAAACAATAGCGATCCCTGTGCAATTCTCTTTGGAAACATAGGTTTAAGGAGAGGGGGAAAGATTTAATAGGCACCTGCCGCTGGAGGTAAATGACGCAAGGACTATCACAATATTTAAGAAACATTTAGGTTAGGTTTAGAGGGATATGGGCCAAACACAGGCAGGTGGGACTAGTGTAGTTGGGGCATGTTGGTTGGCATGGGCAGGTTTGACCAAAGGGCCTGTTTCCACACTCTATGACTATTATTCCAATAGGCCCTGAGATTTATCCACTTTAATGTTCTTTAAGAGATCCAACACCAAGATGCCCCATTTACGCTAGTCCCTAGAAGCATCTACACTACGTTAGAAGATATTGGTGAGGCCACATATAGAGTATTATGTTCAGTTTTGGTCACCATGTAAAAGGAAAAATGGTGTCTAGCTGGACATGGTACAGAGAAGATTGACAAGGATGTTGCTGTGACTTGAGTGTGAGCTTTCAGGAGAGGTTGAGCAGGCAGGACTGTATTCCTTGAAGCGCAGGAGGATGAGAGGTGATCTTATATAGGTATACAAAATCATGAGAGGAATAGATCAGGTAAATGCACAGAGTCTTTAGCCCACAGTAGGGGAATCGAGAACCCGTGAAAATAGGTTTAAGGTGAGGGGGGAAAGATTTAATAAGAAACTGAGGGGTAACTTTTTCACGCAGGTGTATGGAATGATCTGCCGGAGGAGGTGGTTGAGGCAAGCACTATCGCAATGTTTGAGAAACATTTAGACAGGTACATGGATCGGATAGGTTTATGGTCGAAATGCAGGCAGGTGGGACTAGAGTGGTTGGGGCCATGTTGGTCGGCATGGGCAAGTTGGGCCAAAGGTCCTGCTTTCACACTGTATGACGATGAATTTATGAGCACCACCTACTTGATCTCAAGCTGCACACGCCTATTGGTTTACCTCACATTAATCTCATTATCCTCCACGATCTACTCCAATGTGAATATCAATGCAAAGTTCTTGTTTAGTACCTTGCCTGCATCCTCAAACTCCAAGCATAAATTCCCTCCTTTATCCTTCAAAGATCCTTTCTTATCCCCACTTACATAGAACATAGAAAAATACAACACAAGAACAGGCCCTTTGAATCACAAAGTCTGTGCTGAACATGGTGCCAAGCTAAACTAATCTTATCTGCCTGCACGTGATTCATATCCATCCGATCCCTGGATATTCATATACCTATCTAAAAGCCACTTAAATGCTCTATCGTAACTGCCTCCATCACCACCCCTGACAGTGCAATCCAGGCACCCACTACCGTCTGTGCAAAAAACATCTCCTTTAAACTTTGCCTCTTTACCCTTAAAGCTATACCCTTCCATGTGTCGACCTAAAAGCTTCTTAAATGCCACTATCGTATTTGCCTCCAGCACTACTTCTGGCAATGTGTTACAGGTCTGTTGCGTGATAGTTATGCGCTCTATTGTTGGACGTTTCCACCCTGGGAAAAAATTGTGACTGTCTACCCAATCTGTGCCTCTCAGAATTTTATATGCTTCCATCAAGTCTTCCCTCAACCTCTGATGTTCCAGAAAAAACAATCCAAGTCTATCCAATCTCTCCAAGTAGAAAATCCAGGTATCATTTTGGTAAAATTCATCTGCACCCTCTCCAAAGCCGCAACATCTTTCCTGCAATGGGGCTACCAGAACTACATGTAATATTCCATGTAATTTTTAACCACCTTATCTACTTGTGCTGCCACCATCAGTTAGCTGTGAACTTGGACTCCAAAATCCCTCTGCACATCAATGCTGTTAAGGGTCTTGCCATTAACTGTATACTCTCTTTCCACTCAACCTCCCAAAGGGCAACACCTCATACTTGCTCCGTCTGCCATTTCCCCGCCCATTTCTGCAGCTGATCCAAATCCTGCTGAATACTTTGACAGCCTTCCTCACAGTTTGCAACTCCACCAATTGTGGTGTCGCCTGCAAATCTACTGACCAACCCATCTGCATTTCTGTCTAGTCATTTATTTATATCTCAAACAACAGAGACCCAATGCACAGATACTTGAGGAACTCAAGGAATTCATGGAATGTAGGGTTCAATCATAACCTCTGTCTTCTATTGGTAAGCTTGTTCTGAATCCATATGTCCAAGTGGCGCAGCTGGTAGAGCTGCTGCCTCACAGCACAAGAGACGTGACTTCGATCCTGCTACTCTCTCTGGAGGTTACTGAGTCTCCCTGTGATTGCATGTGCTTCCTCTGGGATATCCAGTTTTGCATGGCTTGAGGATTAATCAATTCACCTTTGTAAATTGTTTCTAGTGTACAGGGGTAGTGAATGAGAATGTGGGATAGCAGAGAAATAGTGTGAATGGGTGATCATTGGTTGACGTGGACTCGGTGGGCTGAAAGGCCTGTTTCGATGCTTTTAATCATCTCACTGTGAATCCTATGCCTCTTAATCTCCCGATTGATCACTTTTGTCACTTCCTCAGATCTCGCTTGTTTATATGTATATGGGATGCTCTTTAATCTAACATGGTATTGACATGTCATGGCAATTTCTGGTCCTCCTAATTCCCTACGCGAGTTCTTTCCTGCATTCTTTATATTCCTCAAAGGGCTGTATGATTTCACCTTCCTAAACCTTGGATGTGCTTCTTTTTTTCTTGCTGACCAAAGCGAGAACCTCTCCGGTCATCCAAGGTTCCCTTACTTACCTTGACATCTTTATCCCTCCTCTTTTCTGAAGCATGCCAGTCCTGAAGTCTGATCAGTTGATCTTTAAATGACTCTCACGTGTCAGATGTGGGCCTACCCAATAACAGCTGCTCCCTATTTACTCCTGCCTAATAATGTTGTAATCTGCCTTACCCCAGTTTAGTATCTTTTCCCCAGGACCAGACTTATTCCCATTGATAAATATCTTAAAAGCTGCGGAGTCTTCAATTGTTTAACATTGGAATCATAGAAAGTAAGTATAAGCATTTGCACTTTTCACAGGTCTCTGAATTCACCCGTGCAGACCATGGGAAGATCTTCTGCTGGAAAATGTCCACAATCCAAAACAACTGAACCTCGATATTTGGGAACATTAAAAATCTTGGACAGAAAGGCTTTACCAAATGAAACATCTAACCTTGAAGCTGCAGACACTATCAGGGCATCTATTTATCAGGTGATTGATAAGAGAAAAGTTGGAATTAAAAATGTTTTGTTTAATCTTGTAACTGCAATGTCTATCTTAGATTTGCTAAAGCAAGTAAGAATAGACATTATTACCAACATAACTTTGCAAAATGTTATCACTGTAGTGGTCTATTGCAATGCAACCACTTCCACATTTAAATCATTGTTTATGCTGGCTGGGCATTATAGGTACCAACTTGGATCAAATTTCTCAAGAAAAATCTACTTGGACATTTGGCATGGCTTATCTTGGTGCAACTTTATGAAACATTGGTTAGCAGAGCTGGAATATTATGTGTAGTTCTGGTCACCACATTGTATAAAGGAGACGATCGCACTAGAAAGGATGCAGAGGAGATTCACCAGGATGTTTCCTGGATGCAATGTTTAAGTTATGAGGAGAGCTGGGTTTGTTTTCTTTCGTGTAGATGTGACTGAATGTGTACCTGACAAAGGCATGCAAAATTATGAGGCATATTAGGGGGCGGGACAGTGGCACAGCTGGTCTACAGCGTCAGAGTGTCAGTGAATGAATGAGAAAGTGGGATAACATAGAACTAGTGTGAACAGGTGATCGAGTATGCATGGGTGGAGCGCTAGTATGGGATTTGTGGGCTGAAGGGACTGGTTTCGGGAGGGCTAGTATGGACATTGTGCGCCGAATGGATTCTTGGGCTGGCGGCTCAGTCACTCAAGTCTGTTCTGCTGGCAGCTCACTCACTCACGGCTGGTGGGCTGGCAGTTCACTCACGGCTATTCCTTGAAATTCCATTTCAAGCAGGGTGCAAGGCCACCAAATTCAAGTGCAGTTTCATACCATTTCAAGCAGTGTGCAAGGCCACTAAAGACAGCGAGTCATGACCTCTCCCTCCTCCATCTTGCAGAGACTGAGCCATGCCCACACTTCTGGGTTTTATAGTCCCTCCCCCCTCCCACCAGAAGGGGCGTGGCCTTCATGGCATGATTGACAGGAGAGAGAATCTCAACATTTTTTAAACACTAATGACACTTTTATTTTTCATCGATGGGAAAAATCCTCGGCACCTGATGAGCGGAGGGGGACTCTCAGTAAGATGGCCAAAAATCACGTGGTAGCGTATTTTCTAAAATCAATATAACGGGCAAACAGGAAGTGGTCAAGGTTACACTTTTAATTATATAGAAGGCAAGGCAACTTTAATTAGGCAAGGCAACTTTAATTAGGCAAGGCAGCTTTAATTAGGCAAGGCAGCTATAATTAGGCAAGGCAACTTTAATTAGCCAAGGCAACTTTAATTAGGCAAGGCAACTTTAATTAGGCAAGGCAACTTTAGCATTTCCAAACCAAAGACAACACAGCTTTAGCATTTCCAAACCAAAGGCAACACAGCTTTAGCATTTCCAAACCAAAGGCAACACAGCTTTAGCATTTCCAAACCAAAGGCAACACTGCTTTAGCATTTCCAAACTAAATTTTCAAACCACATTAAGGGCACTGACAGGTCAGTAAAACCACTCACAGTTTAGTAGACATGTGTTCAGTGTTATTCACAGCTCAGACTGAGAGACGTGACCCTCTCGCTCCCCCATCTTGCAGAGACTGACTGAGGCACTCAACACTTCAGGGTTTTATAGTCCCTCCGGAAGGGGCCTGGCCTTCAGGAGAGAGAATCTCAACCTTTTTTAAACACTAATAACTCTTTTATTTTTCATTGATGGGAAAAATCCTCTTGTCCTGCGCAGCGGAGGGGGACTCTGAGTAAGATGACCAAAATCACAGCCGTAACTGGCAGCGTTTTTTATAAAATCAATATACAGAACAACAGGAAGTGGTCAAGATCAGACTTTTAGTAATATAGATAGGCTGGTGAGCCTCATGTCAGTAGTAGGGAAACTATTGAATTATTTGAGATAGGATCTACCCACATTTAACCATATAACCATTTGGAAGAGAATAAAGTTTAGCGGGCATTTTACATTACCGGTCGGTTTTCCTTAGTCCTGAAAACTCCAATGAGCCATAGCCAAAAGATGCTATGACTCTTTGGAGACCTCTCACGACACTAGGAGACCATACAGGCTGTATGGTCGTGAGAGGTCTCCTATGGTAGTGAGAGGTCACCCGTGACATGTCGCCAGGGGTCGCCTGTGTGGTCGTGAGAGGTCTCCTATGGTTGTGAGAGGTCTCCAAAGAGTCGTAGTGTCTTTCTAGTCGCCGCTGAATTTTCAACATGTTGAAAATTTTCGGCGACCTATGACGGGTGCCGGCAGTCGCCGAACAGGTCGCGTAAGTTGGACAGGCCCATAAGGCTTTTGATAAAGTCCTTCATGGTAGGCTGATCCAGAAGATTAAGATGCACAGGATATACGGTGACTGGTTGTGTGGATTCTGAACTGGCTTATTCATAGAAGACAGAGGGTTGTGGTGGAAAGAAGATATTCCGAATGGAGGTCTGTGAGAGGAGTTGCAGACAGTGAGGAAGGCTGTCAGAAGATGCAGAGGCATACGTAAATCAGCTGTAGAAATGAGTGGAGGAATGGCAGATGTCATTTAATAGACAATAGGTGCAGGAGCAGCCCATTTGGCCCTTCGAGCCAGCACTGCCATTCAATGTGATCATGGCTGATCATCCCCAATCAGTACCCCGTTCCTGCCTTCTCCCCATATCCCATGACTCCGCTATTTTTAAGAGCCATATCTAGCTCTCTCTTGAAAGCATCCAGAGAACCTGCCTCCATCGCCCTCTGAGGCAGAGAATTCCACAGACTCACCACTCTCTGTGAGAAAAAGTGTTTCCTCGTCTCCGTTCTAAATGGCTTACTCCTTATTCTTAAACTGTGGCCCCTGGTTCTGGACTCCCCCAACATCGGGAACATGTTTCCTGCCTCTAGCGTGTCCAAGCCCTTAACAATCTTATATGTTTCAATGAGATCCCCACTCATCCTTCTAAACTCCAGAGTGTACAAGCCCAGCTGCTCCATTCTCTCAGCATATGACAATCCCGCCATCCCGGGAATTAACCTTGTAAACCTATGCACGTGTGCCATGTTGCACATTGAGAGGTTGAATGTAGGGAGAGTATACAGTTAATGGCAACATGCTTAACACCATTGATGTGCAGGGGGATCTTGGAGTCTAAGTTCATAGCTCACTGAAGGTGACAGCACAAGTAGATAGGGTGGTAAAGAAGGCAAATAGGATAGCCTGCTTTTACTGCTTAGGGCATTGAGTTTAAGCGCCAGGAAGTCATGATGCAGCTCCTTAAGACTTTGGTTGAGTTGCATTTGGAGTAGTGCTTCCAGTTCTGGTTGCCCCATTACAGGAAGGATGCGGAGGCTTTGGATAGGGTGCAGAAGAGGTTTGCCAGAATGCTGCCAGGATTAGATGTGCGGGGCACGTTTTTTACATAGGGAGTGGTGGGGGCCTGGAACGCATTTCCAGAGATGACGGTGGAGGCAGATAGGATGGTGGAGTTTAAGAAGCTGTGAGAGCGCTCCCTCCCTTGGATACCACTCCAATCCCTGCCATTGACAGACAGAAGGGTGAGGGTGAGAGAAGAAGAAGGGGAGAAGGAAGGAAAAGGAAAGAGAGAGAGGAAGGGAGAGAAAGTGGGGCACTTCCCGGCGAACTATGTTCCCCTGTTGCAGATTGGATGGAGACTGAGACACTGGGATAAACGCGAGACCACCAGCGCCATCGTGTGGTGAAGACTGGGCTGCCAGGTGTAGCCTTAGATAGCCAGCTTCTCCACTGAGACCAATACGGCATGACTGGAGTAAGCCTGAGACTGCCAGTGCATCTTACCCCATGCCCACAGACAATGAGGGACTGCGCTCACACATAGAGGCAAAGACTGAGTTCACCAGCGCCATCTCTTCAAGTCCAAACCACAGCTCTCAGGACAAACCTGAGACCGCCAGTGCCCTCTCATAGAAACATAGAAACATAGAAAATAGGTGCAGGAGGAGGCCATTCGGCCCTTCGAGCCAGCACCGCCATTCATTGTGATCATGGCTGATCGTACCCTATCAATAACCCGTGCCTGCCTTCTCCCCATATCCCTTCTCCACTAGCCCCTAGAGCTCTATCTAACTCTCTCTTAAATCCATCCAGTGACTTGGCCTCCACTGCCCTCTGTGGCAGGGAATTCCTTAAATTCACAACTCTCTGGGTGAAAACGTTTTTTCTCACCTCAGTCTTAAATGACCTCCCCTTTACTCTAAGACTGTGGCCCCTGGTTCTGGACTCATCCAACATTGGGAACATTTTTCCTGCATCTAGCTTGTCCAGTCCTTTTATAATTTGATATGTTTCTATAAGACCCCCCCCCCCTCATCCTTCTAAACTCCACTGAATACAAGCCTAGTCTTTTCAACCTTTCCTCATATGACAGTCCCGCCATCCCAGGGATCAATCTCGTGAACCTACGCTGCACTGCCTCAATCACAAGGATGTCCTTCCTCAAATTAGGAGACCAAAACTCCAGATGTGGTCTCACCAGAGCCCTATACAACTGCAGAAGAAGGCAAGGGTGAACTGCAGGGATAAGCCTGAGATCCTCCTCCTTCAAGACCGGGACTGAGCTGTCAGGACAAGCCGAGATTGTTGGCTCCTCCTCCACGTGTATCCTGACAATGGCAAAGCAACCCCCATGCGGACCTGAACTTTCTTATCACTGTGAATAAATCATATCATGCGAGTTCACCCTGCCGCGACTGTCGGTGTGGTCATTGCCGAACCCGGGGGCGTACCCCACGCCGTACTGCGGGAGGGTGTGGGCAAGACCACAGTGGCTACTTGCATGATGGACAGAATTTTCTTTTAACCAAGTCCCAGTATCACCGCTAAGTGAAGGGAGAGGGGAGGAATGTGACAATGCAACTCCCCCTTGGCTGCCGCTCTGATCCCTATCACCAGCAGACAGAATGGAGAGGGTGAGAGAAGAAACAGGAGAAAAAGAAGAGGAAGGAAAAAAGAGAAAGAGAAAGGGAAAGAAAGTGGGGGCATAATCCTTGTGTGTCCCTGTTGGAGCCACGGGGACAAACCCAAGACGACCAGAGGCCACCGTGCGGTCAAGACTGAGCTGCTGGAAAAAGCCCAAGACATCCAGCTCCTCATCCGAGGTCAAGCCTGAGTGGCCAGAGCGAGCCTGAGACCACCAGTGCCTCCTACCTGCCCGCTGACAATGAGGGACTGTCCCCGCATACAGTGGCAAATACCGAGCCACAAAGAAAGCCTGAGACCGCCAGCACCATCTCTTCGAGCCCAAAGCTGCGCTGTCAGGACATGCCTGAGACTACCACTGTCTCGCCTGGAGGCAAGGGTGAACTGCATGGAGAAGCCTGAGATCTCCACGCCTCCTCCTTCAAGACCAGGACTGAGCTGACGGGAGAAGCCAAGATTGCCAACACCTCCTCACGTGCCCCCTGACATTGAGGTGACATCGCCCTTCCTTGTCACTGTAAGAAAATCATATCACGTTAGATCACTCTACTGCGAGTGCTGGTGTGGTCATTGTCGAACTCAGCGTCGCCCCCGACATCACTTTTAGATAGGCATATGGAAGTGCAATTGGTATGGATAATGTAGAGACAGATGTGATCAGTTTAGCTTGGCATGGGCCGATGGGTGGGTTCCTGTGCTGCACTGTTATATGAATGGCCTGTTATATGTTCTGTTCTAGAGGGTGATTGTAATCTGAAACACAGTGCCTGTGAAGATGGCGGAGGCAGGTAGCCTCACCATTTATGAAACATCTGGACAAGCATTTGAATCAGCAAGGAATAAAAGGCTGCAGACCAGTGGATGAAAGATGAGTGTCTGTAGATGTAACTGCAGATGAAAATGGTGTCACAGGTAGATTGGGTGAATGCTTTAGGTATAATAGCCTTGTCAGTGTATGGGTATTTGAGTATAGAAGTTGGGACATTATGTTACAGTTGTGGTGGCGCAGCGGCAGAATTGCTGCCTTATAGAACTAGAGGCCCGGGTTTGATCCTGACTACGGGTGCTATCAAGTGGGTTTGAGGAAGCCGCTGATTGGTGGACGCAGACAAGAGGGAGCAGCTGATTGGGAGTCAGATCCCTGCTGATTGTACTGTATTGTAGCAGTTTGTTTTGTATTGTATCAGTTTGTTTTGTATTGTAGCAGTTTGTTTTATATTCTATCCGGGGTAAGGGGAGTATGAAGGCCAGGGCAGTTTACTGTTCTGGATGTCAGATGTGGGAAGTCATGGAGTCTGATAGCCCTCCAGACGTCCACATCTGCGTCAGGTGTATCGAGATGGGGCTCCTAATGGACCGTATTAGGAACCTGGAGCAGCAGCTCGATGACCTCCGTCTGGTCAGGGAGAGCGAGGAAGTCATTGAGAGGAGTTACAGGGATGTGGTCACTCCAACACCACAGGAGGCAGGCAAGTGGATCACGGTTGGGAGAGGCAAGGGGCACAGGCAGGGACTAGAGAGTACCCCGGTGGCTGTACACCTTGACAATAAGTACTCCTGTTTGAGCACTGTTGGGGTGGACAGCCTACCTGGGGGTAGCGACAGCGGCCGGGCCTCCGGTATAGAGACCGGTCCTGTTGCTCAGAAGGGTAAGGAAAAGAAGAGGAGGGCAATATTAATAGGGGACTCTATAGTTAGGGGGTCAGACAGGCGATTCTGTGGACGCAGTCGGGAGACCCGGATGGTAGTTTGCCTCCCTGGTGCCAGGGTCTGTGATGTGTCTCAACGTGTCCAAGACATCCTGAAAGGGCAGGGAGAGGAGCCCGAGGTTGTGATACATATAGGTACCAATGACATAGGTAAAAAAAGGGAAGAGGTCCTGAAAGGAGAATTTAGGGAGTTAGGAGGGGAGTTAAAGAGAAGGACAGCAAAGGTAACAATCTCGGGATTACTGCCTGTACCACGCGACAGTGAGAGTAGGAATGGAGCGAGGTGGAGGATAAATGCGTGGCTGAAGGACTGGTGCAGAAGGCAGGGATTCAAATTTCTGGATCATTGGGACTTCTTTTGTGGAAGGTTCGACCTGTACAAAAAGGATGGGTTGCACTTGAACCTGAGGGGGACCGATATCCTGGCGGGGAGATCTGCAAAGGCTACTGGGGAGACTTTAAACTAGAATGGTTGGGGGGAGGGACTCAAATAGAGAATGCTATTAGACAGTGTGTGAGGCAGGAGGCAGAGAAGGAAAGCACTCAGACCCAACATGTAGGGGGGAAAGAAGAAAACAATAATAAACAGAGAATAAGAGGTGGTGGGGTTCTTAAATGGGTGAGCAGAGAAACAGAGGGGTGTAAAATGCGGGCGGAAGCAATAGGTAGCAAGGTGAAAGGTAAAAGTGGCAGGCAGACAAATCCAGGGCAAAAATCAAAAAGAGCCACTTTTCAACATAATTGTATAAGGGGTAAGAGCGTTGTAAAAACAAGCCTGAAGGCTTTGTGTCTCAATGCAAGGAGCATTCGTAATAAGGTGGATGAGTTGAACGTGCAGATAGCAATTAATGATTATGATATAGTTGGGATCACGGAGACATGGCTCCAAGGTGACCAAGGCTGGGAGCTGAACATCCAGGGATATTCAATATTCAGGAGGGATAGAGAGAAAGGAAAAGGAGGTGGGGTAGCGTTGCTGGTTAGAGAGGAGATTAACGCAGTGGAAAGGAAGGACATTAGCTTGGAGGATGTGGAATCGGTATGGGTAGAGCTGCGAAACACTAAGGGGCAGAAAACGCTGGTGGGTGTTGTGTACAGGCCACCTAGCAGTAGTAGTGAAGTTGGGGATGGCATCAAACAGGAAATTAGAAATGCGTGCAACAAAGGCAAAACAGTTATAATGGGTGACTTCAATCTACATATAGATTGGGTGAATCAAATTGGCAGGGGTGCTGAGGAAGAGGATTTCTTGGAATGTATGAGGGATAGTTATCTAAACCAACATGTAGAGGAACCAACGAGAGAGCAGGCTATTCTAGACTGGGTATTGAGTAATGAGGAAGGGTTAGTTAGCAGACTTGTTGTGCGTGCCCCCTTGGGCAAGAGTGATCATAATATGGTTGAGTTCTTCATTAGGATGGAGAGTGACATTGTTAATTCAGAAACAACGGTTCTGAACTTAAAGAAAGGTAACTTTGAGGGTATGAGACGTGAATTGGCCAAGATTGACTGGCAATTAGTTCTAAAAGGGTTGACGGTGGATATGCAATGGAAGGCATTTAAAGACTGCATGGATGAACTACAAAAATTGTTCATCCCAGTTTGGCAAAAGAATAAATCAAGGAAGGTAGTGCATCCGTGGATAACAAGGGAAATCAGGGATAGTATCAAAGCAAAAGATGATGCGTACAAATTAGCCAGAAAAAGCAGCATACCAGAGGACTGGGAGAAATTCAGAGACCAGCAGAGGAGGACAAAGGGCTTAATTAGGAAAGGGAAAATAGATTATGAAAGGAAACTGGCAGGGAACATAAAAACTGACTGCAAAAGTTTTTATAGATATGTGAAGAGAAAGAGATTAGTTAAATCAAATGTAGGTCCCTTGCAGTCAGAAACAGGTGAATTGATCATGGGGAACAAGGATATGGCAGACCAATTGAATAACTACTTTGGTTCCGTCTTCACTAAGGAAGACATAAATAATCTGCCGGAAATAGCAGGGGGCCGCGGGTCAAAGGAGATGGAGGAACTGAGTGAAATCCAGGTTAGTCGGGAAGTGGTGTTGGGTAAATTGAATGGATTAAAGGCCGATAAATCACCAGGGCCAGATAGGCTGCATCCCAGAGTACTTAAGGAAGTAGCTCCAGAAATAGTGGATGCATTAGTGATAATTTTTCAAAACTCTTTAGATTCTGGAGTAGTTCCTGAGGATTGGAGGGTAGCAAACGTAACCCCACTTTTTAAGAAGGGAGGGAGAGAGAAAACGGGGAATTACAGACCAGTTAGTCTAACATCGGTAGTGGGGAAACTGCTAGAGTCAGTTATTAAAGATGGGATAGCAGCACATTTGGAAAGTGGTGAAATCATTGGACAAAGTCAGCATGGATTTACGAAAGGTAAATCGTGTCTGACGAATCTTATAGAATTTTTCGAGGATGTAACTAGTAGAGTGGATAGGGGAGAACCAGTGGATGTGTTGTATCTGGACTTTCAGAAGGCTTTCGACAAGGTACCACATAAGAGATTAGGATACAAACTTAAATCACACGGTATTGGGGGTTCAGTATTGATGTGGATAGAGAACTGGCTGGCAAACAGGAAGCAAAGAGTAGGAGTAAATGGGTCCTTTTCACAATGGCAGGCAGTGACTAGTGGGGTACCGCAAGGCTCAGTGCTGGGACCCCAGCTATTTACAATTTATATTAATGATCTGGACGAGGGAATTGAAAGCAACATCTCCAAGTTTGCGGATGACACTAAGCTGGGGGGCAGTGTTAGCTGTGAGGAGGATGCTAGGAGACTGCAAGGTGACTTGGATAGGCTGGGTGAGTGGGCAAATGTTTGGCAGATGCAGTATAATGTGGATAAATGTGAGGTTATCCACTTTGGTAGCAAAAACGGGAAGGCAGACTATTATCTAAATGGTGGCCGATTAGGAAATGGGGAGATGCAGCGAGACCTGGGTGTCATGGTACACCAGTCATTGAAAGTAGGCATGCAGGTGCAGCAGGCAGTGAAGAAAGCGAATGGTATGTTGGCCTTCATAGCAAGAGGATTTGAGTATAGGAGCAGGGAGGTTCTACTGCAGTTGTACAGGGTCTTGGTGAGACCACACCTGGAGTATTGCGTACAGTTTTGGTCTCCAAATCTGAGGAAGGACATTATAGCCATAGAGGGAGTACAGAGAAGGTTCACCAGACTGATTCCTGGGATGTCAGGACTTTCATATGAAGAAAGACTGGATAGACTTGGCTTATACTCGCTAGAATTTAGGAGATTGAGAGGGGATCTTATAGAAACGTACAAAATTCTTATGGGGTTGGACAGGCTAGATGCAGGAAGATTGTTCCCGATGTTGGGGAAGTCCAGGACAAGGGGTCACAGCTTAAGGATAAGGGGGAAATCCTTTAAGACCGAGATGAGGAAAAACTTTTTCACACAGAGAGTGGTGAATCTCTGGAACTCTCTGCCACAGAGGGTAGTTGAGGCCAGTTCATTGGCTATATTTAAGAGGGAATTAGATGTGGCCCTTGTGGCTAAAGGGATCAGGGGGTATGGAGAGAAGGCAGGTACGGGATACTGAGTTGGATGATCAGCCATGATCGTATTGAATGGCGGTGCAGGCTCGAAGGGCCGAATGGCCTACTCCTGCACCTATTTTCTATGTATCTATGTATCTATGTACGGAGTTTGTACATTCCTCCTGTGACCACGTAGGTTTTCTCCAGATTCTCCCGCTTTATTCCACACCCCAAAGACATACAGGTTTGTGGGTTAATTGGCTTCAGTACATTGTCCCAAGTGTGTAAGATAGAGTTAGTGTACAGGGTGATCGTTGGTCGGCGCAGCCTCGGTGGGCTGAATGGCCTGTTTTTACGCTGTATCTCTAAAGTCTAAAGTTGTACAAGACATTGGTGAGGAGCACTGTGTTCAGTTTTGGTCACCCTGCTATAGGAAGGATGTCATTAGGAATAGAAAGAGTGCAGAGAAGATTTACAAGAATACTGCTAGGACATGAGCTATAAAGAGAGATTGGGCAGGCTTGGACATTATTCCTTGGAGCGCAGGAGGTTGAGGAGTGATCTTATAGTCTATAAAATCATTAGGGCACTAGATAGCGTAAATGCACAGTCTTTTACCCAGGATAAGGGAATCAAAAACAAGAGGACATATGTTTAAGGTGAGAGCAACAAGATTTAATACAAACCTAGTGGGCAACCTTTTCACTCCAAGGGTAGTGAACAGCCAGAGGAAGTAGCTGAGGCGGATATTATACAGCATTTAAAAGACACCTGGATAGGTACACGGATAAGAATTTTACAGAGATATGAGCAAAAACATGGTCAAAAGCTTAGATGGGGCATTGGTTAGTTTGGACAAGTTGGGTTGATAAACAAGCCCTGGTGGCTGGACTAAACCCAGTCTGTGTACAATTCCAGGCACCACACATTAAATATATTGTATTGCCCTTGGATCCCAAGAATTTGGAGTGGATGTTACACCTATAAGGATTCTATTCCCTAAATTAGTAACTTCTAAAAATGAATGGAATTGAGAAGATAAAGTCTGGGAACTATAGGCCAGTTAGTCTAACATCTATGGTTGGAAAGTTACTGAAGAGTATTCTGTGGGACAAGATATACATGCATTTAGATGGACGAGCTGATTAGGGATAGACAGCACGGTTTTGTCCGTGGAAGGTCGTGTCTCACGAATCTGATTGAGTTTTTTTAAGGTGTGACTAAAAAGGTTGATGAGGCATTTGACAAGGTTTCACATGGTAGGCTGCTCTGGAAGGTTAGATCACTAACCTTAATCAATCAATAAAAATCAATAATCAATAAAAATTGCCTACCGCTCTGTCCTTCGGCCAGTTTGCGGGGAATCTGATCACCTAGCTGTGCTTCTACTCCCTGCCCATAAACAAAAAACTGAAGCAGGAGGATCCAGTACAGAGAGTTGTTCAATGCTGGTTGGCACGGCACTGCTCTGAGTCAGTGGACTGGTCCACATTCAGGGTTTCTGCAGCCAATCTGAATGAGTACGCCACTGCCTTGACTGACTTCATCAGCAAGTGCGTAGCAGAGTACGTGCCGACATGTGTTCCCCAACCGGAAACCATGCATGGACCGTGAGGTACACTCACAGATGAAGGCCATGTCCGGTGCACACCAGGTCCGGGAAGTCAAACGATCCCAAGCGTAAAAGAAAGCCTGCTATCATTTTCACAAAGCTCTCAACGATACCATGAGATAGTACCGGGACAAACTTGAGTCACAGTATAATTATTCGGGCACATGCAGAATGTGACATGGTCTGAATACTATAACTGGCTACAAAGTGAAGTCAGGCAACATCAGTGGTGATAGTGTGGCCCTACCTGATGTTGAACTCAATAACATGATGCTTGCTTTGAGCAGAAGGCCGATGACATCTGTCCCTTCAGGCTCAAGTATGCCTCTTCCCAAGGTCACTGTTGCAGACGTTAGATCAGCCTTCCTGAGGGTGAACCCACGGAAAGCAACCAGATCAGACTTGGCCATGTCGTTAGAAGCTGCGCAGACCAACTAGCGGGAGCATGCACGGACATCTTTAATCTCTCACTACTCCGTTCTGAGGTACCCACCTGCTTCAAGAAGACCACTATCATCCTGAATCTGGTGCTGAAGAAAAGCAAGATCACATGCCTTAGTGACTGCTGTCCAGTGGCCTTGACACCCACCTGCATGAAATGCTTTGAGGATAGTTATAGAATGCATTAAATCCAGTCTAGCCTTGACCCATTGCAGTTCGACTACTACCACAACAGAGCACGGTGGCGCAGCAGTAGTGTTGCTGCCTTACAGTGCCAGAGACTCGGGTTCAATCCTGATCATGGTTGTTGTTTGTCTGGAGTTTGTACGTTCTCCCCATGAACTGCATGGGTTTTTTCTCCGGGTGCTCTGGTTTCCTCCCATTCTCCAAAGACGTACAGGTTTGTGGATTAATTGGTTTCTGTAAAATAGTAAATTGTCCCTAGTGTGTGTAGGATCATGTTAGTGTGCGGGGATCGCTGGTCAACATGGACCTGGTGGGTTGAAGGGCCTGTTTCTACGCTGTATCTCCAAATGAACCTAAACAGGTCCACGACTGATGCCATCTCCTACACTCATCCCTGGAACACCTGGATAAGAGAGACACCTACGTCAGACCTATTCATAGACTACAGCTCTGCTTTTAATACCATTATTCCATCCAAACTTGTGGAACTTGGAGTCAGCACTCTCTCTGCAACTGGATCCTCGACATCCTGACCAACTGAACTCAATCAATGAGGATAGGGGACAAATCATCCTCTACGATAATCCTCAATGCTGGCGCCATGCAAGGATGCGTTCTCAACCTCCTTCTGTACTCCTTGTACACCAATGTCAATGCAGCCATGTACAAATCCAATTCAGTTTACAAATTCGCGGACGACACCACCGTTGTGGGCCAGACATCAAATAATGATGAGACGGAGTACAGGAACGAGATTGAGAAATTCATGACCTGGTGTCAAAATGACTGAAGAAAGGTCTCAACCCGAAACGTCATCTATTCCTATTCTCCAGAGATGCTGCCTGACCCGCTGAATTACTCCATCTTTTTGTGCCGACCTTTCTCTCAGTGTCAGCAAGACATATGAGATAGTGATCGACTTCAGGAAGCAAAGAGGTACACATACCCAAGTATGCATTGACGTAGAGAGGGTGGAAAGTTTCAAATTCCTAAGAGTAAATATCACCAGCAACTTGTCCTGGACCACCCAAAAGTGGCTTAATGGAAGGTAGCAGAGGGTGATGGTGGAAGGTTGTTTTTTGGACTGGAGGCCGGTGACTAGTGGTGTGCCTCAAGGTTCGGTGCTATGTCCATTGCTGTTTGTCATCCATATCATTGATTTAGATGAGAACGTACAAGGCATGATTAGTAAGTTTGCAGATGAAGCTTAAGTGCTTGGTATTGTAGATAGTAAAGATAGTTGTCAAAATTTACAGCAGGATCTTGATTGGATGGGCAGGTGTGCTGAGGAATGCTTATAGGAGTTTAGTACAGATAAGTGCGAGATGTTGCATTTTGGGACGTCTAATCAGGGCAGGACCTACACTGAATGGCAGGGCTCTGGGAAGTATTGCAGAGCAGAAGACTCTCAGAGTGCAGGCACGTGGATCCTTGAAAGTGGCGTCACAGGTAGATAAGGTGGACAAGAAGGCTTTCGGCACATTGGCCTTCATTAGTCAGAGTATCGAGTATAGATGTTGGGAGGTTATGTCGCAGTTGTACAAGACATGGGTTAGGCCACATTTGGAATATTGTGTTCAGTTTTGGTTACCCTTTTATAGGAAAGATGTTGTTAAACTGGAAAGGGTGCAGAGGTTTATGAGGATGTTGCCAGGACTCGAGGGCTTGAGCTATAGTGAGAGGTTGAGCAGACGAGGACTTTATTCCTTGGAGCATAGGAGGAGGATGGGTAATCATATGGAGGTGTATAAGATCATGAGAGGAATAGATAGGGTAAATACACAAGCGGAGATAGGTTTAAATTGAAGAGGGAAAGATTTAATAGGAACCTGAGGGGCAGTTTTTTTACACAAAGGGTGGCAGGTATATGGAACGAGCTGCCAGAAGAGGTAGTTGAGGCAGTTACTATCCCAACATTAAAAAAAAAAAATTGGACAGGTACATGGATAGAATATGTTAAGAAGAATGTGGGCCATACGCAGGCAGGTAAGAGTGGTGCAGATGGGGCATGTTGGTCGGCGTAGGTAAGTTGGACCATAAAGGCCCTGTTTTCACTGAGATTACTCTATATGAGACTATATCCGACCTTTCTGTCCTGGGCCTCCTCCATGGCCAGAGTGAGTCCCACCGCAAATTGGAGGAGCAGCACCTCATATTTCGCTTGGGCAGTTTACACCCCAGCGGTATGAACATTGACCTCCAATTTCAGGTAGTCCTTGCTTTCTCCCTCCTTCCCCTCCCCTTCCCAGCTCTCCCACAACCTACTGTCTCCGCCTCTTTTTCTTCCACCTCCTCCACATCAGTCTGAGGAAGGGTCTCGACCCGAAACGTCACCTATTCCTTCGCTCCATAGATGCTGCCTCACCCACTGAGTTTCTCCAGCATTTTTGTCTACCTCTATGAGACTATCTCAGTTGGCTTGGAAGGCCAGAAGCCAAATATTAAGACCAGGAATTAAGATTGGAAATGCTTCTATATACAAGGTCAGATAGAAGCTTGGAACTCTCTTCCATAAATATATATTTTTTTCAGTTACGAGAATTGTTTTTTTTTTGTCAGCTTGGAATTAAGGGATCTCAGACATGTGTAGATAGATCATTTATTAGCCATGATTTCATTGAACCAGCTCAAAGATATAAATAGTTACATTCTTTTTCGGTGTTCCTTTATTTCCATTTTCCTGTGCCTGCCTGCAATGTTATGATCTTCCTGAGTTTAGTTTAGAGATACAGCATGGAACCTAGCCCTTCAGCCCACTGAGTTCACACTGACCATCGATCACCCTTTCACTCAATGTTAACCCACTTTCCCATTCACTCCCTCAATATTATGGGCAGTTTTGCTGGACACCGATTAACCTGCAAACTTGTCGTCTTTGTGATGTGGGAGAAAACCGGAGCATCCGGAGGAAACCCACGCGGTCACAGCGAGGAAACCCGTGCAGTCACAGGGGGAATGTAGCATCTGAGGTCAGGATCGAGCGTGAGACTCTTGCACTGTGAGGTGGCAGTTCTACTAGCTGTGACACTGTGCTGTCCGATACATTTTCTTGTCCATTGTTTTATTAGTAGTAACATTTTTTAAATAAAAAATGACCCTTATTCACTCAACCAAAGAAATTACTACCTGTGATTAATTACCAGTAATTTATATGTATTTATTCATGTCTCACAGGTGTGGTTAGAGCGGAAAAAACACCTTCTTCATGATGATAAAAAACAACAAATGCTCAAGACACAACATGAAAATGAGAAGAAAGAGCAGGTTTCCTGATTCATCTTTAATGTTTTAATATAAAATGCTAGTTTCATCAAAGAAGGATTAACTTTGAAATGTTACATACACAAGTAAATGGATTGATCCATTTAAAGAAATTTGAAAAACAAAATTATTGTGATGTGCTGCTTTGTACTTTTAAAAAAAGTTTAAATATTTAATATATAATGTCCATATTGACCAGTGGACCACCCATCAGTATAAATCCCTTCTTTGAACACTTGGCACATAGACTTCTATGCTTAGGCACTTTAAGTGCTTATCTAGACACTACTTAAATGCTGTCAGAGATTCTGCTTCCACTATTCTCTCAGGCAGTGCATTCTAGGTATCATCACTACTAGGGAAGAAGGATCTCGACCCGAAACGTCACCCATTTCTTCTCTCCAGAGATGCTGCCTGTCCCGCTGAGTTAGTCCAACATTTTGTGTCTACCTTTGATTTAAACCAGCATCTGCAGTTCTTTCCTACACTAGGTATCATCACTCCAGGTTTAAAAGGTCCCCCTCATATCCCCTCTAAATCTGTTACCCCAGAATCTATATCCTCTAGTTTTATCTACCCTTGATAAGAGTAAAACAAATCTTGCACTCCAACCTATTAAAGCCCCTTATAATTTTATATACCTCAATAATGTTCTCTTTTCTCCACTCCACTCCACTCTCTCCTCATAAGTAAAATGCTCCATCCAAGGCAACCATCCTTAGTGAATCTCCAATGCGCAAAACCCAATGCTGTCTGCCTGGGTAGCTTACAACTCAACGGTATCTCCCCTTCCTTGACTACCTCCGACACCTCTCTCACCTTTCTTGACTCATATTCACCTGGACTACCTCTGACACGTCTCTCCCACTTCCTGATTTCTCTGTCCCAAACGCAAAAGGTTTGACGTTTACTACAAACCTCCGACTCCCACAGTTACGTGGACTACACTTCCTCCCACCCTGCGTTTTGCAAAGATGCCATCTCCTACTCTAAATTCCTCTGTCTCTGCCGCATCTGCTCCCAAGATGAGGCTTTCTACGTACAGTATATGAAGATATCCAAGACGTATTCATTCTTTAGTGAACGTGGTCTCCCCCTGGCTGTCAACCTGCTCAACCTTATCTTATAGCTCAGGCCCTTGAGTCATGGCAACATCCTCGTAAATCTTCTCTGCACCACTTCCACATTAAAAAACACCTTTCCTATATCAGGGTGACCAAAACTGAGCACAATACTTTGAATATGGCCTCACTAATGTCTTGTACAACTGTAACATTACCTCTCAACATCTACACTCAATACACTGACTGATGAAGGTTCTGCAGCTGAAATCCAGCTGCAACTCTGGAGAACAAAAGAAAGATATGAGCTCCTCTGATACATGTGTTTGCTGATCAGCTGGATGTTTGGTGATTGTTAACCCCACAATTTTTGGAAAGATTGAAGAACCAGAAGCCCAAATTAATAAAGTTCATTATTCCATGGAGTTTGAGGAAATGATTTAAATCTTTGCTAGTCTGTGATCTCCTCTCACCTCATGCTCTTCCCATTTTCTGAGCAGAGAGCATTATGGTCTAATAATTCCATGTACATTGTTCCTTGAAAAGCTGGTGATATGAATTATAGATATTTTGTGCATTTACAGGGAGGTCTTATAGAATGCACCCTTTGCCATCCTTTGGGATCCTCTACAAATCTGTCATTTTATTAATTTATTCTTCACTGGCAAATCAATATCTATTTATCCTTGAGAAGGTGGTGGTGGGTTGTAACAGTCCATCTTGTGAAAGAACAGCGATACACTCCCAAGGTAGTGTATGCGTAGCACATGTGTTAGAGATAACCAGCAAATACAGTCGCTTGCAAAAGTATTCATACCCCTTGAACTTTTCTACATTTTGTCACGTTACAACCACAAACGTAAATGTAATTTATTGGGATTTTATGTGATAGACCAACACAAAGTGGTGCATAATTGTGAAGTGGAAGGAAAATGATACATGGTTTTCAAATTTTTTTGGAAATAAAAAACTGAAAAGTGTCACGTGCAAAAGTATTCAGCCCCCCCTGAGTCAATACTTTGTAGAACCACCTTTCGCTGCAATTACAGCTGCAAGTCTTTTGGGGTATGTCTCTACCAGCTTTGCACATCTAGAGACAGAAATTTTTGCCCATAAAATAGCGCAAGCTCAGTCAGATTGGATGGAGAGCGTCTGTGAACAGCAATTTTCAAGTCTTGCCAGAGATTCTCAATTGGATTTAGGTCTGGACTTTGACTGGGCCATTCTAACACATGAATATGCTTTGATCTAAACCATTCCATTGTAGCTCTGGCTGTATGTTTAGGGTCGTTGTCCTGCTGGAAGGTGAACCTCCGCCCCAGTCTCAAGTCTTTTGCAGACTCTAACAGGTTTTCTTCCAAGATTGCCCTGTATTTGGCTCCATCCATCTTCCCATCAACTCTGACCAGCTTCCCTGTCCCTGCTGAAGAAAAGCATCCCCACAGCATGATGCTGCCACCACCATGTTTCACAGTGGGGATGGTGTGTTCAGGGTGATGTGCAGTGTTAGGTTTCCGCCACACATAGCATTTTGCATTTAGGCCAAAAACTTCAATTTTGGTCTCATCTGACCAGAGCACCTTCCTCCACATGTTTGCTGTGTCCCCCACATGGCTTGTGGCAAACTGCAAACGGGACTTCTTATGGCTTTTTTTCAACAATGGCTTTCTTCTTGCCATTCTTCCATAAAGGCCCGATTTGTGGAGTGCACGACTAATAGTTGTGCTGTGGACAGATTCTCCCACCTGAGCTGTGGATCTTTGCAGCTCCTCCAGAGTTACCATGGGCCTCTTGGCTGCTTCTCTGATCAATGCTCTCCTTGCCCGGCCTGTCAGTGTAGGTGGACGGCCATGTCTTGGTAGGTTTGCAGTTGTGCCATACTCTTTCCATTTTCGGATGATGGATTGAACAGTGCTGCGTGAGATGTTCAAAGCTTTGGATATTTTTTTATAACCTAACCCTGCTTTAAACTTCTCCACAACTTTATCCCTGACCTGTCTGGTGTGTTCCTTGGGCTTCATGATGCTATTTGTTCACTAATGTTCTCTAACAAACCTCTGAGGCCTTCACAGAACAGCTGTATTTATACTGAGATTAGATTACACACAAGTGGACTCTATTTACTAATTAGGTGACTTCTGAAGGCAATTGGTTGCACTGGATTTTATTTAGGGGTATCAGAGTAAAGGGGGCTGAATACTTTTGCACGCGACACTTTTCAGTTTTTTATTTGTAAAAAAATTTGAAAACCATGTATCATTTTCCTTCCACTTCACAATTATGCACCACTTTGTGTTGGTCTATCACATAAAATCCCAATAAAGTACATTTACGTTTGTGGTTGTAACGTGACAAAATGTGGAAAAGTTCAAGGGGTATGAATACTTTTGCAAGCCACTGTATGTGTGTTCCCTTGCACCTGCTGTTCTCATTCTTCTCAATGAACACGATTCCATGTATGATACAACATTCTCCCCCCTTTATCAGTCATGGAAAAAGCTGCAGCTCTCTCCCTTTCAAACATTGACAGAATTTCAGCTACTATTTATTGTTCTTGCATTTGTGATGTGATCAGATTCTGGCCATGTCGCTAGACGAACTCTGAAACTTTACAACAGTAAAGCCATTGTCTGTCACAGCTGTGTAGCTTGTCAAATCTATAAGATTTTGATGTTTGTAAAGGAAAACAGCTTTCGTGTGACTTCCAGTTTCATTACATTTGCACAATTAGCTTATAACGGCTTATGTGGTTCCTCCATCATATGTTGAATTGTGGTTGTCAGATTTAGTGTAACTCTCTTCACTGAAATCTCAACTCTGGCCAGTCTTTATCCATTCTGAGAAGCACCGGCACATGGCAACCGTGCGTTCAATTACACACATAGTTAATCCATTTTACAATGGGCAAGAAATGACCACATCTTGAAAATTGAATTAAGAACCACTGATTTTGGGGGGAAAAGATGGTACAGTATGTAGTCCTTCAGGCTTTTATTTATTATAGTTTTATTTTATTTTTTATTTTTTATTTTATTAGAAGTATTGTACATTACAGTAATCTGCAATAACGTAAGTTTATACTTTTCTTGTACCACTTCTTATTTTAAACTTTAATAAGAGAAAAGGATAGAAAGAGTTAGTAAAGATAGTAAGTGAGTGATTGAAAGAGTGGTCCAGGAACACCCATATGGACCTAAACCACAAGAAATAGTAAAAAAAAATTAAAAAAAGGAAAAAGAGAAAAACCAAAAGGAGGAAAAAGAAAAAAGAAAACATAAGATAAGATAGGACAATATGAAAGGGATGCCCCTACTTCATATCTTTACTCACCCCTCGCCAGGTCCTGAAACCATTTATTATCGACATTTTAAGTTGATAAATGGAGACCAAATCTTTTGGAATTGGTCTTGTTTACCTGCTAGGAGGAATCTCATATCTTCTAGGTGTAACAATTCCGACATATTACAAGTCCACATTTTTGTCGTTGGTGTGGGAGCATTTTTCCAAAATTTCAGTATCAGTTTTTTTGCCGTTATTAAGCCATAATTAAGAAAACTCCTTTGAAATGAAGTCAGCTCCAAACTTGCCTCTATTGTTCCAAAAAAATCAGTTCTGCATTCGGTTTCAGTTTTATTTTAAATAATTTAATGAAAATGTCAAAAATGTCCTTCCAAAATGTTTGGATTTTTATACAAAAAACAAAAGAGTGTGCTATAGTTGCTTCTTGGGTTAGGCATTTATCACAGATAGAAGAGGTTTTTGGGTAAAATTTACTTAATTTAACTTTCGAATAGTATAATCTATGTAAAATTTTAAATTGAATTAGAGTATGTCTTACGTTAATCGAGCAATCCTTCAGGTTTAAGCTGCAATAATTAAGGTTTGATCATGATCTCCATTGCACTGTGTGTGGGGTTTGCATAGTCTCCCCTTGAGTGAGCAGGATTTACCTTGGGTGCTCTGATGTTTTCCCACATCCCAAACATGCTGATAAGTTAACTGACCACTGTAAATACATTTAGTGTTTGGGGTTGTACAAGAATCAGGGTCGAATCGATGGGTGTGTAAGAGATGAGCAGTTTGTGAGTTGATTTATCTGATAAGATTAGCCAGATCATCTTTCCTTCATGATTTTAATTAGGCTTAATTTAACAATTTAGCGCCGTTTCAATTCAAATATAATGTCTTGAAATTGTGGACCCATCGTCCACATCAACTATCAACCTGTTTACACAAATCCTATATTAGTCCCCATTTTTAACATTCTTCACATTCACCTCAACTCCCCAGATTCCCTTACTCACACATTAGGAACAATTTACAATGGTTAATTAACTTTTCAACCTGCATGTCTTTGGGGCATAGTAGGAAACCGGAACACCCCAAGAAAACCTGCGTGATCACAGAGAATGTGTAAATTCCACACTCAATGTCAGGACTGAAGCCAGCCACTGGTGCTGGCTGTGAAGCAGCGGCTCTACCTGATACATCACTGTGCTGCTTTGAGCATGTATTAATTTACGCAATCAATACACATGATAGTACAGCTAGATACAATTTTATTGAATTATCTTTAATGTACATCCTATTTTTTGTACCTCTTCCTTTTTTGAATATGTTTGTAACATTTGCAACTTTAGACATCTGGAACTACATCCATATATAAATAGAACGGCATGGTTGTGGTCATATCTGTAATAGGCACTCTTATGTTCCTCAAAAACTAAGTTGGATTTACCAGCTTTTCTATTTAAAGTGCAGCCGACCTATTATATACCCTCTCTCTGCCTTCTATTCATCTACTAACTGCTTTCTTGGAAGAACCAATTTCATGACTGAATTCTCATTCAGTGCTTCAGTTTTTACCTCTGGCTCTTTTTTTGGTTCCTAATTGTTCTTGACATTCCTTTAATTATCCCTATTAATGTTTACAGTGGCTACGAATTTCCAAAATAACTTTTCCACAGAGTTATACCGCACAAAAACACGATGCTTGGACCACTATGTCCATGCTGACCTCCCTTTTAACTCACATTTAACAGTCTCTAAGCCTTGGCAATTCAAGTGCTCATTGTGATACTGAATGTTGTGAGAGTACCTGTCTCCACCATCCACTTGTGCTGTCTTGTTCCAAATTCCTCCCACTTTCTGGGTGAATAGATTATTCTTTGGACCCCATCTAAATTTCTTACCCCCTATCTATGCCTCTAGTTTTACGTGACCATTCTTCTATTTACCTCTTTGCCCCTCATAATTTGATACCATTATCCCATTGTACCATTTAAACGCTATCCCTGTCTGATTCTGTGATATCTAAAATATTCCACAAAAAAACTGACCAAGAGAACAAAAGATCTACCTGACTTCATTTGGTATAATTGAGCATTTCCATATTGGCTGAGATGAACATTAGATTTTGCTGCAGTGTTTCATGGTCAAATAACTACTGACATTCATTGAACAGGCAAGATACTGGAAGGGTGATCCCGTGTATTGAGCTGCATCAGAGTATATCGTGTCCTTCAGTGAAGAGGCAAAATGGAAGGAAAACTAAATAGAAATGCGTATATGGAGACGAAAAACAAAATATTTGATATGATTTAAAGTAGTTCTTTAATTTTGCCATCTATGAAATTTGAGGGACAATGAAACATGAATGTTTTAATTAATTGCTTTATTTCATTTAAAGAAGATTATTGAGAATAAAGAAGACGCAAAGGCATCATTCGAGGCCTGGCGGAGAAAAAAGAAAAATGCATTGCAAAGAACCGGTGATAAGAAGAAAGAAGAGGAAAAAGCAAAGCAACAAGCAGAAGCAGAGAAAGAGGAGAAGAAGGAAGAAGCAGACAAGGCAAGAAGTGATATTTGATTAGATTTGATTAATTGACAGTTCGGGCTACTTTAATGGAGAATTTTGCTTTCAAGATATGTTTCATTACACAAAATCTTTAGCAAAAAGCATTTAATGATCAGGGAATATTAAGCAAATCAAACTGAGTACAATAATTTGTTTTTAATCTTCAAAAGTTGAGGAGAGAGTTGGTGAGCAGCAAATTTGAGAGGAGAGAAAACACTTTTGAAAAATCGGTGGGAGAGTTAAGAGAAACCGTTTTTTTGACTGATTTTTAAGTGAAGGAAGGCCATTTAAAAAGGCGTTTGATTGGCAGGAAGAGACAGCAGCCGTTAAAAGCAAGGACAATTGCAGAATTGTGAAGAGTTTTTTTAAATCTTTAAAAGTCGAGACATTAGTTGGTGAGCAGCCATTTTGAGAGGAGAAAAAGCATTTTGATGGAAAATAGGCTTTTTTCCAAATGAAGGACGGACATTTACAAAGCAGGCGTTTCAATGACTCAGGAAGAGATACTGCAGCCAATAAAATGAAGGGCAGGCTTAGCAGAGGGGCCTATTGCGAGCGGCTGAGTTGAGGTGAAGTACTGCAGTTGGATGTAAGTGCAGAACTGAGGCTTTGGTTCAAGAGGCGTCAGAGAGAAGGCTGAGCAAATGGTAATGGCTGGTTAAGGTCATCTTTGCTGTGTAATTCCTCCGAGGTGTTTGGTGTCATAGAGATGGTGGGTGGGATAGTGGAATGCTCCTCCTGCAGGATGTTGGAAGTCAGGGGATTTCCAGTGCTCTTGAGGACCACACCTGCAGCACGTGCATTCGGCTGCAGCTCCTCACGGACCACATTAAGGAACTGGAGCTGCAACTGGATGACCTCAGGATTAGCCAGGGGGTGAAAGTGTCTTAGATGGTTGTTACAGTGAGGTGGTCACGTCTGAGGTACAGGCAGGAAGTAGATGAGTGACCACCACAAAAGGGAATAGGCAGAAAGTGCAGGAAACAGGTGTCCTCCTTTCAATTGATTTGAATTGAATAAATGTTATTAGCCAAGTATGTATGTATACAGAGCAAGTTCCAGTGAGGAGGAGGAGGAGGGGGAGGAGGAGGAGGAGGAGGAGGAGTAGGAGGGAACCTTAGATAATCAAAGAGATTGTAAATTTGGTCCAAATAAAAACAGTGGAAATGATTGTAGACATTGGGAGAGCTCCCCCTCCCCTCCCCCCACAACACCACAGTTACATCTGTGGAGTCATTTAAGTTCCTTGGAACCATCATCTCCAGGGACCTTAAATGGGAGGCCACCATCGACTCCACAGTTAAGAAGGCCCAACAGAGGATGTACTTCCTGCGGCAGCTGAGAAAACACAATCTGCCACAGGCAACGATGGTCCAGTTTTTTACTGCCATCATAGAGTCTGTCCTCACCTTCTCCATCATGGTCTGGTTTGGCTCACCCACCAAGCACAACATCCAGAGGCTGCAGCGCATCGTTCGATCAGACGAGAAGGTTGTTGGCTGCAACCTTCCCCCCATCGACGAACTGTACACTGCAAGGGCCAGGAAGTGAGTGGGTAAGATCACCTCTCACTCTGGCCACAAACTCTTTGAAGCACTTCCCTCTGGAAGGCGACTCCGGACTGTCAAAGCCGCCACAGCCAGACATAAAAACAGTTTTTTTTCCACGAGCAGTAGCTCTACTCAACAACCAAAACTCTAGCCTCCTTGTGCTCTGGTATTTTATTTCATTCTTCACATGTTTAAATTATAATGTTTTATTTTTAATTGTCTACTGTATATCGTGTTGTTACTTGCGAGCAAAGCACCAAGGCAAATTCCTTGTATGTATACATACTTGACTAATAAAATTGATTCATTCATCCATTCATTCACTCATTCATGTTCAGCGCAGTCATTGTGGACCATAAAGCCTATTCTTTTGCTGTACTGTTCAATACCACATCTGGAGTATTGTGTGCAGTTTTGGTCCCCTAATTTGAGGAAGAACATTCTTGCTATTGAGGGAGTGCAGCGTAGGTTTACAAGGTTAATTCCCGGGATGGCGGGACTGTCATATGCTGAGAGAATGGAGCAGCTGGGCTTGTACACTCTGGAGTTTAGAAGGATGAGAGGGAATCTCATTGAAACATATAAGACTTTTAAGGGCTTGGACACGCTAGAGGCAGGAAACATGTTCCCGATGTTGGGGGAGTCCAGAACCAGGGGCCACAGTTTAAGAATAAAGAGTAAGCCATTTAGAACGGAGACGAGGAAACATTTTTCTCACAGAGAGTGGTGAGTCTGTGGAATTCTCTGCCTCAGAGGGCGGTGGAGGCAGGTTCTCTGGATGCTTTCAAGAGAGAGCTAGATAGGGCTCTTAAAAATAGCGGAGTCAGGGGATATGGGGAGAAGGCAGGAACGGGGTACTGATTGGGGATGTTCAGCCATGATCACATTGAATGGCGGTGCTGGCTCGAGGGGCCGAATGGACTACTCCTGCACCTATTGTCTATTTGTCACCTGTACAACTGCATTAGTGAAATTCTTTTTGCATATATTACACATGCAGTCGCTGCCATTTTTATCACCATTATTCAAAGTCCAAAGTCCGGTCGGCCCGCTCGCTCGATGTACTGGAGCACTTCCTGCCAACCCCCCCTCCTCGTCCGGCCGTCTTTGTGTCCTGGAGGTGCCTCCTGCAGCCTACCTTGAAGGCGCTGGAGGCATTACACCGGTTCACCCCCCCTACCGGCACTTGCTCCTCGCGTCTGAAGTCTCCAGCTCCCTCCCAGTTACACCATCAGATGAGCCTTTGGGTGGGTACCCGATCCCATCGACCGACGATCCTTCGGGAGGGTCGCGCTGACCGACGAGCCTTCATTCGGGTTCCCAGTCTATGTTCTATTTAAAATTCTGCGGTAGCTTTAATGAGTAGAGGTTGTGTTACGCTAAATTGTCTCCCAATTCATATACTCAATACCCTTGCCTATGTGAAGGCAAGTAAGCTGAATGCCTTTTCCACTACTCTACCCACCGGTGTCATTATTTTCAGAGAGCTGTGAACTTGCACACCAAGGTCACTCTGTACATTGTGTAAGAAAGAACTGCAGATGCTGGTTTAAATCAAAGGTAGACACTCAGTGGGTCAGGAACATCTCTGGAGAGAAGGAATGGGTGACGTTTCGGGTCGAGACCCTTCTTCAGACTACTGTCAGGGGAGTGGGCGGGACAGAGATAGAATGTAGTCAGAGACAGTGAGACTGGTGGGAGAACTGGGAAGGGGGAGGGGCGAGAGAGGGAAAGCAAGGGCTTTTGAAGTTAGAGAAGTCAATGTTCATACCACTGGGGTGTAAACTACCCAAGCGAAATAGGAGGTGCTGTTCCTCCAATTTGCGCTGGGCCTCACTCTGACAATGGAGGAGGCCCAGGGCAGAAAGGTCAGATTGGGAATGGGAGGGGGAGTTGAAGTGCTGAGCAACCGGGAGATCAGGTAAGTTAAGACGGACTGAGCGGAGTGTTCAGCGAAACGATGGCCGAGCCTGCACTTGGTCTCGCTGATGTAGAGAAGTTGAGACCTGGAACAGCGGATACAGTAGATGAGGTTGGAGGAGGTGCAAGTGAACCTCTGCCTCACCTGGAAAGACTGTTTGGGTCCTTGGATGGAGTCGAGGGGGGATGTAAAGGGACAGGTGTTGCATCTCCTGTGGTTGCAGTGGAAAGTACCTGGGGAGGGGGTGTTTTGGTGGGAAGGTACGAGTTGATCAGGGAGTTCTGGAGGGAACGGTCTCTGCATAAAGCAGAAATGGGTGGAGATGGTAAGATGTGGCCAGAAGTGGGATCCCGTGGCGAAAATGTTGGAGGATTATATGCTGTATGTGACGGCTGATGGGGACAAGGGGGACTCTGTCCTTGTTGCGAATGGGGGGAGGGGGAGCAAGAGCGGAGCTGCAGGATATCGAGGAGACCCTAGTGAGAGCCTTATCTATAATGGAAATGGGGAACCCCATTTCCTAAAGAATGAGGACATCTCCGATGATCAGGTATGGAAAACCTCATCCTGGGCGCAGATGCGGCGTAGACGGAGGAATTGGGAGTAGGGGATAGAGTCTTTACAGGAAGCAGGGTGGGAAGAAGTGTAGTCTAGATAGCTGTGGAAGTCAGTAGGTTTGTAGTAGATGTCGGTCAATAGTTTGTCTCCCGTCATGGAGACAGTGAAATCCAGAAACGGTAGGGAGATGTCGGAGATGGTCCAAGTGAATTTGAGTGCAGGATGGAAATTGGTGGTGAAGTTGATGTAGTCTGTGAATTCTGCATGGGTGCAGGAGGCAGCACCATTGCAGTCGTCAATGTAGCAGAGGTAGAGTTCGGGAATAGGGCCAGTGTACACTTGGAACAGTGATTGTTTGACCTACCCTACAAAGAGGCAATATAGCTGGGACCCATGCGAGTGCTCACTCTGTACATTAATGCTTCCAAGGTACCTGTTTACTGTATATATTCTGCTATCTCACAAGATGAATACCTTTCAAGGGGCGATTTTTTAAACATTTCTATGGGGTGGAGTGAAACTGTAGGAAGCAGATGATAGCATAGGGAGAAGATAATAGTTCAACATGGTGGTTCAGAGTAGGAATTAAAACATTGGTTGGGCAGCTGATCAGGAACTCTTTATTCCCTCTCCTTATTTTACATATTTCTTATGGCTCTTAAGTAAACTCAAATGTTGTCATTGTTGTATTAAATAGATTTAAATTTGCACAAGGTTCTTAATAGGTTGTCTGCATGTTTCCTGATCAGAAAAATGCAACATGATAGGATAGTTCATCTTTTTCTAAACTATTTTTACCTAACGTCTAAAGATATATTTAGTATTAGCGCCACAAATAGTCATGAAATAACATTTTTTTCCTCTTTGACAGGTATTTGAAAAATGGAAAGAAGAAAAGGATCAATGTCTAAAAGGAACTTTACAGAAGCAAAAGCAAATTAAAAGAGAGAAAAGGGAAAAAGAAAAAGAGCAAGTCACTGAACGAAAGAAGGAAAATACTTCAGCTTTTCTGAAATGGTAAGCAAATGTTATTCTCATTAGATTGATTAGTAGGACTGGATGTTACAATCCCTAAGATTTTTCACTACAATTGACATTCTTGGGGGTGACCACTAGGTGATTTTGCTACCAATCAGACACATCTTCAGTTGTGTACCTCAACGTCACTGGGTGTTTCGGCCTTTTATCACAAGACACCCTCAGTCGAGGCAGGCCCACCGCAGGGTGATCAGCCCTGGGTGTGTGTCATGGTTAGCCTCTAGATGGTCACGTGGCAGCCCAGACAGCATCTTTTCTCTTCAGCCACAGCCAGTGACTGCTCCATTCGGCGGCATTGGCAAAATATGATACTAATATTGTAAGAGATATCCATTGGGCTGAACTTCTCGTTACTACAATGCTCTGTTTCTCACAGTTGTAGCAGTTTATTTTTCTTTTCCACCTCAGTGATCTCCTATTACCAAGCCTTTGCCATATTCTCTCGACTGGCACAACCACAATTCGTACCATTCAACCTCTCTTGGACTCCTTTCTTACATGGATATTTATCCCTCGCCCTTATTTGCAACTTAAGACATGCTGGCTTACTAACTTATCCTATTTCTAAAGAAAGATCATTGCCCTGAAACGTTAACACAGTTTTTTCCTCTCCAAAAAATATTGCTTGACCTGCTAATTACTAAAAAAAATTAAATTTATGATTTTCAACATTTTTTTGTCGTTTTCCATTAACACAAAGTTTTATAGCATGAAAAAGTCCTTCAACCCCTGGTCCATGCCAACCAGCTCGGTCCATAGACCCACCACATTATGTGTGAAAATGTTTTCCCTCCGGTTCTTATTAAATCTTTCTCCTCTTATCTTAAACCTCTGTCCTCTGGTTCTTGATTCCCCTACCCTGGGAGAAAATGTCTCTGCATTCACTATATCCACCACACAATGTGATACACCTCTGCCTGTCCTACCTGCCCAACCAGGCCCTCTGGTCCTGGTAAATCTTCTTTGCACTCTTACCAGCTTCATGGCATCTTTCCTACTGCAGGGTGACCAAATCTGAATACTATACTCTCAATGCGGCCTTATCATTGTCTTGTACAGGATGTCTCGTCCTTACTTTTGACATCTGACATCCTTACTTTTATAAATCACTAGACCAGGAGCGGACCCGTTGGGCCCGTCTCCCAAGGCAATATTCCACCACTGACCCATAGCCCCCAACTGCACAGGCGCGGCTGAGGGGTTCCCGTTGTGACCCCAGAGATCCCCGTGGTGACGCGAGTCACGGCAACCCTCCCCCAACTGTGCCTCGCCATCCCTCTTCCTACCCCTATCCTCCTCCATTCCCCCTCAACGCCAGCACTCCCTCCCCTCCTCTTCACTCTCCCTCTTCTTTCTCCTCTACTCCTCCCCACTCCCTCCCTCACCTCTCCCTCCCTCCCTTCCCCTACCCTCAGTCCCTCCCTCCCTCCCTCCATAACCCCTCCCTACTCCCCTCCCTACCTGCCTCCTCTCGCACTCTCTACTCCCCCACTCTCCCTCCTCACCCCCCCACTGCCCTCCTCTCCCTCTATCCCCCACTCCCTATCTCCCCCACTCCTCTCCCTCTATCCCCCCTCCTCCACCAATCTCCCTCCTCCCCACTTTCCCCTCCCTCTCCCCTCCCAACCCCCCTCCTCCCCCCATCCTCCCCCCATCCTACCCCCCCCCCCCCCCCCCCCGGACAATGAAAATCGCGATTTTTTAAAATGAAACCTCCCCCCTATCTCCCCCCCGCCCCCTTATGAAAAGCGCAATGTTTTATTTTAAACGAAAATCTCAATGAAAATCGTGTTTTTTTACTTAAAATAACCTAAGCACAATGTTAGCTGTTAATGAAAACGGAACAATTTGATTAAAACTACTTTTTTAAAATCACTATTTTTAAAAATGTAAATGAGATTCGGGATCACATTGTGATGTCATTGTGATGACGTCGAAAGCAGCTGACGGGCAACTACTTAATAAACTGCTACAACTACAAGTTTTTGTAAACTTTAAAATGTCAACTGTAAAATATACCATCAATCTGAACGAAACGTGCTTCTTTTACATTCCAGGACAATGGTGAGTAAGGTGGGCCAAAAATTGTAGCGCTATCATGTACCGTTTTGGCGGGGTTTTGGAATATCACGCACACACGAACGCAAACAAACAAGATGAGAGTTTTAGTAATATACTAGACTAAGTGGGACCCGTTGGGTCCCATGTTCACACGGGAGGGCTGGTCCCCCGACGCAATATTCCACCTCTCCACCAATTCCAATATTGGTGGCCAGTGGGGGGGCTTTCTGGAGCGCTGGTATGGGTTCTTGGGATGGCAGCTCAGTCCCTCAAGCCTGATGTGCTGGCAGCTCACTCACAGCTGGTGGGCTGGCAGTTGACTCATGACTATTCCTTGACATTCCATTTCAAGCAGGGTGCAAGGCCACCAAATTCAAGAGCAGTTTCTTACCACTTCGAGCAGGGTGCAAGGCCACCAAATTCAAGTGCAGTTTCATACCACTTCAAGCAGGGTGCAAGGCCACCAAATTCAAGTGCAGTTTCATACCATGTTCAGCAGGGTGCAAGGCTACTAAATTCAGTGCAGTTTCATTCCACTTCAAGTAGGGTGCAAGGCCACAAATTCAAATGCAGCTTCATACCATTTCATGCAGGGTGAAACCACCATAAAACCACCATAAAACACCAAACTCACAGTTCAGTAGACATTCAGTGTGTTCAGTTGATTCACAGTTCAGACAGAGTCGTGACCTCTCCCTCCCCCATCATGCAGAGACTGAGCCACACCCACACTTCCGGGTTTAATAACCCCTCCCCCTCCCACTGGAAAAGGTGTGGCTTTCATGGCGTGATTGACAGGAGAGAGATTCTCAACATTTTTTAAACACTGATAACACTTTTAATTTTCATTGATGGGAAGGGGGACTGAGTAAAATGCCAAAAATCACAGCCGTAAGTGGTAGCGTTTTATCTAAAATCAATATACAGTGCAAACAGGAAGTTACCCAAAGCACCCAAACCACCATTTGCAATAGTGTATTTTAACTTCAAGCCAAAGCACCCAAACCACCATTTGCAGTAGTGCCTTTTTACTTCAACCCAAAGCACCCAAACAACCATTTGCAATAGTGTATTTTAACTTCAAGCCAAAGCACCCAAACCACCATTTGCAATAGTGTATTTTAACTTCAAGCCAAAGCACCCAAACCACCATTTGCAATAGTGTATTTTAACTTCAAGCCAAAGCACCCAAACCACCATTTGCAGTAGTGCCTTTTTACTTCAACCCAAAGCACCCAAACAACCATTTGCAGGCAGTGCCTTTTTACTTCAAACCAACCATATTTTCATTTTCAAATCACATTAAGGGGACTCACAGTTGAGTAGACATGTGTTCAGTGTTATTCAGAGCTCAGAGAGACGTGACCCTCTGGCTTCCTCCATCGCAGAGACTGAGTGAGGCACACCACTTCCTGGTTTTATAGTCCCTCCCCCTCCCTCCAGCAGGGGCAGCAGAGAGAATGGCAAATTTTTAAAAAACATTAATATCTCTCTGATTTTCGATGGGAAAAATCCTCTGGTCCAGGAAGGCGGACGTGGGCTCTGAGCGAGGTGGCCAAAAATGACGGCCGTAGGTGGCGGCGTTCTCTCGGAAATCGCACCACAGTGGGCCAAAAGCGGTTAAGATCAGACTTTTAGTAATATAGATAGATTTTGATAGAATTATACTTTTATTGCATGCCCTAACTATATTATTTACAAAGCTTAAGTTAGCATAATGCAACATTTCCTCTTTCAAATAAGTGGTCTGTAAAGTTATTTAGTCACATTCCTAGAGTAACAAAAGGTGCCTGAGAAAATTACATGATTTATTTTCATCTCTCCATACAGAGCAATGTGTCAAATTTCCCTTCATGCCTTCACATTGCATAATGTCTCAGCATTCAAATTTATTCTTATCAATATCACAGATGTTTCTCATTTGTGAATAATGCTATAACTATGGGAAAAGTTTCTTTGCCATGAATTGAAAAGAACCAATTCAATTAATTTACCGTAACTGTTTGAGGCGGCCCAGTTGCGCGCTGGTAAAGTTGCCATCTTACAACGCCTGACACCCGAGTTCCATCCTTACCGCGGCTGCTGCCTGTGACAGCGTGGGTTTCCTCCCGCCTTGTGGAGACGTGCAGGTTTGTGGATTGGTTGGCTTCTGTGGGTTGTGCAGGTCACTGGCGGAGCCGCTGCCACCAGGCAAGGTGGGCCCGGGTACGATCCTGGTCTCGGGTGTTCCCTGTGGGGTTTCTCCGGGTACTTTGGTGCACTAGTCTTCTGCTACACATTGTGAGTTGTCCCTAGCGTGGGGAGGAGCCGTTGCCCAGGGGGTGGGGGCTCTCGTGGTCACTGGGCACGCTGGGGTTGGGTCTCAGGTGCTGTCGGGCAGCTCTGCCAGTGGATTGCAGGATTTGCGAAGGCCAGTTGGACTGCAGTCCTGCACATCTTTGTAGGGTTGGGGGGCGGAGCCCGTGAGAAAGCCCATGCTGTCACAATGTCTTTGTCTTTGCGATGTGGAAGGAAAGGTAGAACCACTGTGGTAGTTCTATCCTACACATTCTGAATTGCCCTTAGTGTGTAGGATAGAACTACTGGAGTGGTTCTATCTTTCCTCCCACATAGTGTATGGGGGATCAGTGTTCGGCATGGACTCGGGGTTTCCACGCTGAATCTCTAAACTAAACAAAGATAAAACGGTTCAAAAACACCATTCACTCAATCCACCTCGTGGTCATTCAGTGAAACAATGTCGACAACAATTTGGTCTACAACAAATACTCCAAATGCGGCCTAACCGAAGTCCTACAAAGCTGCATCATGACATCCTGACAATGCTTCAACCTGTGAAGGCAAGCATACCATATGTCTTCTTTACCACTCTAACTACTTGAGTTGCCACTTTCAGGGTGCAATGGGCTTGGACAATAAGATCCCTCTGTACATCATGCTGTTGAGCGTCATGCCATGAATTGTATATTTTCCCCTTACATTTGACCTCCAAAAGTGTGACACCTCACACTTGCTCAGATTAAACTCCATCTGCCATTTCTCCGTCCAATTTTGTAGCTGATCTTTCTCCAGCTGTATTCCTTGACAGCCGTCCTCATGATCTGAGACCCCGGCAATCTTGGTCTCATCTGCAAACTTATTAACCAACGTGTCTATGTTTATGACCAAGTTTTTAATAGATATCACAAACAGCAGAGGTCCCACCACAGATCACTGCGGAACTCCACTGGTCAAGCCTCCAGCCTGAATAATGTCTATCTACTCCCACCCTCTGCTTTCTATCAGTAAACCAGTTCGGATTCCATACAAGTCATTATTAATCCCGTGCATCTTAATCTTTTGGAGCAGCCTACTAAGGGGGACTTTGTCAGTTCTAAATGGCCTACCCCTTATTTTTACACTGTGTGACCCCTGGTTCTGGACTCCCCCAGTATCAGGAACATTTTTCCTGCATCTAGCCTGTCCAATCCCTTAAGAATTTTGCATGTTTCTATAAGGTCCCTTCTCATCCTTCTAAATTCCAATGAATATAAGCCCAGTCGATCCATTCCTATTTTCTACTTCAAATTCGACACCAGTATTGCTTGATGATCTGAAGGTTTCTTCTCACTTTCATAGATAGGTGAATATTCAGGTAGTCTGGAGTCTGGTTCTCGGGTTGCTGCAAAGATTTGTTCTATGTCTTAACTTTTAACAATGTTTTGCATATCTGTGTCAACTTCAACTTCAATTTTAACACAACTACTTTCATAATTAATGGCAATGTAAGGAATGAAAAGAAACAAATAGTACTGAAACAAAAGAAGAAAGAGATTGCAAAAGATGAGCAGAAAAAGAAAATTGAAGAAGAATATACAAAAACTGGAAAAGAAGAGATGGCAGCACTGGTGTATGAGAAATGGCTGGTAAGAATCTGGAATATATTAAGGAAGGATTTTGAGGGAAATTTTAAAAAGCTTCAATTCAATTAATTAGTTTAAGTAATAATCAAAGTCTTTGGGTCAAAATCATTGCATGGAACAAAATTTATGAACAGACAGTTCAAGTTAAAAATTCCTCTTTTAAATTGTCAATACCTAACTGTCAGAGTATGTCATAATGCTGATTTATCTAATGCTCAAAAGAATGTCCAAAGAATGACTACCTTTGAATGTTTTGTAGAAAAAGTCTTTGATTAGCATCAAATAAATATATATATTCTTATTTGCTTTTGTGATCTCTTGACGTCCCTGAGCACTTGAGAGCCAATGAAGCACTTTGCAGCACCTAATTTCTGCCTAGTAACAGTATAGCCAGGTTGATTAGTATTAACCAGAACATTCGTGCTGATCTTCCAAGTAGAACCATGAGATATTTTGCATGCATATGAGAAAGTAGGTTATGTTTCAATTTAACAACACATCTTCCGTGGAACTCTTAACTACATGCCTCTGGGCAGCGGTAGAGTTGCTGCCTTATGGGCCTGTCCCACAGGCGACTTTTTAGGCGAGTGCAGGAGACTCTGCAAACTGATTGTAGGAGGGAAGGAGTGTGAGAAGAAAGCAAGAAGAGGGGAGAGGCAGGACTAAATGAGTCAGGTACAGGTGGACACAGGGATTTTGATCGGCAGATAGTTGGAACAAAGGCCAGAGATAAAAGCAGTAGGTGTGAGATAGGAATGAGGAGTTGGAATTGTGAAGCCAGAGGGTGGAAAGTTCTGGTTACTGTGCTTCGTCCGCTATAATCAAAATCCATTATAAAGAGGTCTGTAATAATGAGGGTAGCTGTAATCATAAATCATAATTTCTTATTGTTTTGTTGCTTGTTATTTACAGGCACAGAAAGACAAAAAGGAAAAGAAGCAAAAGAAAATCAAGAGTGCTTCATACAGCGACCCACCACCTCCCTGGAGCCCCCCTAATAAAACAATACCATTTAGAAAATGAACATTATTATAACTGGTAAACAGGCAGTGGAATTCATAGAGCAAATTATTGCCAATTAACAATGTTTTATAAAAGTATGGTTTTAAGAAAGAACAGTATTTTCATCTATGATCATTTAAACATAAACCATAGACCATTTAGCCCAGCATTGGGCATCCATCTGTATTTAATCCATCTTCCAGCACGGCCCATCGCCTTCTATGACAAGACAATTGAAGTGCTTATCCAGAAACATCTTAAATCTCATCAGCGACTGCTTCCACCACACTCACTGTGCATCCTAGTAACTCACCATTCTCTAGTGAAAAAGATCCACCTCAGAATCTCTTCCCACTTAACCAAAATCTACTTATCTACCAGTTTATATGGGGAAATGTTTCCTGCAGTCTATACCACTCCAAACATCATGTACAGTACCTCAGTTATGTCCTCTCAACCTCCTTTAGAGTTTAGAGATGCAGCATGGAAACTGGCCCTCGGCTCACCAAGTCCACGCTGTCTATCGTTTACACATTCACACTATGCTATTCCACTTTCTCATCCACTCCATGAATACTAGGGGGAATTTACAGCGGTCAATTAACCTGCAAACCCGCACGTCTTTGGGATGCGAGAGGAGAGCGGAGCACCTGGAGGAAACCCACGCGGACACAGGGAGAACGTGTAAACTCCACACAAACAGCAGCCAAGGTCAGGATCGAACTCTGGTCTCGAGCGCTGTGAGGCAGTGGCTCGACTAGCTGCACCACTGTGCCGCTCCCTTTACTTCAGGCGTACTAAGATTTTAAATAAACCACTATATGAAAAAGAAAGCTGGCACCTTGAAGACAGAGTTGTAAAAATGTTTCCTCCTTCCCCCCCCCCCACCACCCCCACACAAGACACACCGAGAAACACCCAAAACAAACACTTAGACACACCAAAAAATAACCAAAAAAAAGTCAAAATAACAAACACACTACTGGCAGGGCAGCCGACTCGCAGAGCCCCCAACTGACCGATACTTTCAATACCATTCTGCTTTCAATACCATTATCCCAACAAAGCTCATCTCCAAACTCGTGGAACTTAGAGTCAGCAACTGCAACTGGATTCTCGACTTCCTAACCAACAGACCATAATCAGTAAGAATAGTTGGCAAATCATCCTCTATGATAATCCTCAACACTGGTGCCCCACAAGAATGTGTTCTCAGCCTCCTACTATACTCCTTATACACTCATGACTATGCAGCCAAATACAATTCCAACGCAATTTACAAGTTCATAGACAACACACCACAGTGGTCCGGACATCAAATAGGAAGGAGATTGAGAACCTCGGAAACTGGTGCCAAGACAACAACCAATTCAAAGGAGATTGTGCTTGACTTCAGGAATTGAAGTAGTATACTCTCCCATATACATTGATGGTACTGAAGTGTAGAGATGGTCTAAAGCTTCAAGTTCTTAGGAATAAATATCACCAGCAATTTTCCTGGACCAGCCACATCGAAGCTATGGCCAAGAAAGCTCACCAACGCCTTTACTTGCTTAGAAGGCTTAGGAAGTCTGGCACGTCCCCTACAACCTTCACCAACTTCTACATAATCGCCGTAGAAAGCATTTTATCAGGATGTTGTTGACGTATCCCAGACCATCACGCAAACCAACCTCCGTTCCACGGACTCCATCTATACTTCACGCTGCCTCGGCATGGCCACCGGCATAATCAAGGATCCCAGTCTCCTTCTCCCCTCTCCCAATAGGCTAGAGGTATAGAAGTTTAAAAACACATACCTCCAGATTCAGTTTCTTCCCAGCTGTTATCAGGTAAATGAACTGTCTTCTCACCAGCTGGAGTGTGGTCCTGACTACCCATCTACCTCTGGAGACCTTTAAAACATCTTTTAATCAGACTTATTGGACTTCATCTTGCACTAAATGCTATACCCTTTATTCTGTATCTGTACACTATAGATGGCATGATTATGATCATGTATAGTCTTCTTTGACTGGATAGCATGGAACAAAAAGTTTTTCACTGTACCTTGGCACACAGAATAATAAGCTAAACTTTTTTTTCTGCACCCTTTCCAGCTTAACAACATCTTTCCTATAATAGGGTGACTCTCCCACTAGTGGAAACATCCTCTCCACGTTCACTCTATCCAGGCCTTTTACTATTCGGTAAGTTTGAATGAGGTACCCCCTCATCCTTCTCCTCAATACTTCTATGCGAGAGGTCTGATGGGTAAGGCTGATGAACTCAGGGTGTGGATAGGTACATGTGACTGGAACGTTATAACCATTACGGAAACCTGGCTAAGGGAGGGACAGGACCGGCAGTTTAATATTCCAGGGTACAGGTGCCACAGACGAGACAGAGGTGGGGTTAAAAGAGAAGGAGGAGTTGCTTTATTGATTAAGGAGAATGTCATGACAGTAGTCTGAGATGACATTATTGATGGTTTGTCCAATGAGGCTATAAGAGTGGAGCTAAGAAATAAAAAGGGGATGATTACCTTGTTGGGAGTGTACTATAGGCTCCAAAGTAGTCAATGGGAATTAGAACAGCAAATATGCCAACAGAGGCAGCTGCAAGACTTACAAGTAAAAAATAGAGGATTGTAGAGGACTTACTAGTTGTAAAAATAGAGGATTGTAACTTTCCCAATAAAAACTGGGACTGCCATAGTGCCAGAGGTTAGATGGGCCGTAATTTGTAAAAACATATTCAGGAAAGTTTCTTTACGCGATACATAGAGGGCCCTAGGAGGAAGAGGGCAAAGCTTAACCTACTCTTAGGAAATTGACAAGAGCAAGCGACTGAAGTGTTGGTGGGCAATCTTTTTGGAACCAGCAAACATACTTCTATTTGGTTTAAAATAATTATGAAAAGGACAGTGCGGGCCCACAAGTTCTGAATTGGTGCAAGGCCAATTCAGATAGTATTAGACAGGAACTTGTTCAGTCCGAAGAAGGGTCTAGATCTGAAACATCACTTATTCCTTTTCTCCAGAGATGCTGCTTGACCCACTGTGTTACTCCAGCTTTTTGTGTCTGTCTTAGGAACTTGCTAAAGTTGATTAGAGTAGGATGTTTGCAGGCACAGGGACATGGAAAGTGGGATGCTTTAAAAAAAGTGATGGTGAGAGTTCAAAGCATGCATGTTCTGTTAGAATGAAGGGCAAGGTGGTAAGGAACCATGGATGACGAGAGAAATTGAGGCTGGTCAGGTAAAAGGAGGCAAAGGCCAGGTGCAGGCAGTTGGATAGGCAGCAAATGTATCCCTGGAGGAATTTAGAGGACTGAGGAGCATACTTAAGAAATCAATCAGGAGGGCAAAAAGGGGCAGGAGATAACTCTGGCAGATAAAATTGAGGCGAATCCAAACAGATTTTTATGTACATTAAGGGAAAGAGGTTAACTAGAGTGAGAATAGGGCTCCTTAGAATCCAAAGTGGTCGTCTGTGGAGCCACAGGAGATGGCAGAAGACCTCAAAGAGTATTTCTTCTCTGTTACTTTTGGGGAAAAACATGAAAACTATGGATCCTAGGATAGTTGGCGGAGATGTCTTGAGGTCAGTCCAGATTACGGTCAAGGAGGTACTAGATGTCCCAGGCCACATGAAGGAAGATAAATCTCTCAAGCCTGATCAGATATTTTCGAGAACACTGTGTGAAGCTAGAGAATAAATTGCAGGAGCCCTGGCATATATAGATGAATCATCATTAGACATGCATGAGGAGCTGGATGACTGGAGGGTGGCTAATGCTTCATCTTCATTTAAGAAGGAAAGTCTGGGAAGTAAAGACAAATGAGCCTAATATCTATGGTAGGTAGATCATTGGAGAGGATTCTGAGGGATAAGATATGTATCCATATGGAAAAACAGGCTGATTAGGGATAGTCAACATTGTTTTGTACATGGGAGATGGTGTCTTATAAATCTGATATTTTTTTTACGAGGGCAAGACCTTAGACGTCTATATGTATTTCACCAAGGCCTTTAATAAGGTTCTGCATGGTAAGTTGTCCTGGAAGGTTAGATTGCATGGGATCTAGTGAGAGCTATCAGAGTAGACACTGAATTGGCCTCATGGAAGGCAGCAGAGGCTGATGGTGGCAGGTGTTTCTTGGACTGAAGGCCTGTGACAAGTGGTGTGCCTCATGGATCACTGCTCTGCCATTGCTGATGTGGTTTAGATCCACGATTTTGATGAGAATGTACCAGGCATGATTAGTAAGTTTGAAGATGACAATAAAGCAGGTGATATTGTAGATCATAAAGATGGTTATCAAATTTGATCAGCTGAGCAATGGGCTGAAGAATGGCAAATGGAGTTAAGCATAGAAACATAGAAAATAGGTGCAGGAGGAGGCCATTCGGCCCTTTGAGCCAGCACCGCCATTCATTGTGATCATGGCTGATCGTCCCTATCAATAACCCGTGCCTGCCTTCTCCCCATATCCCTTGACTCCACTAGCCCCTAGAGCTCTATCTAACTCTCCTTAAATCCATCCAGTGACTTGGCTCCACTGCCCTATGGGGCAGGGAATTCCATAAGTTCACAACTCTCTGGGTGAAAATCTTTTTCTCACCTCACTCTTAAATGACCTCCCCTTTATTCTAAGACTGTGGCCCCTGGTTCTAGACTCGCCCCACATTGGGAACATTTTTCCTGCATCTAGCTGTCCAGTCCTTTTATAATTGTATATGTTTCTATAAGATTCCCCCTCATCCTTCTAAACTCCAGTGAATACAAGCCTAATTTGTATTTACAATTTTAATACGTTTAATACAAGTTTTAATGCAGAAAACTGTGATGTGTTGCATTTTGGGAATTTGAACTAAGGCTACCTTCATAGTGAATGGTAGGGCCCTAGGAAGTATTATAGGGGAGAGGGATCTAAGAGTACAAGTACATAGTTCCCTAAAAGTGACATCACAGGTCCATAGGGTGGTCAAGCAGACCTTTGGTACCTTGGTCCTCATCAGTCAGGGTATTGAGTATAAAAGTTGTTACGTTTTGTTACAGTTTTGCATGACGATGGTGAGGCCACACTTGGAGTACTGGGTTCAGTGTTGGTCACCTGCAGTAGGAAGGATGTCATTAAGCTTGAAAGATTGCAGGTAAGTTTTACGAGGATGTTGCCAGGACTTTAGGGGCTGAGCTATATGGAGAGGGTGAGCAGGGTGACTTTATTACTTGGAGCGCAAGAAGCTGAGGGGTGAGCTTAAAGATGTGTAAAAAATAGTGAAGGGAATAGATAGGGTGAATGCGCAGAGTCTTTAACCCAGGGTAGGGGAATCAAAAGCAAGAGGATATATGTTTAATGTGAGAGGGACAACTTTATTATGAGCCTGAGGGTTAACTTTATATTCAGAGGGTAGTGAGGTACATGAGCTGCAGAGGAGGTCGTTGAAGCAGATACTATAACAGCATTTAAAAGACACTTGGATAGGTACATGGATAAGATAAAGAGATATGGGCCAAATGCAGGCAAATTAGACTAACTTAGAAGGGGCATCTTGATCAGCATATACGAGTTGGCTGAAAGGCCTGTGTCTCTGCTATATGACTTCCTCTGACAGTTCGATCCAATACACACCACCCTCTGGGTAAAAAGCGTGTCCCTCAGGTTGTCTTCAAATCTTTCTCTTCTCACATTAAACGTCTGCCTCTAATTTTAGATTTTCTACCCTTACTATCTGCCTTTTATATCCGCCTCATGATTTTGGAAGCATCCTTAAACTCACCCCTCAGCCTCTTTGGCACTAGGGAATACAATCACCCCTGTTGTTGATGTGTATACTACATTTTCACTGGTCTTCTGTGACCACCATGTAAACAGACCATTTTTATATTTCCCCATTTTGCAGGGAACATAGTCATACACCATGGAAACAGCTCAACTTGCCCACACCGACCAACATGTCCATCAAGATTAACTTTTCATCTTAAGTCTGCATTTTCACGCTTTCTGGGATTAATCGTGCTTCCAAGATTTGTCTTCCCCACACACTCAATGTTCTTGATAGCTTCAGCACTTTCGATGACCACGAATCTTCCAATCCCATTTTGTTGCCAATGTCAACATTTCGAATTAAGTCTTTTACTTAATGTACAGACAAATACACTTGAGACACAGGTAGCTCAAACAAGTTATAAAAAGTTTATTCAAAGATTTTACTCAGTCTATCTCTGTATATAGTCTTACATACGCAACATATACATTTTTATGATGGCAAAATAAAATTAATTCCTCAACAAATTAAGAGTTTAGAAAGTAAATGGACACACACGAGTATCTGGGGTAAAACACAAAATGCTGGTGGAAGACAGACTCAATTTGCTGGAGTACCTCAGCGGGTCAGACAGCATCAGCAGGCCCGACTTGCCCACCGCCGTCAGACTCGCTCCACAGGGCACCACGGCCTACGGAAAAGCCTACGCAGTGCGAGTGGTCGAAGACCTGGTAGTCGAGTCAAAGCCCCGAGAATTGAGTCAGGCCGAGGTCGGGTTGGGCCGAGGACGAGGTCGGGATGGGTGAAGTTGAAGACCTGAGGTCGAGTCGGAGCCCCCGTGAACGAGGTCGGATCGGAGCCTCGAATGGAGTTGCGCCAAGGACAGGTTCAGGCCGAGGTGGACGGCCTGTGCCCCAAGAACAAAGGGGGAGCCGGCATGGGGGAGGAGGGGGGGGGGGCGAGAACAAAGGGGACCTGGTGGGGGGATGGGGGACGGGATGAGTACTTTATGTAACTTTGTCAGCGTCTTTGTGGCGACTCTTTTGTGTACCTTGTATGGAAACAATGAATTTCACTGCACCTAGCTTGGAACAAGTGCCAATAAAGTATCATCTTCATCATCCCTGGAGAAAAGGAATAGGTTGAGACCCATCTTCAGACTTGAGTCGGGAGAGGAAACAAGAGGTATGAAAAGGTACAGAACAAATCAGAGCTGGCACAGATGTGCAAAGAGCCCACAACCGTCTATTGTTGGCTGTGGAGGAGGTGTTAACGAGGTGATACGGACAGTGAAACTAGCAGGAACTCAGCGGGTCAGGCAAACATGTGGAGGGAATGGACAATGTTATGGGTCCGGCTAACACTTCAGATCTGGGGCGTCTAAAGAAAGGTCCTCAACTGATACCACTTCTGTCCATTTCCTCCAATGATATTGCCTGACCCTTAGAGTTCCTTCCACCAGCACTTTTCCAGCATCTGCAGTTTCTTATGTTTCTATTTTATGAGCAACTGACTGCATGTGCTCTAAATTATAAAGATCATCTCTGTTTAGACATAATTGGTTACATTGAACATTAAAGATGCTTCAGGAATGCAACTTTTCTTCATTTCCCTTGCTTTTAATTCAGTTTACCTCTGCAACAAATCCCAAAATAAATTACAGGGCTGCCAACTCTCGCGCATTGAGCCAGAGAGTCACGCATTTGACAATATTCTCGCGCTCTCACCCTGGTCACAAAATTCTCACGCTCAAAAATCAGCAGGTGCTGGAAATTCAAAATAAAGCAAAAAATTGTTTTACAGGTGAGTAAAAACCACGAGGGGAGTATATAAGGTGAATTGCATAGTCTTTTTCCCGGGATATGTGATTCAAGAACTAGAGGGCATTGGTTTAAAGCAGGGCTGTCAAACTACTGGCCCGTGGGATGATTTGGGGGAAAAAAAAGTAGTTTAGTTTCTCCCGTGCAGATGGTGTGATATGTGAGACATGGCGGTGGTCCCAGCACCAACCACCCCACTCCCCCGACCCCCAGAGGCACCACTCACACCTCCCACCCTCACCCTCCAGCGCTCTGTGTCCGTCGATCGCTCTGTCCACGCCGCATGGAATTTTAACCCCGGCCAGGAGCGGACCGGATGAGTGGGGGAGGCGGTGCCGCCTCCGGAGCCGCGGGGATGAATCTCGGGCTAAGTCTCCACTCCAATGCCCGCGCCCCGGGTCACTGACCTCACCTCTCCCGGACCCCAGCTGGACACAGAGCACCTGGGCCGGCGCATTCCTGGTGGGGGGGGGGGAGAGGGAATCGCTCATTACACACAATAGGCAATAGGTGCAGGAGTAGGCCATTTGGCCTTCGAGCCAGCACTGCCATTCAGTGTGATCATGGCTGATCATCCCCAATCAGTACCCGTTCCTGCCTTCTCCCCATATCCCCTGACTCCGTTATTTTTAAGAGCCCTATCTAGCTCTCTCTTGAAAGCATCCAGAGAACCTGCCTCCACCGCACTCTGAGGCAGAGAATTCCACAGACTCACCACTCTCTGTGAGAAAAAGTGTTTCCTCGTCTCCGTTCTAAATGGCTTACTCATTATTCTTAAACTGTGGTCCCTGGTTCTGGACTCCCCAAACATCGGGAACATGTTTCCTGCCTCTAGTGTGTCCAAGCCCTGAACAATCTTATATGTTTCAATGAGATACCCACTCATCCTTCTAAACTCCAGAGTGTACAAGCCCAGCTGCTCCATTCTCTCAGCATATGACAGTCCCGCCATCCCGGGAATTAACCTTGTAAACCTACGCTGCACTCCCTCAATAGCAAGAATGTATTCCTCAAATTAGGGGACCAAAACTGCACACAATACTCCAGGTGTGGTCTCACTAGGGCTCTGTACAACTGCAGAAGGACCTCTTTGCTCCTATATTCGATTCCTCTTGTTATAAAGGCCAACATGCCAATCGCTTTCTTCACTGCCTGCTGTACCTGCATGCTTACTTTCATAGACTGATGTACAAGGACCCCCAGATCCCGTTGTACTTCTCCTTTTCCCAACTTGACGCCATTTAGATAATCTGCCCATCTGTTTTTGCTACCAAAGTGGATAACCACATTTATCCGCATTAAACCTCATCTGCCATGCACCTGCCCACTCCCCCAATTACACACACCCTTACACACACACTAGCGCACACACAATTTTTAACGGGATATGGGCCAAATGCGGATAAATGGGACTAGTTTAGATGGGTGCATCTTGATCTTCATGAACAAGTTGGGATGAAGGGCCTGTTTCCATGCTGTAAGACTATGACACATTATAGAAAGGGTACAATTGCTCTGGAGAGGATCCAGTGGCGATTCATGAAGATGATGGCAGGGCTGGAATTTTTTTTTCACTTTGAAGAAAGATTTAATAACTGGGATTGTATTCTCTGTAGCAACGGAGGTGAAGAAGATACTTAGTTGAGGGGAATAATATTATGAGAATAGGACCTGTTTCGCTTAACAAAGAGTGTAGGAAGGAACTGCAGATGCTGGTTTAAACTGAAGATAGACACTAAAAACTAGAAAAACTCAGCAGGACAGGCTGCATCTCTGGAGAGAAAGAATGGGTGATATTTCGGGTCGAGTCCTTCAGACTGAAGAGGTTGAAAACCAGCTATAAAACACAATGACTGGAGATGTGTGTTATCCAACTAAGGGCAGAAATCAGAATCATGTGTTCATCT
>CM075977.1:259923900-259958602 GCA_038087875.1 Malacoraja senta | reverse complement strand
CCTGTTTCCATATATATGTTTTACATATATATCTTAATTTCATTGAACCATATACGATTGAATATGTGGCATTATTTTCGTCTTGTTTCTATAGTCAAAGGGTAAGGTTGATTGATTTATTTGTGCAGAACAGATGGAAGTCCCACTTGCCTTGTTTCTGTTTTTCTCTCTATATATGCATAACAGCATGAATTATAATCTGATTTCCATAAATATAGTCATTCATGTGCTGCACCTGTTGCTCAGAGCCTGGCTCTACTGTGGAATGTAATTTAGCCGAACCTTATACCTAATCCAATTTAAAGCATAAATGTTGCATTCAAGTGTAAGTTAAAAGACTTGCTACAGTATGCACCAGATTGCACAATTTCAAGCTGAAAAATGCAAAAGCTCCCCTCTCACACACTCCCTCTCAATTTCTCACTCTTAACCCTCACTCAATGTTGGCAACCCTGAAATTAAATGTTCTTTATTTTCCTGCCACTGGACGATTTCCAAGAGAAAAGTCTCCCCAAGATTGGCAGCGTGTTTTATGGTCTTGTCTTTGAACAGATATTGCATGCAAAGCAACAATTTGCAAATTGGACAAGAAGTTCTACATTTTGACTGCTTTTGCAAATTGTTTTCGCGTTCTCTCCTATTTCCACAGTATTCTTCGCCCCCGTTAACATTCCCATTCAATTCGCATATTTGCAATCGGATGCACGCAATGATATGCGGGTGGGTAAATGCACTTTTGTCGGGAAAGCGCCGATTGCATTGAATTTGCTGCAGCAGATTCTTTACATTTACACACACACTCTGTGGGCCCGGGGAGAAGAGGGCTTGGCGCGCATCGCCACGTGCGCTGGGCGCGCATCGCCACGTGCGCTGGGCGCGCGTCGTGACGTAGTACGCCGCCTCTTCGCGCGTCATGGTCGCCCCGCCCCGCCCCGCTCGGGGCTGGGTATAAATAGGGCGGGCGGCGCAGAGGCGGGAGCGCAGAGCGTTTGAAAATAACCCGGCGGAGCGCGGCCTGACACGCGGCAATGGTGAGCGCGCTGGGCCGCAGGCCGTGTCTCCCTCTAACCGAGAGACTGGAGACTTAAAAACCACCTCTCTGCGCTTTTGTGCGTTCATGCTATCTTCAATAACCGACGGGTTTTTTTCCTCCTTTTTTTTTGCTTCGGCAGGCTGGCGGAAAAGCGGGTAAAGATTCGGGCAAGGCGAAAACGAAAGCGGTTTCCCGCTCGCAGCGAGCCGGGCTGCAGGTGAGTGGCAGGCGTCACGCGGCGCTCACTCCGTCACCCGGGCGGGCGGGCGCGTAGTGGGTTGAGCGGGCGGGCGGGCGCCGCCCACCAAACTATTCATCGGCGGAGGAGAAGCCCGGCGCGCGCCCTCTCCGTCCACACGCGCGGGCGGGAGGAGGGGGGGGGGGCGGAGTTAGCGGCGGGTAAATCTCTTGGTTCACGCTCGCTCTCTTTCTACCCGCCCCAGTTTCCGGTCGGTCGGATCCACCGGCACCTGAAGTCGAGGACGACGAGTCACGGGCGGGTGGGAGCGACGGCGGCCGTTTACAGCGCGGCCATCCTCGAGTACCTGACCGCCGAGGTGAGTCCGGCTCTTGTAGGTAGGTAGGTAGGTAGGTAGGGGGGGGGGGGGGGGGGGGGGGCAACGGCCAGGTCTGACCGGTGGCGGGGGGGGAGGTCTCTCTTTCCACCGTGGTTGGGAGCTGAGGAGAGATCAGAGAAAAGGACGTTTAAGTGAATTGGATAGCACGGAGTGGCTGAATGACCTGCTCCTGGGGACGGTGTGGGGCAACAGCTGTATCTGACCTGAAGTGGAAATACTGCAGGGATGAAGGAGCGTCCAGCATCGTGGAGGAGTCTTGTGTTGTGTGGAGGGAAGGTCGTCCCTCCCTGTGGATGGGGAGGGGGTGCTCTGTTCCACCAGGGTTGTTAATTGATGAGGGAAAGGATTAAATACTTTGCAACCTCAATCCTATTGAATGTTGGGGCCTGGTGACAGACCCAGATTTGATCCTGATTTCTGGAGTTATCTGTGTAGAGTTTGCACAATCTCCCTATGACCATGTGGGTTTGCAGGTTAATTGGCCTTTAAATTGTCGGTGTGTAGTGAATGGATGTGAAAGTGGGATAACAGAACTAGTGTGAATAGGCAATTGATGTTGGCTATGGACCTGGTGGACTGAAGAGCCTGTTTCCATGCAATATCCTGTCGAAGGGTCCTGGCTCCAAATGTCACCTGTCCATCCCCTCAACAGATGCTGCCTGACCAGCTGAGTTCCTCTAGCACTGTTTTGTTCAAGATTCCAGCATCTGAATTTTCTTGCCCCTATTTCATCACACTATGGATTAGGTGCTGACATAAGATTGTAAATGCTGGAATTCTAACCAAAGTACGGATACCAAATGTCATCTTGGTGAGACCTCTTGATTAAAGGGAGGGACTGTGAAGGTTCATGGGATAGTCTGCGAAGAGATGAGGTATTCCCTCTCATTTACAATTTCACAAGCTCTTTTCTGTGAAGTACTTGGTCTACCTTAATGGTCACCACCCCTCAGTTGAATCGGGCTGAAGGGTCCTGACCCAAAATATTGTGTCCATTTCCTCCCAAGATTCTTCCTGACCTGCTGAGTTCCTCTAGCAATTAGCCTTGTATTTTGGGCACTGTTACATCAGGCTCTTCAGCACAATTTCTAGTTTGACTGGATGGAGTTTGGAGATTGGTACTTTTATGCCTGTTTAATTTATCTCCCCAGGTGCTGGAGCTTGCAGGAAATGCATCCAAAGACTTGAAGGTGAAGCGCATCACCCCTCGCCACTTGCAGCTTGCAATCAGAGGAGATGAGGAGTTGGACTCTTTAATCAAGGCCACCATTGCAGGGGGTGGTAAGTACCTCATTGCAGTACGAGTCCTAGCTACATACTATCTGCACTGTAGAAATTAAGCTGATTTTACTGTTCACAATGCAAATTGTCCTGATATAAATGTCGCTGTTAACTTAATTTGGGGACCACTTGTATTGTATTTGGGCAAAAAAACTGATTTGCATGTCCCCATGTTGGCTTAGTGGAAAAGTCAGTCGGCCTTTCAGTAGGAGAATGTGATAGGCAATTGATGCAACATTAGTGCAGCTGCAAGACAATTCAATGTGGCTGAGTTTACTGCTCTGGAAGCTTTGACATAAACTTGTAGCAATAGCACTCCAGTTGCACTGTATACTTATAACATTTATGTGCATATGAAAAGTTTGAAGGGATATGGGTCAGATGTGGGAAAACGGGACTGGCATAGATCAGCAAGAATGAATTGGGCATTCGGCTTGTTTTTGTGCAGTATGACTAATGCTATTTGTTTGGTGCTGTGTTGCCTCATTCACTTGTTTCTTTTCCAGGTGTAATTCCACACATCCACAAATCTCTAATTGGCAAGAAGGGACAGCAGAAGACTGTTTGAGGATCAAATGCCATTTTTATGTTTTAGTTCATTATCTCAGGGTTCCATCTCTGTTTAATCAGCTGTAGAAATTTTGGAGGATCTGGCAGGAAAGACACTGGACTTCTGAAATGTGATTAGAAAACTTTTTATCTCCATATATGGGGGAGGGGTCATTTTTAAAATAAAGCTTAACAATAATAGTTCCCTGTGCTTTGGTATTGGGAAGCAAAGTCTTCTGTGAAACTGAGCAAGCTGGAGATGTTCTCTAGTGTAAGGGGCCCTAATGTAATGTTTAAATGCAGGAAGAGCTAATTGCTTGTATAACTTTTATTTTTGGAGTGAAATTGAATATGGATGGGTTGTCTGACTGTCTACTTTGGGTGAAGTTTTCAATAAAATGCATTATAAAAAAAAAAGCATCCTATATGGTGATCCCTTTGGAAGGAGAGTTGAAGGTCCTTGAACTGCAGCAATTGTGTGGCTGTCTTGACATGGAATATATTGAATGCCCATGGCTATACAGTTGATGAAGCACTGTTCTGAAGGAACTGGAGGGTCATTTCAGTTCCTGGATTGGACTCTATTTCCAGGTTGGTATGGTGTAAAATTCTGCTGTTCTTGCCCTATGGCACATACTGTGTTTTGAATTGCTATTTAAATAGGCAATCCTAAACTAAGATGCTGCAGTGAGGCAAGGACAATTACGAGTGACTTGATGTAATATGCTTGAATACATGGGATCTAAGAGCAGAGTTTAACTTCCATGTTTAGCCTACTATAACCAGGTGTACAATAGCAAACTAGAGCAAAGTGCTGGAGTAACAGACCAGGCAGCATCTCTGGAGGCCATAGGTTGGTGATATTTTGGGTTGGGTTCCATTTACTCACGTGTACATTAAAAAGCTTTTGTTTGCATAATATATTCAATCAACAGATATTAAACATGAATGCAATCAAGCCAAACATAGTACAACAGTGCAGTGATAAAATACCATAGTGCAGGATAGTTATCGATATTTGATGTCCAATGTCTGCAAGGGGGTAGGTTAGAAAACAGGAGTATACACTAGCTTATAGAAGACTAGAGTATGGAGGGACAAAGCTGTTCCACAGTGTGGTGGTAAATGCTTTCAAGCTTTTGTATTTCACTGCCTGAGGGGAGAAGGGGGAATGACCAGGGTGGGGAAGAAGTCTGCTTTCTTGAGGCTGCGTGAAGTTTTGGAGTGGGATGTCTGGTCTGATGGACTGGGCTACATCTAAACTCTAATTTCTTGCAATCTTGGGCTGAGCTATCTCCACAGCAAACTGCAATGTTGCTTGACTGCTTTCTATGGTACATTTGGAGTAGTGTATGAGATGTTGGAGACATTATGAATTTTCTCTGTCCTGATGAAGCTAAGGCAGTGATGTGCTTTTTGGCTGTTTTATATACCTTTGTTAAGTTGCTGTACCTTTGCTCCAGCGAAAACAAACAATTTCTATCCAGGACTCTCCTACACACTGCAGTGTAATCATTCCTGTTTGGTGACCTGAATGCACACAATACTTAAGAGGCTTAGGGTCTGAAGGGACCCCAACCAAATTGGGTAGAGCTGCTGCATTACAGCACTATAGACTTGTGTTCAAACCTGATTATTGTTTAAACCTCAATTTTCTGCACATCCATGTGTCTTATCTAAAAGCCTCTTGTATCTGCCTCGATACCATCTCTGGCAGCCTGTTCCAGGTACCCATGACCCTATGTACAACAAAGAAAACATACTCCCTGCACATCTAACCTTTGCCCCTCACCACAAGGCTATGCTCTAGTCTGATATTTCCATCCTGGGGTAAAGGTTCCAACAGTCTACCCTATCTATGCGACTCTTAATTTTATACACTTCTATTTGGTCTCCCCTCAGCCTGGGACACTCCAGTGAAAAGAATGTGGGTCTTGGGGGGGGGGGGGGGGGCGCGAAGGGAATGGAGAGAGAAAATAAATATACTTCCATTGTTTTCTGCAAGGAATGTTTCATATACTTGTTATGTTCATGCCTTGTCAAGAGTGCAAAGTGACTAAAGTTTTGGTCCATCATTGCTCTTTCGTGTTTGACCTGTTGAGTTGAGGGCCTGAGCTGTAGGGAGATGTTGGTGAGGCTAAGACTTTATTCCTGGGAGTGCAAGAGGATGAGTGGTAATCTTAGAGAGGTGTATAAGATGATGAGCGAAATAGATAGGGTTGATGCAGTGTCTTGACCCAGAATAGAAGAATCAAGAACCAGAGGATGGGTTTATGGTGGGAGGGGAAGATTTAATAGAAATCTGAGGAGCTGCTTTTCCACACAGGGTGATGGATATGAGCTACCAGAGGAGGTATTTGAGGCAGGTGATATAACAACATTTAAAAGAGACATGGACAGGAAAGGTTTAGATGGATATGGGCCATATGCAAGTGACAGGATTAGTTTATTTGTGGCATCTTGGTCAGCATGGATGAGTTGGGTTAAAGGGCCAATTTCTACTATGATTCTAGTCTCCTAATTGTTATACATTTCTGTGCTGTATGACTGAGTTTATGCTGATCATTAGAGCCAGGATGTTTAGGCGCTAAAAATCTCTGAAATAGGCAGGCAAAAAGGCATAAACTTTAGAAAAAGGCATTTATTTCCACCACCAAAATATGGTTAAAAATTATAATTATAAAGGTATACTACATTAAATGACAAAAGTTGCCTGGTTGACATAATTACTAGCATTTTTTTCAAATCATCTGGTGTTAAAACAATTGTCTGTCAGACAAAATATGCTTCAGTTGTGAAAAACTTATTTCTACCCCAGCTAAGGTCACTGGTGCATACCCAAAACAAGCTACAAACTATATTCATGTTGATATCTTGTGCATAACAACTACCTTTGAGAACTTCAGCGATGTTTTGTATTTCTTCAAGATCTTTGTTAGCTAAAATCACTCACATTTTCCTTGTATGTCTTTACCTACATCGCCAGGAACTTTATGAATATCGTCAGTTACTTTGTTGAAAACCTGCAAGTTATTCACTAATGTTTCGCCACATTTCTCAAAGGAAGTGATAGCTTGTGGGAAGTTTGCAAAATTGGAAGCAATAAACACAAGATTGCAATGAAGGGACTTTTTCTGCATGATTTCACTGACAATCCTGACTGCAGCAGATTCTTCTTCAAAACGGTTAACAATTTATTTTATCTTTCCAAAATTTGCAGCATAGTAGAGTACAGCAGAAAGCCATGTACCCCACCTAGTCAAAACGGGCTAAGGAGGTAGCGGGATCTCGGGTGCCATTTCCTTGAACAACTGCACATGTTACGGTGCTTTGAGGAAGATTTTCTTGACATTGGAAACTAGGCGATCGACATTTGGAAACAAGCTACGTATACGCTCGGCAATTCTATGAAATCCTTGAGCTAAGCATGTCAAATGCAACATTTTGGGGAATAAAACTTTAAGAGCACGAGCAGCTTTTTTTCATGTACGGAGCTGCATCAGTCACAAACAAGAACATTCTCATGTTTTGTACCTTCTGGCCAAAGTACAGCATGTGAAGATGTAAACAACTGAGAAATAGTTGAGCTGTTTGACTTCTCCAATACTTCCGATGTCAACGAATACTCCTTTGATGGTTGACCTGCCTCCAGTGGCAACATATCTCCCCACAGCATCAGTTGTCTCGTCTATTGAGATCCATATTTTGTTGCGTGCAATTTATCTCTAATTTTCTACACAACAATGTTGAAGTTGCTGTCAACATAATTTTTCCGTAATGATGACTCGCTCGGCAAATGTTCCTCTGTGTATTTCTCTAAAAAAAACTCGGAGAGATTTTGTTTTCCAATTTCCACAGTGGAATTCCAGCATCAATGAATGCTTTGCACAGATCACTCAAACTCAGATTTGCGACTGGAGCCAGCAGTAAATGTTGTGAGGAGACGAGCTTGCGTATTTCCTACCTTCAGTTTCTCTGGTGCCGACTTGTGTTTAGATGTCTGTACATGCTGGGAGATGAAATATTTCTTCTCATGATTCACTGCTTTCTCACATGCTTTGCAAAACAGCACACAGTTCTCTAGAGAATATATCACTCCTGCACACTCAACAAATCGTTCAGGTTTTTACAAGGCGTTGACTTGACTTTAGGCATTTTGACACTTGCAGGGGTAGATCCTACAGGAGTGGAGATGCAGACCTCTACAGGCAGGCCAAGTACAAGCTGAGAGGAATCAGAGCTGCCAAGGACAAGTTGAGGAGCAAGTTCTCAGCAAATGATTCTTCAGTGTAGAAGGGCTTGCAAGAAATCACAAGCTCCAAGAGGAAAACCCCCCCTTGGACAATCGTCAGCTGACCAATGACCTGATCGAGTTCTACTGTAGGTTCAATAAACAGAAACATAATCCTGGTACCCCCACACCCTCTCCCCAACCAACACTTCGCACCTACTCACAGCCTGACTCCAGTTTGAAAAGACTGACCCTTCCCCACCTACTCCTCCCCAATCACCACTTCCACCTACTCAAAGCATGACTCCAGTCTGCAAAGATTGGACCCTTTCCCACGCACCCCTCTCCAATCACCACTTTTTAACACCCACTTGCAGCAGGGTTTCGCTCCAGTGGTGTACATTTTCTTGTAAGTTGTGTTAACATGGCAAAAAAAGGCTAATTTATGCACTCAATCGTGAAAAGGGCATTATCTTCCTGAAATCAAAAAAGGCATGAAAAGGCACATGGCATTTATGGCAAAATCCTGGCTCTACTGATCAAGCATCTATTTACAATAATCTTAGGTAGACAAAAATGTTGGAGAAAACTCAGTGGGTGAGGCAGCATCTATGGAGCGAAGGAATAGGCGATGTTTTGGGTCGAGACTATTCTTCAGACATGATAATCCTACTTCGTTTCCCCCACATTACCATCAACAGAAAGAATGGGTCGACTAGGCTTGTATTTATCTGGAATTTAGAAGGATGAGAGAGCATCTTATAGAAAAATTAAATTCTTAAAGGAAAAATGTTCCTAATGTTGGAGTCCAGAACTAGGGGTCACAGTTTAAGAATAAGGGGCACGCCATTTAGGACTGAGATGAGGAAAAAAAAATTACCCAATGAGTTGTGAATCTGGAATTCTCTGCCATAGAAGGCAGTGGAGGCCACTTAATTGAATGTTTGGGGCATCTTGGTCAGCATGGATTAGTTGGGGTAAAGGGCCTATTTCTACTGTGATTCTTTTCAAGAGTGTTATATTTAGCTCTTGGGGTTAAAGGAATATGGGGGGGGGGGGAAAGCAGGAACGGGGTACTGATTTTAGATGATCAGCCATGATCATATTGAATGGCCTACTCCTGCACCTATTTTTCTATGTAACACTCCCCAGATTTTATCCCTCGCTTACACACGGCACAGGCACCCAATTAACAAATTGTTGGGTATCAAACCTGGGAGGCAGGGCTGGTGCACCTGCTTCATCAATGTGCCCCCACTCAGTTACAAGGAATAACTGCACAGGGAGATTCAAAGGGCTGGTACACAAAAATGCTGGAGAAACTCAGCGGGTGCAGCAGCATCTATGGAGCAAAGGGAACAGGCAACGTTTCAGGCCGAAACCCTTGTGGAACAGTCTCCGTAGAGAGGAGGAGAACTTCTTTAAAGTAGGCATACCTTGAGGAGATTTCGCAGTGGAGTAGACAAAGTGTTAAAGAAGGAACTGCAGATGCTGGAAAATCGAAGGTACAAGTGCTGGATGGTTTGGAGTTTGTAAAATGTGTGCAGGATAGTTTTTTGCAGCAATACATAGAGGTGCCTACTAGAGAAGGGGCAGTGCTGGACCTCCTGTTAGGAAATGAGACAGGGCAGGTGGCGGAGGTAAGCGTTGGGGAGCACTTCGGGTCCAGTGATCACAATACCATTAGTTTCAATATAATTATGGAGAGGGTCAGAACTGGAACTAGGGTTGAGATTTTTGATTGGAGAAAGGCTAACTTTGAGGAGATGCGAAAGGATTTAAAAGGAGTGAATTGGGACATGTTGTTTTATGGGAAGGATGTAGAAGAGAAATGGAGGACATTTAAAGGTGAAATTTTAAGAGTACAGAATCTTTATGTCCCTGTTTGGTTGAAAGGAAATAGTAAAAATTGGAAAGAGCCATGGTTTTCAAGGGAAATTGGACACTTGGTTCGGAAAAAGAGAGATCTACAATAATTATAGGCAGCATGGAGTAAAAGGTGCTTGAGGAGTATAAAGAATGTAAAAAGAATATTAAGAAAGAAATTAGAAAAGCTAAAAGAAGATATGAGGTTGCTTTGGCAAGTAAGGTGAAAGTAAATCCAAAGGGTTTCTACAGCTATATTAATAGCAAAAGGATAACAAGGAATAAAATTGGTCCATTAGAGAGTCAGAGTGGACAGCTATCTGCAGCGCCAAAAGATGGGGGAGATACTGAACAATTTATTTTCTTCGGTATTCACTAAGGAGAAGGATATGGAATTATGTGAGGTAAGGGAAACGAGCAGAGTAGCAATGGAAACTGAGATTCAAAGAAGAGGAGGTGCGGACACTTTTGAAAAATATGAAAACGGATAAGTCTCCAGGTCCTGACAGGATATTCCCTAGGACATTGAGGGAAGTTATTGTAGAAATAGCAGGGGCTATGACAGAAATATTTCAAATGTCATTAGAAACGGGAATAGTGCCGGAGGATTGGCGTACTGCGCATGTTGTTCCGTTGTTTAAAAAGGGTTCGAAGAGTAAACCTAGCAATTATAGACCTGTTAGTTTGACGTCAGTGGTGGGCAAATTAATGGAAAGGATACTTAAAGATAATATATATAAGCATCTGGATAAGCAGGGTCTGATTAGGAACAGTCAACATGGATTTGTGCCTGGAAGGTCATGTTTGACTAATCTAGAATTTTTCGAAGAGGTTACTAGGGAAATTGATGAGGGTAAAGCAGTGGATGTTGTCTATATGGACTTCAGTAAGGCCTTTGACAAGGTTCCTCATGGAAGGTTGGTTAAGAAGATGAAATTGTTGGGTATTAATGGTGGAGTAGCAAGATGGATTCAACAGTGGCTGAATGGGAGATGCCAGAGTAATGGTGGATGGCTGTTTGTCAGGTTGGAGGCCGGTGACTAGTGGGGTGCCTCAGGGGTCTGTGTTGGGTCCACTGTTGTTTGTCATGTACATCAATGATCTGGATGATGGTGTGGAAAATTGGATTAGTAAGTATGCATACTAAGATAGGTGGTGTGGTGGATAATGAAGTAGATTTTCAAAGTCTACAGAGAGATTTAGGCCATTTGGAAGAGTGGGCTGAAAGATGGCAGATGGAGTTTAATGCTGATAAATGTGAGGTGCTACATCTCGGCAGGACAAATCAAAATAGGACGTACATGGTAAATGGTTGAGGAATGCAGTTGAACAGAGGGATCTAGGAATAACTGCATAGTTCCCTGAAGGTGGAATCTCATGTAGATAGGGTGGTAAAGAAAGCTTTTGGTGTGCTGGCCTTTATAAATCAGAGCATTGAATACAGAAGTTGGGATGTAATGTTAAAATTGTACAAGGCATTGGTGAGGCCAATTCTGGAGTATGGGGTACAATTTTGGTCGCCTAATTATAGGAAGGATGTCAACAAAATAGAGAGAGTACAGAGGAGATTTACTAGAATGTTGCCTGGGTTTCAGCAACTAAGTTACAGAGAAAGGTTGAACAAGTTAGGTCTTTATTCTTTGGAGCGCAGAAGGTTAAGAGGGGACTTGATAGAGGTCTTTAAAATTATGAGCGGATTAGACAGAGTTGACGTGGATAAGCTTTTTCCATTGAGAGTAGGGAAGATTCAAACAAGGGGACATGACTTGAGAATTAAGGGACAGAAGTTTAGGGGTAACATTAGGGGGAACTTCTTTACTCAGAGAGTGGTAGCTGTGTGGAATGAGCTTCCAGTGGAAGTGGTGGAGGCTGGTTCGATTTTATCCTTTAAAAATAGATTGGATGGGTATATGGACGGGAAAGGAATGGAGGGTTATGGTCTGAGTGCAGGTAGATGGGACTAGGGGGAAGTATTTTTTAAATTTTTTTTAATGTTCGGCACGGACTTAAAGGGCCGAGATGGCCTGTTTCCGTGCTGTAATGGTTATATGGTTAGTGGACTGGGCTACATCCGTAGCTCCCTTCAAATGTTTGCTGTATTTCAAAGTCCTGTCTGTCAACTGGGACAGTGGCCCATTTGTTGTAGCTCCTCCAGTAAAGGGAACCATTCTCCTGACATCTATCCTACCTACCCGTGTCAGAATTTTGTACATTTCTCTCCTTCAGAACTCTAGTTTAGTGAGCCTAAGCTCCCCTCAAACAATGGCCCTGCATCCAAAGAATTGAATTGGTAAAAAGGAGAATTCACCAATTTATAGTAATGCCCCCATACTGTCTCTTTCCTGTGCTTCCCCCGCCCCACCTTGGTGCCTCCCCACAACCTTTGACACCATTACTAATCAAGAATCTATCAATCTCCGCCTTAAAAACGCCCAATGTCTTGCCGTCCACATCCATCTCAAGTCAAGAGTCAAGAGAGTTTATTGTCATGTGTCCTAGATAGGACAATGAAATTCTTGCTTGCTGCAGCACAACAGAATATTGTAAGCATAAATACAGAACAGTTCAGTGTGTCTATATAGCATATATATATATATATATACACCTAAATAAACATAAAGTGCAATAGGCTGTTATAGTTCAGAGTTTGTATGATGGTGGGTTTAATAGCCTGATGGCTGTGGGGAAGTAGCTGTTCCTGAACCTGGATGTTCAGATTTCAGGCTCCTGTACCTTCTACCTGATGGCAGCGGAGAGATGAGTGTGTGGCCAGGATGGTGTGGGTCCTTGATGATGTTGGCTGCCTTTTTGAGGCAGCGACTGCGATAGATCCCTTCGATGGTGGGGAGGTCAGAGCCGATGATGGACTGGGCAGTGGTCACAACTTTCTGCATTCTTTTCCGCTCCTGGACACTCAAGTTGCCGAAACAAGCCACGATGCAACCAGTCAGCATTCTCTCTATTGTGCACCTGTAGAAGTTCGAGAGAGTCCTCTGACATACCGACTCTCCGTAATCTTCTCAGGAAGTAGAGGTGCTGATGTGCTTTCTTTATAATTGCATCAGTGTGCTGGGACCAGGAAAGATCTTTGAAAATATGCACAAACAGGAATTTGAAGTTCTTGACCTTTCCACCATCGTAGATATAAACGGGATTGTGGGTCCCCGTTGATCTGTTGTGGTGAATCTTGCAATGAATTCCAGATTCACCACTCTCCAACTAATGAAAATCTGCCTCATCTCCATTTTGAAGGTACATCCTTTTATTCTGAGGGTGCCCTTTGGTTCTACTCCCATTATTGGAGACATCCTTTCCATATCCATTCTATGTCGGGCTTCCATTATCCGGTAGGTTTAGATGAGATCCCCCCCTCATCTTTCTAAACTCCAAATACAGGCCCTGAGCCATGATACTTCTCTCTTGGTCCAGCTTACACAATCACAATGAGGCAACGGCCAAGAAGTCACATCAACACCTCTACTTCCCAAGAGGACTATGGAAATTTGGCACAGCTCTAATGACTTTTACAAACATCTGCAGATGCACCATAGAAAGCAAACTGTCGGTGTGCATCACAGCTTGATTTGGTTGCGTCACAACTTGGTAGCAATTGCAGAGAGTTGTAGATGTAGTCCAGTCCATCACACAGACTAGACTCCACACCATTGACTCCATCTACACTAGGCTGCCTCTGGAATACAGCAAACACAATTAAAGGCTTGTCCCTGTCCCACCCCTGTCATTCCTTCTCTCTGCTCCCACCTTACAGAAGGTGCAGAAGCTTGAAAGCGTGCGTCACCAGACCAAAGAACAGCTTCTTTCTCTCTGTTATCAAACTTCTGACCGGTTCTTCTGTAAACTAGGATACTGTCCGATTCACCTCTACCCAATTGCAGACATTAACGCCGAAGAACTTGAAGCTGGTCAGGCAGTATCTGTTGAGGGAATGGCCAGACAGGTCTCAGGTCAGGACCCTTCTTCAGACTGAAGCTGGTGTGAAACAGGATCAATACCTGTTAATACCAATAGTCAATATTTTGGATAAATATTCTTTCTGAACTGTTCCAAAAGATTATTTCTGAAATAGTTAATATTAATATGTTAACTGTTAATATTAAGTTTTGAAAGGTTATTTATCCAAAATGTTGACTTTCTCAATGGATGCTGACTGACCCATGGGTTTTTCATAAGTACTAGGAGCAGAATTAGGCCGTTCGGCCCATCGAGTACACTCTGCATTCAATCATGGTAGATCTATTTTTCCCTCTCAACCCCATTCTCCCGATAACGCCTGACACCCTTACTAATCAAATGAATGGTTTACAACATTTTGGATTGCTTGGTCGGGGGGTTAGTTTTGTTGGTTGGGGGAGAAAAGAAACTTCTGTGACTGAAGTTTGAGATGGGAAGACTTCTCACTGCCCCTTCCAACAGGCCAGTCTCTCCGGTAGGCAGCTCAGCATTCTGCTTACATGAATAACAGCTCTGGCATCAATAAGGCGGGGACTAGCAAATCTGGTACAGTTGGCTCTCATTGGTGCGGCGAATGCGGGACAGAGGGCGAGGACTCGGCGATTCGAAACCTGCATTTCGCCACCCAGCAAAAAAAAAGCAAATGTCGTGTTTTATTTGTTTCAAATAACCAGAGAGGTAAATTCATTTCAAGCAGAGAGTACACCTGCTGCAAGGAGTGCTGTGCCGGATCCCTTTGCCCTCTGATACTGGCTGCTTGCGTGTGCGTGAGGAATCTGCTCATTTCCTGGTTGAGTCGCCGGGCGAGGCGTGAAGGGGTTTAAAAGATGGAAGGGAACAGAGACGAAGCGGATAAGTGCTTGAGAATAGCCCGGAAAGCGCTGCAGAATGGCGAACACGACAAAGCGCTGAAATTCTTGAACAAAGCGGAGAAATTATACCCGAGTATCGAGGCAAAAGGTGAGAATGCAGCATTTCTTTAAAAAGATATGAGGCTGTACTGCAAAAAAAATAAAAATAAAGGCCGAGGCTTTATTTTCCCCCCGTGTTGGAGCCGGAGTTGGGGTTGAGCCGAGCGGAGCGGAGCAGACAATCAATCCCCGGGCACGGTCCAGCTGTCAATCAATCCCCGTTCCCGGGCTCGGCTCAATTGTCAATCAACCCCCGCTCCCGGGCTCGGCTCAATTGTCAATCAATCGCGGGCAGGTGAGACCTGCATTCTGCACCGTCATCTCTTCCGGATTTTTGTTTTGTCAGTGTATCAGTGTAGTAGGAAAAATAATTGGGACCCTTGGAAATAACAAATGGCTTGTAGGCCAAGGTGTTGCATATTTAATGGTGGGGTTGAATGCAGTTTGGATTTTACCAAAATCTATCATCGCTAGATGAATTTCTTCTTGGTTCTTGGTTTCTTGGTCCTCCAAAATATTCCAAATGGAATTTAAACTGGAGGTGGTGGAGGGAGGACTTAAGCCAGAAAGGGTTTTTGGGAAGAAAGAGCTTCTTCACAAGAATCCACGTGATAACGTAGCAAATCATAGTTCTAAAAAAATAAAATGTTGATTATAAAAACCTATTGGTTAAGATATGCTAACTGGTATCCAGAAACCAAGAGACTTGTTTAAATCTTCCCACAAGTTTTTAATTAAAGAAACTGATATCAGAAACAGTTGCAGGGAAACAATCACATTATTATACAGCGCCCTCCATAATGTTTGGGACAAAGACCCATCATTTATTTATTTGCCTCTGTACTCCACAGTTTGAGATTTGTAATAGAAAAAATCACATGTGGTTGAAGTGCACATTGTCAGATTTCAATAAAGGTCGTGTTTATACATTTTGGTTTCACCATATAGAAATTACAGCAGCGTTTATACATTGTCCCCCCCCCCCCCCCATTTCAGGGCACCATAATGTTTGGGACACAGCAATGTCATGTAAATTAAAGGAGTCATGTTTAGTATTTTGTTGCATATCCTTTACATGCAATGACTGCTTGAAGTCTGCGATTCATGGACATTACCAGCTGCTGGGTGTCTTCTCTGGTGATGCTCTGGCAGGCCTCTATTGCAGCCATCTTCAGTTTATGCTTATTTTGGGGGCTAGTCCCCTTCAGTTTTCTCTTCCGCATATCGGATCGGGTGATTGACTTGGCCACTCAAGTCAATCAAGGCATTTGTTTGAACTTGAGCAGATAGGATGTGTCTATACACTTCAGAATTCATTATGCTACTACCATCAGCAGTTGTATCATCAATGAAGATAAATGAGTCAGTACTGTCAGCAGCCATACATGCCCAGGCCATAACACCCCCACCACTGTGTTTCACAGATGAGGTGGTATGCTTTGGATCTTGGGCAGTTCCTTCTCTCCATCATACTTTGCTCTTGCCATCACTCTAATATGTTAATCTTCGTCTCATCTGTCCACAAGACCTTTTTCCAGAACTGTGGTTGCTCTTTTAAGTACCTCTTGGCAAACTGTAACCCAGCCATCCTATTTTTGCGGCTAACCACTGGTTTGCATCTTGCAGTGTAGCCTCTGTATTTCTGTTCATGAAGTCTTCTGCGGACAGTGGTCATTGACAAATGCACTCCTGAAGAGTGTTTCTGATCTGTCAGACAGGTGTTTGGGAATTTTCCTTTATTATAGAGAGAATTCTTCTGTCATCAGCTGTGGAGGTCTTCCTTGGCCTGCCAGTCCCTTTGCGATTAGTAAGCTCACCAGTGCTCTCTTTCTTCTTAATGATGTTCCAAACAGTTGATTTTGGTAAGCCTAAGGTTTGGCTGATGTCTCTAACAGGTTTATTCTTGTTTCTCAGTCTCATAATGGTTTCTTTGGCTTTCATTGGCACAACTTTGGTCCTCATGTTGATAAACAGCAATAAAAGTTTCCAAAGGTAATGGAAAGACTGGAGGAAAGACTAGGTGCTGAAAGATCTCTTATACCTGCATTAAGGAGGCAATTAAACACACCTGAGCAAATACAAACGCCTGTGAATCCATATGTCCCAAACATTATGGTGCCCTGAAATGCGGGGGACTATGTATAAACACAGCTGTCATTTCTACATGTTGAAATCAAAATGTATAAAAATGGCCTTTAATAAAATCTGACAATGTGCACTTTAACCACATGTGATTTTTTTTTTCTATTACAAATCTCAAATTGTGGAGTACAGAGGAAAATGAATAAATGATTGGTCTTTGTCCCAAACACTATGGAGTCATTGGGGTCATTACACTGGGGGAGAATATTTAATACGAACCCGAGGGTTCTTTTTACACAAAGTGTGGTGGGTGTATTTAATGAGTTGCCGGAGGAGGTAGTTGTGGCTGGTCCTGTCACAACATTAAAAAAAAATGTTTTGACAGGTACATGGATAGGACAGGTTTAGAGGAATATGGGCCAAACGCAGGCAGGTGGGACAAGTGTAGATGGGGGGTGTTGGGCCAAAGGATCTGTTTCCACACGGTATGTCTATGTTTTTGGGAAAGTCATTGAGCAAATTCCTTTCATGAATATAGTCAAATTTATTGTCAACTGCATGACTATGGTGAGGTACAGGTACAATCAGTATCATTGCAGCAACATCACAGCACACACAGCGTAGCCTTTGATAAGGTCCCGCACGGGAGAATGGTGACTAAAATTAGAGCGCATGGTATTGGGGGTAGGGTGTTGACGTGGATAGAAAATTGGTTGGCAGACAGGGAGCAAAGAGTAGGAGTGAACGGGTCCTTTTCAGAATGGCAGGCAGTGGCGAGTGGAGGGCCGCAAGGCTCGGTGTTGGGGCCGCAACTGTTTACCATATATATTAATGATTTGGAAGAGGGAATTAGGAGCAACACTAGCAAGTTTGCGGATGACACAAAGCTGGGTGCCAGTGTGAACTGTGAAGAGGATGTTAGGAGGTTGCAGTGAATGGGCAGATGCGTGGCAGATGCAGTATAATATAGATAAATGTGAGGTTATCCACTTTGGTGGCAAAAACAAGGGGCAGATTATTATCTCAATGGGGTTAGGTTAGGTATGGGGGAGGTACAGCGAGACCTGGGTGTCCTTGTACTGAAAGTTGGCATGCAGGTACAGCAGGCAGTGAAGAAAGCTGATGGAATGTTGGCCTTCATAACAAGAGGATTTCAGTATAGGAGTAGAGAGGTTCTTCTGCAGTTGTATAGGGCTCTGGTAAGACCACATCTGGAGTATTGTGTACAGTTTTGGTCTCCTAATTTGAGGAAGGACATTCTTGTGATTGAGGCAGTGCAGCGTAGGTTCACGAGATTGATCCCTGGGATGGCGGGACTGTCATATGAGGAAAGATTGAAAAGACTAGGCTTGTATTCACTGGAGTTTAGAAGAATGAGGGGGGATCTTATAGAAACTTATAAAAGGACTGGATAAGCTAGATGCAGGAAAACATTTCCCAATGTTGGGCGAGTCCAGAACCAGGGCCACAGTCTTAGAATAAAGGGAAGGTCATTTAAGACTGAGGTGAGAAAAAACTTTTTCACCTAGAGAGTTGTGAATTTGTGGCATTCCCTGCCACAGAGGGCAGTGGAGGCCAAATCACTGGATGGATTTAAGACAGAGTTAAATAGAGCTCTAGGGGCTAGTGGAGTCAAGGGATATGGGGAGAAGGCAGGCACGGGTTATTGATAGGGGACAATCAGCCATGATCGCAATGAATGGCGGTGCTGGCTCGAAGGGCTGAATGGCCTCCTCCTGCACCTATTTTCTATGTTTCTATTGACTCGGACACACACAAACTCAAATGATGCGTAAATCACACATATATTCTATGTGATAGTGAAAATAAAAATAAAACACAATTAGAAAAAAGTCCACGGTAGTGCTGGAGATGGTCCTTAGTGTTCTGTTGCTGAAGTAGGATTAGGGCTGTGTGGGTCAGTTCTTCAACAACCTGAGGTTGTTGGAAAGTAGTTTCTGTACTTCCTGCCTGACAGTAGCAGGGAGAAGAGGGCCTGACCCAGATGGTGGGGATCCTTGATGATAGATGCCACCTTCTTGAGGCAGCGCCTGGTGCAGATGCTTTCGATGGTGGGGAGGGCTGTGCCTGTGATGGACCCAGCTGAGTCCACCACTCTGCAGCCTCTTGCGTTCCTGTGCGCTGGAGTTGCTGTACCAGGCGTGATGCAACCAGTCAGGATACTGTCAATGGTACATCTGTAGAAATGTATGTATTAGGTGACATGAAGAATCATAAACTTCTAAGATAGTAGAGATACTGGCGAGCCTTCTTGGTGATCACATCTTAAGAGTGGGAGAGGGGAGATATAATAGGAACTTGAAAGGTAACTTTTTTACACAAAGGGGACTGGGTATATAGAACGAGCTGCCGGAGCAGATAGTTAAGGCATGTATTATTATAACGTTTAAGTGATATTTAGGTAGGTACATGGATGGGATAGGTTTAGAGAGATTTGGTCCAAGCATGGGCAGGTGGGACTAGTGTAGGTGGGGCATGTTGGTTGGCTTTAGACTTTCAGTGCAGAATCAGGCCCTTTGGCCCACCGACTCTGCCAACCAGCGATCACCCAGTACGCTAGCACTATCCTACACACTAGATACTATTTAACTGAAGCCAATTAACCTACAAACCTGTATGTCTTTGGAGTGTGCGAGGAAACTGGAGCACCCGGAGAAGGCCCACACAGTCACAGAGAGAACATACAAACTCCATACAGACAGCACCCATAGTCAAGATCAAACCCGGGTTTCTAGTGCTGTAAGACAGCAACTCTACCGCTGCATCACCGTGCCGCCCTTGGACAGATACATGGATTGGATCGGTTGAGGCGAGTGAGCAAGTTGGGCCGATGGGCTTGTTCCCACGCTGTATGACTCTATCTCTTTGATGGGCCCAGGTCAGACCATCCCAGGTACTTGAAGCTGCTAACTCTCTCCGCAGCCGACCCATCGAGGTGTTATTGAGCCACCACCCAGCCAGATGTTCTATCTCCCTCCAACATGCTGACTCATCACCATCTGCGTTTCAGCCACCATAGTGGTGTCATCGGCGAGTGTATTGATGTCATTGGAGCTGTACTTAGCCACATAGAGTGTGTGTGTGTGTAAAGAGAGCAGAGCAGAGGATAAGCACGCAGACCTGCGGGGCACCTGTGTTGATGGTCAGTACAGTAGTAACATATCAGGCAGTACGGCACAGCATCTGTGGTGAACATGATGCTGCAAATTAAACTATTTTCCTCTGCCTGTACATGCTCCATATCTCTCCATTCCCTGCATATCCGTGTGTTTATCTAAAAGTGTAGGAAGGAACGGCAGATGCAGGTTTACACCGAAGATGTATTACAAAAATGCTGGAGTAATTCAGTGGGTCAGGCAGCATTTTTGGAGAAAAGGAATAAGTGACGTTGCGGGTCGGGACCCTTCTTCGGGGTTTTCAGTTTGAAAGTGGACTTTCCATATTCCATTCCCTGCATGTCCATATGTCTAAAAGTCTCTTTAATACCACCATCATATCTGCCTCCACCACCATCCCTAGCAATGCATTCCGGGCACCCACCACTCTGTGTATTTAATCAAAAACTTGTCCCAACTTTTTACTACGTTGGTATACGTGACAATAATAAACTAAACTTGTGTTGCTACTTTTGAGAAGCTATGAACTTGGACTCCCACATCCCTATATGCCCAATGATCCATAAATCTGAACCTGCTACCTGCACCATATCCATTGCCTCATATTGGCCAACACTATTGTTCTACTTCTGGGGAGGAGCAATTAATTTGGAGCAGGCAATTTCTTCAAAGAGATGTGTTCTTCTATTTATTAGTCATGGAGCTGTGTGGAAATGGGCTCCTTGGCTCAACTTGTCCATGCTGGCTAACTTGACATATTGAGCTGATCCCATTTGCCTGCATGTGGTGTATAACCCTCTTAAACCCTTCCCGTCCATATAGCTATCCAAAAGTCGTAATTGTATCTGCTTCTATAGTTTCCTCGGGCAGGTTGTTCCGGATACGGACTACCCTCTGAGTGGAAAAAGTTGCCCCTGGGGTCCCTCTTCAATATCTCCCCTTTCATCTTAAGCCTATGCTCTCTTGCTTTATCCTCTACTCTGAGGGGGGAGGGAGGAGGGGGGTAGACTGTGAGTGCTTACTTTATCCATGCCCCTCATGATCTTGTACACCTCAATAAGGACACCCCTCTGCCTCCTTTGCTCCAAAGGACTTTTTTCTTTGGAGTCCCAGCCTTTACTTTAGACTTTTGAGATACAGCACAGAAACAGGCCCTCTGGCCCACCAAGTTCATACTAATCAGCGTGATCTCCCCATACACTAATACTATCTGATACACGAGGGACAATTTAATATTTTACCGATGCCAATTAACCTACAAACCAGCACGTCTTTGGAGTGTGGGAGGAAACCAGAGAAATTCCAGGTGGAGAATGTACAAACTCTGTATGGACAGCAGCCATAATCAGGATTGAACCTGGGTCTCTGGCGCTGTAAGGCAGCAGCTCTACCACTGTGTCAACCAGCCAATCCAACCTCTCCCTATAATTCAAGCCCACAAGACAACGTAACTCCCTGGTGAATCTCTTCTGCACCCTTCCCAACTGAATGACATTCTTCCTATCGATGGGCAATCAGGATATTCTGAAACCAGTAAATTTGCTCTTTGAAAGCTTTTGTTTGCACAAATGCTGGAAAGTGCAGAAGGTGACCTGATAGTTATTGTGCAAGCGGGTCATCTTTCTTGCATCAGTTTGCAAGATTTAATAAGCCGAAACTCAACATTTTTAAGAACTTTGAAACTTAATGTATATATGTATATAGTTCTCTATCCTAGGCAAAAGACCGAGTGTTCACATTATCCATGCCCCTTATGATCTTGTACATCTCAATAAGGATACCCCTCAGCCTCCTACAGTCCCCTTAGGGGCATTGCAGTGGTAGAGTTGCTGCCCTACAGTGCCAGAAATCTGGGTTCGATCCTGACTTTGGGTGCTGTTTGTTTGTTCTCCCTGTGACCACGTGGGTTTTCTCATGGTGCTCCGGTTTCCTCTCGCGCTCCATAGATGTACAGGCATGTAGGTTAATTGGTTTCTGTAAAATTGTAAATTGTCCTTGCTGTGTAGGCTAGTGCTAGTGTAAGGGGTGATCGCTGGTCGGCACAGACTAGGTGGGCCGAAGGGCCTTTTCTGCAGTGAATATCTGAAGTCTAAAGATGGGGACGAAAATGTGGCAACTCTTGTGTAATGCCTCTGTGTATTTTGCTATTCATACACTTGAGATTAAGTATAGTAAGATTTTTACTGAATTGAATGTAAAAAATGGAATTTCACTGTATCTTGGTGTCTGATACAATAAAATACCACTGAACCGTTGCAGAGGAGGTTCACCAGAATGCTGCCGGGATATTAGTGGGTATTGGCTTCAGGGAGAAGTTGTATGAACTTGGATTGTTTTCTCTGGAACATCGGAAGTTGAGAGGAGATCTGATAGAAGTATATAAAATTATGAGAGGCACAGATATATGGTAGACAGTCAGAACCTTTTTCCCAGGATTGAAAAGTTCAACACTAGAGGGCATAGTTTAAGGTGAGAGGGGCAAAGTTTAAAGATGTTTGGGTCAATTTTGGGGCCAGGAATGTGCTGCCGGTGGATGGTGGTAGAGGCAGATACGATAGACGTTTAAGAGGATTTTACATAAGCACATGGATATGCAGGGATATGGATCGCGTGTAGGCAGAGATTAGTTGAATGGCATCATGTTGGGCATGGACATTGTGGGCCGAAGGGCCTGCTTCTGTGCTGTTCTGTGTACTAATGTGAACAATGCTTTGCTTAGATACGTTGTTGTAGCAATTTATGGACCAGCGTGGGTTAGTCTGTAAAATCAATGACCTCCCACCACTCACTGCTAAATCGATGTCCTCTCACCACCCACTTGTGGCTGTGATGTCAGTTACTCAGTAGATCCACATCCGATGAATTGGGCATCGTGTTGGACAAGGGACGGCATGGTGGCGCAGTGGTAGAGTTGCGGCCTTGCAGCGCCAGAGACAATCCTGATTAAGGGTGCTATGTGAGCGGATTTTGTAAGTTCTCCATGTGACGGCGTGGATTTTCTCCGGGTGTATGGGGTAATCGTTAGTTGGCTTGGACTTGGTGGGCTGCATGGCCTGTTCTTATGCCTATGTTTTAACAAAATTTCCTCCAGTTCCGTTTGGAAAACGTGACTCATTGTTGTTGTACCTTCCCAAGGTACAAGTTGCCTTACCTTGCCACAAGTTCTATGCCTATGTTACCTCAGGGATTTGTTCCAATGCACATAAGGCAGCAACTCTACCGCTCCCAGCTTCTCCGGCATAACTGAGTTCATCCTAAATTCTAAGGTAGACAAAAATACTGGAGAAACTCAGCGGGTGAGGCAGCATCTATGGAGCGAAGGAAATAGGCAACGTTTCGTGTCGAAACCCTTCTTCAGACGAAGGAGGGTCTGAACCCGAAACGTCGCCTATTTCCTTCGCTCCATAAATGCTTCCTCACCCGCTGAGTTTCTTCAGTATTTTTGTCTACCTTCGATTTTCCAGCATCTGCAGTTCCTTCTTAATCATCCTGAATTCTGGTGCCTGTCCTTGCATGCTCTCTGCTCTTCACCCTTCAATTCGCCCCCTATCCCTGCCTAAGATGCATTGACACCTGCTCTTGGACTCTTTACCCAAGCTCTCCATCTTGCTTCAGTGGCCGCAAAGGTAATTTCTTTCACACCAAATGTAGTGGGTTCTATCTGTGTGGAGTTTGTTTGGTTTATTTTAATGTCAAGTGTACCGAGGTACAGTGAAAAGCGTGTTCTGTTGCCTGCTAAGCAGTCAGCAGAAAGACTATGCATGATTGCAATCAAGTCGTCCATAGTGTACAGATACATGATAAAGGGAATAATGTTCAGTGCAAGATAAAGTCAGATTAAAGATAGTCTGAGGGTCTCCAATGAAGTAGATAATAGCTCGGGACCATTCTCTAGTTGGTGATGGCGTGGTTCAATTGCCTGATAACAGCTGGGAAGAAACTGTCCCTGAATCGGGAGGTAAGTGCTTTCAAACCTCTCCCGATGACGCGTTTCAGTGACATGTTTGCATGTTCTCCCGGTGACCATAAAGGCAATGCAGTGGCACAGCCAGAAGTGCAGCTACGGTGCCCTCCTTAATGTTTGGGACAAAGACCCATCATTTATTTATTTGCCTCTGCCTTTGAGATTTGTAATAGAAAAAAATAACGTGGTTAAAGTGCACAGTCAGATTTTAATAAAGGCCATTTTTATACATTTTAGTTTCACCATGTGGAAATGACAGCAGTGTTTATACATGATACTAAACATGACTACTTTAATTTACATGACATTGCTGTGTTTATACATAGTCCCCCCATTTCAGGGTACCAAACATTATATTGCCCTGAAATGGGGGGACTATGTATAAACACAGCAATGTCATGTAAATTAAAGTAGTCATGTTTAGTATTTTGTTGCCTATCCTTTGCATGCAATGACTGCTTGAAGTCTGTGATTCATGGACATCACCAGTTGCTGGGTGTCTTCTCTAGTGATGATCTGCCAGGCCTGTATTACAGCCATCTTTAGCTTATGCTTGCTTTGGGGGGCTAGTCCCCTTCAGTCTTTGCTGTTTATTATTGTATCTACTGTACTACGTTTACCTACCTGTTCTGCTGCTAGCAGGAAGAATATCTTTGTTCCATTTTGGGACATCTGACCATCCAGAGAGTGATGCTGACCTTCCATCTACCTCATGAGGACCTTTGAACCATCTTTAATCAGACTTTATCAGACTTCAGTATTGTATCTTTGCACTAAAAGCTGTAAATTATTACCCTTACCCTTTATCCTGACATTTAGTCTTTATTTTTTTTGTTTTTGTTTATTTTATTAGAAGTTAATACAATACAAAACAATACAGTGGTACCTAATTTTAGGTGCCAACTATGTCGTAACGTAATACATTCTATGTACAACCTCTAGTTTTATGTTTTTGAAAAGGAAGTTTAAAAAAAAAAAAAATAGAGAGAAGAAAAAGAGGAAAAATAGATAGTAGAAAATAGAAAAACGTGAAGTGTGTATATAAGAAAAGAAAAAGTAGAAAGTAGAAAAAGACCCTTAAAAAAGAATTTTTCAAATCTTTGTTTGGAGATGTAAATCTATCCACGACCTGACCTGTAATCAGTAATCTTTACGGTCCTGCTGCATCACATGATTCCAAAAAGTCGATGAAAGGGGATCAACTCCTTAAGAATTGGTCATATTTATCTATTAGGCGGAGTCTCATTTCTTCAAGGTGTGCTATGTCCGTCATATTCCTAATCCACATTTTAATAGTTGGTATAGCTGTATTTTTCCAAAATTTAAGTATCAATTTCTTTCCAATTATTAACCCATAATTAAAGAATACTTTTTGGTCCTTGTATAAATTGATATCTTCTACTATTATTCCAAATATAATCCATTCCGTATTAGGTTCTATTCTTGACTTGAAGAGCTTTGTAAATATATCAAATATATCGCTCCAAAATTTATTCAACTTTGTACATCCTACAAATGAATGTGTTAGGTACACAAAAATGCTGGAGAAACTCAGTGGGTGCAGCAGCATCTATGGAGCGAAGGAAATAGGCAACGTTTCGGGCCGAAACCCTTCTCCAAATGAATGTGTTATATTGGCATTTTGAAACAAACATTTATCGCATCTGGGAGAGACGTTTGGGTAGAATTTATTCAACCTCGTTTTTGAATAATATAGTCTATGTAATTTAAATTGAATTAAATTATGTCTTGCATTAATGGAACAATTATGTGTGTTCATCAGATACTTTTCCCATCTATCTTTCGGGATCTTTATCATTAGTTCATGTTCCCAATCTTCTCTTAGTGCCTCTGTTGAGGGTAATTCTCTATTTAATATACTATTATAAAAATATGATATTAGTTTTTGTGAATCAGCCTTAATATTCATTGCTTCTTCTAAAGGGTCTAAAAATATAGTTTGAAATCTATGTATATATTTCTTCATAAAGTCACATATCTGTATACATTTAAAATAGTGATCATCATTCAGTTTACATTTTAATTGTTGAAATGATAACAATTTGCCCAATTCATACATATCTCATACTTTCCTAATCCCCAGTCTATCCCATTGTTTATATGTTTTGTCAATATGAGATGGTTTGAATGCAGGATTGTTCAATATTGGGGTTAGTACTGATAGATTATTTAATTTCAAAGATAATTTTATTTGTTTCCAAATTCTTATTGTATCGTGAATAATTGGGTTCTTATATATTATACTATTCAATTTTATCGGTGAGAACAAGATCGTTCCTATATCGTACGGGAAACACTCCTCTTTCTCCATTCTTATCCACTCCGAATGATGAGTGGAACTATCCAACCAGTACATTATGTTCTTAATATGCACTGCCCAGTAGTAATACGTAAAGTTAGGTAGTGATAAACCCCCAACTTCTTTAGGTTTACACAAATGCTTTCGTTGAATTCTGTGTGCTCTATAATCCCATATAAAATTAGTGATATTAGAATCTAGTTTAAAAAAAAACTATTTCGGAATATATATTGGGATCGCTTGAAGCAAATATATTAATTGTGGTAAGAAAGTCATTTTTATAGCGTTAATTCTACCTATCAATGAGAGTGGGAGCATTTTTCAAAATTTAATCATAGCATTCAGTTTATTTAATAGTGGCATAAAATTGGCGCTAAATAATGATTTGTGTCTTCTCGTAATTTGAATACCTAAATACTTGAATTTTTCTGATGCAATTTTGAAAGGGAATTTTAATAAGTGTCTCGCATCCTGTGGTTTTAAAGACATAATTTCGCTTTTATTCCAATTTATTCTATATCCTGAAAAAGAACCAAATTCCTCAATTAGTGTTAATAAGGTGGGGATACTCGTTTGTGTATTAGTAATATATAAAAGAATATCATCAGCATATAATGAAATGTTATTCTTTGAGTCCTTAGTATTATATCTGTGAATATTCAGATGATTTCTAATCCTTTCAGCCAGCGGTTCTATCATAAGGGCATAGCAATGGTGATAAGGCACAACCCTGCCTATTACCCCTTGATAAATAAAATTTTGGAGATAACATATTATTAGTTAATATTCTTGCCGTAGGTTTATCATAAAGTAGTTTAACCCATCTAATAAAATTCTCTCCCGTATTAAATTTTTGGAGTACCTTATATAAATATTGCCATTCTACCTGATCGAATGCCTTCTCTGCATCCAGCGTAATGACTGAAATATCTTCAATGTCCTCTTTGTGAGAGTACATTATATTGAAAAGCCTTCTCAAGTTATTAAATGATTGTCTTTTGGGTATAAATCCAGTTTGATCCGGGTTTACCAATTTATTAATATAATTATTCAGTCTTCTTGCTAGAATCTTTGCTAAGATTTTCTGATCCGTATTTAGAAGTGATATAGCTCTGTAAGAACCCGGTTCATCTAAATCTTTATCTTTTTTTGGTATAAGCATTATTGTTGATTCTGCTAAAGTTTCTGGTAGTTTATTTTCGGTATAAGCCTGCGTGTATAAGTTGAGTAATCTTGGTACAATTGACTCCTGAAATCGTTTATAAAATTCATTACTAAAACCATCTGGTCCTGGGGTCTTCCCATTTTTCAATGAGTTTATTATTTGTTTTATTTCTTCACTAGTAATCCGTGCTCCTAATTCCTCTTGTTCTAAACTATCCAATTTAGGGAGGTTGCAATTATCTAAAATAATTGTAATTTTACTATCTGTATTTATTTTACTTGTGTATAAATTATGATGAAATTGGGCAAACCTTTTATTAATATCCTTTGGTAATGTTAGAAGCTCACCCTTATCAGATTTAATTTTAGTGATAGTATTTTCCTTTTCTTGTTGCTTCAGATGCCTCGCTAATAATTTATGTGGCTTATCCCCAAATTCGAAGTGTGCCTGTTTTGTAATTTGTAATAATCTTATTACTCTTCCTGATAATATTCTATTGAGTTTATATTTCAATAAGGTTATCTTATTATGTTTATCTATGGTTGGGTCACTTGCATTGTCCAGTTCTAGTGATTTTATTTCCCTGTTCTATCCTCTGAAGTTCTCTTTTATTTTCTTTATTTTGAAAACTTTGATAAGAGATTATAGCACCGTGAATGTATGCCTTAAAGGTTTCCCATAATAGCGATACAGAAATACCCGGCGTCTCATTTATTTCGAAAAAAATGTTTGTTTGTTCTTTTATATACTCATAACCCTGCGGGTTATTTAATATTTGTGCGTTGAATCTCCAAAAAGGTTTTATACCCGGCATTCCCTCGATTTTAAGTATAAAAATCAGTGGTGAATGATCGGAAATAATACTATTATGGTATGATGGTTTAGTCGTATACGGGATTAATTTTGTATCCAATAAGAAATAGTCAATTCGTGAATAAGTTTTATGAGCCGATGAGTAAAACGAATATTCCCTTCCAATTGGGTTTGCTATTCTCCAAACATCAGTTATGTTATTATTTTTTATATAAGTATTTAAAAATTCACAGGTCTTAGTTTTAACAAGACGCTTCCCTACCTTTATTGATTTATCTAAATATGGGTCTATAACACAATTAAAATCTCCCCCCATTATTATATTTTGATAATTATGCTCTGCAATTATATCTACTATTTTCTTAAAAAATTGGGGGTTATCAAAATTAGGCGCATAAATATTTATCATAGTTAATGGTATATTATAAATTTCTCCCGTGACTATAACGTATCTTCCCTCTTTATCAGATATGGACTTCTTTAATTTAAAAGGTATACCTTTCCGAATTATAATGGTCGGCCTCTTGCTTTAGAAGTGAATGCGGAGTAGTAGGTTTGACCTATCCAGTTTGCCCTTAATCTGATCTGAGTTTGTTGTTTCAAATGCGTTTCTTGTAGGAAAGCAATATCCATGTTTAATAATTTTAATTGTGCCAGAATTTTACCCCTCTTAATTGGCTCATTCGCACCTCTAATGTTCCAACTACAGAAAGTGAGACCTCCGGTGTTTATTCGACTATTATCTTGCATTGGCTATTATTACCAGCATGTATGATTCATGTGATGCAGCCAAGTACCTCGAAATCCCGAGTCCAGGGTTGTCCTTCATAATTTCTGCACTAGTTTTACATCTCCTGGCACTATTAAACATAATTAAGGGAAAGAGAAAAACATAAAATTAAGTGTTCATAAAGATTGTTAAATCATACAACTCATAATAGTGAATAAACAAAAAAAGTGAGTGTAAGTTATCAAAAAAGCGATATCTTACAAAAAAAGCCACCTATAGTGGCTAAGATTAATTTTAAATTGACCTCCGTCGATGGAATTATGCACTGGGCTTTGCCCCCCTAGTAAAGTATCATCCCACGTTAGTCAGTTTCCTCCACTTATAACCAAAATTATCATGTCAGGTCGATTAATAGCTAACTTTTAGACTTTAGACATACAGTGGGGAAGTAAGCCCTTCGGCCCACCGAGTCCGTGCCGACCAGCGATCACCCAGTACTATAGCACTATCCTACACACCAGGGACAATTTACAGTTTTTACCAAAGCCAATTAGCCTATAAACCTGTGCGTCTTTGGATTGTGGGAGGAAACCAGAGCACCCAGAGAAATCCCACGCAGTCACAGGGGAAACGTGCAAACTCCGTACAGACAGCATCTGTAGTCAGGATCGGGCCTCTACCGCTGCGCAACTGTGCGGCCCACTGTGGGCAGCTTGATTGTAATCATGTATAGACTTTGACTGGATAGCACGCAATAAAAAGCATTTTGTTGTACGCCAAACATTAACTAAAGTAAACTAAACACTTGACTCTGAATGAAGTGCTATGGGCATTGCATAGTCTCAGTGGGCTGTAGTCTCAATGGGCTGAATGGCCTCCTTTCTTGCAGCATCCGACCATAGCCTTGACTTTAATCCATTGGCACCTGTTCTTTCAGCATCTCCTGAGCCTGCGTCAGTTCTCCGTCTCCTTCCCGAACCTCTTGTCTCTCCTTCAAAGTTTTTAAAAGTGAGACCTGGCGTACCGATTGAGGACCATTGAGCGTTTGACGGCACTGGGCCTGTACTCGCTGGAGTTTAGAAGGATGAGGCGAGACCTCATTGAAACTTATCGGATAGTGAAAGGCCTGGATAGCATGGATGTGGAGAGGATGTTTCCAGTAGTGGGAGAGTCTGGGACCAGAGGGCACACCCACCGAATAAAACGACGTACCTTTAGAAAGGAGATGAGGAGGAATTTCTTTAGTCAGAGGGCGGTGAATCTGGAATTCATTGCCACAGACAGCTGTGGAGGCCAAGTCAATGGATATTTTTTAAGGCAGAGATTGACAGATTCTTGATCGGTAAGGGGGTCGGGGGGGGGGGGGGGGGGGGTAATGGAGAGATTGCAGGAGCTTTGTTTGCATGGTATCCAGACAGATTGGATAATACAGAAACTGGGCGGCATGGTGGCACTGCAGTTGGGAACCCCAAGTTTCACCTGCCAGTGGATGATGAAATGTCTTCTCATTTCATATGGCATATGTTATGTTTGCCTTCATTGAGACATCATTGGAGCCAGGAACTCGTGATGCAGTTTGATCGGACTTTGGCTCGGCTGCAGTTGGAGTATTGCGTGCAGTGCTGGTCGCCTCTTTACACCACTCCTCTGTGGAGGCTTTGGATAGGATCTATGTTCATAAGTCATAAGAGCAGAAGTAGGCCATTTGGCCCGTCGAGTCTACTCCATTCAATCATGGCTGTTTTATTTTTCCTCTCAACCCCAGGGTGCAGAGGAGGTATACCAGAATGATGCCAGGATTACTGGGTCTTAGCTACAGGAAGAGGTTAGACAGACTTGGGTGTTTTCCCCGCAACACCGGAGGTGGAGGGGAGACCTGATGAAAGTATATAAAATTATGACAGGCTTCGATAGGGTAGACAGTTTTACCCAGGGTAAAAATGTCCAACACTAGAGTGCATAGCATTCCCTGCATATCCATGTGCCTATCTAAAAGCCTTCGTATCTGCCTCCACCGCCACCCTTAACCCCTCATCTTTCAAGACAAGACAAGAGTTTAATTCAGTCTGAAGAAGGGTTTCGGCCCGAACGTTGCCTATTTCCTTTGCTGCATAGATGCTGCTGCACCCGCTGAGTTTCTCCAGCATTTTTGTGTACCCAAGAGTTTAATTATTGTTTGTACCAACAATGGAACAGTGAAATTCTTGCTTTCAGAAGTTTAACAGACCTATAAACCTATAGACATATACAATAAACAAATGTTAAATAATCCAAATACTAGTGCAAAAGAAAACCTGAAGTGCTTAGTGCAACCAAAGAGGCAGTCCTGAGAAGATCATGGTTGCTAAGGTTAGTGTTGCACAGTGTTGATGAGCCTGATGGTTGGGAAGAAGGTGGTCTTGAACCTGGAGGTGATGGTTGTCAAGCTCCTGTACTTGCCCGATGGTAGCAGCGAGATGAAGCGTGACCAGGGTGGTGTGGGTCTCTGATGCTGGCTGCATTTTGGGGCACAGGCTCCTATAGCAAGTGCTTCCACACCTCAACTTTTTTTTTCCTTAAATAGAATCCCAAATTTCCTGGAATTTGATGGTATTGCCTGAAAAATTCTAAAATGCTTACTGCGTGCTATTTGTTATTTTTTGTGGGCACACGTTAACAACACAAAGAAGAACAAGGCAAAACAGATGTGTGTAACTACACCGTATCTGCCTGCTTCTGTTACTCACTTGTACAGTGTTATGCAAGGCAGCTTTCGTTGCCTCCAACAGCTATCGTTGTCTTTGTTTTTACAACCTCTTCTCATGTGTCTCAGTCTCTGCTATCTCTTTCCCTGCCTCTCTCCCTCTCTCTCTCTCCCTGCCTCTCTCCCTCCCTCTCCCCCTCTCCCTCTTTCTCTCCCTCCCTCCCCCTTTTTTTCACTCCCTCTCTCCCTCCCTCCCTCTCTCCCTCTCTCCCTCCCTCCCTCCCTCCTTCCCTCTCTCCCTCCCTCCTTCCCTCTCTCCCTCCCTCTCACTCTGCCTCCTCTCTCCACCCCTCTCGGCCCTTTGAGCCCACCCACCGTTCGGTAAGATCAAAGCCAATCCCAATGTAACTGCAATCCCACCGCCCACTGGTAACTTTTCACCACTAAGCTTATCCAGAATTCTACCACTGCCTGAAAAAGAATCAAAGGCTCAACTTCCACTGAGAAAAGAGAATTCCAAAGACTCATTGTTATACGAGAATGATCCCGAACAGTCTGTGACCATAGCGCTATGTTTAAAGCCCATAGCGCTGCAGCTGGTAGTGCAATATTTAGAACCCATAGCGCTGCGGCCAACAGCTCTTTGTCTAAATTCCCACTCGTTAAACTGACAGCACTCTGTTTAAACCTTTGAGCGTCAAACTGGCAGTGCTGTGTGTATTATCTTTACACCCCTTTGCGGGCCGGATGAAGAAATTTCCCGAAATTACTCCATTCCCGTAAAATTACCCGAAGACAACCAGAATTTCCCGAATTTCAGGTAATTCCCTTCAAAGTGGAAACACTGTCCTGTAGATCCCTTTGATGGCGTGGAGGTCAGTGCCAGTGATGGACCAGGCAGTGGTCCATCAGTCTCTGTAATCGCCATCATGTCTGGGTGTTCGAGTTGCCGATCCAGATTACAATGCAACCAGTCATCACAATGCCACCAATCAAGAACCATGTTAAACATTATTCCCTTTATCCTGTATCTGTACATTCAATTCAATGGTTCTTTAATGGTCCAATGGTACATAGTGGGAGGCTTGATTGTAAACATCTGTAGTTTTTCTGCTGACTGAATAGCATGCAACAAAAAGGCTTTTTGCTGTACCTTGATACATGTGGCAATAAACTAAACGTCTGGTGCTGTCTGTGTGGAGTTTGCACGTTCTCCCTATGACCGCATGGGGTTCCTCCAGCTGCTCCGGATTCCTCCCATATCACCAAAATGTGTGGGTTTGTAGGGAGTAGATGAGAAAGTGGGACAAGGTAGAACTTGTGTGAACGGGTGTTCGGTGTGGGCTCCGTGGGCCGAAGGGCCTGAGTCTTATCCAGAGTAGAAGAATTAAGAACCAGGGGATATAGGTTTAAGATGAAGGGAGAAAGATTTAATAGGAACTTGAGGGACAATTTTTTCACACAGGGTGGTGGGTGTATGGAACGAGCTGCCAGTGGAGCAGGTACTATAGCAACATTTTGAAAGATATTTGGACGGGTACATCGATAGGATAGGTTTTGAGGGATATGGGCCGAATGCAGGCAGGTGCGACGAGTGTAGATGGGGCATCTTGGTCAACATGGACAAGTTGGGCCGAATGGCCTGTTCCCATGCTGTATGACTGTGAACCAAAGATCCTATAGCAAGCAAGATAGATCACTCCTGCTAAACACAATGGGCTGACGTGTAGTACGCAAGGGAACGTGGGTCTTTTTTTCAACCATTTCCGTAACCCGACCTGCAGTGTAATCAACGTTGCGGGGGTTCAGTTTGTGTTAATGAATTAAAATTCTGAAAATGAGGAGAAGATTTTTACCAAATAACTTTAATTTTTCCGAGGATGTTTCCGTGACTGGCATCCGTCTCCGCACTAGTTATCTTTGCTCCGCTAGGGGATCTTTGGTGCGGAGACGGAAGCTGGTTACGGAAATGGGGCCGAAAGTTACCCATGAATCTGCCCATGACCGTACTATGTCTTTTTCGTCGAGTGATCTATCTTGCTCGCTATAGGATCTTTGCTATGAACTTTCGTTGCACGCCTTCTTTCCCCACCCCACCCACACCCACACCTTCACAATCAAATAGAACAAGTTGTCCAACTTTAGGCTGTGGACGCCATACGCAAGAAGCAGAAGAAGACTTACGCCTTTAACTGTTTTCTCCCGCTCTGTTAGCATTAATAGACGCCATCAGCAAGAACGGAAGCGCCGCTGGTGGACCAAGACATCGCACTGAGTCGGAGAAACCCAACCAGGGCAAGTCCACGGGTCCGGCCCAGAACGGAGCCATGCCGGACACGGAGAAGAAGGTGGAATCGAAGACCTACACCAGCGAGCAGCTGGACGGGGTCCAGAGGTATGGAGATGGTGGCCATCATTGAATCTCTGCCATGTTGGGCTTTGTCCACTGATGTGTTTAAGTTTGGGTGTTTAAGAGTTTGTTTAGGTTTGGGTGTTGAAGTGGGAGAAGTGGGTGCATACTGGGAGGAGAGGGTGCAGGAGAGAGGGAGGAGGGATGGTGTCTCTTTCATCACTCTTCTTTGTCCACCCATCTGCCGATCAACCCCACCCCCTCCCCAAACCTCTATCCACCTATCACTTGTCAGGCTTTATCCCTCCCCACCTCTGTTCAAGCTTTCTTCCCCCTAATCCATTAGTCTGAAGAAGGGTCATGCCCCTAAACGTTACCTGTCCATTTCCTCCACAGATGCTACCTGACCCACTGAGTTTCTCCAGCACTTTGTGTTTTACTCCAGATTCCAACATCTGCAGTTCCTTGCATCCCTCCATTTCCCCATGTTTGAACACTTTTGTTCCTATCCTTTCCTTCCTCTGTTGCAGTCTCCAAACACTCTCCTCTCCTCCAGCTCTGACGACTTTTTAAATAAATTGTTCTATCTTTAGGGCGGCCAAGTGGCGCAGCTGTAGAGTTGCTGCCTCACAGCGTCAGAGAGCTGGGTTCGATCCAAACCTCGGGTGCTATCTGTGTGGAGTTTGCACATTCTCTCTGGGACCGCGTGGGTTTTCTCCGGGTGTTCGAGTATCTTCCCACACTCCAAAGCCGTGCGAGTTTGAAGGTTAATTACCTCTGTAAATTGCCCCTAGTGTGTAGGGAGTGGATGAGAAAGTGGGATAACAGAACTAGTGTGATCGATGGTCGGTGTGGACTCATTGGGCTGAATGGCCAAATTCTGCTCCTATGTCTTGTGGTCTAATAAATGTACTGACCTTGCTAACAATGGCGCTTTCTATTCTTCACTCCAGGATAAAGAAATGTAATGACTTCTACGAGATTCTGGGAATCGTCAAGGATGCATCTGAGGAGGATCTGAAGAAGGCGTACAGGAA
>CM075977.1:259866160-259923700 GCA_038087875.1 Malacoraja senta | reverse complement strand
TATTGCTTTTCCATTGACTTAACACAAAAGCTGTGATCTAGGACAGTCAAAAGCCCAAAGAGAACTGAAATAAATGTTCAGTTATTATAGATTGAAGCATTCTGAAACAAATATGAAACAATCTTAGGTACACAAAAATGCTGGAGAAACTCAGCGGGTGCAGCAGCATCTATGGAGCGAAGGAAATAGGTAACGTTTTGGGCCGAAACCCTTCTTCAGACAATCTTACTTGGATGACCTGAAATGAAAGCATATAATTAGTTAGTTACCTAATTGTAGCTAATTATTTATCTATTTATTTATTTATTTATTTGTTCCGAACAAGTAAAGACATAAATAGGAATAAATAATAACAACAAAATCGAAATAGTCAAACATTGGACATTCCAGGCAATATTTGCAAATCAATGAAAAGCATACTGCAAAATTTAAATGTCCAACACTTTTTCTTTACAAGCTCGAAAAGGAGAAGAAGAATAACGTATTTAATCTCACCCCTTCTCCCTAAACCCTTCTTCCATATTTAATAATTAATTAATTAATAATAATAATACCCCAGACAAATTTTAGAGATACATACAGACATATATATGCATACAACTGATATACACATACAAGTAATATGTATGAAGTAACCAAAAGACATAAATAAACAATAAATAAAATAATAAATAAACATTAACCCCTGTTTGTCAACCATCCCCTTCATCCCTGTACCTTGTGAAAACAAGTTTTTTGTATGTCATTTTGAACTGGTTCATGTTTGGACATTGCTTTAATTCCACATTCAAACTGTTCCACAATCCTACTCCACAGACCGAAATACAAAAGGTTTTTCTGGTCGTGCGGACTCTTTGTACCTTAAAATTAAATATTCTTCTTAAATTATAACCCCCCACTCGCACACTAAATAATTTTTGTATATTTCCCGGTACGTTTTTATTTTTGGCCCTAAACATTATCTGTGCTGTTTTAAATGCAACCAAATCTTCTAATTATAATAATTTTGACTGTAAGAATAATGGATTAGTGTGACCCAGATACCTGACCTTGTGAATAATACGTATTGCTCTTTTTTGCAGAATAGTTAATGAATGTAGCAAACTTTTATAGTTATTGCCCCAGACTTCTGCACAGTAATTTAAATAGGGTAAGATTAGTGAACAGTAGAGAATGCGGAGTGATTCGTGATCCAGAACCTGCTTAACTTTGTGTAATACCGAAATGCTTTTTGACAGTTTGGATTGTACATGTTTAATGTGTGATTTCCAGCTGATTCTATCATCCATTATAACCCCAAGAAATTTATTTTCATGAACTTGTTCAATTTCAACCCCATTTATCTTTATATTTGCTTGTGTATTTGTTCTGCAATTACCAAATAACATTATTTTGGTTTTGCTCAAGTTTAATGATATTTTGTTCCTGTCAAACCATGTTTTCAGTTTGCCCATTTCTTTTGTTATTTTGTCCAGTAGTTGTTTTAAATTCTCCCCAGAACAAAAAATATTTGTGTCGTCTGCAAACAAGACCAGCCTCAAGGCGTTGAACACATTACAAATGTTGTTTATATACATGATGAATAGTTTTGGACCCAACACAGACCCCTGGGGGACACCACAAGCAATGTCCAAACATGTACAACTGTAACTGCCCAGCTTCACAAACTGTTGCCTGTTACTTAAATAGCTTTTTATCCAATCCAGTACTAGACCTCTAATGCCATACCTTTCTAATTTTTTTAATAAAATATCATGATTAATCGTATCAAATGCTTTCTTTATATCAATAAATATCCCAGCTGCAGATAGTTTATTGTCAATAGCATTTGTGATATCTTCAATTGATTCTATTATTGCAAGTGATGTTGATCTGTTTGATCTGAATCCATATTGACTTTCAATGATTAGTTTATGCTTTTCTACAAATATGTCTAGTCTATTATTGAACATTTTTTCTAGTATTTTGGAGAATTGAGGGATTAAGAAACAGGTCTGTAGTTTGTGAAATGATGCTTGTTCCCAGTTTTGTATATTGGTATGACTTTTGCTATTTTCATTTTCATTGGAAAAGTACTGGTTTGGAAAGATAAATTACAAATAAATGTTAGAGGTTTGGAAATCCCCTCAATGACCATCTTAATTAGCAACATGTCAATGTCGTTGAAATCAGTAGACATTTTGTTTTTATTTGTTTTAACAATTTCCAACAGTTCTTTTTCATCTACTGCCATAAGAAACATAGAGCAGGGATTTCTCTCCAATAAATTCTCAGGAGTTTCTCCAGATGTCCCTGGATCAGGGATTTGTTTAGCCAGGTCTGGTCCAACATTTACAAAAAAATTATTAAAGCTATTAGCTACATCCTCCATATTATAATTTTCATTGTCCTTATCAATAAAATACTTCGGGTAATTTATTTTCCCCGGGCCATTTCTGATAATACTATTAAGTATACTCCAAATTCTTTTTATATTGTTTTTGTTATCATCTAATATTTTCTTATAATAATCTTTCTTGCTTGTTCTTTTAATATATGTTAACTTATTTTTGTACTTTTTATATTTATTTTCTGTATCTTTAGTTCTCTGTCTTATAAAATCTCTGTATAGTGCTTTTTTTTTAGCAGGCATTTTGTAATCCCTTTGTAATCCATGGACATTTAGTATTTATTGGTTTTCTGTTATATCCTTTGATTGGACAGTTTTTATCATATAGTGACTTAAACATAGTAATAAATATTTCATAAGCACTGTCAATGTTTCTTTTTTGGTATATTATGTCCCAGTTTTGTGCCAATAGGTCCTTTTTTAGTGCATTGATAGCTTCCTCCGATCTCACTCGTCTATATTCTGTTAGCTTGTATGGTTTGTTGTTCCTGTGGATGTAATCATAAACTATGAAAACTGGCAAGTGGTCACTTATATCATTGATTAATAAATAATCCACTTACTGTTTTGTTTTCAATGTCATTGTTGAATATATTGTCAATGAGTGTAGCACAATGGGAAGTAATTCTACTGGGTCTGGTGATTTTGGGAAATAGACTCATACTGTACATTGTGTTGACAAAGTCTTCTGTAAGGTTGTGTTGGTTAGGATTTAGTAGGTCGATATTGAAATCTCCACATAAAAAAACTGATTTGCTACTTGTTATTGAAAACATACTCTCCATCCAGCCCCTGAAGATTTCAATACTTGACCCCGGTGCCCTATATATGCAGCTAATGATGACATTTTTATTTCTGCCGTTGAATATTTCTATAGTTATGCATTCCTGCAGATTGTCAACCACAGTTGTCATATTATCTAATACCCTGTAGTTCAAAGTTGTATCCACATATAATGCTACCCCTCCTCCAGCCTTATTTTTTCTGTTATTGTAATTAAGTTCGTATCCATCCAGCTCGAAGTCGATTCCTTTTTCCTGGTTAATCCATGTTTCAGATATTGCAATAACGTTGAATGGTTGTGAAAATTTGTGTAAATACTCTTTGATGTTATTGAAATTCGCATAAAGGCTCCTGCTGTTGAAGTGGATAATCGATAATTTGCCTTTTGATTTAATGTTCTGATTATACTGTTCATCAGTGTAGTAGCAGCAGATATTATTGTCGTTAGAGTTGGAGTAAAAATTATTGTCCGGGTCTATATCATGTTCCAAATCCTGTAGATTGTGATCGGTGTATTCAAATGGTTGTAGCTCCAGTTGTTTCTGCTCGCTTATTATTTTAATTACTTGGCTGATGTTTCCAGATGTGAATGAGTGAGTTCCTTCAGTGTGTGTCATGGTTGTGTGTGTAGATGAATTTTACCTCACATTCCAGTTTGATGTTCATTGGTATTTGTCCAGGTCTGCAATGTCTCTGATGACCAGCACTTTGGCTTCCTCTGGTGTTCCGTTTAATTTGATAAAGATTTTGCAGTTTGCAGTCCAGGTGTTTTGTATTTTTTTCTGTTTCTTGAGGTGTCGTGCTTGTCGGGCTATGTCAGCGTTGCGTTTTGTTAGATGTTCGTTCATGAATACGTTTGTTCCCTTCAAATGTCTTCCTTGTTTTAGCAGACTAACTTTGTTTTTCCTATTGACAAACCTTATTATGATGGCTGGTTTGTCATCGCTATTATTAATATCGCTGGATTTTTCTCCTGGACAGGGGGTGACAAGCCTCAATGTTGCCGCAGTCCAGGTGTATTCCCTTGGACTGCAGGAAGGCCGCCACCTGTTGCTCCGTGGAGCTAGTATCCATTTCCCCGGGCTCCCCCCCCCCCATTGTCGTCGGTCACCGCCCGCGCGTATGACCGGGGCTTTACTCTGAGCCCGGTGATGATGACGTTGTTCGCTCTGGTATACTGCTCCAGGTCCGCAAGTCTGCTCGCCAGGAACACCAGACGCCGGTCCTTTTCGGCGTTCTGGATCCGGGGAGCCTTTACCTCCGCCACCAGGTCGAGGATGGCTTTCTGCTGCTGTTTGACGGCAGAAATCTCCTCCGTCATAAAGTCCAGCGCTCTCTTTATTTCCTCGCCTTCCTCCGCTGTTATAGCCTTCTTTGGAGGCATAGCCGCCCGCCGGTTAGCCTTTCACACGGGTCCACAGGTAAAGCGGGAGCGGGAGCCTCACCGCCTCTGTGACTCCATGCTTGACTCCATTTTGAATTACAAAATTCAATTACTAGATCTAAACATCTATCCATTTCTTAAGAAAAGATTAACATTTTTAAATAGCCTAAGTGTCCAAATAACATTCACACAAGAATTCACAATATAACATGATTTTTAAATCTCATTGTCATGAATTTATAGGCCAAATGGAAGGAATTTAGTGTTTAATTCCCGTAAATTAATGGCCATTTTAATAATCTTGCGAGTGGGATTTTGTGGAATGCGATCGATTGGAACATTGCATTTGCGGTGAATTTAAACCCCATATCGGCAGGAAAAATGCCGCCGGTTCGTATGGGGCCCAAGTCACCTTTTCGCAACGTAAAATTTGGAATAAAGGCATCCTAAGAAGCACGTTTATATGTAAAATAGACTGCTTTCCTTTACCTGTCCCGTACGTGAAATCCCTCCCCGTTGTTGGCGTTCACGGCATTAGAAGCTGATTTTCATTTTACTCCAGCGCTGAAATGGTCCAGCGATTTAAAAAAAAAAAAAAAAAAATTCACAGACCGGCAGTCGGAACAAATCTTCAGCAAAAGCTGGAGCCCGAGAAAATAAAACTCCGGCAGGCTGGAGAAAACCGCATTTTAAACCCGCCCGCCCCCCCCTACCCGCAAAGGCGCCAAAGTCGTGCACACGGCCAGTGACAGAACTGCAGCGCCGCTGAAGGTAAGTTTTGTAACATGCCTACATTGCTTTAAGGTGAGAGGGGCCAAAGTTTAAAGGAGAGGTGCAGACCAAGTTTTTGTCCAGTGGGTTGTGGGTGCCTAGAACGTGCTGCCAATGGCATGTTTAAGAGGGTTTTAGATAGACACATGGATATACGGGGAATAGATGGATATGGATCATAGAAATATAGAAACATAGAAAATAGGTGCAGGAGGAGACCATTCAGCCTTTCGTGCCAACACCGCCATTCAATATGATCATGGCTGATCATCCAATTATCAGTACCCCGTTCCTGCTTTCTCCCCATATCCCTCTATTCCGTTAGCCCTAAGAGCTATAGCTCACTCTCTCTTGAATTGACCTCCACTGCCTTCTGTGGCAGAGAATTCCACAGATTCACAAGTTTTTCCTCATCTCAGTCCTAAATGGCCTACCCCTTATTCTTACACTGTGACCGCTGGTTCTGGACTCCCCCATTATCGGGAACATCATGTGCAGGCACAGGGGATTCGTTTTCTTGCCGCCATTTTCAGCATGGATGTTGTGGGCCGAAGGGCCTGTTGCGGTGCTGTACTGTTCTATGTTGGATGAAGATCCCTGTGCAACACTTGCCTGACAAATGTGACCATATGCAAACAGTGAAGTCACAAATCTCCAGCACACCTTAGTTTCAGAGTCAGTTCCTGTTCTTGGGTAGGGAAGGGTCAGAGAGAATGTGTAGGGAGGAAATGCAGATGCTGGTTTATACTAAAGATAGACTCAAAGGGCTGGAGCAACTCAGTGGGTCAGGCAGCATCTATGGAGAAAAGGAGCAGGTGAGATTGGGTTGGGTTAGTTTCAGGTCTGAAGAATGGTCCCGACCTGAAAAGCCACCTGTTCCTTTTCTCCAGAGATGCTTCCTGACCCACTGATTTCCTCCAGCACTTTGTGCCTATCTAAGGTTTAGAGGGGTATGGACCAAATGCGGGCAAATGGGACTAGTTTAGATGGAGCATCTTGGTCGGCAAAGACCAGTTGGTCCAAAGAGCCTGTTTCCATGCTATATCTCCAAACTAAACTAAGCTTGAGGTCAGCTTCATTCTATGTTCTCTTCAACCCTGACTCTTGCCCCAGTTCCGCAATGTATAGTTTAGTTCAGTGTCACTTGTACCGAGGTACAGTGAATAGCTGTTTTTGTTGCGTGCTATCCAGTGAGAAGAAAGACAATACATGATTACAATCAAGCCATCCACAGTGAACAGATACAGGATCAAGGGAATAACATACTGTGCAAGATAACGTTCAATTAAAAATAGTCCAAGGGTCTCCAATGAGGAAGATGGGAGGTCAGGACCGCGCCCTAGGTGGCGATAGGATGGTTCAGTTGCCTGATAACAGCTGGGAAGAAACTGTCCCTGAATCTGGACGTGTGGGTGTGTCTGGGTGTGTCTGAGTGTCTGGGTGTGTGTGTGTGTCTGGGTGTATATGTCTGAGTGTGTGTGTGTGTGTCTGGGTGTATGTGATTGTCTGGGTGTATGTGTGTGTTTGAGTGTGTGTGTGTGTGTGTGTGTGTGTGTGTGTGTCTGGGTGTGTGTGTGTGTCTGGGTGTGTGTGTGTGTCTGTGTGTGTGTCTGGGTGTGTGTGTCTGGGTGTGTGTGTGTGTCTGGGTGTATGTGATTGTCTGGATGTATGTGTGTGTTTGAGTGAGTGTGTGTCTGTGTGTGTGTGTGTGTGTGTGTGTGTGTGTGTCTGGGTGTTTGTGTATGTCTGGGTGTATGTGTGTGTCTGGGTGTGTGTATGTCTGGGTGTATGTGTGTGTCTGGGTGTATGTGTGTGTCTGGGTGTATGTGTGTGTCTGGGTGTGGGTGTCTGGGTGTGGGTGTCTGAGTGTTTGGGTGAGTGTATGTGTCTGTGTGTTTTTGAGTGAGTGAGTGTGTGTGTGTGTGTCTGAGTGTGTGGGTGGTTGTGTGTTTGAGTCTGGGTGTCTGAGTCTGGGGGTGTGGGTGTGTGTGTGGGGGTGCATATGTGTGTTTTCATTTCCTTCCTCTATTGTGTCAGAACCAGCTGTCTTTCATGTGGTGAGGTATTTACAATGCTGTGGTGCATGTGTGAACCTGCTGTCCACAAACATTCTTTCTCCCGTTTTTCAGTTACCTCAAACTCAGATTCAGTAAACACAACATCAACTTGATGTCGCAGCCAATTCAAGCCAGGGGTTCTAATGCCAATAGTCGTGTTAATTCTTGTCACAATAGACAATAGGTACAGGAGTAGGCCATTTGGCCCTTCGAGCCAGCACCGCCATTCAATGTGATCATGGCTGATCATCCCCAATCAGTACCCCGTTCCTGCCTTCTCCCCATATCCCCTGACTCCGCTATTTTTAAGAGCCCTATCCAGCTCTCTCTTGAAAGCATCCTGAGAACCTGCCTCCACCGCCCTCTGAGGCAGAGAATTCCACAGACTCACCACTCTCTGTGAGAAAAAGTGTTTCCTCGTCTCCGTTCTAAATGGCTTACTCCTTATTCTTAAACCGTGGCCCCTGGTTCTGGTTCACGTGTACCAAGGTACAATGAAAAGCTTGTTTTGTTGCGTGCTACCCAGTCAGTGAAAAGATTATACATGAATACAGTCGAGCCGTCTACACTGTACACAGAGAGGATCAAGGGAATAAGGTTTAGTGGAAGATAAAGTCCAGTAAAGATAGTTTGAGAGTCTCCAATGAGGTTTTGGTGATAGGGTGGTTCAATTGCTTGATAACAGCTGAGAACTGCGGCAACACAAGTAGATAGAGTGGTAAAGAAGGCGTATGGCATGCTTGCCTATATCGGTCGGGGCATTGAGTATAAGAGTCAGGAGGACATGATGCAGCTTTAGAGGACTTTGGTTGGGCAACTTTTGGAGTATTTGTGTACAGTTCTGATCACCCTATTACAGGAAGGATGTGGAAACGTTGGGAAGGGTGTAGTGTAGTGGAGGTTTACCGGAGTGGTGAAATGTAGAAAGAAACAGTTGCAGATGCTGGTTTATACCAAAGATAGATACAAAATGCTGGAGTGACTCAGTGGGTCAGGCAGCATCTCTGGAGAAGAAGGATGGGTGATGTTTCAGATGTGAAGAAGGGTCCTGACCCGAAATGTCACCTATGATGTTGGAATGATGCCTGGATTGGAGGATATTTGCTACAGGGAGAGGTTGGACAGGTTTGAATTGTTTTCCCTGGAATGCCGGAGGTTGTGGAGAGATCTGATGGAAGTAATGAGAGGCATAGATAGGGTAGACAGTCAGTGCCTTTTTCCCAGAATGGAAATGTAAAAGACGAGAGGACAGAGGTTTGAAGTGATAGGGGCAAAGTTTAAAGGTGTGCGGGGCATGTTTTTCACACAGAGTGGTGAGTGCCAGGAATGCGCAGTCAGGGTGATGGTGGAGGTATATATGATAGTGGCGTTTATGAGACTTTGGATAAGCACGTGCATATGCACGGAATGGAGGGATATGAATCATGTGTAGGAAGGAACTGTAGATGCTGGTTTAAACCGAAGATAGACACAAAAAGCTGGAGTAATTCAGCAGGACAGGCAGCATCTCTGAAGAGAAGGAATGGGTGACGTATTGGGTCAAAACTGTCTGAAGAAGATGTCTCGACCCGAAACGTCACCCATTCCTTCTCTCCAGAGATGCTGCCAGATCCGGATTTTTTGTGTCCTTCTTCGATATGAATCATATGCAGCAGCCACGTGCCGTGAGTAATTACTCAGGCTAGGGGCAGTCAGTCGGCTTTTAAAAAATCTTAAACCGCGCCTGCGGAGATTAATCTCCTCTCCGTAAGCTGTCAGTCGACTTTTATAAAGTCTTCAAAAGCCATATCTCTTAATCTATATTACTAAAAGTAAGATCTTGACCGCTTTTGACTCACTGCGATGTGATTTCCGAGAGAACGCCGCCACTTATGGCCGTCATTTTTGGCCACCTCGCTCAGAGCCCCCCTCCGCCAGACTGGACCGGAGGATTTTTCCCATCGATGAAAAATCAGAGAGATGTTAGTGTTTTTTAAAATTTCGCCATTCTCTCTGCTGCCCCTGCTGGTGGGAGGGGGGAGGGACTATAAAACCCGGAAGTGGTGTGCCTCACTCAGTCTCTGCAAGATGGAGGAAGCGAGAGGGTCACGTCTCTCTGAGCTCTGAATAACACTGAACACATGTCTACTCAACTGTGAGTGCCCTTAATGTGGTTTGAAAATGAAAATATGGTTGCTTTGAAATGCTGCACTGCAAAAAAAATGGCTGTTGTTGGTGGTGGTAACTGCTTTGAAAGGCTGCACTGCAAAAAAATAATGGCTGTTCTTGGTGGTAACTGCTTTGAAAGGCTGCACTGCAAAAAAAATGGCTGTTGGTGGTGGTAACTGCTTTGAAAGGCGCACTGCAAAAAAAATGGCTGTTGTTGGTGGTAACTGCTTTGAAAGGCTGCACTGCAAAAAGAAGGCTTTTGTTGGTGGTAGTAACTGCTTTGAAAGGCTGCTGCACTGAAAAAAAATGGCTGTTGTTGGTGGTGGTAACTGCTTTGAAAGGCTGCTGCACTGCAAAAAAAATGGCTGTTGGTGGTGGTAACTGCTTTGAAAGGCTGCACTGCAAAAAAATGGCTGTTATTGGTGGTGGTAACTGCTTTGAAAGGCTGCACTGCAAAAAAAAATGGCTGTTGTTGGTGATGGTAACTGCTTTGAAAGGCTGCTCAGCAAAAAAAAATGGCTGTTGGTGGAAACTTGACAACTTCCTGTTTGCACTGAATATTGATTTTAGATAAAATACTACCACTTACGGCTGTGATTTTTGGCCATCTTGCTCAGTTCCCCGCCACTCATCAGGTGCAGAGGATTCTTCCCATCAATGAAAAATAAAAGTGTTATTAGTGTTTAAAGAAATGTTGAGAATCTCTCTCCTGTCAATCACGCCATGAAGGCCACGCCCCCTCCAGTTGGAGGTGGAGGGATTATAAAACCCGTAACTGTGGGTGTGGCTCAGTCTCTGCAAGATGGGGGAGAGAGAGGTCACGACTCTGTCTGAGCTGTGAATCAACTGAACACACTGAATGTCTACTGAACTGTGAGTGTGGTGTTTATGTGGTTTTATAGTGGTTTTATGGTGGTTTCACCCTGCTTGAAATGGTATGAAACTGCATTTGAATGTGGTGGCCTTGCACCCTGCTTGAAATGGTATGAAACTGCACTTCAATTTGGTTGTCTTGCACCCTGCTTGAAGTGGTATGAAACTGCACTTGAATTTGGTGGCCTTGCACACTGCTTGAAATGGCATGAAACAGCACTAACATTTGGTGGCCTTGCACCCTACTTGAATTGACATGAAACTGCACTTGAATTTGGTGGCCTTGCACCCTGCTTGAAATGCCATGAAACTGCACTTGAATTCAGTGGCCTTGCAGCCTGCTTGAAGTGGTCGGAAACTGCACTTGAATTTGGTGACCTTGCACCCTGCTTGAAGTGGTAGGAAACTGCACTTGAATTCGGTGGCCTTGCACCCTGCTTGAAGTGGTAGGAAACTGCACCAGAATTTGGTGGCCTTGCACCCTGCTTGAAGTGGTATGAAACTGCAAATGAATTTGGTGGCCTTGCACTCTGCTTGAAGTGGTAAGAAACTGCACTTGAATTTGGTGGACTTGCACCCTGCTTGAAATTGTAGGAAACTGCATTTGAATTTGGTTACCTTGCACCCTGCTTGAAATGGAATTTCAAGGAATAACCGTGAGTCAACTGCTAGCCCACCAGCCGTTAGTGAGCTGCCAGCACATCAGGCTTGAGTGACTGAGCTGTCACCCCAAGAATCCATTTGGCCCACAATGTCCATACTAACCAGTCCCTTCAGCCCACAGTACCCATACTAGCGCTCCAGAAAGTCCCCCCCCTCCCCCCCCACTGGCCACCAATATTGGAATTGGTGGAGAGGTAGAATATTGCGTTGGGGGACCACCGCTCCCGTGTTAATATGGGACCCAAAGGGTCCCACTTAGTCTAGTAAAATTATAAAAGGACTAGACAAGCTAGATGCAGGAAAAATGTTCCCAATGTTGGGCGAGTCCAGAACCAGGGGCCACATTCTTAGAATAAAGGGGAGGTCATTTAAGACTGAGGTGAGAAAAAACTTTTTCACCCAGAGAGTTGTGAATTTATGGAATTCCCTGCCACAGAGGGCAGTGGAGGCCAAATCACTGGATGGATTTAAGAGAGAGTTAGATAGAGCTCTAGGGGCTAGTGGAGTCAAGGGATATGGGGAGAAGGCAGGCACGGGTTATTGATAGGGGACGATCAGCCATGATCACAATGAATGGCGGTGCTGGCTTGAAGGGCCGAATGGCGGCCTCCTGCACCTATTTTCTATGTTTCTATGTTTCTATGAAATTGTGGTTTGTGAGCATACGATGTGTGCAAATTAATTGCAGCGTTTTCTACATTTAAACAAGTCTGCAATTCTTCTTTTGTATCCTTATGCTATATAGTGGCTCGTTACTGCTGTACACATCGTTGTGCTGTTGTAGTGTTAAGTGCAAGGTCTGCAGTAGTACATGGATTATCCAGCAATGGGCATTGCAGTAGGTGTTGCATTGTCTGGGTCTGTGTGCCACAGTCACAGGTTGTTGTACCCTCGATGTAGCCCCATTTGTGCATTGTCACCCTTGACCGCTCGACCCCTGTTTGCAGTCGGTGGAGACATCTCCAGTCCAGCCGGTGTTCATCAGCACCTGGTGGTAAACGCTCTGCTGCTGGTATGTGCCCCTTGGTGGAAATAGGGACAGTGGCTAGTCTGTTCTTCCTACATCTGGAGGTGAGCTTCAGTTGGTGTTGTTTCCAACGGGGTGACGCTGGTTAGGAAGCTCTAATGGGATTTCAACCGCCTAGGAGGGGGCACATGGTTGTGTAATGGGTGTCTATCGTCTGTCAGTTTCAGACGCTATGTCCTATTTGCAGCAGCTCTCCTGATGTCTGGGGGAGTGATGCCAGCCAGTAGGTAGATGTTGTTTATGTCCATAGATCGGAGGCAACCAGTGATGCTACGGCAGCTGGCGTTCAAGGATAAGTCGGTCTTCTTTGCATGTCTACATCTCTCCCAAGCAGGGCAGACGTATCCTGCACAAGTCCTGAAGATATAAAAGTTTTGAGATAGTTACAGCACGGAAACAGGCCTTTCAGCCCACCGTGTCCGCGCCGACCAACGCTGATCAACCCGTACACTAGCACTATCCTACACACTGGGAATAAATGACAATTTACAGAAGCCAATTAACCTGCAAACTCTACATCTTTGGAGTGTGGGAGGAAACCAGAACACTCAGAGACAACCCACAGAGGGAGCGTACAAACTCCGTACAGACAGCACCCATTGTCAGGATTGAACCGGGGTTTCTGGCACTGTAATGCCCCTGTCCCACTTAGGAAATGCTGAACGGAAACCTCTGGAGACTTTGCGCCCCACCCAAGGTTTCCGTGCGGTCCCCGGAGGTTGCTGGAGGTTTTTGTCAGTCTCCCTAATGGTCGAAAGTGGTTTCCGCTTCTTCTATGTTCCGGCGATTATTTCAAAATATTCAAAACCGGCCGCGACTAAAAATAGGTTGCCGTTTAAAAAATCGGTAATTTTGTAGTCGAAGCCGGTTGCGATGCTGGTTGAAGGTGGTTGCCGGAGGTTGCAGGTAGTGGAAGGTCTTACCTTCCACTACCTGCAACCTCCAGCAGCCACCTGCAACCTCCGGCAACCACCTTAGAAGGAGCGGAACATAGAAGAAGCGGAAACCACTTTCGACCATTAGGGAGACTGACAAAAACCTCCGGGAACCGCACGGAAACCTTGGGTGGGGCGCAAAGTCTCCAGAGGTTTCCGTTCAGGTTTCCTAAGTGGGACAGGGGCATTATGCAGTAGCTCCACCGCTGAGCCAGTGTGCCGCTCTCAAAAACACAACATACAAAATGTTGAATGTGATTTTATTGCCTCTAAACTTTGACTCCCACTCACAGAATAGGCTGAATGAAAAAATATATACTGTACCTGGATCATGAATATGTAGCGTAGAACTGTACAACACTGGAACAGGCCTTCACCCCACAATGTCGGTGCCAAACTTGACACCAAGACCAACTCTTATGTACCTGCTAATGATCCATATCCCTCCATTCCTTCCATGTCCTTATCCAAAAGTCTCTTAAACACCACTATCGTAGTTGCCTTCACCACTACCCCCCGGCAGCAGGTTCCAGGCACCCACCATTAGAGTAATAGAGTGGTACAGTGTGGAAACAAGCCCAACTTGCCCAAACTGGCCAACTATGTCCCAGCTACACTAGTCCCACTTGCCTGTGCTTGGTCCATATCCTCCCAAACCTGTCCTATCCATGTACCAGTCCAACTGTTTCTTAAACGATGGGATAGTACCAGCCTCAACTACCTCCTCTGGCAGCTTGTTCCATACACCCACCACCCTTTCTGTGAAAAAGTTACCCCTCGGATTCCTATTAAATATTTTCCTCTTCACCTTGAGCCTATGTCCTCTGGTCCTCGATTCCCCTACTCGGGGCAAAAGACTCTGTGCATCTACCCGATCTATTCCTCTCATGATTTTGTATACCTCTATAAGATCTCCCCTCATCCTCCTGCGCTCCATGGAATAGAGACCCAGCCTACTCAACCTCTCCCTACAGCTCACACCATCTAGTCCTGGCAAATCTTTTCTGAACCCTTTCAAGCTTGACAATATATTTCCTATAACATGGTGCCCAGAACTGAACACAATATTCTAAATGCGGTCTCACCAACGTCTTATACAACTGCAACATGACCTCACAACTTCTATACTCAATACTCTGACTGATGAAGGCCAAAGTGCCAAAAGCCTTTTTGACCACCTTATCTACCTGCAACTCGATCTTCATGGAACCATGCACTTGTACTCCCAGATCCCTCTGCTCTACAACACTACCCAGAGGCCTGCCATTCACTGTGTAGGCCCTGCCCTTGTTCGACGTCCCAAAATGCAACACCTCACACTTCTCTGTATTAAATTCCATCAACCATTCCTCCGCCCACCTGGCCAATCGATCCAGATCCTGCTACAATCGTTCTCTGTGTAATAGAAGAACTTGCCCCACACTTCACCTTTATACTGTGCCCCTCTCCCCAAAATGGTTCTGACTGTCTGCCCTGTCTATGCCTCTCAGAATTTTATAAACCTCTGTCCTCAGATAACTTTTTTTATACCCCTAAACTTATTTTCAAGTTGGTCTAACTTTCTTTGTTATGTGAAATGATGAGAGGCATCGATAGGGTAGACTGTCGGAACCTTTTCCCCAGGGTGGGAATGTCCAGCACTAGAGGGCGTAGCTATAGGATGAGAGGGGGAATGTTTAATGGAGGGAAGTTTTTTACAGAGGGCGGTGGGGCCTGGAACACATTGGTGGTGGTGGAGGCAGATACGATGGCGGTTTAAGAGGCTTTTGGATAGGCACGTGGAAGTGGAGGGAATGGAGGGATATGGATCATGTACAGGCAGAGGAGATCAGCTTAACTTGACATCATGTTCGGCATAAACTCTGTGGGCCGAAGGGCCTGTTCCTGTGCTTTACTGTTCTCCAGAGATGCTCCCTGACCTACATAGTTACTCCAGCACTTTGTGTCTTTTTTTGTGAGCCAGCGTCTGCAGTTCCTTGTTTCTACGTTCTTCGTTATCTGACTTGTAAGATGTACGTGCAGCTTCACCGTTGTCCGTCATGTAGGAAACGTGTCTCCGGGGTAGAGGGACACGTTTAGTTTAGTTTATTGTCACGTGTACTGAGGTACAGTGAAAAGTTTTTTTTGTTACTTGTCTTCCAGTTAGCAAAAAGACTATGTATGCATGGTTACAATCAAGCCATCCACTGTGTACAGATACAGGATAAAGGGAATAATGTTTAGCATAAGAAAAGGTCCAGTAAAGTCTGTTTAAAGATAGTCGGAGGGTCTACAATGAGGTAGATGGGTGGTCAGGACCGCTCTCTAGTTGGTAAGAGGACGGTTCAGTTGCCTGATAACAGCTGGGAAGAATCTGTCCCTGAATCTGGAGGTGTGTGTTCTCACACGTCTGCACCTCTTGCCTGATGGTAGAAGGGGGAAGAGGGGGTGAGATTGGTCCTTGATTATTGCCAAGAGAGCACGAAGCATAGATGGAGTCAATGGAAGGGAGGGAGGTTGGTTTGAGCGACGGTCTGGGCTGCGTCTACAATTCTCTGCGATTTCTTGTGGTCTTGGAGGGAGCTGTTCCCAAACCAAGCTGTGATGCTGCCCGATAAAATGCTTTGTATGGCACATCTGTAGAAGTTGGTGAAGGTTGTAGGGGACGTGCCAAACTTCCTCAGCCTTCAAATGAAGTAGAGGCGTTAGTGAACTTTCTTGGCCATTGCTTCGATGTGGCTGGTGCAGGACAAGTTGCTGGTGATATTTATTCCTAACAGCATGAAGCTTTCAACCTTCTCTACTTCAGCACCATCAATGTACACCAGTGTATGTGTAGAGCTTCGCTTCCTGAAGTCGATCACTGTCTCCTTTGTCTTGCTGACATTGAGGGAGAAGTTGTTATCTTGGCACCAGGTCTGTGGACGCAGCAGAGAGCCGAGTGTAAAACTGCTGCTGCTGCGAAATCGGGGTTCAAGAACTTTTGCAGTTGGAAGAGTTGAGTAGAAGGAAGGAAATTTCTGTTGCTGCAACTCGACAAGTGACTAAAATAACTGCTTGCTTCCTCTTTCAAAATTGGTGATGTATTTTCAAAACTGAGATGTATTTTCCACTGCATGACTTGACTCATTAATTGGCCTCCATTCGTGCAGAAGTCAGTAATTTGATACTTGTTCTGCATTTAGGTGGAACCCATTGGAAGATGGTGCCCAAGCTGAATATTCCACTGGTCAGGCCTATGGACACTTTAGTTTAGATGCAGCGTGGAAACAGGCCCTATGGCTCACCAAGTCCACGATGTCCTATTTTTATTCTCCCCACGCTGGCTCATAAAAGGTCTTATAAATGTTTCCAAAATTTTACACGTTCGTGGCTAGTGAAAGTCACCAACAAAGTCCAAGCAGGGGAATCCCTGCGATCCGCGGCCCATTCCGACGGCAGGCCTGGCTGCAGGCAGCAGAACCCGAGATGTGCCGCACGGCAGTGGAAAGCCCCCCGAGAGGCAACATGGAGCTGAACGGGCCGCCGAGATCCAAGGGGGACCCTGCGGGGCGGGGTGGGGATGGGGGGGGGGGGTCTGCCGAGACCGAAGTGGGGACCAGGCGGGGAGTCGGAAGACAAGACTGATGAACTTTTTGAACTCTATGAACTTTTTGTAACTTTGTCAGCACCAGTTATGCTGCGACACTTGTGTGCAGCCCAGGTGAGGTCTTCTATGACTGTATTGGGTTGTATGCAAGACAAAGCCGAATGGCCTGTTCCTGTGCTGTTGAGGGAGAAAATAAAAAAAGGTGAGGTCAGTGAAAGTGCCAAAAGCGGAAGAGAGGGAATGATGGAGCCAGGAGAGATGGGGAGGGTAGACCAAAATGCTGGAGTAACTCAGCGGGTCAGGCATCGTCTCTGGAGAAAACAAATAGGTGACGTTTCAGGTCTTCAGACTGAACAAATCAGGCAAGAGATGACCTCGGGAAGGATGGAACCTATAATGTTCAATTGTTAACTGGAGAATATGTGATAGGAAGAGGGAGACAAGGATAGGAACAGTGGAACTGGTGGGACGACTAGCGGGGGTGGGAGGGAGGGAGGGGAGAGAAGGGAATGCAGGAGTTACTTGAGATGAGAGAGATCAATTGAGAAATGGAAGGTCAACAAAGGAGATCTCGAGGAGGTGTAAGAGGAAACTGGGGAATTTGGACACAAACCGAAAGTCCAGCATCCACCCCTCCTCAGCACAGGCTGCATTTAAATCATTGCCCCCGCTTCCTCTTTTTCTGCCAGTTGAAAGTTTGTGAGAGACTTGCACCAGCCGCACACTGCAAGTTGTTGGAGACCAGGTTTGCTTGAGGTTTCTTCCTTCTGCTGCCACTAACTAAGGCCCAGCCAGTCTGCCGGTCAGAATCGTCTCAGCGGAGATTAGTGGTGAGCCCTCGTTTCACTTGCGACCTTCCCCCTGTCTCTGTCTCTCTGTGCACCTGCCCCCAAGGTTCGCGTCTTCTTGGTCTGCACTGTCTTTCATTTCCTTACAATCTATCCCCCCCCTCTCTGCAGCAGCAGCAATAAACGGTTACTAAAAGTGGAAACGAGGAACCGCAGTTGCTGGTTTACAAAAAAAAAATGACGCAAAGTGCTGGAGTATCTCAGCGGGTCAGGCAGCATCTGTGGAGAGCATGGATAGTTGCCTTTTTGGGTCAGGGCCTTACTTCAGACTCACAAAGTGCTGGAGTATCTCAGCAGATCAGGCAGCATCTCTGGAGATCATAGATAGGTGACATTATTTGAAGTAGATTGGTGTCTCGGGTTCATGTTTGTCGGCAAGGTTACTTAAAACAGCAATGGACTCTGTCATTTTTTTGGTAAACCAGCATCTGCTGTTCCTTGTGTCTACACCCAGAGTGTTTTCACCCAGAAAGTTGTGAATCTGTGGAATTCTCTGCCTCAGAAGGCAGTGGAGGCCAATTCTCTGGATGCTTTCAAGAGAGAGCTAGATAGAGCTCTTAAAGATAGCGGAGTCAGGGGATATGGGGAGAAGGCAGGAACGGGGTACTGATTGTGGATGATCAGCCATGATCACATTGAATGGCGGTGCTGGCTGGAAGGGCCATATGGCCTATTCCTGCACCTTTTGTCTATTGTCTATTGTCAAAGTGTTGGAGTAACCCAGCACTCCCAGCGCATTGTGTTTTAGAAAATAGGTGCAGGAGGAGGCCATTCGGTCCTTCGAGCCAGCACCGCCATTCATTGTGATCATGGCTGATCGTTTTGTTTCGTTGTTGGCTGTGATGGTTATGGAATGAAGCCTAAACTCTTCATTACCCTGTGACATGGATGTCGCTGGCTAACAGGTGGGCCATTTCAACAGGTGGTTCATGTTCTGTTTTCAGAGATAAGAAAACATCGTTGTCGAGTTAAACAGTGTGGAATTAAGCCCTACGGCCCAACTTGTCCACACCAACCAATGTGTCCCATCTCCCTCCGGGTTGATGTGACAAAAGCTGAGCATGTGCCCCCCCCCCCCCCCCCCCTCAACCATTCCATCGTTTGTAGGGGTTGTGAGGGATCTCATCATGTGATGAGATTTAAGTGCCACTGTGATGAGAGATTTGTAGACACGAGACACTGCTGGAGGTGACAGTAGGCTGCGTCTTATTTCCAGCTGTAAAGTGTACAGTATCTTTACATTTGGGGCATGTAGGCCGGAGTGGGCAAGTTGGGTCAGAGGGCCTGTTTCCACGTTGCATGACAGACTATTTTGGTAAACAATTTCCTTCTCTCCTGGAATGGCAGTGGATACTTGGAGTTACTTTGAGAATGGATCCAAGGGCAGATAGGCCATAAATGCAGCAAAATGTACCAGCTACAGTGTATCTGTGCACTGCGGGCAGCTTGATTGTAATCACATAGGCCCTTCGCTGACTGGACAGCACGCATCAGAAAGTTTGTCACTGTACCTCGGTGCACGTGACCGTAAACTAAACTAAAGACATCTGAGTAGGTCGGATCTATCTCTGGGTTTTAACGTTCCTATGTTTAATAGGTCTGTGTTGAATCTTTTATTCTTTCACCGATAAAAAATACTTGCTATTAATGGTGCAGATTTGCTATTAAATTGTGAATGTGTGCTCATTAAGGTCGTTTTTTATTGTTTCCCGATGTAAAATTCCAGCATTAAGCTGTGGAAAAACTAAATTAAGAACATTGAAGGAAAAGGTTTATCTGTGCCAAATTCTCCAGGTTTCGCCTATTCCTGATATCCAGAAGAACAATTCCACTGTTCTGAAGAAGGGTTTCGGCCCAAAACGTTGCCTATTTCCTTCGCTCCATAGATGCTGCTGCACCCGCTGAGTTTCTCCAGCATTTTTGTGTACCTGGGATTTTCCAGCATCTGCAGTTCCTTCTTAAGAACAATCCCACTGTTTGTTAATGCTGGTGTTTGTTCCATTATGTCAGCTGTATGGGTAAAGTTTCAGAGGTAGTTGATACAAGCTCTTGTCTGGGTATCCATTGGGTCCTGTAACTAAACTATAAGAGTTTAGAGCTTGGCATGGAATCGTTGTGGAGAAAGTGGAGGCTGTTTGGCCCATTGGGTCATGCTAGCTCTTCAGAGAATTTAATCATTGGGTCGTACAGCACTTTACTGGTCCTTTGGCCGAAGATATCCCATTTACACCAGTCCCATTTGCTTCTGTGTGGCCCATATTCTTTAGACTTTAGAGATACTGCACGGAACAGGCCCTTTGGCCCACCGAGTCCAAGTGGCGGCTGGGTGGTGCAGTGGTAGAGTTGCTACCTTTACAGCGCTAGAGACCCTGGTTCCATCCTGAGCTCGGGTGCTGTCTGTACGGCGTTTGTACGTTCTCCCTGTGACCGCGTGAGTTTTCCCTGGATGCTCCGGTTTCCTCCCACACTCCAAAGATGTGCAGGTTTGTAGGTTAATTAGCTTTGGTATATATTGTCCTTAGTGTGTGGGATAGTGTTAGTGCACAGGAACCACTGGTCAGCACAGACCGGTGGGCCGAAGGGCCTGTTTCCGCGCTGTATCTCTAAACTAAACTAAACTAGAGATCACCCCGCACACTTGCACTATCCGACACAATAGGGACAATTTACAATTTCTTCGAAGCCAAGTAACCTACAAACCTGCACATCTTTGGGGTGTGGGAAAGAAACAGAGCACTCGGAGAAAACCTAGGAGCTTTAGGGCCTAGGAGAACCTAGAGAATCCAGGGTGAACGTACAAACTCCGCCTAAGCACCTGTAGGCAGGATCGAACCTGGGTGTTTGGCACTGAAAGGCAGCATCTTTCCCAGCTTTCCCAGCATGTGAGGCTGGGAAAGCACATCTCGGACCCACAAACGCTCAGCATAGGAGCACCGCAAGGCTGCGTACTCTCTCCTCTCCTCTACTCTCTCTACACCAACGACTGCACCTCCACAGACACCTCTGTCAAGCTTCTCAAGTTTGCGGACAACACAACCCTGATTGGACTGATCCAGGATGGGGAGGAATCTGCCTACAGACAGGGAAGTGCCACAGCTGGTGTCCTGGTGCCATCGCAACCACCTAGAGCTCAATGTTCTTAAGACAGTGGAATTGATTGTAGACTTTAGGAGAGCTCCCCCTCCCCTCACCCCACTCACCATCAACAACACCACAGTCACATCTGTGGAGTCTTTTAAGTTCCTGGGAACCATCATCTCCAAGGACCTTAAGTGGGGGGCTACCATCGACTCCACAGTCAAAAAGGCCCAACAGAGGATGTACTTCCTGCGGCAACTGAGGAAGCACAATCTGCCACAGGCAATGATGGCTCCAATTCTACACGGCCATCGTAGAGTCTGTTCTCACCTTCTCCATCATGGTCTGGTTTGGGCTCAGCCACCAAGCACGACACCTGGGAGGCTGCAGCGAATCGTCCGATCAGCAGAGAAGGTTATTGGCTGCAACCTTCCTCCATTGATGAACTGTACACTGCAAGGGCCAGGAAGCGAGCGGGCAAGATCATCTCTGACCCCTCTCACCCTGGCCACAAACTCTTTGAATCACTTCCCTCTGGAAGGCGACTCCGGACTGTCAAAGCTGCGACAGCCAGACATAAAAACAGCTTTTATCCACGAGTAGTTGCTCTACTCAACAGCCAAAAATCTGTAGCCTCCCTTTGATCTGGTATTTTGTTGGTTCACATGCTTGATCAATGGTGTTTTATCATTAATGTTTTATTATTATTAATGTTTAGTGTTTTCTGAGTCATTCGTAACTGTCACTATGTCATGTTGTTACTTGTGGGCGGAGCATCAAGGCAAATTCCTTGTATGTGAATACTTGGCCAACTTTGTGTTCTTTTGTTGTACTATGTGTACGGCTTGATAGTATGATTGGATAGCATCATTTTTCACTGTATCTCAGTCCATGCAAGCGTGAATACAAGGGCCTTGGAGAGAGGCTGAGGGGACAACAGAATGGGACTGTTTTCAGAATTGTCTGATCAGCCTTGGACGTTGTGGAGTCAGGAAAATTTATTTTGGAGTCACAGCAGGGAAACAGGCCCTTCGGCCCACCAAGTCCATGCCGACCATGGATCACCCTTTCACACTAGTTCTCTGTTATCCCACTTTCTCATCCGCTTCCTACACAGCAGGGGCAATTTACAGAGGTCCAATTAACCTAAGAACCCGTGGGAGGAAACCCACGCGGTCCGAGGGTAAACATGCAAACTCCAGGTCAGGATTGAACCCGGGTCTGTGGAGCTGAGAGGCAGCAGCCACTGTGCTGTGGTTCTCCAGTGAGCCAGCGAGTTTGGCATTCCGGCCAGACTGTGGATTTCCCGTAATTGCACTGCGTGCTTTCACTTGTCTCCCCGCGACAAGACATCTGGCCAGTTTTGGAGTTTGGAGTTTTTTTGGAGTTTTGACACATCGGCATTTTCTGTCTTGTTTCAATCCCGAGTTTGCCCTTTCTGCTAATGGGGCTGGCTTGCTCACTTCTCACATTTCAGGAAACCGTCTCAGCATCAGCAAATTGTGCAAGTCCTCAAACACTTCCCTGTTTACCATGCTTGCTGTTCAAAGTGAGTTGGCCACTGCTGTGGACATGGTGCAGTGGCCGTGAGAATCACTGAGTTTTGAGTGAGGGTGTTCGCTGACCAGCGGATGTGTTGGCTCCAGGGGTGGCATAGCGGTAGAGTTGCTGCCTTACAGCGCCAGAGACCCGAGTTCGATCCTGACCGCCAGCCCTGTCAGTACCAGGGCTGCCAACTATCACGCATTGAGCGTGAGAATCACGCATTTCGACAAATTCTCACGCTCTCACGCTGATCACAAATTTCTCACGCTCTGAAACGAGAATTTCAAAACTCGTATCAAGTGCATGGGCCGCGGGTGTTGGAGAGCCGGGGCTGAGGGAGGGATGGAATCAGAACCAGCGGCGGGGGCAGATGCGGACAGAGAGCAGGAGATGACGAGTGTTTGCCGGGCTGGCGAGTGATTGCCGGGCTGGCGAGTCGCTCGCTGCAGCTCCGGCCATGGAGCAGCCTCAGTGCAAGAGTCCCGGGCCGTCGGAGGCGTCGGAAGCGTTGCGCCGCTGCCGTGAGAATCTCTGTGCCGAATTCGCCCTGGTGACCGGCATAGATCAGGCAGCGTCTCTGGAGAGAAGGAATGGGTGACATTTCTGGTCGTGACCCTTCCAAGGGTCTCGACCCGAAACCTTTAGAAGGGTCTCGACCCGAAGCATCACCCATTCCTTCTCTCCAGAGATGCTGCCTGTCCCGCTGAGTTGCTCCAGCATTTTGTGTTCTTCGGTTTAAACTATATTGTATGTATTTATGTATGTACTTAATCTATGAACCACTGCTGTATAACGTTAATACCTCCACCAATGTAAAGCACTTTGGTCAACGAGAGTTGTTTTTTAAATGTGCTATAGAAATAAAAGTGACTTGACTTGACTTGATGTGCGGGGATCGCTGGTCGGTGCACTGAGACGCAGCACGAAGGGCCTGTTTCCGCGCTGTATCTCTAAACTGAAACCTGTCCATCTAGCAGGGCTGTGTAGGGCCGAGTGCCGGGACACGGTGACATCTGGCTCTGATCTCCACAAAGCCAATCACGTATCGAGCAGCGCCACAGATCAATGGGCCTCTGGTGCTTGGAGTCGGTCCACAGACACAGAGAGGAAATTGGATGTTACTTGTTGTGTCTATCGGTGACTTGGAGAGCGGGCTGGACAATGAGTGGCGCAGCTGGTCGCGGCTCCCCTGATCTACGCTATTCCCACGCACTTATGGGCCTGTCCCACTGAGGCGACGCTTTAGGCGACTGTTGGGGACTAGTTTTACTAGCATTCACCTCACGACAACCTCCGACAGCAAAAATTGTTGCCACTGTCGCTTGTAGTCGCCCAAAAGATCGCCTAAGTGGGACAGGCCCTTCAGGCTGTGGCTCGGTGTATCCTGTAACACAACCAGTGGCTGCTGGAAGTAGGTACCAAGCACTGGGTAGAAACAGTGGAAGATAGTGGCCTTCAAATGGGGGTGGTTAAGGAGAAAGCATCCTGCTTTCCTGCTAGATTTTCACTTACTGTAACTGCAGGAAAAATGTTCCCGATGATGGGGGAGTTCAGAACCAGGGGTCACAGTTTAAGAATAAAGCGTAGGCCAGTTAGGACTGAGATGAGGACAAACTTTCTTCATCCAGAGAGTTGTGAATCTGTGGAATTCTCTGCCACAGAAGGCAGTGGAGGCCAATTCACTGGATGTTTTCAAGAGAGTTACATTTAGCTCTTGGGGCTAGCGAAATCAAGGGATATGGGGAAAAAACAGGAAAGAGGTACTGATTTTAGATGAACAGCCATGATCATATTGAATGGCAGTGCTGGCTCGAAGGGCCGAATGGCCTATTCCTGCACCTATTTTCTATGTTTCTATGCTTGAGTATATGGCAATAAAACTCGACCACTTGATTTTGAAGCATTCATGCATGGTGGAGGTATAATGTAGCCATAGAGTGATAGAGTGTGTAAACAGGCCCTTCGGCCCAACTAGCCCACACCCGCCAACATGTCCCAGCTACACTACCTGCTTTTGGTCCATATCCCTCCAAACCTGTCCTATCCATGTATCAGTCTAACTGTTTCTTAAATGTTGGGATAGTCCCTGCCTCAACTACCTCCTCTGGCAGCTTGTTCCATACACCCACCACCCTTTGTGTGGAAAAAGATACCCCTTAAAAGTTACCTTAAAAATACTTCAAACAAAAAACATTGAAATCATACTTCTACATTGCACTAAAACATGATTTTAATACATAACATTTCAAAAAGTCCCTACCTTGGGAGGAGGGACACCCCCCTCCCACACCCTCCCCCCACTTGGGTGCTCCACACCCTCGCCGAGTACCCCCAAGGCGAGTGATCAGTGATTGCTCAGCCCCCCCACTTTCAAAAACACTCCATGACCCTGTATCAGACGGAGAGCACTGTCAGATGTGAGCGGGGAACTGAGGCCAGTTGTCCATGATGTCTGGATCCCAATGCTCAGCGCTTCGTGTTTCGGAGTTCGCTAATGTTATTGATTTGTAATTGGCCTGATTTGTAATTAGTTGACAAAACCTTAATTTATTAATCTGGAATATCCAGGGGGTTGGGATAAGTGTAATATTAAAATGACATGCAAGGTGTCAGGCTGTCTGTCACAACATACAGCCTCGATAACCCATTATTTCATTCAGTTAAATATTGGGAAGGTAGCACTATTGTTATTTGTTTACCTCACTGACTATTTCTAAACCAACCCCCCTCCCCCAAATTCCTTTGACAGGTTGAATAGAAATGTCCCCAATCTCGTTGTTTTATTAATTGAACACGTAGATGAACATCCTCAAGGAGTGTAATCAGATGGAAACTGATTCAGATGCGATGTTTAAGAGCTTGTTCAATGAAGGGGCATATTTTGAAGGAGTGACAGAGATACTTGCAGGGGAATGTGTGAGGAGGTTATTATTTATCTTTAGTTTTAGCTTGAACCAGGACATCTGAAGATTCAAAGTTTAATATACTAATTGTGCTGATACTGACTCCAACCAACCACGTAATGAATATCATCCATTCCAGAGGTTTTATTTTCTGATGCCATTTAAACTTCACTTGGATTTCAATCACTTCAATGTAAAAGTAATTGGCAATGGGGAGCATTGGAACAAAAATTTGCCCTCTGTACATATTAACAGTAATATAATAATGTATGCATGTTGGTAGGTGAAATCAAAACAAAGATATTTTTTATCATTGTTGTGTTATGAATACCACAGAAAATATTATGTACTCCCAAGATCACATTTAATAGAATAATATTGCTTATATATATAGTTATTGGACTTTGCATTTTGGAAAAGTTTCAGCTGAGAGGAAGACAGCAAAATACTGAAAATATTGGGGGTGAAAATGACTTCAGGACAGTTTGTTAGGAAAATGAAGGAAATTCTTAACAGAATACTTATACAGCTGAATGAGTATAATTTTATGGATGAGAAATTGTGTTCAACCAATTGATGACTTATTTGACAAAGTAACTAGCATATTAGATAACAAGGAAGCCAATGGATGTAGCAAATTTTGTGATACAAAATTTGGTCCGTAAGGTGCCCCATAAAAGATTACCGCATTAGATAAGCACCTGTGGACTTGAACGTAATAGGTTAAGTCCAGGGGGTCAGATATGGGGCTTTATGTGTGGGCCAGATATATTGTCAGTGCAGAGGGGCTAGGAGCAAGGCCAAGTGTGCATCCAGAGTCAAGGTCTGGAATAGTACTAGCTGTGCAGTCAAAGCTGGGACAATGGTAGTGTTCAGCACTGGGAACCTAAGCAGGTAAGCAGCTATGATTAGGGTAGAAAAGGGGGCCAGGTGTAAGGCTGGACTCAGGGTCAGGAATGAGAGAAGGTATGCAACTGCAGTCAGGGTTAGGAGTAGTACCAGGTGTGCAGTGAGACCCAGGTTGGTCAACATGGGCCAAGTGTTTGATTATAATCTGATTACCATACATGAATACACTAAGATCATTCATGTGCTGCACCTGTTGATCAGAGCTTGGCTCTACTGTGGAATGTAATTAGCAATGTAATTTAGCCTAACCTTATTCATAGCTAATCCAATTTAAAGCATAAATATTGCATTCAAGTGTAAGTTAAAAGACTCGCTACAGTATGTACCAGATTGCACAATTTCACGCTGAAAAATGCAAAAGCTCCATACCAATGGGAGGGGGGACACCCCCCTCACACACCCTTTGTGTTTTACTCAAGATTCCAGCATCTGGAACTGTTCCTTGTGTATCCATACATCTGTCCAAATGTCCTTTGAAAGTTGTAATTGTATCCAAATCTATAGCTTCCTCTGACAACTCGTTTCAGTTACGGCCAGGCCTCTGAGTGAAAAAATTGCCCCTGATCACTTTAATATCTCTTTATTCTCATTGATCTCTCATTAATCTCCCTGGTCTCTCTTTAAATTACTCCCTTCTCACCTTATGCCCTCTGGTTTTAATACTCTATCCTTTTTAGGGGTGGCACAGTGGCACAGGGCTAGACCTGCTGCCTTACGGTGCCAGAGACCCGGGTTCGATCCTGAATATGGGTGCTGTCTGTACAGAGTTTGCACGTTCTCCCTGTGACTGTGTGGGTTTTTTCAGGGTGCTCCGGTTTCCTCCCACACTCCAAAGATGTACAGGTTTGTAGGTTAATTGGCTTTGGTAAAATTGTCCCTAGTGTGTAGGATAGTGGTGATGTAAGGGTGATCACTGGTTGGCGTGTAATCGGTGGGCCGAAGGGCCTGTTTCCATGCTATATCGCTAAAGTTTAAAGTCAGGCAGCGTCTAAAGTCTAAATTCTAGGGAAAAGACTGAGCGTTCACTGTATCCATGCTGCGTGGCTGGATAAAGTGCCAAGTTGTCCTATGCCACAACTCGTAAAAATAAAGAGGCTCAAATCTTGGAGCTGGTGACTGAGGTGACTCTAAGACAGGAGTTTGTGCAGCTACGTCAAAGTTGTTCCAAGACTGCCAAAGGCTGAGAGTGAGTCCGATCACAGAATTGATCAGAACATTCTGATATAAGACAGCTACAGAGGTAGATCTGCTGCCTCACCGGGCCAGAGACCCTGGTTCGATCCTGACCTCGGGTGCTGTCTGTGTGGCGTTTGCATGTTCTCCCTGTGACCGCGTGGCTTTCCTCCACGTGCTCCAGTTTCCACCCACATCCCAAAGACGTGCGGGTTTGTAGGATAATTGGCCCTCTGTAAATTGTCCCTCGTGTGTGGGGAGTGGATAAGAAAAGTGGGATAACCAGTGTGAATGGGTTATCAATGGACAGCGTGGATTCAGTGGGCCAAAGGGCATGTTTCCACACTGTATCTCTAAGCTAAAACGTACAGGACCCACACCATCCTGGCCACACACTCATCTCTCCGCTGCCATCAGGTAGAAGGTACAGGAACCTGAAATCTGGAACATCCAGGTTCAGGAACAGCTACTTCCCCACAGCCATCAGGCTATTAAACCCACCATCAAACAAACTCTGAACTATAACAGCCTATTGCACTTTATCTGTTTATTTATGTGTATATATATGGTCTATGGTCTATAGACACACTGAACTATTCTGTATTTATGCTTACAATATTCTGTTGTTGCAGCGAGCAAGGATTTCATTGTCCTATCTGGGACACATGACACTAAACTCTCTTGACTTGACTTGACTTGACAGTTCTTCTCCCAGACTGATTCAGTCTAGCTGAGGTTGCCGACACAAGGAACTGCAGATGCTGGTTTACAAAAAAAACAGTGCTGGAGAAGCCATGATCACAATGAATGGCGGTGTTGGCTCGAAGGGCCGAATGGCCTCCTCCTGCACCTATTTTCTATGTTTTTCTATGTTTCTAAGTTCCCCCTTTTCTCCCCTCTCCCATGAGGCAAGAGTGAAAATACATAGCTCCAGATTCAGGGAAAGTTTCTTCCCAGCTGTTATCAGGCAACTGAACCATCCTATCACCAACTAGAGAGTGGTCCTGAGCTACTATCTGCCTCATTGGAGACCCATGGACTGTCTTGGACTTCATCGTGCAATAAACGTTAAACATCGCCCATTCCTTCTCTCCAGAGATGCTGCCTCACCCGCTGAGTCACTCCAGCATTTTGTGTCTACCTTCGACTTAAACCAGAATCTGCAGTTCTTTCTTCCACATCTGTACACTGTATATGGCTCGATTGTAATCATATATAGTCTTTCCACTGTGTGAAAACGCAAACCTCCAGATTCAGGGGCAGTTTCTTCCCAGCTGCTATCAGGCAACTGAAGCTAGGTTACTAACTAGAGAGTGGCCAGACCTCCCATCTCATTGGAGACCCTTGGATTCACTTTAATTGTACATTACCTTGCACTAAATGTTATTCACTTTATCCAGTATCTGTACGTTGTGGACATCTTGATTGTGATCAAGTATAGTCTTTCCACTGTACACAAAAATGCTGGAGAAACTCAGCGGGTGCAGCAGCATCTATGGAGCGAAGGAAATAGGCAACGTTTCGGACCGAAACCCTTCTTCAGACCTTTCCACTGACTGGATAGTACGCAACAAAAGCTTTTCACTGCACTTCGGTGCACGTGACAATAAACTAAACTAAACTAAGGATAAGGCAGCATTTCTAGAGAATATGGATAGGTGACGTTTCAGGTCAGGACCTACCTTCAGACAATGAAGGATCGATCCCAACATGAAACGTTATCTATCCATGTTCTCCAGAGATGCTGCCTGACCCGCTGACTTACTCCAGCCTGTTGTGACTGTCTTTCAGCGGTGGTTGTCTTGTACTAAGCAGCCTCCTAGAGTGCATTCCCTTGTTGACGGCCTCTCGTTTTGCTTCTCCTCGGACAGCTGGTATCACCACGATCTCTCGCGCCATGCCGCTGAAGCTCTGCTCCTCTCCAACGGCAAGGATGGCTGCTACCTGCTGAGGAAAAGTCACGATGCTCCAAATTTCTACGCACTGTCGGTAAGGTAAGCAGCTCGGACCTGGGCCAGAGAGTCGCTGCGTTATGTGACTAGCCCCAGATCTCACATGCAGCGAAAATGTTTAATGCCACGTGTAGCTGGTTGTGGTGAGTGTTCAGTGGGAGGCATTTTAATACATCGTCATACAGCGTGGAAACAGGTCCTTTGGTCCAACATAATCATGTATTGTCTTTCCGATGACTGGTTAGCACGCAACAAATGCTTTCCTCTGTACTTCGGTATATGTGACAATAAACTAAACTCAACTATGTCCCATCTACACTAGTCTACACCTACCTGTGTTTGGCCCATATCCCTCTAAACCTGTCCTATCCATGTACCTGTCTAATTGTTTCTTAAATGTTGTGATAGTTACTGCCTCAACGACCTCCTCCGGCAGCTCGTTCCATACACCCACCACCCTTTGTATGGAAAAAATAACCCCTCAGGTTCCTATTAAATCTTTCCCTTTCACCTTAAACCTAGGCCCTCTGGTTCGCGATTCCCCTCCCCTGGGCAAGAGTCTCTGTGCGTCTACATGTGCGAGCAAGCACTCTGATCCCATTTGGTTTAATGGTTTAGTTTTAGAAATACAAGGTTTTAGTGTCCATCTTCGGTCTAAAGCAGCATCTGCAGTTCCTTCCTACACATTCTGACTGTCTGTCTTAGATATGCCTCTCAGAATTTTACATCCTTCTGTCAGGCACGATGGCACAGTGGTAAAGTTGCTGCCTCACAGCGCCACAGACCCGGGTTCGATTCTGACCACAGGTGCTGTCTGTACGGAGTTTACACCTTCTCCCTGTGACCGCGTGGGTTTTCTCCGAGTGTTCCGGTTATCTCCCACACTCCGAAGATGTGCAGGTTTGTAGGCTAATTGGCTTCTGTAAATTGTCCCCCCGTGTGTAGGATAGTGCTGGTGTACACGGTGATCGCTGGTCGGCGTGGACTTGGTGGCCAAAGGGCCTGTTTCCACGCTGTATCTCTAAGCTAAACTAAACTATATTGAATGGGAAGGGAGAGCTATTGGAGGGTAGCTCACTCGCTCTGACATGGGATCTAAATCAAGAGTCAAGTGTGTATAATTGTCATATGTATCGACAACAGAACAATGATATTCCTACATGCGGCAGCTTTACAGGCCCATAAACGCAATTACACTCAGATAAATATAAATAATATATATATATACATTAGATATGTATATTATATATAGTTATATCCCCACCATCAAAGGGATTTACCGGAATCGCTGCCCCAAAAAGGCAGCCAGCATCATCAGAGACCCATACCATCCTGGCCACACACTCATTTCACCACTGCCATCGGGAAGAAGGTACAGGAGCCTGAAAACTCTAACGTCCAGGTTCAGGAACAGCTTCTTCCCTATAGCCATTAGGCTATTAAACACTACAACCTCCAAATAAGCTCTGAACTACACAGACTATTATTGTTATTATTGCACTATTATTGATTGTTTTTTATGTATGTGTGCGTGCGTGTGTGTATATATATATATAGGAAGTGAACCCATTCATTCTCTCCAGGGATGCTGCCTGTCCCGCTGAGTTACTCCAGCTTTTTGTGTCTCTCTTCATTTTAGATATATATGTATGGGTATGTGTGTATATACACACACACTGAACTTTTTCTTGTTTATTATATAGTCTACAGTGTACTATGTTTACATATTCTGTTGTGCTGTTGCAAGTAAGAATGTCATTGTTCTATCTGACAATAAAACACTCTTGACTCTCTCTTGACTCTAATAATACAATAAATCATCTTGCTCTTCATTTCTCTCACCACTACAAGCTCTGTGCTGGCATTCAGCTCACTGCCCTTTCGATGGTGATCGGTGATCGGTGATCGGACAGTGGGCCGAAGGGCTTGTTTCAGTTTAGTTTGGTTTATTTGTGTCATGTGGACCGAGGTACAGTGAAAAGCCTTTGTTGCATGTGAACCAGTCAGCAGAAAGTCACCATCTGATTACAATCGAGCCATTCACACTGTACATATACAGGATATAATGTTTAGTGCAAGATAAATACTGGGAAAGTCCAATTAAAGAAACATAGAAACATACAAAATAGGTGCAGGAGTAGGCCATTCGGCCCTTCGAGCCTGCACCGCCATTCAATATGATCATGGTTGATCAACCATCTCAGTATCATGTACCTGCCTTCTCTCCATACCCCCTGATCCCCTTAGCCACAAGGGCCACATCTAACTCCCTCTTAAATATAGCCCATGAACTGGCCTCAACTACTTTCTGTGGCAGAGAATTCCACAGATTCACCACTCTCTGTGTGAATTTTCTTTTCTCTCATCTCGGTCCTAAAAGACTTCCCCCTTATCCTTAAACTGTGACCCCTTGTTCTGGACTTCCCCAACATCGGGAACAATCTTCCTGCATCTAGCCTGTCCAACCCCTTAAGAATGATGTAAGTTTCTATAAGATCCCCCCTCAATCTTCTAAATTCTAGCGAGTACAAGCCGAGTCTATCCAGTCTTTCTTCATATGAAAGTCCTGCCATCCCAGGAATCAGTCTGGTGAACCTTCTCTGTACTCCCTCTATGGCAAGAATGTCTTTCCTCAGATTAGGAGACCAAAACTGTACGCAATACTCCAGGTGTGGTCTCACCAAGACCCTGTACAACTGCAGTAGAACCTCCCTGCTCCAATACTCAAATCCTTTTGCTATGAATGCTAACATACCATTCGCTTTCTTCACTGCCTGCTGCACCTGCATGCCTACTTTCAATGACTGGTGTACCATGACACCCAAGTCCATTGGTCTCCAAAGAGGTAGATGGTAACTTAGGACTGCTCTCTAATTGGTGATAGGATGGTTCAGTTGCCTGATGACAACTAGGAAGAAACTGTCCCTGAATCTGGAGGTGTGCATCTTTACACTTCTATACCTCTTGCCTGATGGGAGAGGAGGGAAGAGAGAGTGGCCGGGGTGAGACTGGTCCTTGATTATGCTGGTGGCCTTGCCAAGGCAGCATGAAGTGTAGATGGGGGTCAATGGGAGGTTGGTTTGTGTGATGGTCTGGGCTGTGTCCGGGTACAATCCGGGTACAATGGTGTCAAGAGAAATTGGAAAGCTGGAAATCCTCTTTCTAAAGTGATCCACGCTGTCATGTTGAAGATCACTAACGTCTGTGAACTTTCCATTTGCAGAGGCAAAGACTCCGTCAAACACTTCCAGATCGAGTGGAGTGAAGGCTCGATTAAATTTGGATTCAGTGAATTTCATTCTGTCTCAGAGTTTGTCAGTCACTTCGCCAATCAGCCGCTGATTGGCAGCGAGACAGGTAATACAGCTCCATTCCATGGCCATCCTTCCAGTCTGGAGAAAGGTCCCAACCTGAAACATCACCCAGATATTCCCTCCACAGATGCTGCCTGAACTGTTGAGTTCTTCAAAGAAAGATTTAGCCAGTGAAAAGCTTTGTTTTGTGTGATATCAAATCAGATCAGATAATACGTGTAAGAAAGAACTGCAGGTGCTGGTTTGAATCGAAGGTAGACAAGAAATGCTGGAGTAACTCAGCGGGTGAGGCAGCATCTCTGGAGAGAAGGAATGGGCGACATTTCGGGTCGAGACCCTTCTTGAGACTGATCAGATAATAACATACATAAATATAATTTAGCCAAACTCAAGTACAATAGGTAGAGCAAGGGGAAGATGCAGAGTGCAGAATATAGTTCTCAGCATTGTGGCGCATCAGTTCCAGAGACCAAGTCTATAATTTTCTGAAGATGTCAGTATCTGCAGTTCCTTGTGTCTCCATTTTAATGTTCCACTGCAAAAGCTCCTCAAATAATGCCAGGAACTGCAGATGCTGGTTTACACTGAAGATAGACACAAAATGCTTGAGTAACTCAGTGAGTCAGGCAGCATCTCTGGAGAAAAGGAATAGGTGACGTTTCGGGTTAAGACTGAAGGTTGAATCTGAAGAAGGGTCTCGACCCGAAATGTCATCTATTCCTTTTCTCCAGAGATGTTGCCTGACCTTCTGGGTTACTCCAGCATTTTGTGTCTATCTCCTCAAATTATGAATACTTTGAAGAAGTTCTCTTCCTCTCCCTGATGGGAGTTCAGTGTGACCCTCTCTCACTGCTTCCCCTCTTTTTTTCTGCTGCTCTTCGCCTGCTTCCTGACCATGTTCTGACCCGGACTTGCAAGCACAACCATGCATTCTTCACTTCCACCCTTGGTCACTATCTCCATCCTTCTCTCCCCCACCCGACTCATCTGCCAGTCACCCCCACCTCGTCCCACATTGCTTCCAACTCTGTTTCCTGGCCTCACATTTGGGGTCCAACCAAGATCTAAGTTACATACACTCCACCGCTTCTCACAATAGTTCTCTCTCCGGACACTCTCTGCCATACACTGGTTCTGAGTGTTGTAAGTAGTTGCATCTGTTCCATGGACAAAGTCTAATGCCCACAATGGGGTAGAGGTGAAGCGAACAGTACCCGAGCTTATGGAAGGACCGTTCAGAAGCCCGGTAACAGAGGCTAAGAATCTATTCCTGAGTCTGGTGGTGCGCGCTTTCAAGCTTCTGTACCTTCTGCAGGACGGGAGCAGGGAGAAGGAGGAATGGCTGGGGTGGGACAAGTCCTTGATTTGTGTATGTGGAATTCTTTGCCACAGAAGGCTGTGGAGGCCAAGTCAGTGGATATTTTTAAGGCAGAGAGAGATAGATAGATCCTTGAGTAGTGCAGGTGTCAAGTTATGGGGAGAAGGCAGGAGAATGTGGTTAGGAGGGAGAGATAGAACAGCCATGATTGAATGGCGAAGTAGACGATGGGCCGAAAATGGCCTACTTCTGCTCCTATGACTTATGAACATGACCTGTTTTCATTGTGTATGTTAAAATATCTGTGCAATAGTATATTTGTTGTTCAATAATGGTATTGTGTTGAGTAATTTTTGAGGGAATATAGAACAGTACAGCACATGAACAAGCCCTTCAGCTCACAATATCGGTGCTGAATATTATACCAAGACCAAATCCTATCTGCGTGCATGTGATCCATATCCTTGCATAGGCAAATCCATGTGCCTATCCAAAAGCCTCAAACTCCATTATCATATCTGCCTCCACTACCACCCTGGCAGCATGTTCCGGGCATTCACCAGCCTCTGTGTGTAAAAAATCAATTCTCCCTGCACCTCTCCTTTAAACTTTTCCCTCTCACAATAAAGCTTTGCCCGTTAGTATTTGATATTTCCACCCTGCGGAAAAGTGTTCTGACTGTCTGCCCTATCTAGGCCTCTCACACGTTTGATACTTTTATCAGGCCTCCCCTCAATCTCTGCATTCCAAAGTGTCCAACCTCTCCCTGTCGGATAATACCCTTAAATCCAGGGGCCATTTCCGCACCGTTTTCAAAGCCTCCGCATCCTTCCTGTAATGGGGTGACCAGAACTACACTCAATACTCCAAGCGTGGCCTAACCAAAGTCTTACCAAACTGCCTCGTGACTTGCTGACTCTTCTTCTCAATGCCTCGCTGTTTGGAATTTGCCATCTCAAGGAGGCAGCTCACCACTAACTTCTTGAGGCAGTTAAGAATTGGCAATAAATGCAGGCCTTCCCATGGTAGCTCCATCATGGCTGTCCTCAGAAAGAACAGGAAATATTTCACACGCCGTTGATCTGTGCTGTTTGTCGTCATCCCAGGTTAAGATTAGTGTAGGTGAGTGTTTTGCTGAATCTTATATTCTGGAATACTGGATTGAGCCCAACACCTGTGGAATTTGGTAATGGGCCAACCTTGCTCATTCCCTTACCAAGTCAAGTGGAGTTTATTGTCATATCATCAGTCAGAGCATTGAGTGTAGAAGTTAGGAGGTCATGTCGCAGTTATGCAAGACATTGGTATGACCACATTTAGAGCATTGTGTTCAGTTCTGGCCACCATGTTATAGGAAAAATGTTTTCAAGATAGAAAGGGTGCAGAGAAGATTTACGAGGATTCTGCCAGGACTCGAGGGCCTGAGCCACACGCAGAGGCCAGGCAACCTTCGACTTTATTCCTAGGAGCACAGGAGGATGACGAGTGTTGTTATAGAGGTGTATAAAATCATGAGAGGAATATCTGTGTCCTATTGTGCATTAACCAGCATCTGCAGTTCCTTGTGTCTCATGTGAGATTCAATGTGCATTTGCACTTCTGATGCAACCAAATGAACTTATAACTGCTGGATGTTTGTAGGTTAATTGGCCTCTGTAAATTGTCCCTAGTGTGTAGTCCCGCTCCGGATGAGAAAGTGGGATAACATAGAACTAATGTGAACATGGTCGCCGTGGACTCTGTTTCCGTGCTGTATCACTAAACTAACACTGAACACCTACACTCAGTCAGCCTTGGCCTACGCGATCTCCTGGTTGCCTAATGTTTTAACTCCCCTTCCCGTTCCCATACTGACCTTTCTGTCCTGGGCCTTCTCCACTGTCAGAGTGAGGCCCAGCGCAAATTGGAGGAACAGCACCTCATATTTCGTATAAAACCCAGCGGTATGAATATTGATATCTCTAATTTTAAGTAACCACTGCCTTCCTTCTCTCTCTGCCCCTCCCCCCACCCAAGCTGTCCTGCCACTTCCACTGTTCACATCCATATATCCCTTCGTTATCACCTCTTCCACAGCATTGTGGAGGAGGTGGACCATTGTGGGCTCCAATGGCCACCGGTGCCGGCTCAGATTTGTACTCTACCTTTCCATACCTCTAGTTTCCATCTCCTTTGACTCTCGGTGTAAAGAAGGGTCTCGGCCCGAACGTCACCTATTCCTTTTTCTCCAGAGATGCTGCCTGACCCACTGAGTTACTCCAGTATTTTGTGTCTATCTCTAAACTAAAAGATAAGCGTCATGTTTTTAATCAAATTTATTTATCCGAAGGGACGCTGCTTGTGCTGAAGAGTCCATACCCTCGGCAAGTGGAGGAGCCTTCCATTTACGAATCAGTGCGGGTCCACACAGCCATGCAGACAGGACGGACGGAGAACGACCTGGTTTCCAAGGCTCCCTCTGTGAGTGCACCATCTTAGCTCCAGCTGGGTTGGAATTATTTACCAGGCCGTGATTTGTTTAATTTAGTTTAGTTTACTTTAATGTCACATGCACCGAGGTACAGTGAGAAGCTTTTTGTTGCGTACTATCCAGTCAGCACAAAGACTATACTTGATTACAATCAAGACGTCAACAATGTACAGATACTGGATAAAGGGAACAATGCAAGGTAATGTACAATTAAAGTTAATCCAAGGGTCTCCAACGAGGTAGATGGAAAGTCAGGACCGCTCTCTAGTTGGTGATAGGATGGTTCAGTTGCCTGATAGCAGCTGGGAAGAAACTGTCCCTGAATCTGGAGGTGTGCGTTTTCACACTTCTGTACCTCTTGCCTGATGGGAGAGGGGAGAAGAGGGAGTGACCGGGGTGAGACTGGTTCTTGATTATGTGGTGGCCTTGCCAAGGCAGAGTGAATTGTAAATGGAGTCAATGGAAGGGAGGGTGGTTCGTGTGAGCTGCTCCCGCAGTTCTCTGAGTTTTCTTGCTTTCTGAACCAGTGATTTGCTTCTAAAATGCATACAGTGGCAATGTTAAATGAATGCTGGATCAAGAAAAACAGCCTGCATTTCTATGGCACTTTTTGGGTTAATTCCTTGGATATATAAGTTGCTGGTTAGGCCAATATTAAAATGTATAAAATCATGAGAGACATAGATTGGGTAGAGAGTCTGAACTTTTTTCCCAGATCGGAAAAATCAAATATTTGGGACATAGAGCATAGAAACATAGAAAATAGGTGCAGGAGGAGGCCATTCAGCCTTCGAGCCTGCACCGCCATTCATTGTGATCATGGCTGATCGTCCCCAATCAATAACCCGTGCCTGCCTTCTCCCCATATCCCTTGACTCCACTAGCCCCTAGAGCTCTATCTAACTCTCTCTTAAATCCATCCAGTGACTTGGCCTCCACTGCCCTCTGTGGCAGGGAATTCCATAGAACAGTACAGTACAGGAACGAGCCTTTTAGCCCACGTTTGTGCCGAACATGATGCCTAGTTAAACCGATCTTGTCTGCCTGTACATGATCCATATCCTTCAATTCACTGCCCTTTCATGTGCCTATCTAAAAGCCTCTTAAACACCACGCTCATATCTGCCTCCACCACCACCCCTGGCAAGGTGGTCCAAGTCCTCACTACCCTTTGTGTAAAAAGAATCTTGCCCCATACATCTCCATTGAACTTTTCCCCCAGCTCACCTTATAGCTATGCCCTCTGGTGTTGGGAATAGCTTTATGGTGAGAGTGGCAAAGTATAAAGGTAAGGGCAGAGCAAAGTTTCTGAAGGAGGGTGGTCGGAGCCTGGAACGCCCTGTAATGGGTGGTGGTGGAGGCAGATACAATGTGACCTCATCTAAGCTAGTTCCATTTGTCTGCGTTTGGCCCATATCCCTCTACTCTTTCCTATCCATGTACCTGTCAAAGTATCTTTTAAATGTTGTTATAGCACATGCCTCAACTACCTCCTCTTCCAAGGTAGACAAAAGTGCTGGAGAAACTCAGCGGGTGAGGCAGCATCTATGGAGCGAAGGAAATAGGCAACGTAAGAAGGGTTTCGGCCCGAAACGTTGCCTATTTCCTTCGCTCCATAGATGCTGCCTCACCCGCTGAGTTTCTCCAGCACTTTTGTCTACCTTCAATTTTCCAGCATCTGCAGTTCCTTCTTAAATACCTCATCTTCCAGCTTATTCCATATACCCACCACCCTCTGTGTGAAAAAGTTGCCCCTCGGGTTCCTTTTACATTTTTCACCTCTCACATAAAACGTATGTCCTTTGGCTCTTAATGACCCCACTCTGGCTAAAATACTGTGTATTCGCCCTATCTATTCCCTCTTGCCTGATGGGTCTGGTCTATGCATGACTTGAACAGCATGGACTGTTTCAGAGAGCAGTGAAGACAACCACCTTGCTGTGGGTCTGGAGTTGTATGTTCTCCAAAGGACAGTCCCCCTCGCATACAAGGTTCTTTATAGTCCCCACCACTGCTAACGATACTTTCCTGATTTATTCATGCAGTTATCAGAGACGTGCCAAGCTTTAAACTTCTAAGTTAGTTGAGGTATTGACGAGCCTTCTTGGTGATCACATCTATGTGATGGGGCCATTACAGGTGATCCCAGATGGTAGCGCCCAGGAACTTGAAGCTGCTAACTCTCACCACTGCCAACACATCGACAAAACCTGGTGCGTGGACTCCCGACTTCCCCACTCCGTAGTCAATAATTAGTTCTTTGGTTTTGATGAAGGCAACTGTCCTGTTCTATGTTTACATAAGTACTGTATAATCTCACTACAGCAGCGCAAGAATGTTGTCACCTTTGGGTTATTTATTGGCTTGGCTTGTTAACAATGGATGCATTACCTAACTCACATGTTCCTGCTTTAACCAGCTTGTAGATGAGAACTGGTCCAATTTGTGTTAGCAATAATCTTAGAAACATATTTTCTAATTTACAGCTGGGCACCAAGGAAGGCTATCTCACCAAGCAAGGAGGCCGAGTCAAGGTGAGATTCTATGCTTAGTCGATGCACAACTACATGTAGTTGCCATGTTATATGAAGCAGGAGATGCAGCTGGTAGAGTTGCTTCCTCATAGCCCCAGAGACCTGGGATTAATCCTGACTGGGGGTGCTGTCTGTACGGAGTTTGTACGTTCTCCCAGTGACCTCGTTGGTTTTCTCCGGGTGATCTGGTTTCTTCCCACATTCCAAAGATGTGCGGGTATGTAGGTTAATTGACTTCTGTAAATTGTAAATTGTTCCCAGTGTGTAGGATAGTGCTAGTGTATGAAGTGATCTCTGGTCGGCGAGGACTCGGTGGGCCGAAGGGCCTGTTTCCATACTGTATCTCCAAAGTCTAAACATGAGGCAAAAGTTGATTGGGATCTCGTTATGAGGCGCTGAATGCAATTTTAAAATTAAAAGATACTTGTGAGGGATTTCAAAGGAGTCTACAGTGATAATAGGGAAAGGTCGAATGAGTGGTCCCAATAGTGGGTAACAACCAGCACGGGCTAAATGGAACGTATAGCACAGGAACAGCTGAAAACAGTGGGGAAAAGGGCTGTTCCTGAATCTGGTGCTATGTGCTTTCAAGTTATTGTATCTTCTCCCCGATGGGAGAGGGGAGAAGAGGGAATGGTTCTTGATTATGTTGGCTGCTTTCCCAAGGCAGCTTGAAGAGACGGAGTCAATGGTGGGCTTCTCTCGTCAGATGCTGCCTGACCTCTTGAATATTTAAGTCAATAGACAATAGGTGCAGGAGTAGGCAATTCGGCCCTTCGAGCCAGCACCGCCATTCAATGTGATCATGGCTGATCATCCTCAATCTGTACCCCGTTCCTGCCTTCTCCCCATATCCCCTGACTCCGCTATCTTTAAGAGCCCTATCTAGCTCTCTCTTGCAAGTATCCAGAGAAGCGGCCTCCACCACCCTCTGAGGCAGAGAATTCCACAGACTCACCACTTTCTTTTTTTATTCTCAAATTCTTTATCTCTGCACTTCCCTGCTTAAAATTGCTCTGTCACCATGAAGCATAGTTTAATTTCGGATAGAGATACAGTGTGGAAACAGGCCCTTCAGCCCACCGAGTCTGTGCCGTATGCTAGTTCTATCCTACACATTAGGGACAATTTACAGAAGCCAATTAACCTACAAACCCGTACGTCTTTGGAATGTGGAAGGAAACCGGGCATCCAGAGAAAATCCACGCGGTCACAGGGAGAACGTGCAAACTCCACACAGACAGCACCCGATATCAGGATCGAACCTGGGCCTCTGACGCTGTGAGGCAGCACCTCTACTGCTGTGTCACGGTGCTTCCCATAATGTGATTTTACTTTGATGAACAATTGGTTAATTCTCGTGCATTTCCTTCTCTTTTCAGACTTGGAAAACCAGATGGTTTATTTTACATAGGAATGAACTGAAGTATTTCAAGGACAAAATGGTACGTCGTGAAACAAACTGCACCTGAGCAGCTTTATTAATCTTAAAATAGAAATCGCCTGCTGAGTTCTCAGCCCTGTTGCTGACTCGAGGCCCTCTGCTGGTACAGTTTAGTTTATTGTCATGTGTACGGAGATACAGTGAAAAGCTTTTTTGTTGTATGTCCTATCTAGAGGACATCTAGTTAACTATTTGGGAATATGTACAAATCCCACCTCACCCACTGGGGAATTTAAACTCTGTTAACTGCATAAATAAATTAGGAAAATAAAATTAGCAGTGGCGGGGTCTACAAAGAACCTTGTATGTGAGGAGCATAGTTTAGTATATTGTGACGTGTACCAAGGTACAGTGAAAAGCTATTTTGTTGCTTGCTGTCCAGTCAGCGAAAAGAATATACATGATCACAATCCAGCTGTCCACAGTGTATACATACAGGATAATGGGGAATAACGTTTAGTGCAAGGTAAAGTCCGATTAGCGGTGGGCGGCACGACTCTCGTCAGCAGCGGCCTCTGCAATCCGTCTGTCTTTTTTTTATTATTTTTGTCTCGTTTCTATGTAATTTTTATTTATTTTTTTGTCGAGGTATGTGTGTGGGGGTGGGGCGGGGACTTTAAAATCTTTCCCCTGCACGGGAGACCCGACCTTTTCTTTGTCGGGTCTCCGTTGTCGTTGGGGCTGGGCAACGTGGAGCGGCCTCCAGCAGGAACGACCTGGGGCTCCAGTTGCGGAGCTGCGGACTACTCACCGTCACAGGGCTGGCCGAGTCCGGAGCGGGTGGAGCTGTGGTGGATCGCTGCTGTGACCCGACCCCCGGAGATTCGGAGGCTACAACCGCGGGTCTGGCGGACGGCAGCATCGGAAGCCCGCGGGTCCCTGGTGGGAGACCGCTTTTCGGGGCTTCCGCAGCGGCGACTTCTCCCACCCAAGTTGCGGGGTTGAAGAGCACCTGGAGCGGGGCTTTACATCACCGCCCCGCGCGGCTTGGAATGGCCGCGGGACTTTGCGAGCGCACGCCGGGGCTCTAACACCAAGACCCGGTGCGCGACCTTGCATCACCCGGCGTGGCTTTAATGGCTGCGGGACAATCACCATCGCCTGCCGGGGGCTTTGACTCTGACATCGGGGGGGGGGGGGGGAGTGCAGTGGAGAGATAAGTTTTATTTGCCTTCCATCACAGCGCTGTGATGGATGTATGTGTAAATTGTGTTGTGTCTCGGGTCTTCTTCGTTTTGTAATGTATGGCTGCAGAAACAACATTTCGTTTGGACCTCAACGGGGTCCAAATGACAAATAAATTGTATTGTATTGTATTGTATTGTATTGATTAAAGATAGCCCGGGGGTCTCCATTGAGATAGGTGAGAGGTCAGGACCACTCTAGTTGGTGATGAGACGGTTCAGTTGAATGGTAACAGCTGGGAAGACTGTCCCGAATCTGGAGGTACTGTATGTATTATCATACTTCTGTAGCTCTTACGTGATGGGAGAGGGGAGAAGAGGGAATGACTGGGGTGAGACTGGTCCTTCATTATGGCGGTGGCCTTGCTGAGGCAGCATGAAATGAAGATGGAGTCATTGGAAGGGAGGTTTGTTTGCTTGATGGTCTGGGCTACGTTCACCACTGTTTGCAATCCCCTGTAGTATTGGATGGAGCTGTTCCTAAACCATGCTATGATGCATCCCGATAAAATGCTTTAGTTTAGTTTAGCTTAGAGATATAGCGCGGAAACAGGCCCACTGGGTCCACACTGACCGTTGATCCCCCCACAGTAACACTCTCCTACACACACTAGGGACAATTTTTACATTTACCAAGCCAATTAGCCTACAAACCTGTACGTTTTCGGAGTGGGGAAGAAACCAAAGATCTCGGAGAAAACCCACGCAGGTCACGGGGAGAAACTACATACACTGTACAGACAGCACCCGTAGTTGGGATCGAACCCGGGTCTCCGGTGCTGCAAGCGCTGTAAGGCAGCAACTCTACCGCTGCGCCACCGTGACGCCCTTCTGCAGCATATCTGTATACATGCATCTGGATCGGATGAAAACACTGTGTCTCGGTAGATGCGACAATTATAAACCATTATCGATGCCGACCTGGTGACAATATTGACTTTGACATCGGGAGGAGAATGGGGAGTGCAGGAGAGAGATAAGACTTTGCCTTCCATCACAGTGAGGAGGAGATTCACTGTGATGGATGTTTGTGTAAATTGTGTTGTGTCTTGGTTCTTTTCTTGTTGTATGACTGCAGAAACCAAATTTCGTTTGAACTTCAATGAGGTTCAAATGACAACAAATAAATTGTATTGTACAATATGCAGCACACTTTCACAAACTGACACTGGCTAATTAATGGGGGAGGGGGAGGGGAGGTTAACGATTTAATCTACAAAGAAAGGCAGGATTGAGATAATATATTGCAATATCAATGTAGACTCTCGCATGTCTGTGTCAAACATAGATTGGTAACATGGTGTTAGCGACACTGACAATGCCAACTTCATTCCAAATTTTATGTCTTGGCTTTTTTCAGAGGCTTGAGTTTGTGGTTAAATGTTTATAGATTGATAGACAGAGAGACAGACAGGCAGGCAGACAGACAGATAAATGATCAGTGGTTGCCAGAGGTACCCTGTGTTTAGTTGAGGATTGATTCACAGAATGTACAATACCTCTTCATTAGGAGCAATACAGTTACGCTGTTATTTAATTCATCAAAACATTATTCAGCACAATGTTTTGAGACGTGCGCAATATTTTAAATTGTAAGTCAGACATCCCAATGCTGTTTCTCTCAGGGACACAGACAGCATCATCTCTGCTTAGAGTCATCCAGCACAAAAACAGGCTTTTCGGCCCAACTTGCCCATGCCGACCAACATGCCCCATCTAAGCTGCCTGTGTTTGGACCATATCCCTCTAAATCTATCCTATCTGTGTACGTGTCCAATGTCTTCATAGTATCCGCCTCAAGTACCTCCTCTGGCAGCTCATTCCATATACCCACCACTTACTGTTTGAAAAGGCTGCCCTTCAGGTTCCTATTAAATCTTTCCCTTCCCACCTTAAAATGTATAAGAATCTTGAATGCTTTCTGTAATAACTAAAATTATTATTTTTTGCTCTACAGTCTACAGAACCAATCAAGACGCTGGATCTAACTGAATGCACTGCGGTACAATTTGACTACTCACAAGAGAAGATTAATTGTTTCTGGTAAATAAAACAAAATTCACTTTCTTAATCCTCCAACACCTTTAAATAATGAAATGTCCCGATTTCCAGAGCCGAAACGTCTCCTATCCATGTTCTCCAAAGATGCTGCCTAACCTGCTGAGTTCCTCCAGCCCTTTGAATCTTTTGTTCACTCCCCCCACCTGACTTGAAATGTTGTCTGTCCATTCCCATTCCTTCCGCAGATGCTGCCTGACCTGCTGAGTTCCTCCAGCACTGTGGGGTTTGCTTCTAAGTAATATTGGTTTGGTAATGGTGTGTTTCTCTTCCATGGTTTCCTAATGCACTTGGTTGAACCAGGAGCTAGGGGAATGAAATGTGGGTCCAATCCACCCTAGTAGCTTATGAACAATGCTTTAAAGACAACTGAATGATGCGTGTAGTTGGAATGGTGAATAACATAGAACAGTACAACACAGGGACAGGCTCTTTGGCCCACAATGTCTGTGCCAAACTTAACGCCAACATAACTCCTCTGCCTGCATGTGATCCATATCCCTCCATTCCCTACATATCCATATTCCTATCGAAAAGTCGCTTAAACGCTACTTTCGTATCTGCCTCCACCACCACCCTGGCAGCGGGTTGGGAATTGCAAGTCCATCACATAGATCACACTTCCCACCATCACATTTCACGCTGCCTCGGGAAAGCAGGCCACAGAATCAAAGACTTGTCACACCCTGGTCATTCCTCCTTCTCCCCGCTCCCGATCAGCAGAAGATACGCATGACCAGACTCAGGAACTTCCCCTCTGTTATCAGTCTTCTGACGGTCCTTCAATAAGCTAGGTTACAGTCCGATTCATCTCTACCCCATTGTAGACATTGGACTTTAACTATGGACTGATGCACTAAAATGCTGAGAACTATATTCTGCACACTGCATTTTCCCCTTTGCTCTTACTTGTACTTGAGTTTTACGTAATTGTATTTATGTATAATATTATCTGATCTGTTTGGATAGTCTGTTTGAGTACTAGGACAACATTTAAAAGACAGATGGATAAGTACATGGATAGGAAAAGTGTAGAGGAATACGGGCCAAACGCAAGCAGGTTGGACTAGTGTAGATGGGACTCGGCATGGGCAAGTTGGGCTGAAGGGCCCGTTTCCGTATTGTATGATTCTATAGCAGATTTTTCTCTGTACCTCGATACACCTGACTATAATAAACCCAAGCTATTGTGAACCAAATGGAGGTCTTGTCTGTGTTAATGAATAAACACTGCTTTGTCTTCTCACTACAGTTTAGTATTTCCTGAACGAACATATTATATGTGTACAAAGACCGGAATTGAAGCTGATGAATGGATCAAGTTAATACGATGGAAACTGGTAAGTTCGTAATTTAGATAGAATGACTGTGTGGCTACAGTTCAATGGTTCCTTTATTATGACGCCTACTAGGGTACAGTGAGATTCATTATTTGCATACTGATCAGTAAGACTATTGCCTTACACAGGTACAATACCTGGTTAAGCACCTAATGCTTAAAAACAGCTCACTGAGTCCATACGCAAGTTTTGCCACCATTTTCACAGTCCCAGCTACAGTTAGTCAAGTCAAGTCACATTTATTTATATAGCACATTTAAAAAACAACTCTTGTTGGCCAATGTGCTTTACATTTGTTATAAGAATAGTATAAACAAACAAACTACATACATATATACATATAGCCCTCACTCGGAGGACGTCAGGAAAGGCTTGGGAGAACAGAGCAGTTTTTAGTCTTGACTTAAAGGAGTCGATGGAGGGGGCAGTTCTGACGGGAAGGGGGATGCTGTTCCACAGTCTAGGAGCTGCAACCGCAAAGGCGCGGTCGCCCCTGAGCTTATGCCTAGACCGCGGGATATTCAGCAACCCCAAGTCGGCCGATCTGAGGGGCCTGGAGGTGGAGTGGTGGGTGAGAAGACTTTTAATGTAGGTGGGGGCAAGCCCATTGAGGGCTCTGACATAGAGGAGGATCTTGAAATGTATACGGAACCGTACAGGGAGCCAGTGGAGAGAGGCCAGGATCGGTGATGTGGTCATTTTTTCGGGTGCCCGTCAGGAGTCTCGCTGCGGCGTTTTGGACCAGTTGCAGGCGGGACAGGGAAGATTGGCTGATGCCAGTGTAAAGGGAGTTGGCTATAAAGGCCCATTGCAGCCATCGCCTCCATCTGGGCGTCCCGTGAACTGTCGTCCTTCTCTTTGTCCCGGCCATCTTCACTGGAGCAGGAAAACCATTCCCTGTTTTGTGAGTCGGGGTATTACCTACTACTCACAGAAACATAGAAAATAGGTGCAGGAGGAGGCCATTCGGCCCTTCGAGCCAGCACCGCCATTCATTGCGATCATGGCTGATCGTCCCCAATCAATAACCCGTGCCTGCCTTCTCCCCATATCCCTTGATTCCACTAGCCCCTAGAACTCTATCTAAGTCTCTCTTAAATCCATCCAGTGATTTGGCCTCCACTGCCCTCTGTGGCAGGGAATTCCACAAATTCACAACTCTCTGGGTGAAAAAGTTTTTTCTCACCTCAGTCTTAAATGGCCTCCCCTTTATTCTAAGACTGTGGCCCCTGGTTCTGGACTCGCCCAACATTGGGAACATTTTTCCTGCATCTAGCTTGTCCAGTCCTTTTATAATTTTATATGTTTCTATAAGATCCTCCCTCATCCTTCTAAACTCCAGTGAATACAAGCCTAGTCTTTTCAATCTTTCCTCATATGACAGCCCCGCCATCCCAGGGATCAATCTCGTGAACCTACGCTGCACTGCCTCAATCACAAGGATGTCCTTCCTCAAATTAGGAGACCAAAACTTTACGCAATACTCCAGATGTGGTCTCACCAGAGCCCTATGCAACTGCAGAAGAACCTCTCTACTCCTATACTGAAATCCTCTTTATGAAAGCTAACACTCTATTAGCTTAACTCTCCATTAACACAAGTTCCATAGAATTACTATAACAGATGTTTCATGACTTCAAAGGGGCAAATAGTCTCCATGTGCTTCTCACAAACAGAGCTCCATTCCCATCTCCTGCCTCAGAACAGTTTGCCTCAACCTAAAACAATCCATTGGTGTAAAATCTTTCCCCCTAAACCCAGGGCTAGGGCTGGGGCTGAGGACATTTTTTGGGAAATGGTTCAATGATGCTTTTATTGCCATGTGCTAAGTGCTAACACAATAAATTACTTTTCCTTACAAACAGTCCAGTTGAGTATTGCCATACTCCCGATTAGCATGTGTACAGAAATAGTCTATAGAGCCCGCATGCAAGAGGTGCCATGTTTTGGCCCCATATTCGAAGTTCGCACTCCAGGTCTTATGAGCGGTCTCTGTCCCAGGCAAGTCCCAGCCTCCAGCCAGCGCCTTCCTTTGACGCCATGTTCCTCTCATCGCCCGTCCGCCTCTGTTCTCCGGTAGTATTAATGAATGCATATTCATTTGCTGTGTTGTTGTGTTAATATGCCAGTAAAGCTACAGCAAGTAAGGATTTCATTGTTGCATTCCTGGTGCATATGACAATTGAACACTCTGGACATTTGACTTTGTATCGAGGGCATGATTATAAGGTGAGAGGGAGAAAGTTTATTTTTACAGAGGGGCAGGTGCCTGGAACACGTTACCAGGGTGTTGGTGGAAGCAGATATGATAGTGTCATTTAAGAGACTGGGATAAGCACATGGGCATGAAGGGAATGGAGGGATATGGGCCACATTGCAGACAGAGAAGATTAGTTTACTTTTTCATCACTTTCGGAACAGATATGGTGAGCTGAATCCATATTAATATTTGGAAATATTAAAGCTGAAAGCTTAATCTGACCCGTGGCAATTTTAATTTTATGAGATTAATATACCTCATCTCTCTCCATGACACCACTGATGATAACATCTATCCTTACCTGGTCCTTTCAGTCCAGGATTGATTCCTGCTGCCCTGTCTTCTGAAGCGCGATAAGAGACTTGAGGGTGGAGCAGAGCAAGTAAGTTAGTCTGTTCCCACGACAGAATAAAACTCCTCTCTTGGCTTTGCATCCTCTATTGCTCTGGAGAGTTTGTCAGTACGTCTACTGCATAGCCAGAGGTTGCGGGGAGACGTGATGGAACTATGCAAAAATTATGAGAGACACAGATTGGGTAGACAGTCAAAAACATTTCCCCCAGAGTGGAAATGTCAAACACGAGAGGGCATAATTTTTTAAGATGAGAAGGGCAAAGTTTAAAGGAGATGTGCAGGGTACGTTTTTATTGGGCCTGGAAGTGGGTGGTGGTGGAGGCAGATACGATAGTGGTGTTTAAGAGGCTGTTGGATAGGCACATGGATATGCAGGGAATGGAGAGACATAAACCATTTGGCCCATCAGGTCTACTCTGCCATTCAGTTATGGCTGAACTATGTTTCGATCTCAACCCCATTCTCCTGCCTTCTCCCCATAACCCTCGACCCCCTTACTAATCAAGAATCTCAATCTCCACCTTAAAAAATCCCTAATGTCTTGGCGTCCACAACCGTCTGTGGCAATGAATTCCACAAATTATATGCATGCAGATAAGTGCTGGTCGGTACAGACATTATGGGCCGAAAGGCCTGTTTCTGTGCCATATTGTCCTATGTAACTAATTTATTTCTCATTTTAATTTTAATTCCAGTCTCAAATTAAGAAAGCTGCGAAAACCTAAAACTAGCAAACTTTCCACCAGTATGAAGACAGCTTTGGACGAACTTCAATCGAGAGTTGGGATTCTGTTCATCTTGCTGTAGTTTCATTTTCAAAAATCCTACCAGGATTCTCTCTCCATTTGGGGAAAAAAGCCAAACATTGGGGCTCTGATGCTGGAAGAATGATTTCAAAAAGCAGCTGTTAAACCTAGAACATACATTGAAGTAATGTGCAATGTTTGCGTCTCTAAAAAAGGTTGCAATAGCATTTGGAAACAATCTGAAGCATATCCTACTATGGAGACTGAGGCTCTGAGAAAGTGGAAATTGCTACGATAGATGTGTGGATAAACGTGAAGCAGGATAACAACATGGACAAACCTTGTGTGAAACGAAATCTATTCCTGCAGAATTATGTGACTATCGTCAGTTAATCAGTAGGAAGCATGAAGTGGCATGTTACCTGAGTTCATAAGTTTAAGGAGCAGAATTAGACCATTCAGCTCATCGTCTACTCCGCCTATCATGGCTGATCTATCCCTCCCAACCCCATTTTCCTGCCTTCTCCCCATCACCCCTAACACCCTAAATAATCGAGATTTTGTCAATCTCTGCCATACTATAGTGCCACCTGTCTGTGGCAATGAATTCCAGATTCATCACCCTCTGGCTAAAGAAATTCCTCATCTCCTTTCCAAAGGTACGTCCTTTTATTCTGAGGCTGTGGCATCTGCCCACAGACTCTCCCACTAGTGGAAACATTCTCTCCACGTTAACTCTACCCAGTCCTTTCACTATTCACTCAATGTTTGTTAAGTTAAATTATTTAATCTCTTCAGACCTCATTTTAATTTGCGGGGTTTACATAATTTTAAGATTGTGATTAAGGATTTAAAAAAAAATTTAATGCAGGTTGAAACTCTGGTCTGAACTCTTGTTATGTTTTTAACCTGATGGCAATTAATTTGTACAAAACATAAAGTGCTGGAGGAACTCAGCAGGTCAACCAGCATCTGTGAAGGGATTATACAATGTTTTGGATGGGGACCATTCTTCATTCGCCTATCTATCCCTTCCACAGATGCTGCCTGACCCACTGAGTTTCCCCAGCACTTTGTGCTTTGTTCAAGATTCCAGCATTTGCAGTTCCTTGTGTTGTCATTAGTTATAGTGGCTACCATGACAACTGTGTTAGCATTTTCTTTTTTAAAGGGCACAAAGTGCTGGAATAACTCAGCAGGTCAGACACCATCTCTGGAGAACGTGGATAGGTAAAATTTTGGGTTGGGTCTGAAGAAGGATCCTGACCCGAAATCTTCTCCAAAGATGCTGCCTGACCCGCTGAGTTTCCCCAGCATGTTTTTTTGTCCTTTTCACTCACGAATTTGTGAAACAAAAGCAATTTTGAGAATAAATGAAAATTTATTCCCAAATTTGATTTTGTTTCACAAATTCGAGTCTCAACTGGGGAAACTACAAAAACTTAAACCAGCACAAATTTCTCCCAAAGACAGACACACAGTGCTGGAGTAATTTAGTGGATCAGGCAGCATCACCGGAGAGAATGGCTGGGTGACATTTTGGGTCGGGAGGGGGGGGGGTGTGAAGAGCTGGAGGTGAGAAAAGAACAGGACCAATCAGGTTGTCCACAACTGACCTCAGGCAGGGCAGTGCCTGGGTAGGCCCAATGCTGACTAGAGGAGGTGTGATCTCAAGAGGAAAACAATAGGAGATCTGTGGAACTGGTAAAATGACTAAAGTGGAGGAAGGGGAGTGTGAATAGAAGTTACTTAAAATTAGAGAATTCACTGTCGATACCACTGGGTTGTAAGCTACCTATGCAACATTTCCTCCAGTATAAAGAGAACTGATCTAATTTAACAAGGAGACACAAGGAACTGCAGATGCTGGAATCTTGCATACACCACAAATTACTGAACTCAAAGGATGAGGCAGCATCTCTGCAGGATGTGGGTGGATGATGTTTTGGGTTAGAGGCTGGAGGATGATACCGACCCAAAACGTCGCCTATCCCTGGTCTCCAGAGATGTTGCCTGACCCACTGAGTTACTCCAGCACGTTGGGTCTTAGTTTATGAGGATGCTGGTTCACTACAGGAGGCTACTGATGGGCAGCGCAGAGTGAACTGATGAGCCTAGGGGGTTAGTCAGATATTTTCTAGGCATTTTCTGTGGTCTGGCACCACTCAGGCCTCAAGTGTAGCAGCCTGGAGAGTTTTAACCTGCATTCCCACGATGCTGATTGGAACTAAATCATTGCAGTTCTGTGAATATCCAGCAGCTGAAAATATAATTTTTGAACAATTGCTGGTGCAGGTTTGGATTAGTCACACAGCAGCTTTTGATATTGTCTGTGTCCAAACCCGTTTTTAAGCATGGCACTCTGTAATTAAGTCTTAACTTAGAGACATGGAAGCAAAGATGGCATCCAAGCCCCGGCGACTTAGTGTTCCAGTATCAGAAGTGGATCTGCAATCATTCATCACAATCGTTCCACTCTTTTACACTGGAGGGCTCGATTGTAATCATGTATCGGCTTTCCGCTGACTGGATAGCACACAACACATTCTGACCCTCCACCCACTATGTCCAGAGCCATCCAGACACACAATCAGCTTTCAACCTGGATCCGGCTGCACACTCCAATTGCATTTGGCATTCTAGGCCCCCGTTCCAGACTAACAAGTCAACCACAGACTTATACAGCACAGAAACGGGCTCTTCACCCCAACTTCATGTCATAAGTGATAGAAGCAGAATAGGCCACTCAGCCCCATCAAGTCTACTCTGCCATTCCATCATGGCTAATCTATCTTTCTCTCTTAACCCCATTCTCGTTTTCGCCCCATAATCCCTGACACCTGTACTAATCAAGAATCTATCCACCTCTGCCTTAAAAATATCCATTGACTTGCAATGAATTCCACAGAATCATCACCCTCTGACCAAAAAAATTCCTCCTCGTCTTCTGGAAGGAACATCCTTTTATTCTGAGGCTATGACCTCTCATCCTAGTGGAAACATCCTCTCTATCCAGGGCATGCCTGGATAACTTGTCCATGCCAGTCCCATTTACCTGCGTTTCAGCAATATCCCTCTAAGCCTTTCCTCTCCCTGTACTTGTCCAAGTTTCTTTAAAGTGTTGATAAAAAAGACACAGTGCTGAAGTAACCAAGTATGTCAGGCAGTATCTCTAAGCAAAATCTTCTCTGCCATTTAAAATTTGGGGCAACTGAAAGCTGGATCATTGGAGTTTCACTGTATTGGCAAAGTACATGCCCATGTTATAAATGTCAATATGGTTCGACTTACTTTAAGGCAGAAACCGTAGAACAATGAGGAACATTTTCAAATCTCGTAAAAATACAAGTTTAAGACTGAATTTACGCTTAAAGCAGATTTTATCAGTAAATTTGTCCATCCTGAGAAACAAGGAATGCAGATGCTGTTTTACAAAAAAAAATAAAGGCAATGCTGGAGTAACTCTGCGGGTCAGGCAGCACCTCTGGAGAACATGGATAAGTTCTTCAGCCTGAAGAAGGGTTCCGAACCGAAACGCCACTTAGTCATGTTCTGTACGGATGCTGCCTGACTCGCTGAGTTACTCCAGCACTTTGTGTCTTTTTGTCTGAGTAACAAGGGTCCTGTTAAACCAAAGAAAGTGACATAAATAATTAAAATTCACGAGTATACATTGGTAGTAAGGATGAAAAACTGGATTAAATGTGAACTTACTTTTGCCAGCAAGTGTATTTTGAATTGTATCTAAAAAAGATCTCATCAATTTAACATTTTATGCAGCTCTTTCAACAATACTATAATAAAGGGAAGCCTTTCATTTTTTTTCCTGAATTGTGTTACAATTAGATAGTGGAAAAGACTCTGGCGACAAGTTGGTAAGAATGTGCAGATTTGTCTAGTCTTCTCCCCTCAAAACTCTGGCCCTGACTTCTTGAAACAAACTCAACCATAAAAATGATGTACTGGATTAGGTGGCTGGATTTAAAAATAACATCTTAGAGTTGGGCGGCACACTGGCGCAGCAGGTAGAGCAGCTACCTCACTGCACCAGAAACTCTTACCTCGGGTGCAGTCTGTGTGGAGGTTTGCACGTTTTCCATGTGACCACGTGAGTTTCCTCCAAGTGCTCCAGTTTCCTCCGACATTCCAAAGACGTGCGTATTTGTAGCTTAATTGTTCTCTAAATTATCCCTGGTGTGCAGGGAGTGGATGAGAAAGTGGGATAACATAGAACTAGTGTGAACGGGTGATCGATGGTCAGCGTGGAATCCATGCTGTATCTCTAAACTAAACCTATAAAGACATTACAACGACATTCCGGTAGGCGGGGCGACCCATGTCGCAGCGGCCTCTGCAGTCCGTCTGTCTTTTAAACAATTTTTTGTCTTGTTTGAGTGTAGTGTGTAGTGTATATTGTTTTTTTTTAACTGGGTATGTGTGGGGGGTGGGTGGGGAAACTTTTAAAATCTTTTCCCTGTATGGAGGACCCGACCTTTCTCTGTCGGGTCTCCGTTGTCGTTGGGGCCTAGCACCGTGGAGAGGCCTCCAACCGGAACGACCTGGGGCTCCAGTCGCGGAGCATGCTGACTACTCACCATCGTGGAGCTGGCCGAGTTCGGAGCGTGGAGAGCTGTGGTGGCGCGCGGCTGCGACCCGACCCCGGAGATTCGGAGGCTCCAGCCGCAGGTCTGGTGGACGGTGACATCGGGAGCTCGCGGGTTCCTGGTGGGAGACCGCTTTTCGGAGCTCCCGCAATGGCAACTACTCCCGCCCGAGTTGCGGGGTTGAAGATGACGTGGAGCGGGGTCTTACATCACCCGGCGCGGCTTTAATGGCCGCAGGGAATTGCTAGCGCCCGCCGGGGGCTCCAACATCAAGACCCAGAGCGCGGCCTTGCATCGCCCGGTGCGGCCTAAATGGCCGCGGGTCTTGTTTACCACTGCCCGCCGGGGGCTTTGTCTTTGACATCGGGAGGAGAATGGGGAGTGCAGGGGAGAGATAAGACTTTGCCTTCCATCACAGTGAGGAGATTCACTGTGATGGATGTTTGTGTAAATTGTGTTGTGTCTTGGTTCTTTTCTTGTTGTATGACTGCAGAAACCAAATTTCGTTTGAACTTCATCTGAGGTCCAAATGATAATAAACGGTATTGTATTGTGTATTGTAGTGTATTGTATTGTATTGTATATGACAAGTGTCATGATATACAGGTTACTTGAAAGTACCACGCACACAAATAAATTGCAGAGATTCAATTGCTTCTGTTTAATTCCAAATTGTACTGGACTCTGATCTCTTGGGGCTTAGTAACAAGATATCAGTATCGAAGAGTTACATGGTAAAATTACAATTATAAATAGTTGAGATCTTCACTTCCTGCATTAAAATCAAAATGAATGCAATTTATACAGCATAGTAATTTATATCCAACATTGATTCTCTCTTATATATGTGCCGCCAAAATTAAGCCAGTGTACCATGAAAATTGGAGGCCAAAAGCATTGTTAACTTCTTCCTATATACAAATTGATTGAAATCATCTTCAAGAAATCAACTCTGATCGGTGCTAGAGTTGACAAGCAAAGGACTAGCCAATGTAAGCAATACAGCTAAACCTTGCAGGAAAGCCATGCACAGTGCAAGTCTCCATTTTAGCAGCATTAAACTCGACAGTTACCTTTGAAAGTCACAATGTACAAATTGGGGGAGGTGTATGCTGCCGATCGACTTGCCAATAGGTTCATGGTGTTAAAGGCAGTGGTGGATTTTCCAGAGCTTTCAATTCAGGACACCTCCACAGCTTGGCGCAACTCGTCAAACAACGGTGCAAGCTCCTTTTCCAAACTGACAATCAATCCTTGAAGACAAAATGCAACATCATCTGATGGTGTCTGATCAGCTTATTAACATGCATCTGCACTAAGTGGGCAATTTGCCCCTGAATCCACACAACCCATTCCCTTGCCTTTTACGGTATTTATTTCTCAGGAGTATTCTCTGCAGCACATTGGCATTCACCAGTCACTAGTGAGTATAGAATATGTGGGAGGAACTGCAGATGCTGGTTTATATTGAAGATAGATACAAAGTGCTGGTGATGTTTCCGGTAGGAACCCTTCTCCAGACTCACTTCAATCAGAAGAAGGGTTCCGAACCAAAATGTCACGCATGATATTTCTCCAGAGACGCCGCCTGACGCGCTGAGTTACTCCGGCAATTTGCGTCTATCTTTAGTGAGTACAGAAGTTGGGAAGTCATGTAACAGGTTGTATAAGAGAATGGTGAGGCCACATTTAGAGTATTAAGTTCTAGTTTTGGTCACCATGTTCGAGGAAAGGTGTTGTCAAGTTGGAAAGGGTGCAGAGATTTACAAGGACGTTGCCAAGACTCAAGGGTCTGAGCTATAGAGAGAGGTTGGGCAGGCTAGGACTTTATTCCTTGAAGCAGAGATTTATTAGGAACTTGAGGGGTAACTTTTATTTTTACACAAAGTGTGGTGGATATATGGAACGAGATGCTGGAGGAGGTAGTTGAGGCAGGTACTATCATAACATTTAAGAGCCATTTGTCAGGTACATGGATAGGACAGATTTAGAGGGTTATAGGCCCAAGCGCAGACAGGTGGGACTAGAATAGATGGGTCATGTTGGTCGGTGGGCAAGGGGCCGAAGGGCCCGTTTCCACGCTGTATGACTATCTCACTCACTTCTGATCACCACATTACAGGCAGGATATGAAAAGGACGCAAAAGAGGTTTACCAGAATGCTCCCTTGATTAGATTGTAGTAGCTAATAAGAGAGGTCGGATTGGATTGTTTTGTTTGGAGTGTCAGAGGTTGAAGGGGGACCTGATATATATATAATTGTGGGAGGCCAAATGACAGTAGCCCAATATGTCAAATTGGTTTCCGTGGACCAAAGGGACTATTTCCATGCTGTATACCTCTATGATCTTTTTTTTTTTGAAAAGATGCAACCTTTAAAACATCATCAATTTCAATTTTAGTTTTGTTTAGAGATACAACAGGGAAACAGGCCCATCGGCCCATCGAGTTCACACTGACCATCGATCACTCATAACTAATTCTATGTTATCCAGTTTCGCATCCTACAGACCAGGGGTCAGAGGAGATAAAAGGGAAATTAAGGAATCGGGGATGGAAGATGAGTGTTAAAAAATGCAGGGAAAGTAGCAGTGTGACTGAGAGGGTGATAGTGGGAGAAATCGGTGCGCACTGGAGTTGGGGGTGCACAGGAAAGGGAGCGCTGGGAGGAGGTATGACTTGAAATTGTATATTGTCCATTAATTTGCCAGCTAAGGAGCAGCACTATGGTTAGGAAACTAAAACAACACATTAAGTGGAACTTTGAACTGATTTTGGACTGATGCAGCAAGATGTGGAACTAACATTCTCAGAGCCATTGTAGCACGGCGATCAGAAAGGTCGAAGCATACCACGTAATGGATGTTGAATTATGTACCTGTGTTGGCAGTGCTGTTGGCTATAAAGCTGACAACCAGAGGCAACCGATTAAACTGTACAACCTGCAAAACACAATGAAAATAGTTTCTGCATAAACATTTGCACTTTTGCAGGTCGCCTCCACCAAAATCAGGACCCGTGACCACCATCCGTCACCATTAGAAGCCACCTTGCGTGAGGGGGAATAGATAGAGTGAATGCACAGACTCTTTACCCAGGGTAGGGAATCAACCTGAAGCACATAGGTTTAAGGTGAGGGTGGGGGGGGAAGATTTCAAAGGAACCTGAGAGGCAACATTTCACTCAGAGGATGGTGAGTATATGGAACAAGATGCCAGAGGAGGTAGTTGAGGCAGGTACTATAGACCCACATACTACAAGGAAACAGGCCCTTCAGCCCGAGCAAAATGCCCCAACTAAGCTAGTCTCACTTGTCCCCGTTTGACCCATATTCCGCTAAACCTTTCCTATCCAAGCATACTATAGCAGCATTTTAAAAGACATTTGGACAGACACGTGGATAGGAAAACCTTAGAGGGATATGTGCCAAATGTGAGCAGTGGGATTAGCATAGATTGGGCATTTTGGTTGGCATCGACGAGTTGGGCCGAAGGGCCTGTTTCCGTGCCGTGTGACTCCATGACAATGGTGAGGGGAATGTAAAGGAGAGTATTAATTATTTTATTGCTTCTTTAAATAAAAATAAAAACTGAACAAAAATAATTACCTGGTAGGAATTGTAATAGCAAATGATGCTCTTGTTCTTTGAAAGTCCCAGCTTGCTTCCTTGATCTGTTGCTAAGGCGAAGGTGGAGAGGAATCCAGGTCTCAGCGCATGCTCTGGTGCATTGTCATTAGCAACTGAACAAAAATAACCCGTGGAGACAATTAATTTCAACCACACCAACAGCATTAATGCAGCAGTTAATCTGGAGAGACACATTAAAAATGGAAGATCCTTGCAAACATGCTCGCCCATGGCAAGCTGCCTGCTCATGCACAAGAAAGGGGCAAATATGGCTTTAGAAAGGGTGAATATGGCCTGCAACATCCCATATCAAATCTTTATGTTTTTTCCTTGAAAGTGGCGTCACAAATAGACAGGGCGTTCAAGAAAACTTTTGGCACATTGCCTTCATCAGTCACGTAGATGGGGCATGTTGGTCAGCATAGGCAAGTTGGGCTGAAGGGGCAGTTTTCACGTTGTATGACTATATCATTCTATCTGGGAAGGGAATGGATTGGCAACGTTTCAGGTTGGCACCCTTCCAAAAACGTCACCTGTCCATTCCCTCCACAGATGCTCCCTGACACAATGAGTTACGTTCAACCTTGTTTTGTTCACGATTCCAGCATCTGCATTTCCTTGCATTTCTATTGAATCATTCCTTCACTGGAACCGCAAATGGGGCGACTAGCCAAACTTGTAGTCAGCAATCAGTCCACTCACTTGCTTCAACTACCTCAGGATCCCTTTCACTCACAGGGTGTAATATAAGTAATGTTCTAATTTTTCTAAACTAAGATAGATTTCCAGTAAATCAATCCAGCAATTTGTTTTTGTGATTTATTTTAACATTTGAGGAACCATGCCAGAGTTTCCATTAAAGAGATTTCTTACAAACATCAATCTCCTATTGTTATTAGGTATTAAATTGCAATTGGAAAAAATCAAGATCAGGCAGAATTTATGTTAAACAAGCAACCCATAGCAATCATAGTTCCCTCCCAATTTTTCACCCAGTCTCAGACAGAAATAAACATCCCACTGTACCATTGAACAAGGACCTTTTATTAAAACAAGGATAGTGGGTATATGAAATGAGCCGCCAGAGGAAGTAATTGACGCAGATACAATTAGAACATTAAAAAGACATTTGAACAGGTACATGGATAGGAAAGGTCTTGTGGCTTATGGGCCAAATGTGACTAGCTGAGATGGGGCATCTTAGTCGGCATGGACGAGTTGGGAAGAAGGGCCTGTTTCCATACTTATACGACTCACAGATTCTATATCGGTTACAGCAT